>CM034315.1:7757314-8407026 GCA_019925795.1 Dendrobium chrysotoxum
CATTTTTGATATACTTTTCTTTAGCCTGCTTGTGAAATATATATTTGAAAACTAAAAAAAATCATTAAGAAGAGAATTTTAGAGTTGCTTACATATTTTAAAATCCAAAAAAAAAAATCATCATAGCGGTGCCCACTTCGTGTGGGAAAAGCGATGCAAATGACACCAATAGGTGGCCTATACTACAGGCCTAAAATGACCCTAAGGATCTCTAGGTTTCATGGCAAGGGGGCAAGCTTTGGCCTACAAGGTCAAAGCTTGGTTGGTGAATTAACCTATGGCCAGTTAACTAAACATCCTAATAAGTATATTTGGGTAGAAAAGTAAAAGTGCAGTCCACATAATGTGTGCTATTGTGTTTTTTCATTCGACATACAATTAGAAGTCTCTACAGGACTATCAAGGTATACCTGACCCTGGCGTGTCCACTTAAAAGCTCCCATGCAAATGACTCAACGACTAAGCATGCATAAAACTCAATGTACCTTGTCAAAGAGAGAAATCGACGAAGAAACTTCAATTGCAGCTCGCGACCAAGAGAGCAAGGTGATTCGGCTCCTGGGGCTCGTGCGAAATCAAGGAGGGCGGAGCAGAGAGTCAGGGAGAGGAAGGGGATTTTGGTCCTTTCTCTTGCTTGTTTGAACAGAGGGAGAGACCGAGAGGGGGCGCTCCGCCTGGTGTATGTGAACAGCAGCTACGGAGAGGGAGATTGGGAGTTTGAATGCTCGGAGAGGTGCCAATCCTTCGAATCTCTCAAGAGCTTAGGAGAAAAAAGACTTCTTCTCTGCCGAATCTAAGAGCAGTAGCGCGTATCCTTTCCATCGCCGCCCTCTTGTCTCTCTAAACTTACACCAAATTCGAAAATGGAAGCCCGCCCACTTCGTCTCTGCTACTCGAGTGTTTGCTGAAAATAGAACATGTTCGTTCTGCTACGCTTGCTAGAGATGACGCGGAGATCAAGCAAAAAGTCGTCGTTTTGATTTCACCGCTTGATCTAATTTCTTGATCCACTCAGATGATTTGAATTGAAGAAAAAGTCAGTTGGCATTTAACTTAAGTCAATTAAACTCATTTGGGTTTTGAAATTGAGCCTGAATCGAACCAAGTTTTGGTCAATTTGAGTTGATTTGTATTTAATTTAGTTCGATTAAATAAAATTTTGTGAATTAAATCCAAATCGTCACCAATCTGGCTCAAATTAGGTTCGATAGGGTTCAATCAAATCAATCGAGCATGATCGAGCTCGCTCGGACTCAAATTTTGCTCAATCGACAGAGAATACGCATGCTCGGGAGCCTAAGTGCGAAAATCAAGGTCAACATTATGCATCTCATATTTTTAAACTATATTTTAATGAAGTAATAAAATTATATAGTTTACCTAAAGCTATTATTTATTAATTGAGATGTAATATTCAGGAATTATTTTATTAAAATTTTGATAACATAAATTTTCAACTATTTATCATCTACAAATTGATGGATAAATTGATTTGGTAAATAAAGGTAGGGAGATATATTACATTATCTGATAAAATGACTATATATCTTGGTGGAATTTGATATTTCATATGATTGAGTTTGCATACAATTTATTTGTTAATAGACAAACATGAGTTTATTAAAATTATCATAAGGTTTCTCGACCCAGAAGCCTCTAAATCTTGATGGTCTTCCTACTAAGTTTGGGCCTAGTGCATTTACACAATCATTCGCATAATATATACATAATTTGCACGAGGATATTCGTAAAACATTAACTACTAATTATGATAATTACTTGCTTTTTATTAATGTGAATAGGTGGTATGTAAACTTGAAACATGTTGGTTAAATTATGGGGCGCTTGACTTTATAAATGTCTCAAAATAGCCTTTGAGGTTTATTGTGATGTAAGAAAGACAATAACATTTTAATTTTTTGTTTAACACATTGAATTAATACCTACAAACTGGATACTTCAGAAATTTTTGGTACAAATTCATTTTTTATTGGGCCTAACTTGACCTTATTTCATTATCCTACTATCAATTCCTTGTATTATGTTTTTTTTTCACCTCTTTCTAGTGGGTTCATGTCAAATCTTTTCTCAAATACTTATGTACGATTTATTCCTTTGCTATTCTAAATGAAGAGATTGTATCCACTATTGATGACTGATGTGCTTATAATGACTAATATATTACTTTGCATGAAGCATTTAATTTATGCTATGGTTTATTTAATGTATACCTCATATAAATTCTTCATAGCCGATTTTGTCCAAATTGGACAAATTTAATGGAAATATGTGTTTATTTTCGTCGGAAGCATCACATTAAGCAATAATATGTGCACAATTTCTTTGTTTTCTTTTTATTAATTGGTTTATTTTTTTATTTTTTAGAATTTGGAACATTCCAATGATGATGGACAGGAGGGATGCATTTCGATTTCCTAATTTTATGTTAGTTCACATGGTTTATTTCAATTCGATTCGGTTTTGATCAATGTCGAATTTTTGAAGCTAGGAAGATTGATGATGGACTTGGGTAGTGGGTTTTGGATTTAATCCTTATGTGCTTTGTATGATGGCCGTTAGTTCTATGCTCTTAAGATTAGGTGGTGGTTGTTGGCTTTATACTCTCAGAATTATTGTTTTGATGGTGGAGGTTTGAATTGTCATGTTATTAATTTTTAAAATTTTAACTATCTTATTTTCATGAGGTGCTAATATCATTTTCCTCTTAATTTTAAAATACCCAATTACAGTTATTAATATTCTCATTTCTGTCACATTAAACTTTCCATTAATGATGTGTTTTGGTGATGTGCATAATAGTTTGTGATGTGTTTTGGTCGTTCATGATACTGCAAGGCGGACACAAAATGTAGTTGATTATTATTTTAACCTCACTGCATGAAGTAATTAATCTTGTATCTGCAGCATGACGAGAAAGAATTTAAGATCAATTGGCAACGGGTGGGTATCACAAGCATGTTTGGATTTGCGTTTGTTGGGCCAGTTGGAAATTACTGGTAAGTTTATACTTCTCTTCCAAGGCTAAAAGTTTAGTAGATTTATTGCAGTAAATATGCATTTAGCTTGCTTGCACAATCCTTGCTGTATTCATGACTGGAAATTGAGTTAAACATAGCGAAACGGTTTAAAGAATAAGTTCTCATTAATATTTGGAAATGCTCATATTGAGTTTATCTTTCCGTTGACTTTCTGAAGTTCATGTGTGGGGGAGACAATGAGTGAAAGCAAAGAAAATAGTAAAACCATACCAGTTGAAGCACGTTGTTAGCTAACTTGTAATTTCGCAGCATAACTCTCAGCAATTTAGTATTATATTTCTATGCATGATGCTAGCGCCTGCATGGCGATTCTCTTACATGGAGCTTTTTCTTTTTGATTGAAATGAACGCAGATCTTCCTTTTAAGATGTAAAGACCATAACGCTGCGGCACAAACCCAACGGTGTTATTTGAATTTTTATGCTATGACTGATCTTATGTATATGCATATGCATGCCTGTTGGGTCTAGGCATACAAAATTTTGGTTATCATCTGATAGTTTGCTTTCCTATAATTCAGGTACGAATACTTGGACCGATTTATCAGACTTCAACTTAAGCTGCAACCTAAAATTCCTAAGTTTGTCGCAGCCAAAGTTGCTGGTGATTGCCTCCTTTTTGGACCATTAGATCTACTAATATTTTTTCATACATTGGATTTGCTTCTGGGAAAAATGTGGACAAGTCAAGGAAGATGTTAAGAGGGACTTTCTTCCAAGCCTGGTAATTGGTGGAGGAATTTGGCCACTTGTTCAGATTGCAAATTTCAGATATGTCCCAGTCAGGTACCAACTTCTCTATGTAAATTTCTTTTGTCTTATAGACAGCTGCTTCTTGTCATGGATTGAGCAGCAAGGAGACGCTGCTTGGAAGCAGTGGTTTAAATCTTTTATTTCTCTAGAAATCAAAAGGTTAGCCTAAATTTTTGTAAGTACTTTTTTAGGTTCAAACTTGCACTTCTTTCTGCATTTCTGTTTTTGAATTGAGAATCAAATGCAATTGCATTATTTTATGTTAGATCCATTTATAGTGATAGTGATTTGGATTAAGATGACATTATTACTAAAGAGCGATGGCAGACGTCATTTGTTGTTATTTTCTGATGTTTATTTGGTCTAAATGGAAATGGCAAAAATATTACGTTTTAGAGCTTAATTTTTGTCTTATGAGGGGAACACCTTATATAGATTTAGCTGCAGATTGAGTTTAACGGTAACGTGAGCTGTGGGGTTTTGAAAAAGGCAGGGACCCCCTCTCTGGTGGGGTTCAAGGCTGAAGTTCTCAAAAGGTATTCAATATTTGCTTATTATTTCAGTAAGGTCATTTGGGAATTTATTGTATTTTACCCTAGGTTATTTATGCAAATAAGTAGGTGAATTCTGGTATTTATGTTGTATTAGATGAATTAGGACAGCAGTGACAATAAATCGGAGCTATCAATTAGGTGATCATGTAAATTTTTTTTTTGTTTTTATCTTTTGATCTCTCAATATTTCATTAGGTTCACTTATTTTCCAATAACTGAGATTAATTATTAAAGAGGAAGTTTGATGATAGGTTATGAACAGATTGAACTGGTTGTGACATCACAGGCTATTGATTGGCACTAAACTTAGGCTTCGTTTGGAGACGACTTTCTTGTTGCTTCTTAAAAACAGATTTCTAGTATATAAAAATTTTAATTTTTTGTACTAAAAAATTGATTTAAGAAGCAACAAAAAAGTCGTCCCAAACAAAGCCTTAGTTTAGTTGCAACAAATATAAGGTGATTCCTATGTCAAGTACTTGCTAATACTATTCAACTACAGCATCAGCTTCCCCAAGCATAAAAAAACATTGCCATGTCAAAACATTAATCTAGTGAAAAACATGCTTAACCGGTTACAGAGATGATGAAATTCTAACAAAAGATATAAGGGTATAATCAGTTTGTAAGACTCCTCTCACTGTAGAATCTGAGGGGTTAATTCATAGAATATTTTTTTAGTATTATTGCGATGATGGTCGTCTCATGCTTGTAGAATTTTCTGCTTAATATTAAAAAAACAATTATAAATGATTTTTTGCAGTATTACTTAGGTGTGGAAATGGCTCAACATCATATAATTGGAGGAATTTTAATATAAAATATCTCAATGGACAATCAAAACTAGTTAAATGTAAGTGGAGGAACTTCTAAATGTTCAGTCTGTTAAATGTAATACTAGAAGTGAATAAAATATATCATGGCCTACAGCATCCTTGTCTCAAGAAATTTGCTCTAAAGAAGCCCCATCTTTTCATGTCTTATGACTCCCAAATTTTATTTTTAGATGGTCATCTCCTCAAAACTCAAATCTCAAGCCACTTCTAAATACAGAGCAGAACAAACAAAGTCACCATAATCTCAAAGTAGCTTATAAGCTTTAAACCCGCAAATAATATTGAATATCATTCATTGGCTGTATAAAATAGGAAACAAATCATAGTCAGAACTAGATTAAAAGAACAAAACGAGAGAGAGAGAGAGAGAGAGAACTTAAGCAAATGAAAAGTCCTCCAAATTAACAAAGTGCATAGTTCTCCACAAATACAGCAGAAACAGTAATATGGCACAAATATTGTAAGCCGGAACAAATGAACTTGAGAAAACAAGATGATAGAAGAAGACACTTATAATCAACTGATAGTAACACCTTTTGGAACATGACAAATAAGTTACAGAAGACGAGAATCAATTTCCATATCATAATTTCAATTTGCGTAATAAATTTTAGAAGTAAACTTGAGCTTTTTCATGTCCATCTAGCATTCACAACCTGATGACGAGCGTTGCTGTCGGCCGCCGCTGGTCACGTCAATAGTGTCAGGGAGGTATCTAAAACACCAGCAAAACGCCATTAAAACCAATTCACAGAAGCAAAGGCATCAAGGGACTTATCATATGGTAAAACTATCTGAATTTGGAATTTGTAAAAAACTTGGTGCATACAGCATTGAAAAATATATGATTGTTCACAATTTAAACAACATTAATAACTTATCTTATTTATAAGATGAAAAGTAGAATAGATAAAATTTAGACATTGAAGTTGGCTTTCTTGTAGCATAGTAATGCAGCTTGGGCTTGCTGCGACCCAGGTATTTCCAGCTTTCAGCTGACTAGTACTTGCTTCTTAGGTTTCTTCAAACAAGTATACGAACCTTGATTATTAGCAAGCAAAGAATCACTACCTAGTTATTAGCAAACTAAGCATTGACGATATTGTATATTGTTTAATGACATTCTGAGAACAATTACTTGGCTTAACAAAGGGTTTTATGTTTGTGGCAACTTGGACATTAATTTCAGAGTTATCTGATGATATCAGTTGAGAACTTGGTAGTGCTGGTGTGAATTCACATGAGAGCGTCACGCTCTTGTTGACAATGACAATCTGCAGCTAGCTCGAATGATGTTGCCAATATCTAGTTGTTAACCTCAAGCTAGCTCGAATAAGCTTTGCCAATATCTAGGGAGGTTATAAAAAAGTAAATTTAATTAACAAATAATTAAATTAAGTTACCTTAATTAAAAATATCTTTCCATTTTAACAAATTTCCCTAATTAATAGTTAAAAATTTTATTTCATGAAAGTTAAATAAATTTCCCTTTTGTTTTAACCTGCCTGTTAAACTCAATTATTTATGATTATAGAAACTTTAATGTTTGCATATTGGAATCCAAAAGCCAAAGAACTCACATTTCCTCTTCAGGCTCATTCTTGAGAGCATTCTTAGCTATGCACTGAAAAGCAGCCTCCACATTGAATCCTTCTTTAGCAGATGTCTCGAAGTAGGGGATGTTACCCTTTGAAGCACACCATGCTCTTGCCTTTTTCTCAGAAACCTGAAAAGGAAAAAAGGAATAAGTCCGAATTGAAAGTTTAAATTCATACTCAAGACTGCAACGATAATGTACACTAGATCAATATAGCATTCATCACAGTTCCATATGAAATGGAGATTCTTACCACACGACTGTTGCCACCATCAATATCTATCTTGTTTCCCAACACTACAAATGGAAAGTTTTCAGGGTCTGATGGACTGGCCTGAAAAGATAGTAAACAGATACAAATTAGTCTCAGATGCCTGCATCTGAGCGATAGTTGAGTGAAATTTCCTACCTGAATTAGAAATTCCTCACGCCAATTGTTCAGGTTATCAAAAGACTTCATGACATTAACATCATACACAAGAACACAGCAATCTGCACCTCGATAGAAAGCCACTCCTAGGCTCTGAAATCTTTCCTGGCCTGCCGTATCCCATATCTGTTGCACATAAGAAAGTACAGTTTCAGTTAAATATAAACAGCAAAGGTGTCATGCCATCTAATAAAGAAAATACAAAATAACCATAAACCAAGATAAGTATGGCTCATTACACAAGTGTTTTTAGTTTGGTAGTCGTTATAGAAATGGAGGTATGCATATAAGTATTTCTGGTATGCCCTCTTAAGAAAGGATAGCGTTTAAAAAGTTACACCAACAATTACTTACAACTGCCTTCTGCTCGTAACAACAACATTAAGTTTGTTCTATAAAATTATAAGCATCATCAATTTAACCTTATCCGAGCTATTTGGGCTTTTCTTTAATGATTCTTATCCTCCATTTGTCCCTATTTAGTGTTATATGAAGCAATGCACAAATCTTTGTACAATAACATCCACGTTTCCTTAAATCTGCACCTTCTTCCCAATTCCTCAACATTAATTTTATATATACATTTTATTGGAACCTATTCTAATGTTCATAATGCATACCCATACCCAAACCGCTAAAATGTATTTTCCCCTATTAAAATCCTAATTTTTACCAAGCTCAACTTGTGTATCAAAGGCTTTTATTGCCCAACACTTAAAATTAACATTTAAATCTTCATGATATTATTTATTATATATCTTGCCAAGAGGCTTTTCACTATTTTACAACCTGTGCTTTAGCTCTAAAAGTTATATGCTCATCCAAAATTGAGAATGAGGCCAATTACAGATAAGGAAGGCATAAGGATAGCTACAAATCAATTTTATGTAGGGATCGGAGCTCGTGAATACTTACTTTTTAAAGAAGATGCATGCAAAATGAGAATATGTGACGTCTATCCAAAGAACCATAAAGCATATCACTTACTAGAGCCCTTTCATATTCTTAACTATATCTTATTTTTCTATATAATAGATTCAAGATAACTATATCTTTAAAACTAGGTAGCACTGTCATTATAAACAAGGATAACAGGATACTGGTAAACCCTCTGATACCAAATTTTGAAAGGTTGCGTAAGCCTAGGCACATAACAAACAGGGTTGCAAAAATCAAAGCATGGAACTTCTAGGGTTGTAGGGAATGAAACTGCTATGTTCTGCAGAAAACTGGGAAAACTCTAAGGTTGTAAAAACATAAGGAAAGAACTGCTAGAGTGGTAGAAATCCTGGTACATAACTACAGCTACAAACAACCTGGGAAAACTACCAGTTTTGCAACAAAAACAGAAAATTCATGGTTACATAACCTAAGAAGCAACCCACAGGAAAATTCAGCCATGTCATATGCTGAGCTCATTGGCTTCACACAGCTGGACAAGGTCTGTGGTGAGTTTGACTATGATTGTGGCATGCTTATTGATGGAATCCTTGTCAAGCGCTCACCATCAAAGGTAAATAGATCACAACTCAGCTTGGATCCTGTAATATTTTTAGTCTAACCATACTCATCCTTGAATGCAGACATGGTCAACTAGTCACAGCACACAAGCTCACTATGCTGAATTATCGAAGTCAGCTTGAGTTACGAAGCCTAACCTGTCCTGATCACAATTAGATAAATTAAGACCTAACCATCCTCCAAGATTACAAGCCTGCAGCCAGTTCTAAGTCTGTTTTGCGGTATTGGTAGGAGACCCATTCAAGTCTTTTGATACCAAAGGCGAATGATCAGAGCCTATAGTTAAAGTCGGACACCTAGATCTAATGGATAAAAACATTCTTTTGATATCCTAGCGTATGGCAAAATGATATGGTACACACCACCTTAGTGTAGGGTGTGTAGTGGGGTGAAGGCTAACTGCCCACTCATTGTCCAAATAACATCGAATGACAAGGTAAAGGAAGAAATACTACCCTATGTCATCAAGTCGAATACGAATGAAATTTACTTCATCATCAATACATCATACTTTTTTGCTTGAGTAGATTATCATCCTTAACTTCAACCTCCAAATAGTACAAGCCACATTACTCTTGATAGATATAGCTAGCCAAATATATTCTTGTGACAACATACATGCATAGCATGCATGAATGTACATTCATATGAACAAATGTCATGTGAAATGTATTAATTATACCATTCAACTACAGCAGCTGGAATGAAGACTGAAAGATTAAAATCATCAACTCCAATGAAAATTCTGTAGGAATTTCCTTTAATATTCCAATACTCGGTCAACTCACAACGTCATCAACCAGAATTTAAACTAAAAGATTACTAAAAAGTAACAATATAATTCACTAGTATAACAGGGGAGCTCAAGGTACCAAGCATATCACAGCAAAAGCTACCCTAAACATGAAAAAACAACCCATGCGGCCAAAGAAAACTGAAACAATACGAGGAAATCAATCAGGCCTGACGGAGAAAAGGAAAAACCCACCTGTAATGTGAAGAGCCTGTCCTCGAATTGAATCTCCTTCGTTAAGAAATCCGCCCCAATCGTTGCTTTATACTGATTACTAAACTTCTTATTGACATATCTGCGCAACTAATCAAGGTCAAACCTTTCCTGCTTCCCGGTTCTTAAAAAAAAATTAAATTCTTTCAGCAATTAAAAGCAAAACACCACTAAAACCACATAATTTCAAGGATACTGGTTCATCAAAGACGTTTTCCCGACCCTGTCACAAGTCCAAAACGTTAAAACTTCAAAACGGAAATAACAAAAAAAAAAAAATTACAACTTCAGGGAGATCGCAAAAGGGCCATAGCGCTCACCCGCTGTCCCCGAGGATGATGACCTTCAGAAGCATACGCCTGCGCGACGCCATGGATTTGAGAGCTATCGGTGAATCGGTGACGACGAATCGGATCTTCTAGGGTTTGATCGCCCTCCTCGACGAATTCGGAATTCACGCAATCTGGAACCCGCGGAGGTACTAAAATCGGATTATTAAATATCTTGTTTATTTACGGAATTTTTTTGGACGGAATACGCGGATATGTATACCAATTCGATTCGACCGATCTCCACCAGCTCAAGCTCGAAATCGTATTGAATTTATAGAAATCAGCATTCATCATCACGAACTGGTTTGATTTCAGCCAATTTGATTTTTTCAATAATTTATTTTATATACATCAATACATAATTAGGATATTTATATATAAATACCTGTTTAGACTACTTATATATGAATAACATAGCCATGAATGTGAGAGATTAATGCGGCTTAATAATTTATGGGGGGACAACTTTTTTGCTACTTCCTAAAACAATTTCGAAGTATAAGAATTTTTTGAATTTAAATTTTTTGTATTAAAAATTATTTTAGAAAGCAGTAAGAAAGTTATCCCAAACGAAGCTTAAATTCATTATACATTTGCAGAAAAAACATTCAAAAATTTTCTTTGGATTCTCACCGATGGTGTAAATCAATTGAGTAGATCTCGAGCTAGGTTGAACCTTCTATATGATTAATTAATTGAAATTGAGCTTAATTTTATAAGTTCAAGCCAACACACAAACCAGTACATTTTTTATTAGTATGATAAAATGACAATAATTTTAATTTAAATAACCATTGTAAAAAATTGATAGAATGAGTGAAAAATTAGATAATAAATAATAATAAATCACTTAATATAAGTAAGTGAGATATAAATTTTAAATGTATTAAATAACTTTATATTTAAATTCTTGAATTGCAATTTTTTAAAATATATATTAATATTTTTTAAATAGGCTAACTTATGAGCTAATGAGTTGACTCAAAGCAAGCTCATCAAGTTTTATTCACGAGTCATTTATAAAACCGAGCTCAAGAGTTGCATCCTTAATTCTTAGAAATTTATAAAAAAAAAAGTTATAAACATGAGGGATTACTTATTAGATGATTTATATATGAAAAGTGCTTAATTTTATACAGATTATTCTATCTTCTTAGCTCCAATATTAATGATCAACCATCATACATAACATTTTTAAGTGTTAAGAATTCGAGAGATGTTGATCAAGTTCAAACATTATTTATAATTGTTGCGGACTCAAATATACGCGGCGATAGATTTTAATTTTCCGTCTCAACGTTGTACGTATATCCAGCACACAAACAGAATTGAGAAAGTAACACCAGAATTTTTACGTGGAAAACCCTGGAAAGGGAAAAAACCACGGGGCCACGCCCAGTTGAAATGATTCCACTAGAATTTGAGCAGATTACAGGGGACTGACTCGCTTTCAAGGGCGATCAGATTACAATGAGTATCCGTTACAAGGACAAGCTGAGTTCCGACGTCACTCGGAATGTCGAACAGAATTCTGGCGTCACTTTGAAAGAAACCCGGCGTCACTCGGGCGTCGGGTAGAATTCCGGCGTCGGGCAGAATTCCGACGCTGCTCCCGTGTAGGGCAGAGCTCCGGCGTCCCTCGGGCGCCTGGTGGTGTTCCGGCGATGTTCCGGCGGAGTTCCGGCGGTATTTCGGCGGAGTTCCCGCGGTGGTCGAGGAGGAGCTGTTCCCTCCTAGGCTTCTCTTCTCTTCTTCTTCTCTTCTTGGCTTGGGTCCCCTCTTAGGAGAAATGAGGGGCTATTTATAGTTTTTCTGGAGTGGCATAGCCCGTAAATATGTGAGGGATCAGGGGCAAATAGGGAGTGATCCGGATGAACGGCCGATATTGAATCCCTTGATCATGAACCGTTTATCAAGCATTTGAAGGTCTTAATGATGTCAAAATTCTACGATCTTGGGCTCGTTGGATTCGTCTCGTCGAGCCGCTCGATTCGACTATAAGCTCGTCAAAATCGGAGACCGTTTGGTAACTCAAATAGCTGTTTGATGCTTCCAACAGCGCTTCGGGTACTTGATTTGGACTCACTTGGGCTCGGATTGAGTCGAATTTGGTGTTGTTGGATTCGTATTTCCGAGACGCTCAGTTCGACTGTAATCTTGCTGAAATTGGAGTTTAAATAGTCTCCGAATTAATTTTTGAAGTTTCCAACTTGAGTTTTTCCTCGAGATTCGTGCCCGATCAAGATAATTTTCCGATGACGTATCAGTTGCCCCCCTATTTTTGGACGTCAAAGCTCCAGGAGTCCAAAAATATATGTGTCGGCTTTTCACTTTGGCAAAATCGCAAAAATTTGCGTTCCAAAAATTAAATGTTTGCTCGAACTTGATCATAGAGGCCCCGTTGAGCTCCGAAAGTGTCAAAATTGAGTCCGGAACGTCGAAAAACGTGTCCGGGGACCCCAAAAACGTCAAATTTGGACCGTCCGGGCCCAAAATCGGAGCCCGGGAACGGGTAGGCGGCCGAACCGGCCGAACCAGCCGGCCGCCGCCGCCGCCGCCGCCGGCGGCGCAGAAAACGCGCCGGAGCACCCTCGGCCCGCGCTGGGCCCGCCCGCGGCCCGCCCGGGGCCCGCCCGCGGCCCGCCCGGGGCCCGCCCGCGGCCCGCGCCTGGCCCGCCCTAGGCCCGCGCCTGGCCCGCGCCTGGCCCGCGCGGTCTGGCTGGCCGCGCCTCTTGGCCGTGCCTCTTGGCCGGCAGTTTTGGCCGGCGGTTAGGAAAACCGCCGGCCGGTTGTATTATTTTATTATTATTATTATTATTTTTTTTAAATGGGGCCCGAAAAATTCCGAAAAAATCCCAAAAAATTCCGAAAAATTTGAAAATTTCAGGGAATTTAATAGAATTTTGGAATCCTCCCCCCCTTAAGGAAAACTATAAATAGACCCCCCAAGGCCTAGTAGAAACTCGCCCCTTCTTCCCTTCTTCCTCTGGCTTTCTAGCTTTTGGCATTCTGAGGCTTTCCGCCATTTTTTAAGTAGGTGACTTTCCCTACTTGACTTGGCGCCCCTCTTTTTGTGCAGAAGTTAGTGGCTTTCTCCCTTCCTCTCCTCGTTCTTCCTCCCTTTTTCTTCCTACTTTGGAGGCTTTCCGCAGTCTTTCGTAGGTGATTTTCCCTACTTAGATTTGCGCCCCTCTTTAGTAAAGGGAGTAAAAATGGGTGACCCTGCCTCCTCTAAAATTCCTTCAGAAGATCATCTTGTGCAACGGTCTGAAGTTCCAAAGAGGGTCCAGAAGGCGCCGAAGGCTGACGATGTGATCTCCACCGTCACTGAGGATTCCTTCATCTCATTTAGGAAGAAGTTTCATTTTCCTAATGATTTGGTGATGAAGGTGCCGGCCAGAACTGATCGTGCTTGCTTTCCTCCCCCTGGATATGTGACGGTGTATGAATTTAGTCTGCGAGCGGGACTACGATTTCCTCCTTCTACCGAACTGATCGACATTCTGACGCTTTGTGGGGTGTGCTTGTCTCAATTTTCCTACAGAGCAATGTCGATTGTGATGGGCCTGATCGTGCTTTTCAGAGACCGCGGAGTGGTACTTTCCTCAGAGTGCCTTTCTCGGATGGGGCGTCTCTTTAGCGATGCGCAGGGACGTGTTTCATTCAGGTCCAAGTGGTTGGATATCCGCACCCGAGACCCCTCGAAAGGTTGGATCAGCAACTTCTTTTATGTGCAGAATGATTGGGGTCTTCAGGAGAAGTGGGGGAAGTTGAAAGAGCTACCTGTCCCCCTTCACATTGGAGCAGAAGATTTGCTGAGGATACTCAAACTCCCTGATCTGGATGCTCTACATTACGAGGTGCGTTACTTGAGTAGATATGTAGATGAGGAGTACTTGTTCAAGGTTGGGTTATCTACTCAAGCAGGGAGATCACATGCTCAAATGTTGAAGAAGTCTGCTAGAGTTCCAGAAGTGGTTCCCCAAAAGAACCACTCCAAGCGTCCAGGGAGCGAGGAAGGTTTGCAGGCATTGAGGAAGAAGAGGGCAGGTGAAGTTTTGACAGTTGTTAGCAGAGGTCCCCGAGCTTCTCCATCCAAGACATATATTCCAGAGGATGTGTTAAACCATCAGTGCATCGGCCGCCGACGGGCTGAGGAGTTGGTGAGTTCTCCTTCACTTCTTCTCCTTTTTTACATTTCTTAAGGAATATATTTCTGATATTTTTCTTGTCTCAGTATTCTGATTTCAAGCTTGAGATGACCAAGGCTCTGAACGATTGGAACAAAGAGTTTGTGAAGGTTAAATACCTTCAGGGAGAGTACAAGAAGAAATATGACAGTAAAGTGAAGGAGATGAAGGTGATGGAGGATCAGCTCGAGGGGTGCAGAACTGAGTTGGCGAACAAGATCACTTCAGTCTCTTCTCAGAATGAACGGATGGATCGTCTGCATATAGAATTGGTGGAGGCACAAGCGACGATCAAGCAGCAGGAAAAGGCTCAGCAAGTCCTTGAGGCTGAGAATGAGAGGCTTCGGAGTGTATTGTCTGAGAAGGAGGCCCAGCAATTGCCGTCAGCAGTTATTGAGGAGTTCAAAAAATCTTATGCTTTCAAGATCATTATTGAGGACCACATTCAGGAGGCTCGCAGTCATATTTATGATGTGGAGGTGAAGGCCTTGGAGGCAGAGTGCGCAGAGGATGGCTTCATCAGGGGCTTCATGAAGGGTGTTCGGACAGTACATCGCAGGACCGGAGCAGAGATCGAGGGACTGACTCCCAGCCAGGCTTCTAGTGATGCTTCTTCGGACTCTGGTGGTGAAGAGCTGGAGAGTGAGTTACAGCGAGCTTTTGCCTTGGAGGAGGACGAGGATGATGTTGAGATTCTCTAGGGTGTCTTTGATGTAGTTTTGTATCTCTTTGATTCCTTTCTAGTGATTGTATGTATGCTCGATGTTGATGTTTCTATCTGGTGTACTTGATGTTTAGTGATATATAAAGATGTTGTTGATGTTCTTTTCTCACATGCAAATGAAATTTACTTAGTTTTATTTCAGTTTGGACTTTAGTGAGCTCTCTTTTGACTTGAACAAATGTGAGGCATTCTTTTTCTTTAAAGATTTTGACCTATCCAGGGTTATTAGTGAAAGCATTTGCTCGATTCCCTTAACCTGTCCGGAAAAAGGTCAGATCAACTCCCTTTGGGATTGATTATCAAATGATTTTGCTATTCAAGATATCCTCCTAGGATACTTGACATATCCGAGGTTGTTAGTCAAAGCATTTGCTTGATGACATTAACCTGTGTGGAAGAGGTCGGATCAAATCCCCCTGGGATTGATCATTCAATAATTGAGATACAATATAGATTGTGTACTTCTCGAATCACAGAAAAAGAGTTTGGAGAGAAGAAACAATAGCACGACAAAGTGAATATCATATTGCTCTGTGATATGAGATAACAGTTCCCTAGAATAACTTAGGGATACAAGAGAAAAGTTCTTCTATAATCAACACACACGGGATGTACGAAAAACTTTATAACACGAATATAAGACAAACATAATACATAGACTGATAGCAGTATCAACTCCTACTGATAATATTTGCGAAGATTGCCCACGTTCCAAGTTCGAGGAAGCATTTTCCCGCCAGCATCCTTCAGTTTGAAGGTTCCAGGCTTGACCATAGCCGCTACCAAATAAGGACCCTCCCAGAGGGGGGAGAGCTTATTTCGCTGAGGGCCTTTTCCAGCGGCTTCAATGCTTCGTAGTACTAAGTCCCCAATAGTGATAGGGCGAGGTTTCACCCTTCGATTGTAGTGACGGGCAACTCTTTGGTGGTATGCAGCGGTTCTGAGTGAGGCTTCATCTCTTACTTCTGGGAGGAAATCCAAATTTGCTCTAAGCTTCTCCTCGTTACTTATGAAGTCGAAAGTCTGAACTCTGTGGCTAGGAACTCCGATATCAACCGGTATGACTGCTTCTGTACCAAAGCAAAGGTTATATGGGGTTTCCCCTGTAGGAGTTCTGGCGGTGGTCCGATAAGCCCAGAGGACATTGGGGAGTTCTTCGGCCCATTGCCCCCCAGCCTTCCCTAGGCGTGTCTTCAGCCCTTTCAGGATTGTTCGATTTGTGACCTCTGTTTGCCCATTAGTTTGAGGATGGGCAACAGCTGTGTGAATGAGCTGAATATGAAAATCCCTACAAAAAGATGTAAAGATTTTCCCAGTGAACTGTGTCCCGTTATCAGTGATGATTTTTGCGGGAATGCCAAAGCGACATATTATGTTCTTCCATAAGAATTGCTTGGCATTTGCTTCAGTAATCTTCGCCAAAGGTTCCGCCTCTACCCATTTGGTGAAGTAATCTACAGCCAAAATAATGAATTTTCGCTGTCCAGTTGCTATAGGAAAATGTCCCATTATATCAATTCCCCATTGGGCAAAAGGCCAGGGGCCTTGAAGAGATGCAAGCTCCAGAGCGGGTGTATGAGTGAGGTTAGAATGCAGTTGACAGTTTTCGCACTTTCGTGTGAATTCAAGTGCATCCTGTTTCATTGTAGGCCAATAGAATCCCTGTCTCATGATCTTGTAAGCTAACGCTCTTCCTCCCAGATGTTCTCCACATACTCCTGAATGCACTTCTCGAAGCGCGTAATCGGCTTCTGATGGTGGGAGACACTTGAGGTAGGGCCCAATGAAGGAGCGCTTATACAACTCGTTGCTGATAATAGTGAAATTTGCAGCTTGTCTCCGAAGTCGTATTGCAGCTATAGGATCTTCAGGTAGCACTCCATCTTTTAGAAAAGACAAGATGGGTTCGATCCAAGACATCTCTCTTGGCTCGTCAATTGACTGTATGACCCATGGACCCTGAATGCTTGGAAAGTGGATTTCCTCGATACATCTTCTCTTGTAGATATCCCCCGTTGTTGATGTAGCAAGTTTAGAAAGAGCGTCTGCTCTTGCATTTTGTTCTCGGAGGATATGTATGATTTGATGTTCCCCTATACGGGCTAAGAGTAGCTTCACAATGCTACAATATTGAGCCAATTGTGGGTTGTGAATATCAAAATCCCCCTCCACCTGAGAGGCGACTAGTTGGGAATCAGTGTGGGCTATTAGGTTCTGGACTTCACAGTCGATGGCTAGTCTCAACCCAGCAATAAGGGCCTCGTATTCTGCTACGTTGTTGGTTGCTGGGAACTTGAGTCGAAGCCCGTACTCAAGAGTAACCTTCTGTGGAGAGATTAATAAAATTCCAGCCCCAGCCCCAGAACTCCCTGAAGCTCCATCGACGTACAACATCCAGAATGGAGAAGAAGGTGAAGCACTTGGTTGTACATCAGATGCTGGAACAGTGCATTCAACTACAAAATCTGCTAGTGCTTGAGATTTAATATCAGGTCTAGGCAAGTAGTGGATATCAAATTCTCCCAGTTCTACAGACCACTTGACAAGCCTGCCTGATGCTTCTGGCTTCTGCAGAATGCTTTTTAGCGGCAGATTCGTGTAAACTCCAATTGAGTGGGCTTGAAAGTAAGGGCGTAGTTTTCTGGCGGAGTAAACTAACGCCAATGCTGTCTTATCTGCCAAAGGATAACGTCCCTCTACTTCAGATAAAATCTTACTAACATAGTAGATAGGACGTTGTATAGCATTTTCTTCTCGGACCAGAACTGAACTAATGGCTTGGATAGATACAGCCATATACAAATACAATCTCTCTCCTGGTATTGGTTTAGAAAGTAGTGGCGGGGATGCCAAATACTTTCGCAATTGCTCAAAGGCTTCTTGACATTCATCTGTCCATTGAAACCCGGAGCTACGGGCACCTCTAAGTATCTTGAAGAAGGGCAGATATTTGTCTCCTGAACGTGCCAGGAAACGAGATAGTGCCGCAATCCTCCCATTCAGCCTTTGGACCTCCTTGATGTTCTTCGGCGGCACCATGTCCCTTAGTGCCTTGATCTTTTCTGGATTGGCTTCGATTCCTCTATGGGTTACCATAAACCCTAAAAACTTTCCAGAAGCGACTCCAAAAGCACATTTAGCGGGGTTGAGTCGCATATTGTAATGTCTTAACAAGTGGAAACATTGTTTCAAGTCAGAGATATGTTGGGTTTTTTCCAGGCTTTTTACCAACATATCGTCTACGTACACCTCCATAGTACGTCCAATAAGGCTTTTGAAAACCTTATTCATGAGGCGCTGATAAGTTGCTCCAGCATTTTTGAGCCCGAAGGGCATCACCCGATAGCAGTACAATCCTTTGTCTGTTTGAAAAGCTGTTGCTTCTTCATCAGCAGGATTCATCTTTATTTGATTGTAACCGGAGTATGCATCCATAAAGCTTAACATCTGATGACCGGAAGTCGTATCAACTAACTGGTCAATGCGAGGGAGCGGAAAACTATCTTTCGGGCAAGCTTTGTTGAGATCAGTGTAATCTATACACATTCTCCAGGCTCCACTCCCCTTCCGTACCATGACAACATTTGCTAACCAAGTAGGATAGTGCACCTCTCGTATGAATCCGGCTTCTAAAAGTTTATCGACTTCTTGTTCAATTGCTTGCTGGCGATCTGGTGCAAAGTTTCGCTTCTTCTGGATAATCGGTTTGCATGTTGGATTGACTTTGAGGGAGTGAACGATCACTTCGGGGTCAATTCCAGGCATATCTGCTGGACTCCATGCAAAAATATCCTGATTTTCTCGTAGAAAAGCTGTAAAGTTTCTCTTCTCATCATCTGAGAGAAGTGATCCAATTCGCACTGTCTTTGAAGGATGCTCTTCAGATATAGATACAGTAGTAAGGTCTTCCACAGGGGAAGCTCTCTGAGGAATATCTTCGCTCCGCAGATCAAAGTCCTCGATGCTCAGGGTAACCGTTGGACGAGACTTGATCTGCCTAAGATAGCAGGTTTGTGCTATTTGCTGATCTCCGCATACTACACCGACTCCTGATGGGGTATGGAACTTCAGCTTGAGGTGAGGAATGGATGCGATGATCCCAAAAATTGACTGGAGCGGCCTCCCGAAGATGGCGTTATAAGCTGATTCTGATTTCACCACAATGAATTGGATGGAGTGTGTAGTCTGTCGAGGAAATTCTCCAAGGACTACCGGGAGACTGATTATTCCTTCTGCTTGTACAGGTCGATTATCAAATCCATATAAAGGACCTGCAGCAGGTTGAAGTTTTTCTCTTGAGAGACCCATGTTGAGAAAAGTAGAGTAGAATAGAACATCTACGGAGCTTCCGTTGTCCACAAGAATTCTTTTGACATTGTAACACGGGTCACCAATGCCTGCGTTTATGACAAGCGGATCTTGATGGGGGGTCTTTACTCCTTCCAGGTCGGAATCATCGAACGTGATGGAATGATCAATACGAGCCCTTTTTGGAGTTGAGTTTTCTTCCACAGTTAAAAAGATTTGGTCGGATAGTAAGGGGCCTCCTGCGATTGTTTCAATTTCGCCCACCGTTACCCGGTTATTCGCTGGTTGTCTTTGTGATTGATTCTGCCCCCCAGTGGGACGAGCTTCTTCTCGGGTAGGTGGATTCCCAATAAATTGTTGAAGATAACCCTGACGGATGAGTCTTTCAATCTCCTCCTTAAGTTGCCTACAGGACTCAGTAGTGTGGCCACGACTACGATGAAAGTGGCAGTACTGATCTTGGTTTCCTGTATTCTGCTTTAAAGGATGCGGCCACTTCACTTTGTCCTGATCTTGAATCGCCATCAACACATTTGCTCGAGAGGTGTTGAGCGGAGTGTACTCCTTCTCCTGTCGGGGTTCTCGTCGTGGCAATGGGGGTCTAGGAGGTAGATTGCTCTTCCCTTGCTTTTTCCGTTGTGATGATGGATTATCCATCTCAGGTGCTCCCTTGCGCTTCCCAGTGGGTTGCTCGAACTGTTTTCTGTGAGCATTTATTGCCTCATCTGCTGATATCTGTGCTTCCACACGATGGATCAGATCGGCATATGAATGAACAGTATCGCGCATGAGTGCCGAATAGAAGGGGCCAGGACGGAGTCCTCCAAGAAAGACCCCTCTGAGCAATTCTGGGTCCACTCCTGGGATTTGTCGAGCCTCGATAGAAAATCGTCGAAAGTACTCTTTCAATGATTCTCCCTCGCTTTGACGAATCCCGGAAAGGTGAGAAGAATCCTTAGTAATTCTTCGGTTGGCTACGAACTGCTCGACAAACACCTTGGCCAATTTAACAAATGTGGGGATCGTTCCGGCTGGAAGTGAATAGTACCATGTTCGAGCTTGTCCTTTCAGAGTAGCAGGGAAAACCTGGCAAAGGAGTGCATCTGAAGCTCGTTGAATATGCATGATGGTTCTGTAATGGTCGATGTGCTCGTACGGGTCGGATGTCCCATCGTAGGATTCAATGCTTGGCAGCTTAAAGCCAGCCGGAATAGGGTGTTGAAGAATGGCTTCTGCCAGGGGTGACGACTCCTGGAAGTCCCACTGACGAAGAGGTTGCCTTATGCCTCCTGTAGGGAATTCCTCCCGGACTAATTGTCGCAGTTCGTGGCGTAGGGCATTGCGAGGGAGCTCAGCAATGTGAGGTTGGGCTAACTCCTCAGGGAGGTCTTGAGGAAGGCGAGATCGCTGACTTGCGTGCGGAGGATGGGTAGAACTTGCTGTATCAGCCAGCTCATTCTCTTGACGTGACTGCGAACGCCTCCTGGGTGGAGGAAGAGGATTCTCAGCCTGAAGATGTTCAATTTGAACAGCTTCGACACGGGGTGGATCTCGAGGGAGAAGAACCTCCTCCTGAGGTGCTAGGGTCGGCTGTCGAGTCTCTCGCAAGAGTTGTAGGATCTCATTTTGAGATTCTTCCATCTTTCGAATTCTCTCCTCTAAGGAGGGTCCCGAGGTCCCTTCTCCATGTGCGTTTTGCCCCCCGGGGAGGAAAGAGGTAGATACCGGGCGTCTATGATTTATAGACTGATTTCTGGACTGGTGGGAGTTGGAGCGAGAAGCTCCAATGATACGACTGCTGCGCCTGTTGACCATCGTAGCAATACTTGAAGTTGTGGGATGGACTTCTTCCCACAGACGGCGCCAAACTGTTGCGGACTCAAATATACGCGGCGATAGATTTTAATTTTCCGTCTCAACGTTGTACGTATATCCAGCACACAAACAGAATTGAGAAAGTAACACCAGAATTTTTACGTGGAAAACCCTGGAAAGGGAAAAAACCACGGGGCCACGCCCAGTTGAAATGATTCCACTAGAATTTGAGCAGATTACAGGGGACTGACTCGCTTTCAAGGGCGATCAGATTACAATGAGTATCCGTTACAAGGACAAGCTGAGTTCCGACGTCACTCGGAATGTCGAACAGAATTCTGGCGTCACTTTGAAAGAAACCCGGCGTCACTCGGGCGTCGGGTAGAATTCCGGCGTCGGGCAGAATTCCGACGCTGCTCCCGTGTAGGGCAGAGCTCCGGCGTCCCTCGGGCGCCTGGTGGTGCTTCGGTGGAGTTCCGGCGATGTTCCGGCGGAGTTCCGGCGGTATTTCGGCGGAGTTCCCGCGGTGGTCGAGGAGGAGCTGTTCCCTCCTAGGCTTCTCTTCTCTTCTTCTTCTCTTCTTGGCTTGGGTCCCCTCTTAGGAGAAATGAGGGGCTATTTATAGTTTTTCTGGAGTGGCATAGCCCGTAAATATGTGAGGGATCAGGGGCAAATAGGGAGTGATCCGGATGAACGGCCGATATTGAATCCCTTGATCATGAACCGTTTATCAAGCATTTGAAGGTCTTAATGATGTCAAAATTCTACGATCTTGGGCTCGTTGGATTCGTCTCGTCGAGCCGCTCGATTCGACTATAAGCTCGTCAAAATCGGAGACCGTTTGGTAACTCAAATAGCTGTTTGATGCTTCCAACAGCGCTTCGGGTACTTGATTTGGACTCACTTGGGCTCGGATTGAGTCGAATTTGGTGTTGTTGGATTCGTATTTCCGAGACGCTCAGTTCGACTGTAAGCTTGCTGAAATTGGAGTTTAAATAGTCTCCGAATTAATTTTTGAAGTTTCCAACTTGAGTTTTTCCTCGAGATTCGTGCCCGATCAAGATAATTTTCCGATGACGTATCAATAATCACATTCTTTAGCATATATATATATATATATAGGATTATATGCAATCACAATATTCTATCATAGAATGTTTCATTTAAGAAATTGAATGTAATAACTTGAACCAAGGTAGATGAAGATGCTTGGTGCCGATTCGATTACTTGTAGGGCTGCAAACGAACCGAGCCGAGTCGAGTATGTGAGTGTTCATGTTTGAGTTTGTTTATCATCAGCATGTTCAAGTTTGGTTCGTGTTTGATTCGAGCTTTATTGTTTGTGTTCATGTTTGGTTCATTTAATTTAATGGTGTTCATGTTTGGTTCGTTTAACGCTTATCGAGCTTTAAACAAACAAGCCTTAACAAGCTATATTCGTGAACAGAATTAGCAAACAATTTATTTAACAAAACTAACCTTAAATTTGTTCATGAACATCTTAAACAAACAATCTAACAAATATAAACAAAAGTAAAATGTCTCTTGTTCGTGAAATTAAATTTATAATAAAATAGTTATCTATTTAAAATGAAAATATGATTAATCTATATGAATATATTTTCAAATGAAACTTACCTGTTACATTTCTTTCCATTTGGTACAACAGCTAAAAGATTATCTTCTAAGTTCGTAGAAATACTTCAATGGTTCTGTTAAAACTACAAAAATACACTATCAGAATAAATATATCATATAAAACATACTATCAAAATAAATACATCATATAAAATCAAGCATGTTGATATTTTTATTATGTATATTTATCAATTTTATAATTAAATATTAATCGAGTTTTTATCGAGCTTATTCACGAGTTCTGAATCGAACACGAATAGAGCTTTTATCGAGCTTGTTTACAAACTTCAAATGATGTTGTTCGTGAACATAAATGAACCGAACACATTAATGTTCAAGCTTGTTTATTTAAGAATCGAGTATTTAAAATGTTGTTCAAATTTATTTGTTTAGTTAGTTAAACGATCACAAATGAGCTTTAATCGAACTGAGCATCGAGTAGCTCGTCAAACGTTTGTTTCGCTTGCAGCCCTAATTACTTGGAATCGCAGAGATTTAGCAAATGAAAAATTAATTTACTGTCCGACTGTCTGTTCCTGCCTTCTGGGCCGGGTCATGATATTGAAGGAAACAAACAATGGAAAAAAATTAAAATAATTATTAATCAGCTATTAGCTCTGCAGCAACACAATTCATCTAAAGAAAAAAAAAATTTCCAAGAACATTATGGCAATCTTCAAACATACCTTTGAAATCAATATTATGAATGGCTATAAAATCAACAGAAAAAATATGCTGTAATTTACAATAGAACATCTGCTGGAAAGGATTATCAGCTACTGATAAGCCGTTGGTTTTCCTTTTTTTGCCACAATCATCTCCATTTCTTGACTCTGTTGGCCTTCGCTGCTCGAGGCCGAGCGAAGCTGACCATATTCACTGGTTAGTTCACTATATCCACTGTCTCCATATTCATGGCTTCCAAATGCCATTTTTCTGAATTTCTTCATGTCTTCATTGTACTGCATTGCATCATAATCTGAGCCGCAGTAAGAAGCAAAGGGAACGCTTTGACCTGGTGTAACTCCTTCATTCAGATGTTCAAGAAAAACATCTCCTTCCAATGCTCGAACAATCTAAGAGAAGAGAGTGCCTCAGTTTACAACATAAAAATCTCAGAAGGAAATATTTTGATCAGAGATGAACAACATTCAGATACTTAAACCAGAGTTATAATGGCACCTGACTCATCCGCGGCCTTCGCTTCGCCGAATGGCGCACGGCATAAGCAGCACAAGCAACCATGCTTCTCATCTCGGTCCGGTTATACTCGCCAAGGCGTGGATCGACAATGACGCTGAAATTCGCATCGTCTAGAGCACGAGCGAGCAAAGGCCTTGCCTGTGGCAACAAAAACTTGTTGCAATCAACCAAACTAAGTTTGGAACAGACTAAGAGCTCATATTGTATAAGATGGTGAGGGCAGCTGGCGCTGGTAGTCAGAAGCAAAGGTAACTGGTGGCTGACATCCATGGACGGTTTATGTAGTGGTTTATTTAAAAAAAAAATAAAAATGGCTAAACATCTAAAAAGTATTACAAAAAATACAAACTGAACATATTTTCTAAAAAAAAAATAGTGATCTCCAACGGCTCCTAAGTTTTCAAGTTTATCTGTGATATACATACCCAATCGACCAAACTATCATCCATAAAAGCTTGACTTGAATCATAGGGCCGCCGACCAGTGATTAACTCGAGAAGCATGACTCCAAATGAGAAAACATCAGATTTATCTGTAAGCTTGCCTGTAGATGCATACTCTGGGGCTAGATACCTGAAAGCAAATAATGAACAGTAGCAGAAAAGCTTATTGTCACAGATTGATAAAGGCTTATCACGTTTAAGATATAAGGCTGTCAAAAGTGATAAATTATTACGTGCGGATGTTGAACGCGTCCGGAGGTCAATCCGGACGTGTCACGTCATCCAATATACAATACATTGGGTGATGTGGCGCGTCCGGATTAGCCTCTGCACGCTTTTGGCTTCCGCAAGTAATAATCTTTTGTCAAAAGCTCCTTGTTTCTATTGGGCTCAACAATACTTGATTATATATATATATATATATATATATATATATATATATATATATACACACACACATAATTAATATGATTTTTAAGTTTTTATTTATTAAAAATTCGTGTTTAGCTCGATAAGTAAACAAGCCTAACATAAACAGTTTGAGCTTAGCATGGCTGAATAACACTTGAGCTTACTCAAAACTCATTCATCTAAAAATGTATCACTTTTTCTCAGAGAATATAGACATGAACAGTAGACCAAGTAAGAGCAGCTTGAGATAGTCATACCCAAAAGTTCCCACGACTCTGGTAGAGACATAAGTGTTGACCTCCGAAGCAATTTTCGCAAGCCCAAAATCTGCAACCTGCAAATTACTACCAGTTAGCTAAAAAGCACATGATGGAATACCAAGAAGCTGAGGGATATACTTACATTTTCATGGCATGTTTGAACTGTAAGGAAAAGTGTTTTCTCTGACTATGTTAGTATAGAGAAGTTGGAAATTAACATTCACTTACAAAGCAACACAAGTTTGATTTTCTTTCGCCTTTTCAATACCAAGGGGGTTTTAGTCTACCAGGATTAAGTACATCTGTGTGTGCAATGTTTATAGCTGCTGGTCTTCTATTCTATAAATTTGAAGAACGCATGGTTTCTTCAAGTCATCACGGTGCTTGTGAGAGGGAGACCTTGATTTCATCACTCTATTATTCAAAAAAGTTGTTTCATGTTCTCATTCAAAACATAACTAGATTATGAACCCTGATTGCCAGAGCCAAAGCCTTTTCAAACAAGAATTTCTTTCTTTTATTAATACCATGTTCTTTATATCTTAGAAGAACCAAGGTATGAATACCAATAAAATTTTTAAAACTCTGAAACAATTCTTGGAGGAAAGCAAAGTAAATAAAGAATAAAAAGCATACACGAGCGTGGTATATATTCATAGATCAATATTCAAAGTAGGTAAAAAGAAACAAGTAAAGGCATGGTAATGATCGAAAATTCTACCTTTGCCTCAAACTTGAAGTCAAGAAGAATGTTGGATGCTTTAATGTCGCGATGAATAATCTTAGGATGGCCTGCAAAGTTAACAATTCTATGAGTATGGACTGACAGGTATCTTGGATTGGTATAATCTAGATTCAAAAGATGAGAAAAACACATGTAATTGATAGTCAAAACATAGAACTCACAGTCTTCATGTAAATATGCCAGTCCTTTTGCAGAGCCAAGGGCGATTTTCAGTCTGGTAGGCCAATCTAAAGTTGGCCGACCTTTTTCTGCAGAAGAACAATAGAACATTCAATATACAGACAAGTAAACGTAGTTGATCCACTGCTTTTAAACCTAGAGGCAAAAGCGAACCAGCCAGTCAAAATAATTCAATCCAGAACAAGCAGCCAAGTTGGCTAATTGAGCTAGGAGTTCCCCCAAAATAAAAATAAAAAAAAATCCAACTGCCTTATTGATCTGTGATGGGACTGATTTTTCCAACATTCATAACCATGAAATTCTTTACACATTCTCCATTCCATCCCTGATACCTTTAGTCTGGGCAGCCAAGCCCACTGCATATCGTAAAGAATTGATACAATGGCATCAAGGTGAGAATTCCTTTAATGTAGGTGGTATCAGAGCTTCAAAGTCTGACAACTATATGAGACTTCCAATGTGAGTGATGCCAGAAAGCAGCCTAAAATAGGTTGAATCTCTAAGCAGCAGCCACCAAATTCTCCCCTTTCTCCATGGGATCTTCCATTTTCCTCGTTAACAAACAATTCTTCCATTCCTCTGTCAGGATCTCCCTTTCTCATCACACTCTAGGTTGAAACTTTGTGGCTCACTCATACAGTAGTTCTATGCTGCTACGCTTTCCTCTTCCTATCTCTTCTTACTACCTCATAGGTAATTCTCTCACCACCCTACGCCATATCTTCTATCCATAGCACATGGGCCTCAAATCATTGAGATATCATTTTCTAAGTACTCTATATCTTAATCTACCTTTCCAATATGTTCAAAAAAGGCTCATCAACTATAAACAAAAATTATTAATTATGACACTATTATGGCATCATTTGAAACCTCCTAACACCACCTAGTTCAACTGGTTCAAACTTAAAGATTACTTCTAGCACAAAGTCCCAAGCCCAGAAAAACATATTTTGCCAATCAAGTTGAACCTTTGTAAGGAAATGGGCACATGAAACAATTTAGGTTCCTACGTGTACCAACTACTATGCATGATCTGAACCCTTTAACTTGCAAGTAATCATCAGACTTATCCTAATTATTTCAGGTCAGCTTCATGAATTTATCCTCTCCACTCGTACCTCTCAAGTGCTACATCTAGCATCAACTTGTTGACCCCTAAGCTGCAGCCAAAAGAAAAATAAAAAAAAGGCTAAAAATGAGTACCTGTCGCTGCCCATGCCGAAGCCCTGCTCGAGTCGCATCCGCCGCCTGCTACAGTAATGATTTACTGTGCAATTCGGCGCTGACGACGACTGCCCACGCGAACCTGTCTCTGTATTTGCCTATAAAATGAGCCAAATGGCTCTCTATCTCACAACTTCCCGCAACCTTCCCTGCTTCCGACCTCAGAGCAACTCCCGTCATTGCTTTCTTCCCACACGCTCAAACCCGCCAAACTCCAACAAAGCAATGCCAAACCCACGAAAGCCCTCCATCTCTCGGCTTCTTCCCTGTTCGCAAGTCTCACATTCAGTCCAGAAAGAGAGATAGAGAGAGAGATAGTTTCCTCCGTACCTCCTCTCCAAAGCAAACCGAAGCCCTGAACCTTATCTTCCTCCTCCCGTCGCCCCTATCGGTTCCGACCCCGACGCCAGCTCCGACGCCTCTTCCCAGAGACGGAACCCACGAGCTCCCCTCCGATCTCATCCCCCTACCGTAGACCTCACTTGATTGGCCCCACTCCCTCACCTCTAATCCGCAAGCCGCTGAAGCCAACTTCCCCAGCTCCCTTGCCGACTACCTGTCTCGACTCCTCCAAGCCTAATCGAATCCCATTCCAGCCGAGACCTTCTTTGCTCTACCGATCTCTTCTCTAGCCGGCCCCTTAGGTATACTTATTTTGTTTTGTTTTGTTTATTATTATCATTATTATTATTATTATTATTATTAATTATATTTAATTAAAATGAATTATAATTAAATATGTTAATTATATTTAATTATTATTAATAATGATTAGTTTTAAATTAAAATAAGTTATAATTAATTTTAATTATAGTTATAGTTAATTACATTGTTAATGATTAACTATAATTATTTAAATTAATTATAATAAATTATTTTAATTCAAATTAGTCATTATTAATTATAATTAATTATGATTATTAATTATAATTATAATTAATTTTTTTTAAATTGTAATTAATTCTTAATAATTATGATTTATTATCATTTTTATCGATTAATTATATAAAAAAAAGAAGAGAGCTTCTCTCTTACCTCGTGCCACAAGCCTCCACCGCCGGTCCGATGATTGCAAAGGTATAACCCCTCAACCCTAAAACTCTGAGAACCTATTTTCGAGGATTACATCGCGACAAAATAACCACCTATACACGCGTGGTAGGAGGAAGTTCGTTGCGATGTTTGCAATGAAACGGGTAATCACTCAAAAACTCGTTCTCGACATTCATGTCGAGTCGGCAAACAGCATATACACGTTTTCTTAAGCGTAGTGGGAAGGGAACCCGGTGCGACACCTACGGCGAGGCGGGTAGGCCCTATGCACGCTTTTCTTAGCGTGGTGGGGACAATCTTAAGTACCCGTACGCGGCTCTGGACCTGCGGGAAAACAACTGCTCTTCTTTTCAAGTACATTTGAAGACCCATACACGCTTTCTTAAGCGTGGTGGGGATTGAAGACTTTACATGGCCGTGGTGTCCTCGAAAGAGGGCACCTACCATACACGCTTTTCTTAGCATGGTGGGAAAGGTCCAGTTTTCCGTAGTTTTTCCTAAACGGGGGAGACACCGGAATGCTGCCGAAATTTCGGGTGAATATAAGACTGCACTTGGACCTGATTCGAACAGCAGGGGACCTGTTTTGAATACTGATTTGAATATCAAATGGACCTGAATTGAACAAAACTTAGACAAATGCAAATAAGGAACCTAACTTAAACTCTAACCAAAGTGATAAGGAATGGAACTTTCAAGATGACAAGGAGCTTGACATACAAGACTTGAACTAGAAATAAGAGATTGGAACATTAACTTGAGACTAAGTGGATACTAATCAAGCATAATTTGGACATTTAAACTCAAGCAAGGATTTGAACATGAACTCAATTTGTACTCAAACTTGAACTCTACTTGAAAATGACACAAGGGATTCAAACAATTAATAAAATATTTGAATCTAAATGAAATAAGTTCATACTTGAACTTGATTGAATATTAAGAGAATATGAGCTAAACCATTTGGACTCAAACTCAAGTGAATAAGGGACTTATAGTGAAGCCTCAATGGATATGACTTGATGCGTTCACTCTCAGACAACAATGCAAGCTCTCAATAAATATGACCACTTACTAAGAGGCCATGTGGAAGAATTGTAGTGAACACGATCATTCCCTATGAGCAAGGACGGATGATATGATGCATTGGTGGATAACCACAGTTGGTTTATCTCAAAAAACCATCTAAAAGTCAGGTGGCTACATTAATTCCTTGACGATCAAATATCAGTACATAGATAGGTGTACGAATCTACCTACAATCAAGTGGCTGATAACCAATGATGAATGCATACAACAATTCTCCCTACGGATGCCTATAGCAGTGATGATTGAGATGTTGTAAGTACGAAGAATCCCCTATTTGACATAAATGCATACAACACCTGCGGCAACGATGGTTGAGATGCTACAATTGATTTTGGCACTGATCCGAGGTGTAAGAAGTTGATGAAGCCACATCAAATGGAGGGCTTCAAATTCCTTGTCAAAGAAACCTTATAGCAGAAGGATTAAGGGATCTCGAGCACATGAAGGAAAGAATTCTTGCAGTAGCAATTGAAAGGCATACCCCCGTTTGATCTCTATTTCTCTAAGGCAGAGCGTAGATCACAACAGTTAGTTATTTTGTGAAATTGAAAACAAAGCAGAGATGAGTGTTATGTCCCAAGAAATAACGACGCTGCTATTATGCATTCACTTTCAAGAATTAAGACATCTTAGAGGATAGTGCTTTTAGGCACACTATTCCACAATCATATAAAGGAAGTCTTCAATATTCTCAAACCAGTACAACCTAAATTCACGAAGGAGTCCTCCTGGAATGTCATAAAGTGCACCCTTAGCAGTGCAAAGGTATCAACTGCCCGTGATACATCATCTATCACAAAACGACCTCATGTCGTTCAGATGTGTTTACCCAATCCAAACAAAGTCAATTGACTCGTAAGATCCAACCTCCCAGTGAATGAGAAAAGGGAGTCTACATCCGAACAACGAGGTATCTTATGGCAATCAGGTGATAACACTACAGTTCACATGTAAGCAAAAAGCAGGAGATTCGTTGGTGCGCTACGATCCATCTGCAGAAAGCAACAAGTAGTACACGACAGTCTACCTGTATAAGGAAGTAAATAACTCAATCCTTAAGCTGCTGCAAAATGCCACCGGATCTGCAACATCCGTATAAGCAGACAGAAGGCGTTTACAAATATTCTAAAAGTACCCCCGCACATGTGCACCTTAATTTGTATACACGTGACGTCTAGGGAAGTTGCGCGGGTCAATAAGTGAATTCAGGTTCGAGCACGATCCTTCTATTCAGGTAGATAGGAGTCGACACAGCTCGAACTATTAAACAAATGTACAGTCGTGGGGTCGACTGAGATATTTATTTTATACGTTCATATTAGGCTTTCAAGGCCTATAATCAAGAGAATTCACTAATAAAGGCATAAAGCCTACGACACCTGATCTTCTGTTAGCTCGTTAACAAAGTCGACAAGGTTCAATCAATAAGAGCAATGACCCCCCACCCCGAGATGGCCATGTTGACAGGAAATCTCAACCGGATGTGTTAATTCTAAATACTCTAAACCTTCAAATCCATTCAAAATGACACCTATAATCCAAAAATCCAAAAACTCCAAAAATATTTAAAATTCAAATCCAACCATCAACCACTTAAAGAAAAACTCATCCACCCTCCGCAACAGTTTGCCGAGGTGGACAAATTTGAAAATAACTGCAGCTCACAAAGAGCTAATGCATGGTCGAAAATATCACTAGGATCCATTCTCAAACAATCTCCTGCCAGCAAGGACGTGGTACGAGTCCTCTAACCGGCAGTTTCGTCGCCAAATGGCACTGCAGGATAAACGGCTATGACTCAGGGCCCTCTGAATCAGGTGGTCGCTGTCAAATGACACCATTATATTATGGTTATGGCCAGAGCCCGTATGCTCCCCAATGGCATCAAATCCTTGAGATATGAATCAATAGGATATGATCAATAGGGCACAAAGCCCTCTGTTAGCTAAAGTGGATTCAAATTTGTCCCTTTAGACAAACACTCCCCCCAGGTCTACAAGGTACCCTTGGACGACGCAACCCATGGCTATCGACAAGGATCCTTCTGTCAGTTTGGGTCGACTACCTCCTCTGACTAAGTAGACCAGGGACCACGATGGCCTGGGATGACGGAACCATGGGATCTTGATCGGGTCTATCATCCATTCTCCCACCATCCGCTTTAAGTGCAAGGTGGGTGCAAGGTGGTGAAAATTTCTATTTTAAATATTAAAATATTCAAACTTTCAAACCTTCAACCCATGCTGTTATTATATGCCAGATATACATATTTTTACGTATCTGATTGACGACTAGCCTTAATCGAAAGTTCTCTCTCGTTATCGGGAGGGGTAATTAACTATAGGGGCTTGCGCCTATAAGAAACCAGAACTCAGATCATAAAGTCCTCACAAAATGAGGGCGAAATCTCTGGGTAGTGTCTTATCTACAACCTCATCTGCCTTCCAAAATTTACCCCGGAACTTAATCCGTTAAAACTCCCCCCGAAGAAAGCACAAACAGGCGGAGGCCGGAGCCGAATTTTCAGAGCCCACAGATTTCTTGCGACTCCGTTGGGGTTTGGTTTCTCTTTCCATCTTTGGCTAGTCGTCTCAGTGCCATAGTAGCAGCTCTGAATCGACAGGCAAATCTCTAGATGTGACGATGGCCAACTCGGAAGAAAATGCACCGTCAAGCGAGTCTGAACAAGAGGAGATCGCTCAGGTGCAGTTGAGAAGTGGCAAAATACTTCCGTCTCCGCCAAAGAAGGAGGTCTCCAGTAAAGATAAGGAGAAAGAGATAGTCATCAACGAAGATATTATCCCCAAGGATCCCAAGAAGAAAGATACTCCAACCAAAGGAATAAATTATAATATCTTATCCCATCTGAGAAAGATCTCTGCCCAGCTTAGCATATACGACGTTCTAGTGATATCTAAGGATCTTCAAGAGACTATAATTTGGGCTCTCAAAGATCCCGAAAGATACAAAGCGTATTTTGCTGAGCGCAACCTGACCGAGGTCTTGCAAGCTTGCAACGAGCCGTTTATTACTTTCTCCGAAGAAGACATGATGCTCGGAACAACAAATTATAATCGTCCTCTGTATGTTACTGCAGAGAGTGACCAAATGATAATCAATCGAATTTTAATCGACCCCGGGTCTTCTATCAACCTTATAAGCTTGAAGGCGTTGAGATCGTTGTGCCTTGACATAGAACACCTCGGGCCAGATAAGCTGATGGTACATGGCTTTAACGAAAAGGGGCAGAAAACACTGGGATCATTTATGCTCTCCCTCACATTTGGAGAACTGCATACAGAAGCCAAATTTCATGTGATTGATGTGGATACCTCATTCAAGGTGCTTTTGGGTCGCCCTTGGTTGCATGAGTACGGGATCATCCCGTCAACACTACACCAGTGCATGAAGTATCTTAGGGATGGAGAAGAATTCAGGATCTCTGGTGACATCTAGCCCTTTGCGATGCACGAAGCTACAGTCTATGAAGATGCGCAGTATTTCATGCCAAAAAAGCAGAGGCCGTCAAGCTCTCTTGAGGCTAAAACATCAAATCCAAAGGCTGCAAACCGGCCTGGACAAGAAGATAGGAAGAAGTAGGTGGGGAGAAGGAAGGCATTGCCGACTCTTCTCAAAGAAGCTGTCACTTCTACAGAAAGAAAATGTGTACCTCACCTTGAGAGCGACACAGATGAAGATGATGTCACCCCTACAAAATCCCAGAGGGTATGCCATTCAATAGACGAATGGAGCAGGGAGGTCGAATATTCAAATGATAATTTTGACAATGATTCTATCTACATGAATACAGTGCAAGATGTATTCTCTAGAAGAATAGATAACATGTCAATCTCAGATAGCGTGCTTGTAGTCACACGCATTCCCCTACAATACTTCAAAGAAATCACTCCGCGAGAGGTGCATAAGGTTGAAGAACTCACAACCGTTATCTGTCTCCAATTGAAAAGGAGACTGAGTCAGGGAACATATTCTATTCCGTGGGAAAGCTTGAAGAAGTGAATCGTGACTGGTGTCATGTGCTCATCGATTCTGAAGAATTACTACCTACGAGGCTACCTAGGTTTAATACCAAAGGTATTCAAAGAATGTTGCGAAGGCAGATCAATATTCCTACCTCCAAACGATCGCTTCGTACGTGCCTATGCCTCTGGTACGGGAGGAAACCACGTCCTTTACGACGAAAGGACATGGATGCGTATAAAGGTATCAGATTCATCAGGCGAAAATACCTTCGGAAGGAGACTTGCCGAGAAATCACATGCAGGGAAATTGAATCCGATGACAGCGATAATGATGAGATATATGAAGTTGACACTCATGACGATCAGCCTGTAGAAGCCAAGCCAGCACCAGAAGAACTTGAAGATGGTGGACAGGCAGCCACTATGGACGAGCTAAAAGAAGTCAACTTGGGAACTGAGGAGGATCCTCGTCCAACTTTCATTAGCTCCCTTTTACCAGAAGACCAAGTGGAAGAAATTAAAATATTTCTCTGTGAATTCAGGGATTACTTTGTCTTGATATACGCCGAAATGCCTTGCTTATCCCTTGATGTAGTAGTTCACAGATTGACCATCAAACCAGATACAACACCAATCAAACAAGCTCCAAGGAGAATGAGATTGGAGATTGAAAAACAGGTGATTGCAGAAACAAAGAAACTCATAGAAGCAGGTTTCATCCGCGAAGAGAAGTATGCCGATTGGATCGCCAATATTGTCCCCGTAAAGAAGAAGAATGGACAGATTCGTGTCTGTATTGATTTCAGGGACCTCAACGAGGCATGTCCAAAAGATGATTTTTCACTCCCGGTATCAGAACTACTAGTGGATAACACGTCCAACTATGATATATTCTCATTTATGGATGAATCGTCAGGATATAATCAGATCAAGATGGCGCCTGAAAATGAGAAGCATACGTCATTCAGAACGCCCATCGATATTTTCTGCTACACAGTCATGCCCTTTGGTTTGAAAAATGCCGGTGCCACCTACCAACGGGCAATGACCCATATTTTTGATGAATTAATACATCAGAAGGTCGAGTGCCATGTAGATGACCTTGTCGTCTAGAGCATGGATCGAAAAGATCATCTAAATGACCTAAGGATTGTATTTAAAAGAATCAGAAAGTTTGACTTGAAGATGAATCCTCTCAAATGTGCTTTCGGGGTCTCCTCTGGCAAATTCTTGGGGTACGTCGTTCGTCACCGAGGTATTGAAATCGACCCCAACAAGATCAAGGCGATCACAGAGATGCCACCGCTAAGAAGCCTGCGACAACTCCGCTCCTTGCAAGGATAACTGGCTTTCATTCGGCGATTCATATCGAATCTGTCGGGTAGGTGCCAGCCATTTTCAAAGCTAATGAAGAAAGACGTCCGCTTCAAATGGGACGAAGAATGTCAGGAAGCATTTGACAGTATAAAAAGATACTTGTTAAATCCACCCATTCTCGCAGCGCCAATTCCGGGGAAGCCTCTTATACTGTATACGACAGCACTAGAAGAGTCCCTCGGAGCATTACTGGCTCAGCACAATGAAGAAGGAAAAGAGAAAGCACTCTACTACATCAGTCAGAGATTGATCGGAGCAGAAGTACGTTATTCTCCCATCGAGAAGCACTGCCTAGCGTTGATTTTCGCAGTCCAAAAACTCCGCCACTATAGGCTCTCCCACAAAATCACCTTGATATCAAAGATTGATCCGTTAAAGTTCTTGATGACAAGACCAGCACTGACAGGCTGTTTGGCAAGGTGGACAGTAATATTACTGCAGTTTGATATCGTGTACATGCCACAGAAAGTGGTAAAGGGACAAGCTTTGGCAGATTTTCTCGCCGCACATCCAATTCCTGCAGATTCGCCGTTGAATGATGATTTGCCCTATGAACAAATCATGCAGGCCGAGGAAGAGAAGCTACAATTTTAGGAGATGTATTTTGATGGGGCATCGTCTATCAAATCTCCCAGACCTCCAAATCTTGTAAAGGCCCAAGCTGGCATCGGTCTAGTCTTTATAGAACCCGAGGGAGGCATCATGAGATTCTCGTTCAGTTTAACTGAACCTCGAACTAATAATGAAGCCGAATACGAAGCTCTAATAGCGGGACTAGAGATCGCGATTGGTGTCCAAATCACAGATCTCCAAATTTTTGGTGATTCTTAACTTGTGATAAATCAGGTCCTGGGTATTTACAAGATTTGCAAACTTGAATTGGCCCACTACCACCGACGAGCTCTCGAGCTTCTAAAACAAATACCGAATGTCAGGATAACTCAAGTTCCTCGAGGACAGAATGCAAAAGCAGATTGTCTAGCCAAACTGGCTAAGGAGCTTGCAAATGAAGACAAAAGGCCACCTATATTCATTGCAGTTGAAAATCGCCAGGTCTTAGAGCCAGCAATCTTACAATTCTCGCAGGCAGAGGGAATACCAAATTCAAGCCAACAGGATACAACCCCAGTTGATCCTCAACCTCCCCAACAAAGCACCACTAAAAATCAACTAGGAGAACATCAGGTAGTTAAAAGATGAAGAATCAGTAGATTCTCAAAGTCGTGGTTACATTGTTTAGATGTTGAAGTCGAAGACGATTGGAGGCAACCATTCGTCAACTATTTCAAATAAAGCAAACTCCCGACAGATAAATCTCTAGCTGCTCAAATTCGAAAAAGAGCATTACAATATGCATTTGTCAATGATACGCTATATCGGCGGGCTTTTAACCAGATGTGACTGAAGTGCCTAGGGACCAAGGAAGCTGATAAAGTGATAGCAGAAGTTCATGAAGGGCTTTGTGAAGCGCATCAGTCAGGTCCCAAAATGGCTGCTAAAATCAAGAGGATGGGTTATTACTGGCCTACGATGGTGAGAGACTGTATCGACCATGCTAAGAGGTGCCACAAGTGTCAGATTCACGGTGATGTTATTCATCAACCGCCAAATCCACTGCACCCAACGGCAGCGTCTTGGCCATTTGAATGTTGGGGCACAGACATAATCAGGCTGATAGATCCACCGTCGTCAGCCAGACATCGTTTCATTCTAGCAGCAACAGATTATTTTTCCAAGTGGGCAGAAGCAGCTCCATTCAGGGAAGTCACGTCCGAGCACGTGATTAACTTCTTCACCCACAATGTCATCTACAGATTCGGTGTGCCATGTCGCGTGAGCTCGGACAACGGCACAGCGTTCAAGAGCACAAAAATCTATAAGTTTGTTGATCGACACAAGATCGACTGGCGGTATTTGTCAATATATAATCCAAGAGCAAATGGTCTAGCGGAAGCCTTCAATAAGACACTAGTAAAATTATTGAAGAAAATTCTTACTAAGAACAAAAGAGAGTGGCATACAAAAATGGCAGAAGCGTTATGGGTGTATCGTACAACCTACAAAACACCGACCAAAGCCACTCCTTAATCATTGGTGTTCGGAGCTGAAGCAGTGTTGCCACTAGAGATCAAACTGTCGTCACTTCGAGTAGCGATTCCACACAATCTAACTCAAGAGCAGAATGCTCGCTTAAGAATGGAAGAGCTCGATGCACTCGATGAAGTTAGATTGCAAGCCCAACAAAACCTGAAAATCTACCAAGGAAGAATGTCGAAATCATTTGATCGAATGGTGCGTCCTCGGGCATTTCAAGAGGGAGAATTGGTCCTGGTGCTGAGAAGGCCAATCATCCCTCACCGAAAAATTGGTGGTAAATTCGTATCCAATTGGGAGGGCCCCTTTGTTATCGAGAAGGTATACCAAGGAGGAGCCTATCAGCTTATCGATTTGCACGATCAAAGGCCTATACCCCCGATCAACGGTCGACATCTGAAGAAGTATCATGCATAAAATTGCTCAAAGAAATGTTATGCTTAATATGTTATTCTCTTTGTATATGTTTATGAGTATATACACTTTACATTTTGAAATTCTCTTGTGTTGCAAGAATGCATTTCAAAATCTTCCTACAGGGTAGGGGGCATTTTAAATATTTATTTGGGTTGACATCATGCTACGCGCCGAGATCCCCAAATAAATATTTAAAATAACAAAATTTTAAATTTTATTCTATTTTAAAATGTTCCTGCGAGACAGATAGCATTTTAAATATTTATTCAGGTCGACATCGCCCTGCATGCCGAAATCCCTGAATAAATATTTAAAATTATCAACATAAATTTTCTTTTATGCTGAAAGATACATCTTTTTCAAAGTATATGCAGGTGATCTTCTAAAAGGTTCATGACATCACCTTCTCCAAATTACCAAGATTCAAAAGTCAAGAAAAGAGTCTTTTGTGACTACACACTCCAACAAGTTGAACCAGAACAGCTTGAAGTTTTTCAACAGCCTGAAGCTTAAGGTTCGAATGGGTGTAAGAGGCCGGATCCAACAAGCCTAAATATGGTCGGATCGCTGACAGCTCCGTCTACTCAACACGCCAGAAGAAAGGCCGTAGTAGGGGAACCCCCACTTCGTCAACCCGTCAGTAGGATTATAGGAAGTACGAAGGCAATTTTGACTCGATAAGTTCGAGTGATCGTAGTCTATCAAACTCTTCTAATCGATCGGGGAATCAAAGTTACAGTGAGAAGGAGTCTCAAACAACTATCAAATGTACGAAGACTCCAAATCTTCAACCATAAAGGAGAACTCCAAATCTACCAACTTCAGTAAAATCAGCATTGGGAAGCGCGTTTCTCAAAACTCAAGTCTGAAGCCTGAATGAGTGTAAAAGGTCGGATCCAACAAACCCAAATATGGCCAGATCGCTGGCAGCTCCGTCTACTCAACACACCACAAGAAAAGCCGCAGTAGAGGAACCCTCATTTCAGCAACCAGAGGACGAAGAGCTATCAAATTCTAGCTCTCTTATTCTGATGAACTCAAGTGACTCAGATTAAAGTCTCCTCAAGTGGTTAAGGATCAGGATACTACCCACATTTGATACTATCAACTAAATCCAAAACTTGCAAATCCTTCAACAAATTCGTAAAGCATCAAGCTAGGATAGAAGGAATTTTTTCTTCAACAAGTCCACCAAAGCACAAAGTAAAGGACCGAAGAAATTATCCTATAGTTCGTATAAAGCTGAGGGCTGAACTAAAAGGATTCCGTCATCAACAAGTCCGTTATGCACAAAGCTCTGGACCGATGACTTTTCGCCACCGACCTAATACAAACCTAAGGGTTTAGGTCACCGGCATCTACTCCTTTATCAAGCCCGCCAAAGCAAGAAGCACAGGGCAGAAGGTACAAAAATCACCTGACAAGTCAGTAAGGACAAATCAGGTAACCCTCCATCAATGTCCGCCGCACAAAACACAAGACAGAAGAAATCAAAACGTCAAGACTCAAGCCAAAGCTACAGAAAGAAGCATTCTGAATAACATCTACAAGTGTCCCTAAAGACTGTGGGCATTTTAAATATTTATTTGGGTCGACATCGCGCTGCGTGCCGAGATCTCCAAATAAATATTCAAAATTTTGTCTAGGTACAACCAGATGAAAGAAGAATTGAAGATCCTCTGTAAACTGAATGTGTAATAAGCAAAAGGTATAATTTGAGCAAGATACGATTAGTACAAGAGACAGCAAAGTCCCATCAACTGATAAACCTGCCAAATTCAAGCAAATTCTGAACGATATCAATAATATACAACAGAAATATTACATCTATATATGACTGTAGTAGTGAAAGAGGTCGAGCAGTTACAGAAGTGCTAAAAACTAAGGAAACAGTGGTGCCAAAAGAAGAACAGAAGGTGGCAGTGCTATATACTATCGTTAATCTATGAAGTAACACTCTAGGGATCTGAGTATAAAGCACTCTATCATTATCTTTTGGATCTCTACCTAACTAAAGTCAGCATGTCAATCCTCTTACTGATTACAAGTGCATCTAAAGAGCTATGAAGACACCGAGACAGACTCTTGGAGATCTACATAATAGAAATCTTAGTATGACATCCAAATAAGTTTTTTGGAGATCCGCTAAATGGAAATCTTAGTGTGACATCCAGGCAGACTTTTGGGGATCCGCTAAATGAAAATCCCAGTGTGACATCCAAGTAATTTTTTGGAGATCCACTAGATGAAGACCTTTATGTGACATCTAGAGCAAATACTTAGAGATCCATATAGTCAATCAACATACAACAAACGTGATTCTCTCTAGACGCGAACCACATTTTTGGGGGGCATTTGTTGACCCCTAAGCTGTAGCCAAAAGAAAAATAAAAAAGGCTAAAAATGAGTACATGTCGCTGCCCATGCCGAAGCCCTACTCGAGTCGCTTCCGCCGCCTGCTACAGTAATGATTTACTGTGCAATTCGGCGTTGACGACGACTGCCCACGCGAACCTGCCTCTATATTTGCCTATAAAATGAGAGCCAAATGGCTCTATATCTCACAACTTCCCGCAACCTTCCCTGCTTCCGACCTCAGAGCAACTCCCGTCATTGCTTTCTTCCCACACGCTCAAACCCGCCAAACTCCAACAGAGCAACGCCAAACCCACGAAAGCCCTCCATCTCTCGGCTTCTTCCCTGTTCTCAAGTCTCACATTCAGTCCAGAAAGAGAGATAGAGAGAGAGATAGTTTCCTCCGTACCTCCTCTCCAAAGCAAACAGAAGCCCTGAACCTTATCTTCCTCCTCCCGTCGCCCCTACCGGTTCCGACCCCGACGCCAGCTCCGACGCCTCTTCCCAGAGACGGAACCCACGAGCTCCCCTCCGATCTCATCCCCCTACCGTAGACCTCACTTGATTGGCCCCACTCCGTCACCTCTAATCCGCAAGCCGCTGAAGCCGACTTCCCCAGCTCCCTTGCCGACTGCCTGTCCTGACTCCTCCAAGCCTAACTAAATCCCATTCCAGCCGAGACCTTCTCTGCTCTACCCGATCTCCTCTCTAGCCGACCCCTTAGGTATACTTATTTTGTTTTGTTTTGTTTATTATTATCATTATTATTATTATTATTATTATTATTAATTATATTTAATTAAAATGAATTATAACTAAATATGTTAATTATATTTAATTATTATTAATAATAATTAGTTTTAAATTAAAATAAGTTATAATTAATTTTAATTATAGTTATAGTTAATTACATTGTTAATGATTAACTATAATTATTTAAATTAATTATAATAAATTATTTTAATTCAAATTAGTCATTATTAATTATAATTAATTATGATTAATTATAATTAATTTTTTTAAATTGTAATGAATTCTTAATAATTATGATTTATTATCGTTTTTATCGATTAATTATTAAAAAAAGAAGAGAGCTTCTCTCTTACCTCATGCCACGAGTCTCCACCGTCGGTCCGATGATTGCAAAGGTATAACCCCTCAACCCTAAAACTCTGAGAACCTATTTTCGAGGCTTACATCGCGATAAAACAATCACCTATACATGCTTTTCTTAGCGTGATAGGAGGAAGTTCGTCGCGATATTTACAACGAAACGGGTAATCACTCAAAATCATATTCTCGACGTTCGTGTCGAGCCGCAAACCGCCTATACACGCTTTCTTAAGCGTGGTGGGAAGAGAACCCGGTGCGACACCTACGGCGAGACGGGCAGGCTCTATGCACGCTTTTCTTAGCATGATGGGGACAATCTTAAGTACCCGTACGTGGCTCTGTACCTGCGGGGAAACAACTGCTCTTCTTTTCAGGTACATTTGAAGACCATACACGCTTTCTTAAGTGTGGTGGGGATTGAAGACTTTATATGGTCGCGGTGTCCTCGAAAGATGGCACCTACCATACACGCTTTTCTTAGCATGGTGGGAAAGGCCCAGTTTTCCATAGTTTCCCCTAAACGGGGGAGACACCGGAATGCTGCCGAAATTTTGTGTGAATATAAGACTGCACTTGGACCTGATTCGAACAGCAGGGGACCTGTTTTGAATACTGATTTGAACATCAAATGGACCTGAATTGAACAAAACTTAAACAAATGCAAATAAGGAACCTAACTTAAACTCTAACCAAAGTGATAAGGAATGGAACTTTCAAGATGACAAGGAGCTTGACATACAAGACTTGAACTAGAAATAAGAGATTGGAACATTAACTTGAGACTAAGTGGATACTAATCAAGCATAATTTGGACATTTAAACTCAAGCAAGAATTTGAACATGAACTCAATTTGTACTCAGACTTGAACTCTACTTGAAAATGACACAAGGGATTCAATTAATTAATAAAATATTTGAATCTAAATGAAATAAGTTCATACTTGAACTTGATTGAATATTAAGAGAATATGACCTAAACTATTTGGACTCAAACTCAAGTGAATAAGGGACTTATAGTGAAGCCTCAATGGATATGACTTGATGTGTTCACTCTCAGACAACAATGCAAGCTCTTAATAAACATGACCACTTACTAAGAGGCCATGTGGAAGAATTGTAGTGAACACAATCATTCCCTATGAGCAAGGACAGATGATATGATGCATTGGTGGATAACCATAGTTGGTTTATCTCAAAAAACCATCTAAAAGTCAGGTGGCTACATTAATTCCTTGACGATCAAATATCAGTACATAGATAGGTGTACGAATCTACCTACAATCAAGTGGCTGATAACCAATGATGAATGCATACAACAATTCTCCCTACGGATGCCTATAGCAGTGATGATTGAGATGTTGTAAGTACGAAGAATCCCCTATTTAACATAAATACATACAACACCTGCGGCAACGATGGTTGAGATGCTACAATTGATTTTGGCATTGATCCGAGGTGTAAGAAGTTGATGAAGCCACATCAAATGGAGGGCTTCAAATTCCTTGTCAAAGAAACCTTATAGCAGAAGGATTAAGGGATCCCGAGCACATGAAGGAAAGAATTCTAGCAATAGCAATTGAAAGACATACCCCCGTTTGATCTCTATTTCTCTAAGGCAGAGCGTAGATCACAACAGTTAGTTATTTTGTGAAATTGGAAATAAAGCAGAGATGAGTGTTATGTCCCAAGAAATAACGACGCTGCTATTATGCATTCACTTTCAAGAATTAAGACATCTTAGAGGATAGTGCTTTTAGGCACACTATTCCAGAATCATACAAAGGAAGTCTTCAATATTCTCAAACCAGTACAACCTAAATTCACGAAGGAGTCCTCCTGGAATGTCATAAAGTGCACCCTTAGCAGTGCAGAGGTATCAACTGCCTGTGATACATCATCTATCACAAAACGACCTCATGTCGTTCAGATGTGTTTACCCAATCCAAACAAAGTCAACTGACTCGTAAGATCCAACCTCCCGGTGAATGAGAAAAGGGAGTCTACATCCGAACAACAAGGTATCTTGTGGCAATCAGGTGATAACACTACAGTTCACATGTAAGCAAAAAGCAGGAGATTCGTTGATGCACTACGATCTATCTGCAGAAAACAACAAGTAGTACACGACAGTCTACCTGTATAAGGCAGTAAATAACTCAATCCCTAAGCTGCTGCAAAATGCCACCGGATCTGCAACATCCGTATAAGCAGACAGAAGGCCTTTACAAATATTCTAAATTACCCTCGCACATGTGCACCTTAATTTATATACACATAGGAACACAAAATGGGTAAATACAATCATAACCCGTATGGGCCCCGATGAGCGTGTTATTGGTACACACGTGACGTCTAGGGAAGCTGCGCGGGTCAATAAGTGAATTCAGGTTCGAGCACGTACCTTCTATTCAGGTAGATAGGAGTCGACACGGCTCGAACTATTAAACAAATATACAGTCGCGGGGTCGACTGAGATATTTATTTTATACGTTCATATTATGCCTTCAAGGCCTATAATCAAGAGAATTCACTAATAAAGATATAAAGCCTACGACACCTGATCTTCTGTTAGCTCACTAACAGAGTCAACAAGGTTCAATCAATAAGAGCAATGACCCCACACCCCGATGATGGCCATGTTGACAGGAAATCTCAACCGGAGGGGTTAATTCTAAATACTCTACACCTTCAAATCCATTCAAAATGACACCTAAAATCCAAAAATCCAAAAACTCCAAAAATATTTAAAATTCAAATCCAACCATCAACCACTTAAAGCAAAACTCATCCACCCTCCGCAACAGTTTGCCGAGGTGGACTAATCTGAAAATAACTACAGCTCACAAAGAGCTAATGCCTTATCGAAAATATCACTAGGATCCATTCTCAAACAATCTCCTGCCAGCAAGGACGTGGTACGAGTCCTCTAATTGGCAGTTTCGCCGCCAAATGGCACTGTAGGATAAACGGTTATGACTCGGGGCCCTCTGAACCAGGTGGTCGCCGCCAAATGGCACCATTATATTATGGTTATGGCCAGAGCCCGTATGCTCTCCAATGGCATCAAATCTTTGAGATATGAATCAATAGGATATGATCAATAAGGCACAAAGCCCTCTGTTAGCTAAAGTAGATTCAAATTTGTCCCTTTAGACAAACACTCCCCCCAGGTCTATAAGGTACCCTTGGACGACGCAACCCATGGCTGCCGACAAGGATCCTTCTGTCAGGTTGGGTCGACTACCTCCTCTGACTAAGTAGACCAGGGACCACGATGGCCCGGGATGACGGAACCATGGGATCTTGATCGGGTCTATCATCCATTCCTCCACCATCCGCTTTAAGTGCAAGGTGGGTGCAAGGTGGTGAAAATTTCTGTTTTAAATATTAAAATCTTCAAACTTTCAAACCTTCAACCCATGCTGCTATTATATGCCAAATATACATATTTTTACGTATCTGATTGACGACTAGCCTTAATCGAAAGTTCTCTCTCGTTATCGGGAGGGGTAATTAACTATAGGGGCTTGCGCCTATAGGAAACCAGAACTCAGATCATAAAGTCCTCGCAAAATGAGGGCGAAATCTCTGGGTAATGTCTTATCTACAACCTCATCTGCCTTCCAAAATTTACCCCGGAACTTAATCCGTTAAAACTCCCCCCGAAGAAAGCACAAACGGGCAGAGGCCGGGGCCGAATTTTCGGAGCCCACACAACTCTAATGTATTTTCACAATGTCTAACTTAGCTACCTTTAGTTAGCTCCACTTTTTCATATACTTCGACATTAAGTTCATCTCCCTATCATATCTTTACACCTACTCTTTACATTGAATACAAAGCCAATCAAAGTATTTTTTAATATATTGTCTTTACAAATAACTCTACAAACTGATTTTATGTCCTCATTCTTTTGTGTGATTGATGTAAGAAAGCCAAATCCCTTATACCTAGGTGCCACATCATCTTCCAACTAATGGAGATTAATTCACATCAATTGACTCTGCAAAGCATTGACTCAATCTTTATTCTACAAATGCATTTCAAATCCATACACGAATGCTTTCTTCATACCTAAACTCTATTTTTATAAACTAATTTTTCCTTTGCATTCTTATGTGTGATAGAACCAAGATCTTCAAATTTATTATGCCTAGTTGTCACCTCATCCTCCAACTACAAAATATTAGTTTCACATCATATGAATTTGCATAACATTTATTCAATCATTGTTCTAATAATCTTAAACTCCATATCTTTCAAATATTTCCTCCATTCTTCTAATCCCTCACTTGTTCTAAAAATAATCTCACCTATTAAGACTGTCATTTGCAAACCAATCGTCAGTGCATATCAAGGTATTTCTATTGTATGTCTGAAATGAAGCACCTCCATGACCAATAGAAAACCAATAAAAATTAATGTCGAGCTTTGAAATACATGATGAAAATATTCTAAATCTTAAAACCAGTTTGATAAACAAAACAAATACAACTCCATCACCTACAACCTTATTGAACTATATGGGAAAACTTTTATCGATTCTTCACTCTGAATCTGTATTTCTTCGATTTCTATAAAATCCCCTGGTAAAATTGTAAAATAAGACAGCTTAAACCTTCCCTAATCTAATTACAAAGACAATACTTACAATCTATCTCCAAACTAACAGCCACAAAAACTACCACAATTTTTAAGTACATATCACATTAAATTGCAAAGAATAAAACAACAAATTTAGAGGCCAAATTCTTACCGTGAAGATGGAACTCCAATGTTTTATTAGGTATGAACTCATAAACTAGTAATCTCTTGCCATCAGCAATGCAGTATCCAACTAATGAGACCAAATGCTTGTGATGCACACGGCTGATGATTTCAACCTCAGTCTGGAACTCACGCTCACCTTGCCCGCTACCAGACTTCAACTGCTTAACAGCAACTTCTGTACCATTTGGCAGCATTCCTCTATGAACATATCCAAACCCACCTTGCCCAAGAAGATTAGCATCAGAGAACCCATCTGTCGCCATTGCCAACTCTTCATATGTAAATGCGCTCCTCGAGAAGCCAAGTGCAAAGCCTGGTGACAGTGGAGGTGGTGGATTGTCAGATCCAGAATAACTTGATCCAGAACCTCCACTATTGCTGGGAACTAGTGGCGGAGGAGGAGGTGGATGAAAATGGACAGGATGACGGGGAAGGCTTGGAGCAAAGGGTGGTAAAGGTGGATTTGGGGCTATTTTGACAACTTGATCTACCGGTGGAGGAGCATTGTGCCAAATTTGGTGTTGTTCATATGAATGATCTGATAATAAACAGAGAAGAGAAATTCTGATTCAATCAAAAGCAAACGACAATGTTGAACATAGAAAGTCAAAGATAAATGTTATATAATCCAACGCCACCATAAGATTACCAGTACTAGATCACAACATAATGCTGAATTCTGTTAAACAATTGCAAGCATAAACACAACAAATGTACAGATTAATAAGCATATCAGAGGAAGAACAAAACATACAAGTTTCAAAAAGTTAGCGGGCTGAGAAACATAGTCCTCATGCTTGGCTCTACAAGTTAAAGCTTTTGCTGATATTGAACTATAAAGTAGTGTTGTTGATCATTTTATTCTTATTAGATGCTCTTCCTTCGACACAGTGATTCTTGTTCTGTATGTTGATGGCATTGGGAGTGCTGCTTCAGGCATTAATGACATAAAATAATATCCTCAAAAGATATTTGATATCAAACATCTAAGGAGCCCAAAATACTTTTGTGGTCATGAGTTTATATATAATAAAGATGATGTTCTGTCTCAAGGAAAATATGCCACATTTATGATGAAACTAGTTTCTTCGATGCAAGCTTATTGACTCTCCCATAGATACTTTTCAATCATCCAATATTGATGAAAGCTTTAAAGATATGTCTCCCTATCATCATCTGGTATGCAAGTTAATCTATCTGACTATCTTGACCTAATATATCTCTTCTTGTTGGTGTAGTTAGTTAATATATGCAAAAACACACAAATAAAATATCAAGATGTTATCCTAAGAATTTTAAGATAAGAAATGTCTAAGAAAAAGGTTTAGTTTATTAGAAATATATCATTTAAGAATTGAATCTTACTCCAATGTTAATTATGTTTGATATTGAGGTTCAAAAGTCTACTTAAGGATAGTCTCTTTATGGGTGACAATCTAATCTATTGGAAAAGAAGCATATTGTTGTAGCATATATGGCCGTAACTGAGCTGAGCCAAGTACATCATGGATTGGACATGATTTGATCATACTTCAAGTTTTTCATGTTCGAATTGAGCTCGAGCAACACTTTCATATATATATGTTTATACTTGCCTTGTTTAAAATCCATTATAATCATGCCTAGTTTGTCTAAATTAATTGAACTAATTCTTAAACGAGCTAACAAACAAACTAAAATTTTGAACGAATACTTAACTTCACATATTACCAGATAATTTTTCAAATCTAAATAAAAAGTAATTTAATAAATCTAAAATTAGTCTCTAACCACTTCATATTAATTAAATGAGATAACAAATAAGTCATGAGCAAACTTTTTAGTAATCATATAACATAAATAAATATCATCAAACTTATTTATTGAAATAGATAAACTAGAAAAAATGCATTAAATCAACATGTATAGTCACTAATAATGGATTAATTAATTTGAAGAAAAATAGAGAGCTCAAAATTAAATATAAATACTTACTTGGATAAGAAGCAATACACGGATTCACTAATAACAATTAATAATAATGGTTTACATCAAATTTAATTGATTAAAAATACTATAAATTATTATTAATGTCTAGAAATTAAATCTTATATCAAATTTTACTTTAACTTAAAAAAAACATTAATAAATAAAAAATGAAAATATATATTTGAATTAATTAACATAATTATGATATTTATACAATTAAGATAAGTTAAATAAACCGATATCAATAAAAAATATGTGCTTAATAATCAATCCTGCAACATTAATAATATTAAATTATAACAAACTATTATTAAATAAGTATTTAAATAAATTATGTTTAACTAAAATTTAATTAAATAATGTATGAGACAATATCGGCCTTTATATGCTACTTTTTGAACAACAGATGAGCTAGTTTATGAATATAAATAAACGAGTTAGAAAATGTTCAAGCTTAGTTCAATTAGCATTTGACTTCAAATTTTTAAAAGCATTTAAATTTATTTAATAATTAACTTGAATGAACTTGAACGCATATTAATCAAGCCAAGTTCGAGTAGTTCATCGAGTGCATTGGTTTACTCAAATCCCTAAGCAAATCTAGTGTTAAAGTTGAATAAAAATTCACATATCATTTTGCTTTGGAAATGATGCAGATTAATACTCTAGTAGAAGAATTTGGCTTCCCCATACAAAATTTAGGATCCTTAACTATAATAATCTGATAGCTATCTACATTGCAAGTAATCCTAACTTCTATGAAAGAACTTAACATATTAAAATCAATTGTCAATTCATCTAAGATATATTCATGTTTGAAAAGATCAACACTTCACATGCTCCAGTGAAAAATAATTACTTACATCTTTACCAAGGCTTTAGGGCATTGTTGAATGCTAGAAAATTTATGGCACTAGAGTGGGAATTCTTTATCTTAGCATTGCACAAGTTTTGTATACACTCAAAGAAAAGAAACACATGAGACATGGACGAGCATAAGTGGAAAATATAGTAAGTGAGAAATCACAAGACATAATCTAATTGAAATAACCGACTATAAAAGTTAAGGATTACAAAACTGTCCTTCCCCATTACAAGAGAATGCAATATTATAATGTTTGAATTGTTGTCTTGGTCTTTTGTCAACAACAACAACAACAACATCAAGCCTTTGTCCCACTACATGGGGTCGGCTACATGAATCCTTTTTCTCCATTATGTCCTGTTAAAAGTCAAATTCTTATTTAAATCTAATAAAGAAAGATTCACAATTTGTGAAAAATATTAGACAAATAGTGAGGAGTGATGAATGTCAATCATGGCCAATTATCAATGAAGGAGGTCGAGTGATGACAGTTGTCAGAATTAGTTGATGGTATATGATGATGGTTGAGCACTTGCAAACATTGACGTTGACTGTCAGAAGGCAAAAACGGTCATTGACAATCATCAATATTGTTTAGTGTCGAGCAAGTGTTAGCAATTGTTTGTGGTAACCATTGGTGTTAGCTAGTAGATAGAGAGAGAGAGCCACACACACACATATATATATATTGTTTAATGTCTAGCGAGTGTTAGCAATTTTTTGTGGTAACCATAGGTGTTAGCTAGTGGACACACACACAAACACACACACATATAAATATATAAACACATGTATTCAATTAACCAAAACCAAATGCAACCACCTCTCCAATAATTGCTAACAATAGAAAATCCAAAAATACAGGCCTTTCTAAATTGGAAGTGGGCAGGTTTCATGTGGACAGGAAAAAAAGGAATTATCAATGATACAAATTCCGGCAGCTGTTTTCTTCAATTGATTAACGTTAATAAAAATTTTAAAAAACAAGTAGATCACAGTTCACAGGACGCCAAAGTGGTAAATAGAATACCAGATAAACCTTAAATCCGTTGGATCTTCTCAGCCACTTGACAAAAAATAAAATAAAAAGATCACCTGAAACAACACCAAATAGCACGCAAGATCTAATTTTAGCAGCTAGGCTTAAACGGCTAAAGGATAAAAACAAACCGAAAAACATGAAAATCAAAACCAAATCAACTTGCTTGACCAGAAAATGACAAAAAAAATAATAACAATTAAAATATAAAACAGGGAAATTCAATCGAGTAAGCTGACAGTTCAGCACGCAGGAATAGGTAATCAGGAAAAAAAAAGTAGAAGAACTCTCTGCTCCATGACTCATGCCCTAACGTACCAACTACATCAGACAAATCTACAATTGATCAAATACAACACCAATTAGCAAGAAGTAGACAATTAAAAAAAAGTAGCAGAAGTAGAAAAAAAAAACGATACCTTTCACTGGGAGAGGCGGTGACGGAGCATCATTAAAGTAATACGGAAGTGGCGACGGCGACGGCGGAGGCTGCGGTCGCTGTGGCTTCTTACTAAAGGAGCAAAAACAGGCAATACTTAATAGTAACACAATCACCACTCCGCCTGCGGCCAAACCTACCACAAGCGCCTGCGATACATTATTTGACAACGACGACGACGACGACGGCAACGGGGGCGACGGTGGGGAACGGGGCGAAGCATGGAAAGGCAGCCTTTCTCCCCTAGAACCCGATGATCCAGTCTTTGGAACCCGGCTCGATGGTGAGGCTTCCCCCGCCAGCGCGGGAGGCGGCACTGTGGCTGGCGGAGAAAGCGGAGATGAGGAGCTTGGTTGAGTTTGGCTGGCCGGAGGTAGTGGGGATGAGACAGGTTGAGGAGGAGAGGTGGGAGAGGCAGTGACAGGCACCGTAGGGGAGGTTGACGGCGCCGGAAAAGGAGAGAAGGGAGAAGACATCGTCGCTGGCGAAAAACCAGCTGCTTTTCTCGGACGTAGTAAAAAGGCAACCAACGGCGAAATATTCTCCTCCCTCCCTCTTGCCAATAGTGGAATGAATGAAGGGGGAGTGAGACTGAACCGGCATTTTTTTTATTTAATTTATTTCCACAAAAGCACTAAAAAAGTAAAAATTATCACATTTATTATTTAACTTTTAAAATTTATTATTTATATAGCATAACTCTATTTTTCTATTATCAAATTTGATAAAATTTGAGACGACAAAGAAAAATTCTTCGCAAATATGCATGCAAAGAGGGAAATTTTGTTGTGCAAACTATTCGGAGTTGAATAAAGATGTGCTACGTCATCCGGTACATAACGGTACATAATACTGATACACAACAAAAAAGTAACGTGGCGCATCATAATTCGCCTCCAGACGGTATTCGATGACCGCATACAATAATTTCTCCTGCAAAGAATTGAGGAAGTCGCATGACATCTTGTCGGGAAGGATTCCGACGGTTGAGCTTCCAAGCCAGGAATTCATCATAGGATCTTACTGGGAAGAGTTACAACAAGACCTACAGTGGAGTTCATTAATGAGGGCTTAGGGTATCTCCGATAAAAAATAAAAAATAAAAAATAAAAAACTCAATTTTCTCTTCAAAATATAGTAACACTTCAAAATATAATAATTCATCTCTAACTGAACTCCATTTCATAACATCAAAAAAGAATACTTTAGGTATATTCTTTCTCCAACTAAAAAAATGGTGTTTGTGAATAGTGCGACGTCAATATTGACTTTGCACTGTTCATCTCACGAAAATGCCGCTTAATCTCACTTTCGATTGGAGCTCGCGGCTGACAGCAAACACTCGTTTAGTGTTTTGTTGGAGATGGCCTTAATATAACGAAGCATAGTTAATGAAAAAATTAATTTATATCCCTATTAAAAAAAATTCTAACTTCGCCACTATATATGACGTGCAATCAATTGATTATATTGTCATAAAATGCATCAAAAAATCCAAATAAATGTTTTTAAGGCATTATATTCATCTAAAAAAATTCAAAAAATTTTAAAATATTCGACTAAGATATCCTAACCTAAGTTTTTTTTCTTAGAATATTATAACAAACTTCAATTATGAAAAATTATTACACTATGCACTTTAAAATTGCCAAACACAATGGTGGGGGTGTTGGAATAATTGATATTGATCAATAAAGTATTTATATTGTTGTGTTTTTTCTTTTTATTTTTTTGTTAATTGTAAAATTGATTTATAAAAAACTTTTTCATATTAAAAAATGATATAGATATAATTTTTTCTTAAATTAATAAAAAAAATAAAAAAAATTTAAAATTTGCAGCACGTGAATTTCATGCTGGGAATTGGACAAAAAGTTAGGGGATTATTTCAATCCATTTTTTAAATGTTTTAATGGATTACATTATAATGTCGGATTAGGAAGATTCCAAAATTAAAAATAATAATTAAATGAAAAGGGCAAATCAGGGCAGAGATTTGGACGAAATTTTCTCTAAAATTGATGAAAATGACATTTTTGTTCTTTCTCATTTTCGTATAGAAAAGGGCATAGATGTCTTTTTCATCAATTTTTATTATTTTTTAATCAAGTCTATCATTTCTCTCAAACATAGTACTACTTGCTATGATATCAGAATATATTAAAAAAATATAATTAATCTTAATTAGAGTTGAGGTATTATCGGAAAATCTATATGATTAAATATGTGATATTTATATTGAAAAGTTTAGGAATTAAATTTAATATCATTCAAAATCTGATTTTAATAAATTTTTAGTCAAAACAAATGTTTTGATGAGATGAGTCTGGCGATACAAAAAGTACTTTGATTCTAATCTATGACTTCATTTGGGATTGCTTTCTAAATATAAATATTATGAGAATCAAACACGATGTAATATTTGTCCTAGAGATAGCACAAATCCTTATGGTAGAATATAGCAATTATTGACCCATCAGCCTAAAGCTTATGCTAGATTTTAATAATAACAAATTACACTAAGAAATCAAGATTGATGCTATCAAGTGAAATGTATGCAAAAAATAGTAATTTTGATCTTCAAATAGTAGAAATTTGTACTTTGGAGGAGAAAACTCTGCAAAAATAAGTAAGGTAACCCTCAATTTCAGCTAAGGACATCTCTCTGATACCAAGTTGATAGAAAGTAGAGGCACGTTTCACAAAAATTAGTGGATGAAACAAAAAAAATGGGAAGAAGAACACCCATAATAAATTTTTTTATTAGAAGATTAAGTAAAGAAAAGCAAGATACAATAGGATCCTCAATCAGAGAGGAGGATCTGACTCTCCAAATTCTCTAGCCGTAGGCTAGAGCCCATTGGGTTTGAACCCTACTGAGCGAAACTCTTGTTTCGCCTCTCGTATACCAAGGCCGGTCCATAATGGACCAGCTGGACCGGTCCTGGGAATGGTCTAACAATACCTCCTTCCTAAAGACCCACCTTGTCCTCAAGGTGGAAGGACAGAAACTAATGATTCACAATTGTATCACTCCCATTTGGCGACATTACCATATGCTTTCTTTAAATCAATAAATATCATACGTAGATCCTCTTTATTCTCTTTATACTTCTCCACTAAACCTGGTTGGTGAGGCACACACACGGGTTGTTGGTACCTGATTAGATGACATGGACATATATTTGTAGAATTTCATGAGATTATAGCCTCATAGACTTTTAGGTGTTACTGAGCCTAGAGCAGTTAAGGATTGACTAGTAAGGATAGAGAAGACTTTGGATGTAATGAATTGTCCTCATGAGAGGAGAGTTGTATTAGCTACATTTTTATTAGATGGTGAGGCTGAACGTAGGTGGTTGGGCCAACAAAGAGAAGTTTCATGGTCGTGCAAACATCCTAATTACTTGGAATGAGTTTGTTGAGACATTAAGCACATGATTTGTACCTCCGTCTACTAGGAGATAGCTACAGAGCTCTTTTCTTAAATTGATTCAGGAAACATGTCGATGATGCAATATGAGATAGAGTTTTTATATATTAAGCAAAATTGGAATTTTAATAATATATTAATATGATACTTAAATGATAAATTTTTTAGAATTATAATAGATTATTTTTCTCAAATTAAAAAAAAAGACCTGATTAAGTATTAACCACTATTTAATAATATAATTACATATATTCACACACGCACAGAGTTTATTTATGCTTAAAGAGATTGAAAATCAATTAATATTTCATTGATTTTTAATTCGAATTGAAGTTAAATTCCTATTTGACCTTAATCGAGATTAATTAAATATCTAATCTTAGTTAAATCTTAACTAATCAAATTTATCTTAAGCGGTGGGGCCCACTTGGCTACCAAGACAGCCCATGGAAGCCACGTCAGCATATGATGGCTTGGTTCGGTGGGGCCAACGTCAATGTCAAAAGTGTCAATTTCATCCTACGGCTCAAGTGGGCACATTGTGGGCCCCAAACATCCCCATGGTGCGTATATTTTGTCGGCAATGATTATTTTATTTTATTTTATTTCAATAAAATATTTCTTGCTGGCGAATTTACACCTAACGTTAGATTTATTTTAAAATATTTGCAAAAATAAATTTAAATCAATTATTTATATGTTCTTCTTATTTCCAAACCCGCATAACCAAACTCCATTCAAACCCGTGTAACCCAGCTCGACCTGTTTAACTCGAACCCCTCACGCCTTAAGTTTTAACTCAATTATGAAAAATAATCAGAGTTAATTTTTGGTCAACCCAAATTTGAACCAAAATTTAATTAAGTCAAGAATTCAAACCTAAACTCTACTCCAAATTTAGGTTTCGTTTGGGATAACTTTTTTACTGATTTTTAAAGCAACTTTCTAGTATAAAAATCTCTTGAACTAGAAATTTTTGTACTAAAAAGCTTCTTTAGAAAGTATTGAGAAAGTCATCCCAAACGAAGCCTTAATCAGATTGATCCGAACCTATTTGAGTAGAGTCCATATTAGATTCTCATATCTGATCATTTATTGTCATCCATCATATCATACTTATTGCATGCAGAAAAATTTAGAATTTCATAATGCTACACAAAAATTCATGCACAAAAATATGAGAAATTCAGAAAGAATACCAAATATTTTATATAAAAATCATAAAAGAGGAAAAAATCATAGGGCCTGAGCCAAGTGAAATAATCCACTATCTGAGTAAGATTATAGAAGCCCTCCCTTTCCTTCAATTAGAAAAGATGGAATTATAAAATATGGATTGCTAATTTGATCTGCGATGAATGTGATGTAGAATATAAGTAGTGGTGGGAGATGAATGCAAGTCATTAAATATCAATGTCACTAACAAATAGTGGAAGTCAGGAGACGACCATTGGATGATGTCGGCCGATAACGATAGTCAACTAAGGATGTTCAAGCAATGACAATCAGGGTGTTGGTTCAACAGTCAAGCTTTGGTGATCAAGCAACGATAGTTACTTTTAGTGATTGTCAGCATCGATCACTATGAGTTTTTCATATCTCTGAGCTAGCTCCTCTTTCATCAGTTGCTCCATACCTACTTACGCTTCTATAGATTGATCATATAGTAATTTTATCAAAGAATAGAAAAACACTCTTCATACCACTCTTTAAACAATTAAGTATCTAATTAAAATTAAAATTGACTAATATCAGACTCATTGGATTTCTATCATCAAAACGCTCATTTTAATTATAAGCACACAAGATTTAAAAATTATTTGATCACTTAAATAATATCATGAAGTTTTCAATTATACTTTAATGCTTAATTTAAGCTCATTTGAACTCGGAGCAAAATAAAAAAAAATTCTATGTATAATTGGAGTCATCTTATCAATGTTTTTTCTTATTATCAGACTTCATAGGCATATATATATTTTTTAAGGAAAACCCGCAGAGGGGCCTACGTGTTAATTGAAAAAGAAGTTATAAGGTCCTTAAGGGGAACCTTCAACTCGCTAATGCTTGAAGGAGCTACAACATAAAATAAAAGAAAACCTAAGAGCCGATCGTTACCAATTCTACTGCTTACAAAAAATCCTAGTAACATTCTAGGTCTGCCAGAGGACAGATCCCAAAAAGAAAGCAAGAGAATAAAACTTTCAGCCCCAACTTCCTACCAAAAAAGTCTAGCTTATTCCCTGAATTGATGCTCTCAAAAACCTGCAAAAAGCCAGGATTGTACAACCAAAAAATATAAAACAGAATATATGCAAAATTGGCATAGAACCACATTGTGAACCAAAAGGATACAGGATTAATAACATTCCAGTCTTGATCAGCCATCCACAATCTCAAAAGGGGATTAATCATAAGAGAAACGTAACAGATAATGTTTAAACAGATAGACACAAGTATAATAGACCTAATAAAAATAGTTAGAACATTTAAAAAGTTAGTAATAGAAGAACTCAAAGCAAAATTTGTAGTGTAAGAAGGAGTAAAGAAACTGGAATCCTTAGCAATCCCAGCAGATAAGTAAACAACAATCCAACCATCATCTAAAACACTGAATACAGTGTGCAGAACAGCCCCCACAGGATAGTTGAGAACATCAGCCTTGGAATAAACCCAATGGTCAGCATTAACATACATACAGTACACCGCAAATAGCCAACCACACAATGGAAGAACCCAAAACCTGGAATAGTAGCAAAAACAAAACAGGATCTGCAACCAATCACACCAGGTCAAGACAAGGTAGATAACAACCAACCAAGCAATAGAACGAAACCAAGTCCTCATGAATAACCTCCAAAAATAACAAAGCCATGTAATAGAACTCAAAACTATAAGGGAGTAGCCCACACAAAACCCGCCCAACCACCAGGTAGAACATTAAAACCTCATAGAAGCTAAATAAAAACCAGCACAATAAACAGGACATAACCTGAAATCCCATGCAGAAAATCCGTAGGAGCAGCAAAGACTCCACCCATAACCTGGGAAACAAGCCAGAACAACAGAACCCAAAAAATAAGAAAAAAAAGCATCAACCCAAGGTAGCCCAAGTTTGTCCAAATTAACCAGACCTCTCAAGAGAGAAGGAAGATTAGCATTCGTAAATTCCTGCATATCCTTAAGATGGCACCCCAATTTGGCCAACCAATCAGCACATACATTTCCTTCCCGATACACATGAGCAATAGTATAATTAAGAGCAGACAGAGAATGTTTAATACTTCTAATAATGTAGAAATTTTGAGGATGACCCGCGATCTCATTCTGAATGATCTGAAATAACATCAAAGCATCCACCTCAATAGCCACATGAGTAATCCCCACTCTATGGCAAATGTCAAGACCACAAGCCAAACCCAACAGTTCAGCAGTAATAACATTACACAGATTTAAAGGACCAACATAAGCAACAATAACCCCACCAAATTGATTACGAATAATGCCACCAAGAACCGTCGAGGAGGGCCCAACTGAACCATCAGAATTGAGTTTAACAAAAGGATCCGGAGGTTTGAGCCACCTCACAAACTGCTCAAATTTAAAAATCGGCTCAATATTAGTGGAAATGCCAAACTTCAAGGCTAAGTCTAAACAATTCTTAAAATTCTTAACAGTAATAAGGTTAACGGAATGAAGTTGTAAAATTTTGTTTCTAACATTAGCAATAATATGATTGGCATCCATTTCAATATTATTATGCTTGGTATCATTTCTAGCCCTCCAAAGAAACCACATGATAAGAACCGACAATAAGTTGTAGATGTGGCCTTTAGACTTATTCACCTAATAATTTAAGATAGACAGAATATCATTATAGATGTAGAAATACTCTTTCTTAGCCATATCAAAAAAATATCTCCAAACTTTCTGAGCAATGACCCCATTCATAAACACATGATTAATGTTTTCAATCTTAAAATAACATTGACATTTAGAAGAAAAACTAAAACCTTTTTTTCAAAGTAAAGTATCAACAGGAAGAAAGCCTTTCATACATCTCCAAGTAAGAATAGAATAAGATAATGGAATGATGTTATGCCAGATAGTCGAGAAAATATGGGGTTTGTCATAATTGATTCTAATAGTATCCCAAACCTTTATGAGGCTAAAATTGCCAAACAAAAAAATATTAAACAAAATTTTATCAATGCTCTGTAACTGTAAAGGGATGTTCAAAATACTCTGAACAAAACCTAAAGGGAGGACCTCCATCAGTTTATTAACATTCCAACTACCATTGTCAATAAAATTATGAACCTTAATATTCTCCAAAGTCTGCGTATTAAGAAGGTTATCAATAGAACCATTTCCTAACCAATTATCTTGCTAGAAGAAGACATCACCTTTGCCCAACCCCCATTGAATAAAAAACTCAGCATCCCATTTGATTTTGCAAAGTCTTTTTCAAACCAAAGAGTCAGAGGTTTTATAGATACAAGCAGTGGGGTGAAGCTCTTTGCAATACTTCATATTCATAAACAGAGCCCACAAACTAGATTTAGATCTAAAAGAAAACCATAATTTATGAGAAAAGTCTGAACAATATCAAAAATACTTTTACAACCTAAACCCCCTTCATTAAACACCCCATAAATATTTTTCCAAGAGGCCCAGTGAATACAGGAACTATTATTTTTAGATCCCCAAAAGAACTTATTAATCATTCTCTCCAATCTAAGACAAATAGAGGTAGTAGGTTGTAAAGTATGAAAAATAAAGATGGAAATAGAATTTAAAACACTTTTAATAAGAACAAGCCTACCTAAAAAAAAAAAGAAAATTAGAAGACCAATCAGAAATTTTCCTTTGAAAAGCAGTGAAGATATCTTCAAATAGTTGATGTCTTTTTCTACCTTTAAAAATAAGGGTGCTCAAGTACTTTATAGGCAATAAAGTGGAATTAAAACCACAACACCTTTTGATGGCATTCATTCTACTACGATTAACAGACTTAGCAACTATAAAATTGCTTTTCTCCTTATTAATAGCCAAACCACTCATATTTTGGAAAAGAGAAAGAAAATTAACTAAAATCTTAATGTTATTAATAGAACCATTGGAAAAAATAATAAAATCATCAGCAAAATTAAGATGAGTAATAGAGATACCTCCAACAGTACGAAAAAGAAGTTTCAGATGCCTTATATATAATTCCTCCAAGCCCCTGGAAAGATAATCCACATCAATAATAAAAAGAGTGGGAGATAAAGGATCACCTTGCCTCAGACCTTGAGAGGATTTAAAGAAACCTTGATTCCTCCCGTTAATGATAACTAAAAAGTAACAATTCTCGATACTATTCTTGATTAGCATAATAAAGTTATCACTAAAACCAAATAAAGTCAAAACATTGTATAAAAATTTCTAATTCAAGTTATCATAAGCTTTAGTGATATCAAGTTTAAAAATAATATTACCCCCTTTGACTCTAGCATTGATATCATGAGTGATCTCTTGAGCAAGGAGAATATTGTCAAAAATGCTTCTACCTTTCACAAAACCAGTTTGATTATGAGAATTTATTTTAGGCAGAATATTAACTAATCTAGTAGAAATAATTTTAGAGTTAAGTTTATTAAAGAAAGTACACAGAATAATCGGTCTAAAATCATTCCAATTATTGGCCACCTTTTTCTTAGGAATCAAAACAATGTTAATAGAAGAGAAAATTTTAGGATACGAGTTACCCTTGAAGAAATTAATAACAGCCTCTAACACATCCAATTTTATTATATTCCAAGTTTTCAAAAAGAATTTAGTAGTGAAACCATCAGGCCCCGCAACAGAATCACCATTCATATCATTGAGAGTGTTCCAGACTTCATTCTCAGATGGAGGTTGAATAAGCATATAATTTTCATTATCACTAATAATTTGGGGAACAACAAAAGGATTATTTATAGGAATAGTGTTAACATTATTGTTAAAGATGTTTTTAAAGTGCTCAATCCCCGAAGTGAAGATTAAGTCTTCACTATCAATAACCCTCCCATCATTGGTAACAATTTTGAAAATATGATTCCTGATTCTTTTCTTATTAGCCATGGCATGGAAATAATTTGTGTTCCTATCTCCTTCCACAATGATTTTAGTGGTAGCTTTCTGCCTCCAGTAAATTTTCTCCTGATTTTGTAATTGAAAAAGATTGACTTTACCTTTATCAAGAGAAGTAAGATTGTTAGTAGTAGGGTTAGCCAAATACACCTTATCCAACTTAATCACCTCATTTTCAGCCTCCTTAATATTAGTAAAAATATTTTTGAAAATATTTTTATTCCACCATCTTAAGACCTGCTTCAACATGCTCATCTTAGCCCATAATTTAGCCATACCAATAATGTTATTATTAGGAAACATAGGGGCCGACCAGTTATTGTAAATCACATTCATAAAATCATAATGAGATAACCATATATTTTGAAATTTAAAGGCAGAAGGAATATTAACTATATTAGCATTAATAGTTAAAAGTAAGGGAGCATGATCAGAGGAAGTTCTGCTCAAATGTTCTACATGGGTCATATGAAAATTAGCAATCCACTCATTATTGAATAAAATTCTATCAAGTCTTCGCCATAAAGTCCCTCTACTCCAAGTAAAATCACTTCTAAAAAAGTCAATATCATGTAAGTTGCAATTGTTAATCATGGAGTTGAAATCCTCCATGGCATTAATGTTAGGGGAATTTCCTCCCACTCTCTCATTAGCATTGGATATAATATTAAAATCTCCACCCACACACCACGAATCATTCGAATGTAAAGCAAAATCAGTAAGTTGCTCCCAAAGAGAAATTCGGCTCAGCCTAGAACACGCGTCATACACAAAAGAAGCATTACATTTAAAGTTAAAGAGAGATATTTGCACATGAACAACTTGAGTAAAATCATGAAAGATTGTGGACCTCCGAAAGGACTACAGACACCATCGCCCCGCGAGGGGAGACAGTATCTGGCCAATGGAAGGGCAGATTCGATCATGCATACGATTAACCATTGAGGATAGCGGCTCTCACCAGCACACCCCGATGGGTAATAATATATATGATCTGATCGTCACAACGGGTTTCCCCCACCCGATACATTAGCTCGAATGGGGTTTATTTGAGAGTGGGATGCGGTTTCCCACGGGCGCAAGCCCCCGTGGTTAATTACATCTCAAGCCGGAGCCTGAGAATACTCTCGATTAAGGATTCTACATTATTCTTTCGAAATTGGGATTGGCACATAGGGCAGAGACTAGGAAGTCCTACTCGAAGGGAAAGAGAGGTTCAACTAGGCTTAGTCAACATGCACGGCTCACATCAGCATCCGGAGGGACTAAGGTAGTGAGAAGAAACTGGAGAAAAATAAATAAATCATGCACTCGAAACATGCAGGAGGGAAGGATGGAGGTGGCGTCATCCGTGTGACGCAGATATGTAGGGTTTAGGGTCTCTGGAAGACAGAAGACCTACCTACTGATGAGGCGTACTACGGAACAATAGTAGCCTTGAATCCTGAATCTATGGTGGGTTTAGTGTTCTACGCAACACTAACACCCGTGTCCTAACTAATGCAATGTAAAACCTGGACTTACCCCGGCCTGGAAGGGGGAGCCAGCTAACCACCTAATCGCTTTAAAACCATGCTGTCCAGTCATTTATGAAGGATGGGTAGGTGGGTTATAGTTCTCGGAGATAGGGCCGACATCTAGAGGATTTCCTAATTGGCCCTGGACTTATGTAGGGTGTATGCTCCTAAGACTAATGCAATTAAAATTTTGATTTAGTTAGTTTCTAATGCAATGCATGCTAGTTAGAGTATCCGAATCAGGTATGCATAGAACTTTAAAAAGGCTTATAAAAATAATTTTTAGAATTAGACTGGGCTTCCCCAGGTCCGGCACCTCATCCTCATAGGTCAGATTATCCGGACTCTACCCACGGGCGGGGAAGTGTCTTATAGAAGGAAAGAGAGAAATGCAACGATATGCATGCTACCCCGGACGATTCCGGCAATTCCCTAGGTCGTTAAGTTTCTAAATTATTTAAATCTTAAAATTTGAATGTTAGTTGGGAGTAGAAAAAGTTTTAGTCCTTAAAGAGCCTAACGAAATCCAGGCTAAAACAAAAGCGACATGCAAAACGCCAAGAAACTAAGAAAAGCAAACAATCCTAGAGGCACACAATCATAAAACACATCAAAATTATCCAAACAAATTAATAAATGTCCATAGGCCAACTGCCCTTAATTACAACCCAGGGTCTGCAGAAAATTAAAGTGGCCGGGCACCACTGCCAACAACCCGGATTTCTAATCCTAAGACTGACGCAAGTTATTTTGAGTGGGATACTCTCGGTCTTCATCTTCTTGATCTTCTCTTTCTTAGACTCCTTGGATCTGAGCTTCCTCGGACTCCTTGGACCTCAGCTTCCTTGGACTCCTCGGGTAGTAGAATAATCCAAATTTGGATTCTCAAACAGAAAAGGACTATCCTCATATTGGGTGTCCTTTTCTCTTTGGGCATCCAACCTTTGGATTCTTGTATCCCCACTCAAAATAAACTTTCACAACTCAATACCAAGTTACAAACCATTTACATTAAATGAAAGCAGTAAATCTAGACTCTCCTGCAAGGTTATCCTAAAAAAAATCAACCCAAGCAATTTTATATTATCCCAAGCAATTTATATAGAAATGAAAATACTCATCACAGCCACACTTGGCCATGCTCTTAAATGTTTGAGGGCTAAGCAAGCTCTGGAGCACCTGTAGCAATTTATAATGATTTTCAATTAGCCCTCATTTATTTAGGGGGGCTGAGCAATTTCTGAAGCACCTGTATAAGACAGCATTAATTTTTAAATCATGATTATTGCCCCCCTTATATTTAGCGCTGCATGAGCATGGCCACCTGCAGAAAACATCATTAGTATCAACCTCGATCCTAACCTATGGGTAGTCTATCGTGCAATCACATCAATTCCCAGAGTGCAGTAAAAGTAAACAAACACGCCAACATCATCTCAATCACAACATGCAGTGAAATCTCAAAAATCTCGGCACACAACAGAAAAGTAAACACCGGCCTAGCCTAGGTCTAGAAGTGGTGCCCTAACAAACCATCTAGATGTGTGTGAAAAGCTGTGTAGCTGAGGTAGATCCTAGGCTGGGTAGTTAGTTACAGTTGCCTGCTGTCCAAGTTGGTTGTAGGTCTGAAAAGGGGAGTTTTATTTAAAGTCCAAATATTAGTGAATTGAGATTTATCTTAGTTGATTTAATGTGTGGATCGATTTTAGTTCTTAGGGTAATAATATTTGAAATTTAAATTGCATTAGTGAGTTTTAGGGGGTTCGGGGTCCACCTATACACTAAGTAAAAGGGGGTCCAAAATTGACTTTTTGATTAAAGGGTATTTATGACCAGCTAATATTTTTATAAAATACTAGGCCTTAACCTGATCAGTTAGACAGTTAGCATGCCCAGTTTGGATTCTTCTATCCAAAGTTATGAATTTCTGAAGTTTTGGTCTCGTTTTGAACTAAGTTTGATCGGATTATTGACTTTTTGATTTGAGTTGACTTCTGGATACCTAATATTTTTAACAAATACTAGACCTCAATGTGAGTTGAATGCCTTTTAGTTTGCTGGATTTGGAGTTTCCTACACAAAGTTATGAATTTTAGAAGTTTCGGGCCCTAGACTATAGGCTACGGTTGACCGAAGAGTTGACTTTTTGTTTTAGGTTGGTTTCTGGACACCTAATATTTTTAATAAATACTAGACCTTAATTAGAGTTAGGTGCCTTTTAGTTTGCCCATTTTTGAATTTTCTATAATTAGTTATGATTTTTAGAAGTTGGGGCAATTAAAGGAATTATCGAAATTGCCTAATTAGGGGGATTTTGGGGGTTTTGGCCCAAATCAGCTCCAAACTGATTGGAATCACCCCCAAAGGTCAGAAATGACCTAAGAAGGTGTTCCCAAGTGTTTGGGGGAAATTTGGGATTTTTAATAATTTTTGGTGATTTAATTAAGGCGAAAAGGTGATTTTTAATTAAGGTTGAATTAAAGTCCAGATTAAGGTTCAATTAAGGGGCCCTAATTATCTAAGGTTGGGGACTGAATTCTGGAGAGTTTGAGGTATTATGGGTATTTTTCTGATTTAACATGGATTTATTAGATTTTTCTGAAGTTTCTAAGGCTTAATTAACGAGTGAATTAGGGTTTGCTAATTAAGTATTCTAAGGAGTTCAGAAAATTCTTAGAAAATTCTGAGGGGTTTAGGATGTCACTGAGTTTAAGTGTTTCAAATTTTAAGTCATTCAGGGTTCTACCCTAATTCCTGGAATTTTTCTAAGTTTGCTAGACGATCCTTAATTGTTGTCCTTACGATGTCACTACGTTATATAGGAATGAAATGAAGTAACTAACCCTTAGGCACAACATAGAGGGTAGATGCAGCAAGTATAAACACACCAGACTATGTCCTTAGATCTAGGAGAGCCTAGGCTAAGTGCTTGTGCGACCTACACATGCAAAGACTACGAAAACACTAAGTAAAGGCACCTAATGAAGTGATTAGTGAATGATTGAGACACAATCATTCACTAATCCTTCTCCCACATGAATTCTGTTCACATACAGGTCCTAGGTTTAAAGTTTCATAAGGGGTAGACTTCCCAAAATTGGGGGATTTAAATAATATGTAATTTTAAAATTATCTTTAAAATACATAAATATTATAAATAGTAATAATGTAAGTTTAAAAATAAGATGATTGAAAATACTTCAATTCATAAGCATGGGAGGTCTACCAGCCACCGAGGGGGGTTTTAAAATAATTTTTATTATTAAAATAATTATTTATATTAATTAAATAATATTTAAATAATTAAATAACATAGGAATACAGAAAACATCCAGAAATGACAGAATCACATACAGGGAATAATTTTAAATTAAAATTCATATTTTTCTGAAAAGTTTAAGGTATTGTGCGTCAAAATCCGATTTAAAATGGCAAAGTTATGAATTTTCGAAGTTAAATAGGTTTAAATGTAATTTTTAAAATAATTTAAAATAATTAATATTGGAAAATAATTAATAATTTCAAAATAAATCAGATATAACAATATCTGAATTTTAAAATAAATAATAATCAAAATATTATAATAATATATATAAATATTATCATGATACTAATATTAATATAATAATATTATCATTAAAGATAGTAATAATATTATTAACTAAAAAAAAAATTAATATTTTAATAATATTAATAATAATCAAATGCTAACATTATAATAATATAATCACTAACATAATAATAATATTATTAAAATAATAATATTATTATTAATTATAATATTATATTATAATAATATTAATAATAATAATAGTCAATATTATAACAACATAATAATAATATTATTATTTATTACTATTTATAACATTAATATTATTACATGCTAATTATAATAATATAATAATATTATAATAATATAATATTATTATTATCAAAGTAATAACATTATTACTCATTATAATATTGATATTATTATAATGCTAATAATAGTAATAATAGATTAAAAATAGGTTTTAAATAATAATGATAATAATATAATCATAATAACAAAATAATAATAATAATAATAATAATAATAATAATAATGATGATGACATAATTAAAATAACTTAAAGTAATAACAATAACAATAATAATAATAATACTAATAATAATTAAGATAATTAAAATAATTAAAATAATGATAATAATAATAGTATAATAATAATAATAATTTAAAATAATCAAAGTAATTAAAATAATAATAATAACTATAATAATAATAATAATAATAATAATAATAATAAGTTTTTAATAGTAATAATAATGATAATAATAACAATAATAATAAAAATAATGATAATAAAAATAATTAAACTAATTAAAATAATAATAGTATAATAATGATAATAATAATAATAATAATAATAATAATAATAATAATTAAAATAATTAAAATAATAATAATAATATAATAATAATAATAATAATAATAATAATTATCAATTAAAATAATTTAAAATAATAATAATAATAATAATATAATAATAATAATAATAATATTATAATAACAGAAATAATAATAATATTATTAATATTAATAATATAAATAATATAATCTAATATTATTTAAAAAACAAAACTAATTAAAATAATATTATTTTATTATTATTATTATTATTATATATTTTTTTAAATATTATAAAAAAAGAAAAAGAAAAAAAAAGAAAATTAAAAAAAATAAAAAAAACGGCGGCGGCGGCTCTCGGGATGCCACGTGGCGGGCTCTGATTGGGCCCGCGGACGCGGGCCAATCATTGGCAGGCGGCGCAATCATTGCGCCGCCGCCAATGATTGCCGCAATCATGCGGCAATCAAAGCCGTGGTCCGCGGCTTGACTTGTCCACGTCAGCGCGTGGATCTGGCCGTTGGATCTCCGCGGTTTCGAACGGACGGCCCAGATCTCGCTGGACGGTGAACGAAACCGCGGGATTCGAACGTACGGTTGATCAGAACCGCGGAACGGCGGGATCTTAACCGTTGATCGAGGGATCAACGGTCCAGATCCCGCCTAGCTGTACGCGAACGTAACCCGAAACCCTAATGGGTTTTTTGACCCGTTCTCGCGATCGGGTGAACAAAATCAAATGAAAATTGAGACTTAGGATCTAGGCATGAACAGAAATCATGTGGTATAGTTAGTTTGGCTCGAAGCGCACTCAACAAGATGCTATTTGACCCTAAGTGTTCTATGCTAGGGTTTGAGTTTTCACCTTGGTTTGTGGATGGATTTGGATGTATAAGGGCTAGTTGCACTTGTAGATTGTCCACGCTCCTATTTGTAGAAGAAATCGCGGTCTCAAACGCTTTGAATCAACGGGAAATCGCCTGGGAAGGTTCAAAGCCTCGGTTCGCCGGAGATCTCGCCGCCGGCGGGTTTGACCGTCGGGGTTTGACTTGGGAAGGGTGGAGGAAGACCTAGGGAGCTCGTATGCCAATTCTCAGGGTTTGGGAACGTCTAGGTCTAGAGTAAGAGCAAGATCCTCTCCTAAGAGCCCTAATGTTCTATTTATATCCTTAAGCCTTTGATTAACGGCCAAGATCAAATCCTTCATCAATTAGGAGGGAAAAGGGCTCAAATAGCCGTGGTCTTGAGTTTTGAATGGATTAGGAAAGGATTAGAGCTTTAAATAGGATCTAAATGGTCTTTAATGGGTGTATTTGACCCATTATGACTTGGGTTGACCAAGTCAACCATTGACTTGGTCAACCTAGTCAAATAGACCCACAAGATGAGGGGATTTGGTCCATGGGTCAAGGGATGGGTAAAGGTTTGATTCAAATTTGATTTGGGTTGATTTAGACCCATTAGGGTCTATATGGGTCAACCTGGGTTGACCTGGTCAACCAGGTTGACCCAGGGCTAAGACCTAGGCCCAATGGGTCAAGCCTGACCCACTGAGTCCAGTGGAGGAGAGAATAGGGCTTGGAGAGCCCTGGATTGAGTTTGGGTTTGGTTTGAACTAGTTTTAGACCCATATGGGTCTAATGGGTCAACCTGGGTTGACCTGGTCAACCAGGTTGACCCAGGGCCTGGGTCTGGGCTCAACAGACCCAATTTGACTCATTGAACACAAGGGAGAGGGTATGGGCCCTGACTTGGTCAATTTGACCAAGTCAACTCCCTTGACCAAGCCTGGGAGGAAATCAGGGTCAACAAACGGACCCCCAACAGGAGTGGCGAACAAACTAGTGAACCGCTCGTGTTGGCGTTGACCGAATGTGACAGAAGAAGTAGAGTAAAGGTTCTAGGAAAGAGCACCAAAAGAGGTGAAAGAGAGCAAAGGGGGATCTTCTCCTGGCCTTGCCTTACAGCAAGGGCAGAGCCAAGGAGAAAGTGGAAAGCAAAATAGTAACAAGTCACAAAAATGTGACAGAGTAAAGGGAAATCCCATCCTCACCTTGCCCTGTAGCAAGGGCAGAGCTGAGGGGGAGACCAAAAAAAAAGGTGAGGTAGTAAAGAAAACCAACTATCCATCTGACCGCATCGAAACCACAAGATGGAGGGTGAAAGGGTGGTGAGGTATGCCTTCCAGGGACACTGTCAGGCTCACTCGACCAAGTAAGGTCTGATGTCTGCTTGATCAGAGCAAAACAATCAGAGAAGAAGTAGTGGTGAGGAATGCCTCCCAGGGACACTGTCGGGCTCACTCAACCAGGTAAGTAAAACCAACTACCTGACTGTTCATTTCAAACAGCAGAATAGAAGGTGAAAGGATCCCGTCTCCTCCTGCTCCTTTCGGAACAGCGGATAGGGGTGACTCAATACTTCTGTCTGACCTCAACAAAAGTAAATAAGCCACAAAATTGGAGTCTGCGTAGTCTTTTACAGAACATCCAGAGTAAAGGGGTGGTGAGGAATGCCTCCCAGGGACTCTGTCGGGCTCTCTCAACCGGTAAGTAAAACCAACTACCTGACTGTTCATTTCAAACAGCAGAATAGAAGGTGAAAGGATCCCGTCTCCTCCTGCTCCTTTCGGAACAGCGGATAGGGGTGACTCAATACTTCTGCCTGACCTCAGCAAAAGTAAATAAGCCACGAAATTGGAGTCTGCGTAGTCTTTTACAGAACATCCAGAGTAAAGGGGTGGTGAGGAATGCCTCCCAGGGACTCTGTCGGGCTCTCTCGACCGGTAAGTAAAACCAACTACCTGACTGTTCATTTCAAACAGCAGAATAGAAGGTGAAAGGATCCCGTCTCCTCCTGCTCCTTTCGGAACAACGGATAGGGGTGACTCAATACTTCTGCCTGACCTCAGTAAAAGTAAATAAGCCACGAAATTGGAGTCTGCGTAGTCTTTTACAGAACATCCAGAGTAAAAGTGGTGGTGGGGAATGCCTCCCAGGGACTCTGTCGGGCTCCCACTCAACCGGGTAAAGTCTGATGTCTGCTTGATCAGAGCAAGACGACCAGGGTAAGGGTCTGATGTCTACCAGAGCGGTAGGACAGTCAGGGTAAAGGTGTGGTGAGCTATGCCTCGCAGGGGCTCTGCGGGGTGCTCCCAACCAAGTAAAGCCTGATGTCTACTCGGCGCATATGCCTGCAGCAGAGCAATCAGGAAAAAGAGATGGTGAGATATGCCTCGCAGGGGCTCTGTGGGGCACTCTCAACCAAGTAAAGTCTGATGCCTACCCGGCGCATATGCCTGCAGTAGAGCAATCAGGGGAAAGTCATCTCAACCATACCCTAACACGCATATGCGTAGGGATGGGAAGAGGAGTAGGAAATGGAAAATTTCAAAGAGAGAGGGGTCGCCTAAGGAGTTTCAAACTAGTGTTTTGGGTACCACGTGGTAGAGGACAAGTCGTCGTGGCCACGAGTATCCAAATGCCAGTGAAACTGCCTAGGCGAAACCAAAATCATACAAACCTGGAAGCACCAGAGTGGTGCCTCGAGAGACCATAGGGAAAGGTACGCCCTCAACAAAGTGTGAGAGGGGTGGTCTCATTCCCACTGAGTAGCTAAAGTAGCAAGGAGGACACACTTGCTATAGAGAAAAGGACTATATCATAGAGAAATAATCATAGAAGACTACAGTGGTACGTCCACATAAGCTAGTGGGACCCTGTAGGGGTGGAAAGCAACATAAACACATCCAAGGGACCGCTCCACAGCCAAGAGTCGGGTCACGGTGGGAAAGTATGTCACTCTGAGACAAGTGAAATGATTTTCTGCTAGAAAATCAAAGTTCACTAAGAAGCGACGCTAACATCTGAGACTTGATGTACTGCGTCACAACTAGGAAAGCATACAAGAGTACCGAGGGGACACACTCGCCACTAAGGGAAGTAATCATTGCGTATGAATGATATTTGTGAAAAGCTCACAGTAGTGGTACCCACACAAACTGGTGGGACCCTATGGAAAGTGGAATAATATCAGTGCATCCGTAGAGCTACCCCAGCAGCTGAGGGTAGAGTTCGAATGAGAGAGAGAGTAAAGTAGAAACTGAGTTGATTTTCTGCTAGAAAATCAGAGCTCTCAAGTCAGTGATGCTAACGCCGGTAACCAGGCGTACTGCAACACTACTGGGGAAACAGCTCAGGATGGCGAGGAGACACACTCGCCATTGAGGGAGATGATTTATGAGTAAAATCAATAAACATCAAACATCACAGCGGTAACACTCACCCTGACCGGGGGGACCCTGTGAGAGGCAGGAGCGACACTACCAAACCCATAGGACTGCTCTAGTAGCTGAGAGCAAGGTGAGGGTGAAAACGTAGGTCACTAAAAGAAACTGGAGAGCTGATTTCCTACTAGGGAATCAGAGCTCGCGAAGGTGAGATGTTAACATCTTGAGCAAGATGTATCACACCACTAACAAGGACTATCATGATTGTAAAAGATCATAATAATCACAAGTGCAAACTCATCCTCGAAGCGATCACTTAGACGCTTCGTAGGAGAAGAAAAGAAAGACTTTGGGGAATTTGAGCTCTTAGAGAGTATTACCGGGTTCCACCTGTGACAAGGGCAACCGGTTTTGCTCTACTGAGAGCTTCCCTCTTTTACTGTATAGATGCATATTTTTTGTATGTTCACAATCATAGACTAAATATGTCTCGTACTGTCGAAGATAACACGCGGTAGAGGGAACGTTTACCATATCCATGTGTTACTCCTAGTATGAGACATCCTCTAATGATTGGAACTCACAGAGGGAGGCAGGATTGGCTTTGATGACCCAGGCCATATTTGCCACATGAATAGAACTGGGGGCACAATCTGAACATGATTTATATGTGAATAAAATTTAGATTAGGATAGTGGATCAACATTACCCTCCCTAGTTAGCATAGGTTGGTATGGACCCAGTACAAAGGACGTCTGACTTGGTTTTGATATTCCAGACCACACTTGGGAGCACCAAGTGAAACTGGGGGAACAGAGAGGGGGAAACTCCCAAATTACCAGAACTCAGAAGAGGAAGGTAGAATAAATACGAGACTCCTATCAGTCCTTAAGAATGGTCTATAACCAGATGGTGGGGTCAAAATATTTTTGTGCACAAATTTTTAAAAGAATATGGCAAGCATTTAAACAAACTCAATAGTGTGACCACTAAGAGATGTTTAAGCACTCACCAATTAATCTGAGATAAGTCTGATTCATACATTTCCTAAAGAGTGAAAATTTCATCAGAGAGTGAAAGGATCATTTTTAGAAATGAAAAATTAACCCCTGAATCATCTTGAACCTTAGAAAAGGTTCAGAAAGTTCAGCAATATGGGTTGACTCCATCTAAACCCGAAAAGGTTAGGGATTTAAATTTTGCTAACCCAGCTTAAGCTCCCTACAAGCTAAGCTGGGCTTTCTCCCTTACATATTATGAATAAATATCTAATTCAAAAGGGTGTAAATTAGAGAGAGAAACTGAATCTTCTCAATCTTCTTGCATGAGAATATTTTTATATCTAATAGAACATCCTTGCACGATGATGAATCCAAAATCATGATTTTTAAACTCAAGTGTCACGAATATCAAGGGGTGTGGATTTTCTGAGACTTAGAGATTTACAAGAAAGGGAAGCCATTTACTTATCCACTTTGGGCTCATTTTGAGCCCCTCAACTTGATTTGGCGCACTGCGCATCTTTTAATTACTTGATACACTTTGTGTATCCTTGACTTTATGACACATTTTGCGCAACTTTCCACTTTTGATACACTTTGTGTATCTTCAATTTTTGGCGCACTGCGCATCTTTTCACTTTTGATACACTTTGTGTATCTTTGATTTCATAATTGGCTCCCTTTCTAAACCTCTAAACGAAAATTTTCTCAGTTGTAAGATTATCTTCCAAACATAAGAGAAGAAAAACTCACTCTCTCGTGCAAGGAAGAAGAACCCACAAAGCAAATCCAATCTTATGATAAGAATGAATGACTTGAATAAGAAAATTATGAGGTAGATTCATTAGCGTGCGAAAGACGCCTATGAGATAGAAAACTGCAAGATGATTGGGAAAATATGCGTCTCTAAATCTAATTTCAATTTGATATAGATTTTAGTTCAAAATAGGAAATCATCCCAAGGAAGGGATGAGAGAGAAGGCATACATTTTTTCTTTTGAATCATTATAATTGTCCTTCAAGCGTTTAGAGGAGTCAACCACCAATTACTTAATTTTCTATAGAAGACGGGTAAATCTTTCATTAGGAAAAATAAATTCTATACTTTCTAAGGAAAAATTCTCTAAAAAGTCCACTTTGTGTTTCAAGCTCTCAGACTTTTCTCAGATTAATCTTTCTTTTAAAAATTTTGCACATTAAATTTAAAGATCCCACTATTGAAAATAGAACTTGAATTTGTATTTGGACTGATATGGGTCAAAGTCTGGCCTAGAAGAGTTCAGACAAGGGAGATGATAGAGACTGGAGTTTTATGTCAGTGTACGAACCATATCATCTCACCTCATCACCCCTAAGGATAGCCTCATACTTCTCGTAACAAATATCGTGTGGTAGAGGACAAATCGTCGTGGCCACACAGACTGTCGAAAAGTGAAGAAACCCCTCCAAAGGGGGGACATATACAGGGGAGTATTTGCAGGCGGTAAGGAGACCCCCTCCCTCTCGAAGAGTGAACTCAGGCATAGTACTTTTTCAAGTACTGCCCGTTGATGACAGGCATAGGGTGAACACCATTGGCATCAACGAGTAGGTAGGCACCACCTTCATAAACTTGCTCTACGGCAAAGGGGCCTTCCCAAACAGGCTCGAACTTACCACTTCGGCGACGGCGCGAAATGATAGGTCTGCGTAAAACAAGGACCAACTCGCCGACCCGGAAAGCACGGGGTCGGACAAGGCGATCATGTGATCGAGCCATACGTGCCTGGTATAGTTTGAGGTTCTGATAAGCTTGTAGGCGAAGCTCTTCTAAACCATCAAGCTCTTCCGTCCGTAGTCGGGCGTTATCTTCGTGGGAAAGATTGTGGCTGACTGCCACACGTAACGAGGGGAGCTCGACCTCAAGTGGGAGGACGGCCTCGACCCCGAAAGCCAAAGCATATGGGGTAGACTGAGTAGGAGTACGGTACGTAGTCCTATAGGCCCATAGTGCTTCGGGAAGTCTATCGTGCCACTCTCGTTTGTTTGCAACCAAGATTTTTCTTATTAATTGCACGAGAGTTTTGTTGAATGCTTCCGCCAAGCCATTGGCCTTGGGATAGTAAATTGAAGAGTATCGCCAATTGATGTTATGACGGCGGGCAAATCTGGCAATTTTGGTGCTTCTAAATGACGGGCCATTATCGGAGATGATACGGCGCGGGACACCAAAGCGATAGACAATATGATCACGAAAGAAACGCATCACATCTTCTGATTTGACCTCCTTAAGTGGCACAGCCTCTGCCCACTTAGAGAAGTAATCAGTGGCAGCTAAAATGAACCTATGGCCCTTAAAGGAAGGAGGGTCAATAGGACCCACTACATCCGTGCCCCAGCCCTCGAATGGCCAAGATGATACAGTAGGGTGCAGCGGATTAGGGGGTTGGTGAATTACCGTGCCATGGATTTGGCACTGGTGGCACTTTCTAGCGTGCTCCATACAATCACGGATCATAGTCGGCCAATAGTAACCGAGGCGTTTAATTCTGCCTTTCATTTTTGGTCCGGACTGATGGGCACCGCAAAGACCTTCATGTATCTCGCCCATGACCTTGCGAGCCTCCTCGTTGTTGAGGCAACGCAACCACATTTGGTCGAAAGAACGTCGATACAAGGTATCATTCACATAAGTGAATGACAGGGCTCTCTTTCTGACCTGGGCAGCAAGAGATCTATCATCTGGAAGCCTGCCATGCTTCAAATACTCTATAAAGGGTACTCTCCAGTCTGATTCTTCCCCAACTGAGAACACTGTGAGGGTCTGATCGGGAGAAGACAGGTCTGCGGGGCATAGGGCTTGACGGCACTGGACAACGATAGACAGTGGGTTGCCAGTTGGGTCAGCCAGTTCCTTTGCTAACTTAGCTAATGCATCTGCCTTGCCATTGGCAGATCTAGGGATTTTAGCTAAGGTCACTTCAGGAATCAAACACAAGAGCTCCATTGCCTTGCTGTGATAAGGCAAGAGCTCAGGTTTAAGCACTTTGTAGACTCCCGCTACTTGATTTATGATCAGTTGTGAGTCTCCAAAGATTTTCACCCGCATGACATTCATCTGAATGGCCAACTCTAGTCCCAAAATCAGAGCTTCGTACTCAGCTTCATTATTGGTACGAGGTTCTGAAAGACTGTAGGAATATCTCAGAGTGTGACCTTCAGGGGATACGAAAATGAGGCCCAGACCTACCCTAACTATAGAAGTTTCGTTCGGGCTCAAGGCTCTAACGGATGACGCACCGTCGAAGTAAAACTCCCAAGTAGGGGACTCCTGCTCCTCCGCACTCATGATTAGCTCGTCAGGCAGCTCATCATTGAGTGGGGAGTCTGCAGGGATCGGGTGAGCAGCAAGAAAATCAGCTAGAGCCTGTCCTTTGACGGCCCGCTGCGGAACGAAAGTGATGTCAAACTGCAGTAGGATCATAGACCATCGTGCCAGACGACCTGAGAGGGTCGGACGGGTCATCAGATACTGCAAGGGGTTGACTCGAGAGATTAGGTTGACCTTGTGTGAAAGCATATAATGCCTAAGCTTCTGTACCGCGAAGATCAAGGCTAAACACTGCTTTTCCATCGCGGGGTACTTCAGCTCTGCGGGTATCAACCGTCTACTGAGGTAGTACAAGGCATTCTCCTTGCCTTCCTCATTCTCTTGAGCCAATAATGCACCCAAGGACTCATCCAGGGCCGTAGTGTAGAGAATTAACGGCCTCCCCGGGATGGGTGCAGCTAAAACAGGGGGGTTTATCAGGTAGCGCTTTATACTCTCAAAGGCCTCCTGACAACGCTCATCCCAGTGAAAGCGGGCGTCTTTCTTTGCCAGGGCAGCAAAGGGGTGACATCTACCAGACAAATTGGAGATAAATCTCCGCAGGAAGGCTAGCTTTCCTTGAAAAGACCTTAGCTGGGTAAGGCTTTTAGGGGGTTTTAGATCTACTATGGCTTTGATCATGGAAGGATCAATCTCAATGCCACGGTAGCGAACTATAAACCCCAGGAACTTTCCTGCACTAACTCCAAATGCGCATTTTAGAGGGTTCATTTTCAAATCATATTTGCGTAGGCGTTCAAAAACGATTCGTAGATCTCGAAGGTGATCTCCACGGACCTTGCTTTTGACTACCAGATCATCCACATAGCATTCAACTTGCTCGTGTATCATCTCGTCAAAGATAACAGTCATAGCACGTTGATAAGTGGCCCCGGCATTCTTGAGACCAAAGGGCATCACCTTGTAGCAGAACACACCTATAGGTGTGCGAAACGCAGTAAACTTTTCCTCTTCGGGGTCCATCTTTATCTGATTGTAACCAGATGAACCATCCATGAAGGAGAAAATGCTATGGGACGACGCTATATCCACCATAAGCTCGGGGATAGGAAGAGGAAAATCGTCCTTAGGATATGCCTTGTTTAAATCACGAAAGTCGATACAGACACGAATCTGCCCGTTCTTTTTCCGGACTGGAACAATGTTGGCAAGCCAAGTAGGGTACTTCTCTTCACGAATGAAATCGGCCTCTATAAGCTTCTTAGTCTCAGCGATCACCTGTTGTTCTATTTCTAACCTCATCCTGCGAGGTGCTTGTTTAACAGGGACTGCATCAGACTTAATGGCTAGTTTATGGACTGCTACATCTGGATTTAGACCAGACATCTCGGTGTAGTTCCAGGCAAAGCAATCTTTAAACTCTGAGAGTAGCTCGATGTATTCTTGAGCCTCTGAGTCAGATAACAAGACACTATGAAAAATAGGTCTAGGATCTGATTCAGTGCCTAAGTTTACCTCACACAATTCGTCCATGGCAGAAGTGATGCCATCTTCAAACTCTTGAGGAGCATCGAGTACTCTATCCTCATCATCACCCGGGTCTTCTTTATCGGTAAGAGAAACAACCGGGTATGAGTGGGAAACCGTTCGGATGTTAGCATGGTTAGGTGAGCTCTGCTCGACATAACCTAAACCTTGCTTAGTTTGAGGCATATCAGTCCGCCAAACACGAGCCTGTCGTAGAGCTTGTTCATCTGACCAAGTCGAGATGACTGCACCCCGCTCTACACAGTCTTCCACGAAAGGGGAAAAATAACGAGGGGCAGTTGTGACCCTGTTATCTATAGCGGTCTCCGCTGAACCCTGACTCCCAGGACCCAGTGGGGCACCTACACTATGGGATAACGAGGCACACTCACTAGCTCTTGGTGGCACAAAGGTTTCGTACAGAGGAGGCGGAGGGCGACCTCTAACTTGTAGTGCGCCACCATCACTGGTGGAGGGGGTAACCAAAGATCTTTGGTGAGACTCCTCAACTCTTATTCCACGTATCTGACGGGAAAGGGACTGTTGACTAGCGGTCTGACGTCGGGGGTCTACTTCCTCGTCTGAACCACTGTCAATAACTAAACCACCCTCGGGTATCAGGTACCTACAAAAGGTAGGTAGTGAACTATAATCAGTGAAGTCCGGGGCTGGTGAGGGAGCTGAGCGATGAGGGGTAATGATCATCTCATCGTCAGAGGAGTCGGACTCGACAGTCAAAGGAGAAGCATAAAGGTATGAGGGAGGAGGGATTTGAGTGTCGTAGTTTCGCGGCGGGCGAGTCGATCCTCTACCTCTACCTCTACCTCGCTCTCCCCTACCTCTACTAGGGGGAACATCGTGCCCAACTGCAAATTGGAAAGGAGATCTAACAGGGTCTGCAGTGGAGGTATCTGCCTCAATACTAACCTGTGACGGACCTTGCACAGGTAGCTGTACAGGACCCTGTACAGTACTGGCAGGTGTCACTGGTGACTGGGCAGAAGGAGGTTTACTCTTCTTACGAGGTATGTAATGCTCAGCATCATCGTAAATAGAGACCTCATGCACGGAAAAGGGTTGGGTATCCCCGGGAATGGAGTACTCAACTTCATTCCTCATATACTTCATACATTGGTGCAGGGTGGAGGGCACCATTCCATACTCATGAATCCAGGGCCTTCCTAAGAGAGCTCTGTATGAAGTATCTGCCTCGATCACATGAAACTTCGCCTCAGTAAGAAAATTTCCAAACTTCAGGGGTAGGGTGATAGACCCTAGGGCACGCTGTCCTTGGTCATTGAAGCCTTTCAACATAATCTTATCGGAGGTTAACTTCAAATGACCCAGGGAGAGGCTCTTCAATGTTTCATAACTCAGAATATTTACTGAAGCTCCTTGGTCAATGAGGACCCTGTTCAACTCATAACCATTGACTTCAGCGGTGACATACAAAGGACGATTGTGATCAGAGGTACCCAAGAGGAGATCACGATCTGAAAAGGTAATGCACGGCATCTCTCTCAAAAGGCATGCATCTCCAACAGATTCGGAAGCAAAGAAGGCTTGATAGGACTCTGGTTCGAGTAGTGCTTTTACCAGGGTCTCTCTCAAGTCAGAAGACATCATCAAAGCGTCATAGACACTGAGAAGGGCAGGAATTTTCCTTAAATGAGCCAGCACATTGTAATCGACCTCCAGCTGAGGGCCTTTCCCTTTCTCCTTAGACTGCTCTTGGGAGGAAGGGATAGGATCGTCCTGCTGGGTAACAATATTCTTATCTTTTTCTTTTATATTTTTAGCCATCCTCGGTGGAAGAACCTTCCCTGAACGCAAGTGAACTTCCTGTATCGAGTCGTCTTTGACAGGAGATTCACTTGGTTCAGCGGTGATGGCCTGTGTTGGCTCCAAGGAAAGCGACTGGAGTGGGTTCTCGGATTCATCTTCTGAATCCATGTAACAACTACCCTCCGGAATCATAAAGACCGGTTCCTCATCACACTCAGACTCTTCGTCACATGCAGAATCATCACAAGAAACATGTAAAATATTGAAAGAGTGAGTGCTAGAAGAAATAAAAGTAGGAGCAGAACACCAGAAGTAGCCAGAATCACCTTCTTCTATTATTTCATCATCAGTTGAAGGGAGAACGAAATCCTTCAGCGTAAGTGCTGGAAGGCGTCCCGTCTTCCCCTCAGAGGTTACAACAAACTTTTCCTTTTCATACATCTTTTTATTACATAAAATAGGAAAAGAAATGTGCTCAGTAGGCACTACAACAGGAGAAGAAAAAGGTGCTGGCGAAGAAGCTGGGCTGGCAACTGTCGATTTGGCCTGGGTAGGCCTCCTCTCAACTGCCTCTGAACTCTGAACTGTCTGCCGGATCATCTGCCTCGTCTTCCGAGAGAGTGCTAACTGCCACTCCCCCTCAGAACCTCTGGGTGATCTGCTACGACTGCTCTGTCTGCCACTCTGGCTGTCACTACAACTACTGGAGCCCGAGATCATCTGAACTGTCTGAGGTGTCTTGCCCTTGGGCTGAACCAAGTCGCTGTCCTGTAGGTGGATCTGCCCACTAGCCATGAGCTTCTCAACTCTGTCCTTGAACACATAGCAGTCTTCTATGACATGCCCGATATGTCTGTGAAATGGACAATAGAGTGGGTGTTCTGTCTGCCCCTCCTCTTCCACTCTATTGTTGTTCGGGAATGTTAAGATGTTTCTCTTAGTAAGGAACTTGAAGATCTTCATCACACTTTCCCTTTTAAAGGGATATTCCTTACTAAGCTTCTCCCGTAGGTACTGCTGACTCTCTGGGGTCCTACGGGAGGGTCTAGACTGCACTGCCGACTGGCCCGGTGTGTGAGACTGCTGAGGTGGTGCTGAACTGACTAAGGGCTTCTTGCCCTTATCTGATGGCCCGTAAGTACTGTGTACCTCCCCTCTCCTAGGTGGAGGTGCTCCTGATGACTCCTGCCGCTGAGGTCTACGTGAAGGTTGACTCTCAACCTTAGGAGGGACTGCATCGGGTATGCTGTCCTGTAAACTGATCACCTTTGTCAACAACTTCTGAAAGGTTCTAATGCTGAAACCCTTCAGATAAGGTGCTATCGGACCATCTATGTTTTTCAACAAAATTTCTACTGCATGCTGCTCCTGTAACTGGGGCTCACACTGTAGGCTGAGGTTCCTCCATCTGACTATGTAATCTGGGAGAGGCTCTCGGGGCCGCTGTCTAGTCACAACTAGCTCTCCAACTGTAACTCGGTGCTCTGCACTAACAAACCTCTGAACAAACAACTGCTCCAACTCTGCAAAGGTGCGTACTGAATCATTGGGGAGGTCGGCGTACCAGGCAAAGGCCACCCCAACTAAACTGCTGACAAAGAGTCTCAACATCAGTGCATCATTCCCTCCTATGTTGCAACAGATGGCTCGGTACTGGGCCACGTGCTGCCTCGGGTTCCCAAACCCATCAAAGACTCTGAACCTAGGAGGGACAAAACCAGGGGGGTAGGGCTCGTGCTCGTACTCTACTGGGTAAGGACGCCCCCTGCTAACTACCTCTCCAGACTTCCTGGAGGAAATGGCCTGCTCGACCTTCTGGGCAATCAGATCCTGAATCTGTCCGGCTGACAACTGAACTGACTGACTCTGGATTGGGGTAGTAAAAGCAACTGCTGTAGGTGCCACTGGAACTGCTCTCTGGGCCCTGTCTACTCCCACAGGACCTGGTGCTACTACAGGTGGTGCTGCTGGCTCGTCCCTGGACGTAGCAGGAGTGCCTACGCCCGTCATCTGGGGCATCGCCCCCAAAGCTGTCAACTGAGCTGTCATCGCTGCCATGGCCCTGGCCATCTCTGCCATCTGAGTCTGTAACTGTAGTACTGTGGCATCTGTCTCAACTGACCGGGGAGATCCTCCTACCTCAGCTTCTCCCTGCTCATCATCATCATCTGCCTCTATCTGCTCGTCTGAGTGGCCACGTCTAGTAACCACACACACTCTGTGTACCGGTATGTCTCCATCTGACTCCTCCTCGAGTAAATCATCCTCAAGTGCCTCATCCTCGTAGAGGGTCTGATGGAAGTCCTCTGCATACGGACTCAAAGGGGAAGAAGTCTCGTAAGGGCTAAGGGCTGGCTCTGCCCGAACCGGTGAACCACTAGGAGAAACTGCAACATCATCGTCCGTTGCTGCATCACAGACCATCGGAACTGCCTCTGATCCGGAAGGAACAACTGCCTCTAACTGCTCAACTGCCTGAACTGGCTGTACTGCATCGACAGGGGACTCTGCCTGTCGTCGTCTCCACACCCATCTGCTGCGACGGGACCCAGTAGGGGCAACTGACTGCTGCGGGGCTACTACAACTGAAGGGAGCTGGGGTCTGGGAGGCTCCAACTGCTGCCTCTGTCCATGACGACGTGGGCGTCGTCCAACAACCGGAGTAACTGTCTGTGGTCTCGCCAACGGAACTGAACTAACAGGCTGCCTGGGTGGCTGTCCTCTCTGCCACCTGTACCTCTGTCTAGCAGTCTGTCTCTGCAACTGAACGGACGCCTGAGAAATCTGGTGGAGTAACCTCTCTCGACTGACAGGGCCTCGACCCCGCGCTAAGCGGATAATGCTCCGAATCCTCTGAGAGAGGGTTCGAGCAGCATCATCCCTGGGGACCCTAGCGCGTGGTAAAGTAGTAGTGACAGGAGGGGCCGCCGCAATGCGAGCAACATCCTCCTCATCACCACTGTGTGTCAGTGGGGAGAAGCGTCCTCCCTGAACTGCTGCTATCTCAGGGGCAACTGTAACGTCCGGGGTAGGGGAAACTGCAACTGGTCGTGGTGCCCGCTGCCTAGGGACCACTCTCCTCTGAACTGGCTCCTGGTGAGCCAATGAATCTGCCATCCGCTGTCTGTCTGCCTCGGATGCAGCCAACCGAAGTCTACGGTTTCTATTCCTCCGGGCCCTTCTCCCAAGGCCGGAGGCGGAAGACGAAGCAACATCTGAACCCACCACCTGAGTGGCAGGGGGAACGGGAAGTACGGGAAGTGTCGGGGTCTGCACGAGGGTCTCTGGGTGAGACAGTCGAGCGAAAGCTGAAACCCGACGGGAGGAAGGCGAAGGAGCCTCGGTCTGGGCACCCCTCTTCCTGGAGGAAGAAGGAGGGGGAACCCGAACACGAGCTACCTCTGCCGGAGTAACAACAGGGGTAACTACGGCCTGCCGGCGCTGAGGGGCCGGGGCAGCCTGAACAACAGGTGCGATAGGCACTGGTCGCCTAACCGCTGGACGAGTGGGCTGAACTGGGAGTGGTCTAGGCACTGGCTGCCTAACCACAGGGTGTGCCGGCTGCACACGAACAGGAGTAGGACGAGCAGGTGCCCGGGCTGTCCGCCGAGCAACTGGACGTCCAAAAGGTCGCATGGCTGTGCGAGCCCTCCTCTGGGGAGGAGAGTAGGCAGCAGCCTCGGCAGGGGTCGGCCCGCCAAGAGTGACGAAGGCCGAGTCAGTGAAGGAACCAAAAGTGATTCCTCCAGCGGGAGGACTGGCTAGCAGGGACTCAGGAAGTGTCACCCGCGCGTCAGAACCAAAACTGAAAGTAACGGAAGGCACGAAGGAAGCCATGGCACTGTCTGCCAAGAAGAAGAAAAGAAATTTAAAATGATTAGTAAGAAATAACGAGAAGATGAATGATAGATAGGGAACGGAATGACCTAGAAGGTCAGAAGGAAAGGAAGCTTAGCTAGGGGGAAACCCTAACTAAGAAGAACGGAAAGAAAGAAACCTAGCTATGGGGGGAACCCTAACTAAGAAAAAGAAGGACGATCCTAACTAAGGAAGGACCCTAACTAAGAGTGGGACGAACCTAATCTAAGGAGTACCAATCCCGGAGTACAAACAAGAGAGAATAATATAGAATCCAAAGATGGAGAGAGAACCCTGTCCCACCGTGGTCGCCATAAACCTGTGGACCTCCGAAAGGACTACAGACACCATCGCCCCGCGAGGGGAGACAATATCTGGCCAATGGAAGGGCAGATTCGATCATGCATACGATTAACCATTGAGGATAGCGGCTCTCACCAGCACACCCCGATGGGTAATAATATATATGATCTGATCGTCACAACGGGTTTCCCCCACCCGATACATTAGCTCGAATGTGGTTTATTTGAGAGTGGGATGCGGTTTCCCACGGGCGCAAGCCCCCGTGGTTAATTACATCTCAAGCCGGAGCCTGAGAATACTCTCGATTAAGGATTCTACATTATTCTTTCGAAATTGGGATTGGCACATAGGGCAGAGACTAGGAAGTCCTACTCGAAGGGAAAGAGAGGTTCAACTAGGCTTAGTCAACATGCACGGCTCACATCAGCATCCGGAGGGACTAAGGTAGTGAGAAGAAACTGGAGAAAAATAAATAAATCATGCACTCGAAACATGCAGGAGGGAAGGATGGAGGTGGCGTCATCCGTGTGACGTAGATATGTAGGGTTTAGGGTCTCTGGAAGACAGAAGACCTACCTACTGATGAGGCGTACTACGGAACAATAGTAGCCTTGAATCCTGAATCTATGGTGGGTTTAGTGTTCTACGCAACACTAACACCCGTGTCCTAACTAATGCAATGTAAAACCTGGACTTACCCCGGCCTGGAAGGGGGAGCCAGCTAACCACATAATCGCTTTAAAACCATGCTGTCCAGTCATTTATGAAGGATGGGTAGGTGGGTTATAGTTCTCGGAGATAGGGCCGACATCTAGAGGATTTCCTAATTGGCCCTGGACTTATGTAGGGTGTATGCTCCTAAGACTAATGCAATTAAAATTTTGATTTAGTTAGTTTCTAATGCAATGCATGCTAGTTAGAGTATCCGAATCAGGTATGCATAGAACTTTAAAAAGGCTTATAAAAATAATTTTTAGAATTAGACTGGGCTTCCCCAGGTCCGGCACCTCATCCTCATAGGTCAGATTATCCGGACTCTACCCACGGGCGGGGAAGTGTCTTATAGAAGGAAAGAGAGAAATGCAACGATATGCATGCTACCCCGGACGATTCCGGCAATTCCCTAGGTCGTTAAGTTTCTAAATTATTTAAATCTTAAAATTTGAATGTTAGTTGGGAGTAGAAAAAGTTTTAGTCCTTAAAGAGCCTAACGAAATCCAGGCTAAAATAAAAGCGACATGCAAAACGCCAAGAAACTAAGAAAAGCAAACAATCCTAGAGGCACACAATCATAAAACACATCAAAATTATCCAAACAAATTAATAAATGTCCATAGGCCAACTGCCCTTAATTACAACCCAGGGTCTGCAGAAAATTAAAGTGGCCGGGCACCACTGCCAACAACCCGGATTTCTAATCCTAAGACTGACGCAAGTTATTTTGAGTGGGATACTCTCGGTCTTCATCTTCTTGATCTTCTCTTTCTTAGACTCCTTGGATCTGAGCTTCCTCGGACTCCTTGGACCTCAGCTTCCTTGGACTCCTCGGGTAGTAGAATAATCCAAATTTGGATTCTCAAATAGAAAAGGACTATCCTCATATTGGGTGTCCTTTTCTCTTTGGGCATCCAACCTTTGGATTCTTGTATCCCCACTCAAAATAAACTTTCACAACTCAATACCAAGTTACAAACCATTTACATTAAATGAAAGCAGTAAATCTAGACTCTCCTGCAAGGTTATCCTAAAAAAAATCAACCCAAGCAATTTTATATTATCCCAAGCAATTTATATAGAAATGAAAATACTCATCACAGCCACACTTGGCCATGCTCTTAAATATTTGAGGGCTAAGCAAGCTCTGGAGCACCTGTAGCAATTTATAATGATTTTCAATTAGCCCTCATTTATTTAGGGGGGCTGAGCAATTTCTGAAGCACCTGTATAAGACAGCATTAATTTTTAAATCATGATTATTGCCCCCCTTATATTTAGCGCTGCATGAGCATGGCCACCTGCAGAAAACATCATTAGTATCAACCTCGATCCTAACCTATGGGTAGTCTATCGTGCAATCACATCAATTCCCAGAGTGCAGTAAAAGTAAACAAACACGCCAACATCATCTCAATCACAACATGCAGTGAAATCTCAAAAATCTCGGCACACAACAGAAAAGTAAACACCGGCCTAGCCTAGGTCTAGAAGTGGTTCCCTAACAAACCATCTAGATGTGTGTGAAAAGCTGTGTAGCTGAGGTAGATCCTAGGCTGGGTAGTTAGTTACAGTTGCCTGCTGTCCAAGTTGGTTGTAGGTCTGAAAAGGGGAGTTTTATTTAAAGTCCAAATATTAGTGAATTGAGATTTATCTTAGTTGATTTAATGTGTGGATCAATTTTAGTTCTTAGGGTAATAATATTTGAAGTTTAAATTGCATTAGTGAGTTTTAGGGGGTTCGGGGTCCACCTATACACTAAGTAAAAGGGGGTCCAAAATTGACTTTTTGATTAAAGGGTATTTATGACCAGCTAATATTTTTATAAAATACTAGGCCTTAACCTGATCAGTTAGACAGTTAGCATGCCCAGTTTGGATTCTTCTATCCAAAGTTATGAATTTCTGAAGTTTTGGTCTCGTTTTGAACTAAGTTTGACCAGATTATTGACTTTTTGATTTGAGTTGACTTCTGGATACCTAATATTTTTAACAAATACTAGACCTCAATGTGAGTTGAATGCCTTTTAGTTTGCTGGATTTGGAGTTTCCTACACAAAGTTATGAATTTTAGAAGTTTCGGGCCCTAGACTATAGGCTACGGTTGACCGAAGAGTTGACTTTTTGTTTTAGGTTGGTTTCTGGACACCTAATATTTTTAATAAATACTAGACCTTAATTAGAGTTAGGTGCCTTTTAGTTTGCCCATTTTGGAATTTTCTATAATTAGTTATGATTTTTAGAAGTTGGGGCAATTAAAGGAATTATCGAAATTGCCTAATTAGGGGGATTTTGGGGTTTTGGCCCAAATCAGCTCCAAACTGATTGGAATCACCCCCAAAGGTCAGAAATGACCTAAGAAGGTGTTCCCAAGTGTTTGGGGGAAATTTGGGATTTTTAATAATTTTTGGTGATTTAATTAAGGCGAAAAGGTGATTTTTAATTAAGGTTGAATTAAAGTCCAGATTAAGGTTCAATTAAGGGGCCCTAATTATCTAAGGTTGGGGACTGAATTCTGGAGAGTTTGAGGTATTATGGGTATTTTTCTGATTTAACATGGATTTATTAGATTTTTCTGAAGTTTCTAAGGCTTAATTAACGAGTGAATTAGGGTTTGCTAATTAAGTATTCTAAGGAGTTCAGAAAATTCTTAGAAAATTCTGAGGGGTTTAGGATGTCACTGAGTTTAAGTGTTTCAAATTTCAAGTCATTCAGGGTTCTACCCTAATTCCTGGAATTTTTCTAAGTTTGCTAGACGATCCTTAATTGTTGTCCTTACGATGTCACTACGTTATATAGGAATGAAATGAAGTAACTAACCCTTAGGCACAACATAGAGGGTAGATGCAGCAAGTATAAACACACCAGACTATGTCCTTAGATCTAGGAGAGCCTAGGCTAAGTGCTTGTGCGACCTACACATGCAAAGACTACGAAAACACTAAGTAAAGGCACCTAATGAAGTGATTAGTGAATGATTGAGACACAATCATTCACTAATCCTTCTCCCACATGAATTCTGTTCACATACAGGTCCTAGGTTTAAAGTTTCATAAGGGGTAGACTTCCCAAAATTGGGGGATTTAAATAATATGTAATTTTAAAATTATCTTTAAAATACATAAATATTATAAATAGTAATAATGTAAGTTTAAAAATAAGATGATTGAAAATACTTCAATTCATAAGCATGGGAGGTCTACCAGCCACCGAGGGGGGTTTTAAAATAATTTTTATTATTAAAATAATTATTTATATTAATTAAATAATATTTAAATAATTAAATAACATAGGAATACAGAAAACATCCAGAAATGACAGAATCACATACAGGGAATAATTTTAAATTAAAATTCATATTTTTCTGAAAAGTTTAAGGTATTGTGCGTCAAAATCCGATTTAAAATGGCAAAGTTATGAATTTTCGAAGTTAAATAGGTTTAAAGGTAATTTTTAAAATAATTTAAAATAATTAATATTGGAAAATAATTAATAATTTCAAAATAAATCAGATATAACAATATCTGAATTTTAAAATAAATAATAATCAAAATATTATAATAATATATATAAATATTATCATGATACTAATATTAATATAATAATATTATCATTAAAGATAGTAATAATATTATTAACTAAAAAAAAAAATTAATATTTTAATAATATTAATAATAATCAAATGCTAACATTATAATAATATAATCACTAACATAATAATAATATTATTAAAATAATAATAATATTATTAATTATAATATTATATTATAATAATATTAATAATAATAATAGTCAATATTATAACAACATAATAATAATATTATTATTTATTACTATTTATAACATTAATATTATTACATGCTAATTATAATAATATAATAATATTATAATAATATAATATTATTATTATCAAAGTAATAACATTATTACTCATTATAATATTGATATTATTATAATGCTAATAATAGTAATAATAGATTAAAAATAGGTTTTAAATAATAATGATAATAATATAATCATAATAACAAAATAATAATAATAATAATAATAATAATAATAATAATGATGACATAATTAAAATAACTTAAAGTAATAACAATAACAATAATAATAATAATACTAATAATAATTAAGATAATTAAAATAATTAAAATAATGATAATAATAATAGTATAATAATAATAATAATTTAAAATAATCAAAGTAATTAAAATAATAATAATAACTATAATAATAATAATAATAATAATAATAATAATAATAATAATAATAATAATAAGTTTTTAATAGTAATAATAATGATAATAATAACAATAATAATAAAAATAATGATAATAAAAATAATTAAACTAATTAAAATAATAATAGTATAATAATGATAATAATAATAATAATAATAATAATAATAATAATAATAATAATTAAAATAATTAAAATAATAATAATATAATAATAATAATAATAATAATAATAATTATCAATTAAAATAATTTAAAATAATAATAATAATATAATAATAATAATAATAATAATAATATTATAATAACAGAAATAATAATAATATTATTAATATTAATAATATAAATAATATAATCTAATATTATTTAAAAAACAAAACTAATTAAAATAATATTATTTTATTATTATTATTATTATTATATATTTTTTTTAAATATTATAAAAAAAGAAAAAGAAAAAAAAAGAAAATTAAAAAAAATAAAAAAAACGGCGGCGGCGGCTCTCGGGATGCCACGTGGCGGGCTCTGATTGGGCCCGCGGACGCGGGCCAATCATTGGCAGGCGGCGCAATCATTGCGCCGCCGCCAATGATTGCCGCAATCATGCGGCAATCAAAGCCGTGGTCCGCGGCTTGACTTGTCCACGTCAGCGCGTGGATCTGGCCGTTGGATCTCCGCGGTTTCGAACGGACGGCCCAGATCTCGCTGGACGGTGAACGGAACCGCGGGATTCGAACGTACGGTTGATCAGAACCGCGGAACGGCGGGATCTTAACCGTTGATCGAGGGATCAACGGTCCAGATCCCGCCTAGCTGTACGCGAACGTAACCCGAAACCCTAATGGGTTTTTTGACCCGTTCTCGCGATCGGGTGAACAAAATCAAATGAAAATTGAGACTTAGGATCTAGGCATGAACAGAAATCATGTGGTATAGTTAGTTTGGCTCGAAGCGCACTCAACAAGATGCTATTTGACCCTAAGTGTTCTATGCTAGGGTTTGAGTTTTCACCTTGGTTTATGGATGGATTTGGATGTATAAGGGCTGGTTGCACTTGTAGATTGTCCACGCTCCTATTTGTAGAAGAAATCGCGGTCTCAAACGCTTTGAATCAACGGGAAATCGCCTGGGAAGGTTCAAAGCCTCGGTTCGTCGGAGATCTCGCCGCCGGCGGGTTTGACCGTCGGGGTTTGACTTGGGAAGGGTGGAGGAAGACCTAGGGAGCTCGTATGCCAATTCTCAGGGTTTGGGAACGTCTAGGTCTAGAGTAAGAGCAAGATCCTCTCCTAAGAGCCCTAATGTTCTATTTATATCCTTAAGCCTTTGATTAACGGCCAAGATCAAATCCTTCATCAATTAGGAGGGAAAAGGGCTCAAATAGCCGTGGTCTTGAGTTTTGAATGGATTAGGAAAGGATTAGAGCTTTAAATAGGATCTAAATGGTCTTTAATGGGTGTATTTGACCCATTATGACTTGGGTTGACCAAGTCAACCATTGACTTGGTCAACCTAGTCAAATAGACCCACAAGATGAGGGGATTTGGTCCATGGGTCAAGGGATGGGTAAAGGTTTGATTCAAATTTGATTTGGGTTGATTTAGACCCATTAGGGTCTATATGGGTCAACCTGGGTTGACCTGGTCAACCAGGTTGACCCAGGGCTAAGACCTAGGCCCAATGGGTCAAGCCTGACCCACTGAGTCCAGTGGAGGAGAGAATAGGGCTTGGAGAGCCCTGGATTGAGTTTGGGTTTGGTTTGAACTAGTTTTAGACCCATATGGGTCTAATGGGTCAACCTGGGTTGACCTGGTCAACCAGGTTGACCCAGGGCCTGGGTCTGGGCTCAACAGACCCAGTTTGACTCATTGAACACAAGGGAGAGGGTATGGGCCCTGACTTGGTCAATTTGACCAAGTCAACTCCCTTGACCAAGCCTGGGAGGAAATCAGGGTCAACAAAGATATTCACACTAATGGCACTATTCCATATGATCTAAATTTTATTAGAACAATTAGCATACTTCATAGAGAAATCCACCGAGAAGCAATGAAATCAAGTTTATCAGAAGAAATAAAATGTTCAATCAAAACTAACAGCTGGATGTTATGCACTCTACATAAATTTCTAACTCTAGTTTTAGAATCACCCCCCCCCCCCCCCCCCCCCCCCACACCCCAATACCCCTCACATGCATTCCATATAAGAGCCTTAACCATTAAAATCTTTTGAAGAAGTTTGAGCTCTAGTAGAATGAGGCGTAGAAGGTAATGAAACTTTCAAAATTTTCCCTTTCTTTTTACCAACCTTGCTGAAACCATCCTCCTCAACCATTATAGAGGCATTATTAACAAGATTGGGAGATAAAGAAACATCTTTTTCAACATTAACTATATGATCCTCCCTCATAGATTCCGTACTAATTTTAGGAATGAATTCTCCTTCTTCACAATCCTTATTAGGAACATTTAGAGATTCCAAAATTTCCTTATTATTTGGCACTTCTCTATTAGGGTCAAGAGGGGATTGAGATTGAGGGAGTTGAGGGTCATTAGTATTTTGAAACATAGAATCAATAGAGATAAAGATGTTGGGGGCATTAGCACCCTCATTGCCCTCATTACAACCCTCCACATTAGAAGACACCTTCTCAGGCAAAATAATTTCTCTATTTTTCGGAAGCACCTGTTGACCTTCACAATATAACAAAAAAGAAAACAGACAAAAAATACCTTAAATCATTACCTGCCGGCTGCCCATCCCGCGTATCCTGCTACAGCCGGATCAATCGCAGCCTGCTACAGTACTGCCATATCCTGTGCGAACGGCGCCGCTCATGTCGCTTCTCCCGCGTGCGTAACTCACCTCGAGCGGGCCCCGAAGTCGTTAAATACTGACCCCAAAGCCTTCGCAAACGGCACTCGATCCCTTCCTCTCGCAGAGACACGATCTTCTTCCTCCCTCCCGATCGCAAGCCTTCTCACACGCAAACTCCACTTCGCCTCTTTCCTGAGCTCCAATCTCCGCAGACCACACGCGAAAAGCTCTCGCCATCTCCCTAACTTCCTCTTCCCGAGCTTCCCTCACACAACCCAATCCCATCACCAACTCCCTCATCCCGCCGCCTCTTCCCTCTCCGAACTCCAGGCCGACGCTGCCTCTCCTGACCCCCTTTCTTCTCCGGTCCATACACAGAAACAGAGAGAGAGAGAGAGAGAGAGAGAGAGAGAGAGAGAGAGAGAGAGAGAGAGAGAGAGAGAGAGAGAGAGAGAGAGAGAGAGAGAGAGAGAGAGAGAGAGAGAGAGAGAGAGAGAGAGAGAGGAAGAAAGACCTACCTAGCTGAATCCATCGCTGCTCCTGACCTCTACCCGATTCCCTGTCTCTGTCCGACCTCTACCCAGGCCCGACGTTGGCATCCGACTCCAAGCAGCAGCCGAGCTTCCCCTCTCCTCTCACGACCTTAACCGAATCCTCCAATTCCAGGCCGAACCCGAGCTCCCTCCGCCCAGATCAACGCCGTCTCTGTCCGATCGAACCTACCCGTGGCTTCTCTACCTTATCTCCTGCTCCAGATCGATCCCCTCCTCAAGCTGAGAGCTCAACTTGGCCGAATCCTCTAAATACCTGATCCAAGCCAACCCAACCTAGGTATATGCTCATTTTGTTTTATTTTACTTTATTAGCTACTAACTATTATTAGTTAATTATTGATGTAGTTATTATTAACCACAATGATAATTAATTATCATTATTTAGATATTGATGTTAGTATTAATATTAAGATGATTATTTCTATAATCATTATTAATATTAATAATGGTGTTAATATTAATATAATCATTAATAATATAATAATAATAATAATAATAATAATAATTATTATTATTATTATTAGATTATCTATATATATATTTATGTTTGTATGTATGTGTTTGTGAGAGGAAATTAAAAAAAAAAAAAGAAGAATGGGAGTGATTCAAAAAAAAAAGAAAGGGAGAAAGAAATATGCAAAAAAAAAAAAAAGAAGGGGATTTAAAAAAAAAAAAGAGAAAAGAAAGAAAAAGAAATTTTTGTGCCTTGGTTCATCGTGCACATTTGATAGCGCCAAACTTTGCCGATCGCCAAGGTATAACCCTTCTGAACTTAAAACTCCGAGAGCCCGCCTCGAGGCTCGCAGCGCGACAAAACGACCACATATACACGCTTTTCTTAGCGTGGTGGGAGGAAGTGCGTCGTGAGGCTTGCAACGAATCGGGTAATCACTTCGAGAGCTCATTCCGTCGTTTGCGACGCACCAGCAAACCGCCTATACACGCTTTTCGTAGCGTGGTGGGAAGGGAACCCGGTGCGGCGCCTACGACGAAGTGGGTGATCACCTAAAATCTCTTTTTCGGCATTCGCGGCGCACCGGCAAACCGCCTATACACGCTTTTCGTAGCGTGGTGGGAAGGGAACCCGGTGCGACGCTTATGGCGAGAAGGGGATATTCATAAGTACCCGCTCGCGGGGAAATAACTACATTTTTCAAACAGGTACTGTCGAAGACCCATACACGCTTTTCGTAGCGTGGTGGGGATTGAAGATTTTACACGGCCGCGGTGTCCTCGAAAGAGGGCACCTACCATACACGCTTTTCTTAGCGTGGTGGGAAAGGCCCAGTTTTCTCGTAGTTTCCCCTAAACGGGGGAGACGCCGGGAGGCTGCCGAAATTTCGGGTGAACGGAAGACCTGACTTGAACAATATTTGGACAATAGAGGACCCAGACTTGAGCTCGAACTTAAGTGAACTTTAACATAACTTGAGAAGAAATCAAATTAAGTTCAAAATCAGATGATGTTGAATTGAACTCATATTTGGACAAAGTTTGGGGCTTGAACTTGAACATGTAAATTCAAGTCAAACTATTTGAACACAAAAAAAAGAGAGAGAACTTGCAAGGACTTATGAACTTGGATTTGACTCAAACATAGTGGATGTCAACAGAACTTAAACAAGATGTCAAAGATTTGGACTCAAATGAAGTAAAATCAAACATCAATTCAAACTCGATTTGGACAACAAGACTTGATTCAAAACAATAGAATTTGAACCTGATTTAAAATATCAAGTGAACACAATTTGAATGCAAGTAAGGACTTGCAATTCGACTACACAGGACTTGATTTGGACCACAGAGAACAAAGCTTAAAGCACTAAATCATGCTCAAATCAATGAAATGGACCTATATGTCATTAAGTGATAGACAAACAAAAGCAACGATGTTCTTGTGATCTATATCAAAATGCAAATAAAGGGACCTTCATTGAATGCAACATTTTATTGATGAAATCACATAACAAGATTATGATGTATGCGATGCATCGTCTACAGTCCAAGAAATGCTAGAAGCAACTATATGAAGTATGATCTGCCATCAGTTAAGGTGTAATGTTTATACAAACTTTGCAAGGAGATGAAAAGAAAACCCTCGCAATCAGTAATAGCAGACATGTTGCAGAAGTAATAAACCATCTGCGAGCACAAATATGCATGTGGGATATCATCTAAGGGCAAGGATGGTATATTAACAATATTCCTACAAACTGCATGACAAGGGGGGCAATGAGCAGAGCAAGAACCTACAACTAACACTGATCAACATACAAGTGATTAGAATAGTCCCTTACGAATACGAGAACGAGGTGTAATGAACAATACTTTGTGTCATGCAAGAAGTTACGATAATCCTTACAAACGACGGTTCTCTTGCCAACATGTTCAGTGTAATATACAATGAATATTAGGACACTCCTACAATCAGTAATAATCCAGTGTTCAGCAAATACATAGACCCCTTTTGTAACTGGAAGCAAATGATATGCAATGAACGAAAGTACCTATGAGCCTTATACAAAAGACCCGAGCAAAATGCCAAATGACTACGTCAAGGACAAGCATCCACGGGCCGCTGTAGAAGACCTGTAGTACACACAATGTGTTGTCCACAAGCAAAGTGCAAAGTGACTACATCAAATGCAAATGTATACGAGTTGCTATAGGAAGTTCATTGTGCATACAATAGATTATCTACGAGTGAATACAAAAGATCCGCAATATATATGAATCCACTACAAAAATAGATGTACGCACCATATATCATCTATGGGTAGATACAGAAAGACTTCAGTAAATGCAGTATCCTGAAGTTGATTTAAGTCTGTGAATAGATACATCTACAAGCAAGTAATAATGAATGTATTGCGGGAACCAAAACTACAACAAAATGCATAAGGAATGCAGTGAATGCAAGCTTCTACAAATAAAGCAGGAGATTCGTTAGTGTACTGCAATCCCCATGTAGTAAGCAACTAGTGCACGACAGTCTGCCTGTACAAAGCAGCAAACAACTCAGTCCACGAGCTACTGCGCCACGCCACCGGATCCGCAACATTCATGCAAGCGGATAGAAGGCGTTTACAAATATTTCAAATATACCCCCGCACGTGCACCATAATATGTATACACATAGGTATACATAAGGGGATGTACTGAACACCCGCATGGGCCCCGACGAGCGTGTAGTGAGAATACACGTGACGTCTAGGGATGCTGCGCGGGTCAATAAATTTGAACCCGATCCTCCTATGCAAGCAGATAGGAGTAGACAAGGTTCAATAAATAATTATAAAATGCCCCCAAACACCTGCATGGGCCCCGGCGAGCGTGTTATTGGTACACACGTGATGTCTAGGGATGCTGCGCGGGTTAATGAGTGAATTCAAGTTCGAGCCCGATCCTCCTATACAGGTAGATAGGAGTCGACACGGCTCGAACCATTAAATAAATATGCAGTCGTGAGATCGACTGAGATATTTATCTTATACATTCATATTAGGCCTTCAAGGTCTATAATCAAATGAATTCACCTACAAAAGGCTCAAAGCCTACGAAACCTGATCCTCTATCGACCAGTAGATAGAGTCGACAGGGTCCAATCAATAAAATGTAAATGACCCCATACACCCCGATGATGGCCGTGTTGAATACAAATCTCAACCGGAGGGGTCCTCACAGATCATTTCAAATACCACCCAAAATCTAAAATTCCAAACTCCAAATTCCAGAAAACCCCAATTCCAAGGCATTTAAAACTGAAATCTAATCCATCAATCACTCAAAGCAAAATCCATCCACCCTCCGCAACAGTTTGCTGAGGTGGACAAATTAAAATTTACTTCAGCTCACAAAGAGCCAATGCCTAGTCGAAAATATCACTAGGATCCATTCTCAAACAATCTCCTGCCAGCAAGGACGTGGTACGAGTCCTCTAACCGGCAGTTTCGCCGCCAAATGGCACTGCAGGATAAACGGTTATGACTCGGGGCCCTCTGAACCAGGTGGTCGCCGCCAAATGGCACCATTATATTATGGTTATGGCCAGAGCCCGTATGCTCCCCAATGGCATCAAATCCTTGAGATATGAATCAATAGGATATGATTGATAGGGCACAAAGCCCTCTGTTAGCTAAGGTGGATTCAAATTTGTCCCCTTAGGCAAATATTCACCCTAGGTCTACAAGGTACCCTTGGACGAAGCAACCCATGGCTGCCGACAAGGATCCTTCTGTCAGGTTGGGTCGACTACCTCCTCTGACTAAGTAGACCAGGGACCACGATGGCCCGGGACGACGGAACCATGGGATCTTGATCGGGTCTATCATCCATTCCCCCACCATCCGCTTTAAGTGCAAGATGGTGAAATTTCAATTTTAAATATCAAATCTTCAAACTTTCCTATACCTTAAACCCATGCTGCTACTATATGCCAGATACACGTATCCTTACGTATCTGATTGACGACTAGCCTTAATCGAAAGTTCTCTCTCGTTACCGGGAGGGGTAATTAACTATAGGGGCTTGCGCCTATAGGAAACCAGAACTCAGATCATAAAGTCCTCGCTAAATGAGGGCGAAATCTCTGGGTAGTGTCTTATCTACTATCTCATCTGCCTTCCAAAATTTACCCCGGAACTTAATTCGTTAAAACTCCCCCCGAAAAGAAAAGCAAAAAGTGGGCGGAGGCCGGGGCCGAATTTTCGGAGCCCACATCACCGGATTGACATTAACATCAAACCCATGAGTACCCTTAGGAAAAGAAGGCACAACATTTTCCAACTCAATCGGAGATTTATCTATATTTTTGAGTAAATCGACCTTCCCCATAGAGGGGTTTGAAGTTTTTTTCAAATTCGGATGTAATTTAAAGCATTCAGATAACGCATGCCCATGCATCTTACAATGAGAATAAAAATTAGAGACTTTTTCAAATTCCACCTTTTGTAAATACCCATACACTTTAGATCCAACCCAAATTTTCTTTGCATGTTTTTTAGAGATATCGACTTCCACTAGAACCCTAGCCATAGAAGGATGGGTTCTAGTGGCCGTAGCTTGGTAGGTTTGTAAAGGCCGGCCAAAAATGGAGCCAAGAGCATGTAAAACTTTCAGATTGAAAAAATGTAAACGTAAATTAGGAAAAGATACCCAAATCGGCACGATAGGAGACTCCTCTCTAACGTCAAAAAAAGGAGTCCATTTGAGGACACGCATCTTGCAATTTTTGATAAAATACACTCTTCTCTCATACACCCTACTATAATCTAAATCATTAGAAAGCTGAATCGCAACATGTCGAGAGTCTAACAAACCAACAGAATAAAAACTAGACAATTTAAGGTTATCGAAGAACATGCGAATAGAATCGGGGTTCGGACGACGCAGACCAAATTTACCAACTAACGTAAATTGGAACGGGGAAGCAAGTTTAAGGACATCCTCATCCGAAAAAAGTACAGCCGACACACCGTTGTAAACAGATTGAGTTAAATTTGGAAGAGTATCACCTGCCATAGAATTTCCAGAGAGAACATCTTTGAATGATCGAGAAGGAGCTTTTGTAGATGTGTCGCCCTCAAGGCTAAAAAACCCCTTGTTATTACCATGAATCGGGCTGGCCACCTTTCCCCACGGGGTGGAGGAAGAAACAGCCGCCATCACGGAAGCCCAAGCCGGGCAGCAGCGTAAAGGAGGCCAAAATCACTAATAGAAGGAGATCTGAGAAGAACTGCGGAAGAAGTGGAGGATCCTGCGAGCAAAAATGAAAGGAAAGAAGGGGAACCCTAAATCGCCAGAGACGGCGCACTGTAGGGCATGAGGAGATGAAAAAAATGTACCAAAACCCTAAACTTGAGACTTCATAGGCATATGTTATTGGAACATGTGATTTTTTTTTTAATCAAAATAAGTTCAGATGATGGCAAAAACATATTAATGTCATATAATCTATCATTTGAGGCTTTAAAGGCTACATGTGAAACCTTATGGCATCTATGGAAGAAGCTAAATTTTATTTTTTAATGGGAACAAATAAATTAATATGAAATTTTAAGGGCATAAAAGCATTTAGTATTGAAAATATTAAATAAGATAGTATAGTAATATATATAAATTATATATAAATATATTTTGTATGAAAAAATATAAAAATATTTTAACATTAACTCATGAATGATGATAATAGTTATTGGTGAGGATAAATAATTTGACAAAAAATTAGTTATGATATTTTTTAGATCTTTAAATTTATTTTGAGATAAATATAAAATATAAATAATTAATTAAAATTTATATTACTACATCTTTATTGGATGCTAAAATATTTGTAGCAATAGAAAAATTTTATCATCTCATAATTGTACAAAGTCCCCCATATAGGTGAAAAAAAGTTTGAGAGCAATTGGTAGGAGGCATAAAACTTTTTTATGTGAAAATTTGATAAGAAAAAAAAACTATGAAATTTAATCAATGTATAGTGATTTTACTAGTAAATGTCATATGCGACAAATAATATCTTTCCACACAATTTAGAAATTTAGGCCCTTATGACTCCCTATGTATCTCACATAACGGAATTTCCTTCAACATTAGAGCTCCACAAAATCACATATGTCAAATAGATAAGCATATATATATCATTGCATTGTAATAAATAAAATATAGATAAATCAATTTTAGGAATTCACCTAATGCTTTATTGGTAGGCAATAGATTCAACTACTCAGCAAAATTTTAAAGTTTTAAAATTTCATAAGATTGCTAAGGATTATTCAGAATACTATCTTGAAACTTTAATTTACTACAACATTATTTTCTAGAATTAAAATTAATTTCTAATTTAATAAAAATAACACACTTTTCAATTTATCCGGCAAAAAAATTTCAGAAAAATACCTAAATGTGCATAATAATAGTCGTATCTATGACATACAAAAAGTTACACATTAAAAGATTTGCGAGTATGACATTATCCTCATTTTACGCTATGAAATTATAAATTAAATTAGGAAAAATTTTCAAAATTTTTGTATTTTTGAAAACTGAGATAGACCAAATATAATCTATCCCAAGTCAGACAACTTTCAGAACTGGACTGCAGCAAAAAAATAGATCGAAGTCAACAAAAATGGTCTCTCTCTCTCTCTTTCTAGCTGACTACTTAAGAGCACAATGTCACAACGCTGACCTGCAATATCGCAACATTTAACCATTTGGTAAAAAAATTGGAGAACTCAATGCCATAATACTGCCACTCATGCGCTATGGGGATCTCAAGAGAAAATTCTAGATTTTTTCATTCATGCACACTAACCCTCGAGACATGCTTCAGAATAGATTCAGACATTTATATGGATCCATAATACTCACAGACACATACACGAGTTACAAATATAGAAATTTCAATAGATTTCCCTTATCAGACTAGGTCAAAATAGGTACAACTGCGGACTGCTTCACTGAGTATTACCCTATAGTTTTGCAGCACTCTGCACAGGAGAGTAGAACGTCGCAATATCAACCCCCAACATAATAGCATTTAACCATTTTGGCAAAAAATTGGAGTGCTCAATGCCACAACACTTCCACTTAGGCCTCGCGACACTCCAAGGAAAAAATTCTAATTTTTTTTATTAATGCACATCGACCCCCAGGATCCACTTTAAAATAAGTTCAGATATTCATATGCATACAAAACACTCATAAACATATACAAGAGGTGGAAATACAAAAAAAATTAGTGGTTTACCCTATTCAGATTGGATCATAACATGTACAAGTACATACTGCTTCAATAGGCATGACAGAGTGTAAGCCTTAATGTCGATGTTGAGAGGTAAAGTTGATGTTGTTGGGCATGGATAATGGGAGTCGACCTTTTTAGTGCTGACGTGCAAGGATGTTTGTATTGATGGCGTGCATCATCCTTATTGGTGATGGCGTGTGTTGAAGTTGGAGTTGGAGGCATGTATTAGTTTTGTTTGTAGTGCCATTTGTTGATGTTAATGTTGAAGGCATTCACCAACTTTATTGGTTATAACACATGTCAATGGCATGCAACAATTAATTTAGTGATGACAAACATCAACATTGATGTTAATAATATGTATTGACCTTATTGTTGAGGCATATGTCAACGTTGGTGTTAAAGGAATACGTTAATCTTTTTGGAGATTTCATGTATTGACCTTAGTGTTTACAATGTATATTAGCCTTATGGGTAATGGTTAGGCATAGGTATGACATAGCGTAAGCCATAATATCGATGTTGGGAGGAAGCTTTAATGTTATTGTTGGGCTTCAACATTGATGGTTATGGTGGGTGATGATCTTATTGGTGAACTGCATCGAGGTTGATATGGATGGTGGGAGTTAGCCTTTTTACGGAAAAGATGCATGGACATTGCTGTCAATGGTGTGCGTTGAAATTGGCGCTGGCGGCATGCATTAACCTTATTGGCAATCTCATTCATTGATGTTGTGTTGAAGGCACTCACTTCTTTATTGGCAATGATTCATATCAATGGCATGCATCGATCTTACTGTAGATGCCAAGCATCAAAATTGGTATTGGTGACATGTATTGATCTTGTTGGCAATGATATACATTAGTGTTGGTGTTGAAGGAAGACATTGACCTTTTGGAGAAGGTGTATCATAGTTGGCATTAATGGCATGCATTATCCTTGTTGGCAATTATTGATGTGTATTAGCCTTATTAGTGACAGCGTGCATTGTCATCAATGTTGATAGCATGCATGAGCTTTTTCTAATGACATCATACGTTGAGATTGGTTTTGATAGAGTGCATTGAAATTTTTTGTTTTGGTGCGCTTCAATTGATAGCACACATGAGCTTTGTTGTTGATTACAAAGCTATTTATAAATTTTTGAAGTGAAATTGTAGTTATTTTAGCCAAAGTTATTGTACCCTCTCTTGAATGGTTCATTTTGATCCCTTCAATACTTTAGGTATTTAATGGTCTTAATGATATCAGAATTGTGCAAACTAAGCCTCGTAGGATTCCTCTCGTTAAGATGCTAGTTTGGTTATGAATGCACAAGATTTGGAGATCGTTTAACACCTCAAATAACAGTGTACTTTCCAACTATACGTCAAGTTTTTGATTAGACATATTAGGAGTTAGATTAAAGTACTTTTGTTTGCGTTAGGTACGTCTTTATGTATCATTTGTTTCAATTATATATTTATTGAAATCGGTGTTCATATGACCACAAGTTTAATTTTAAAAATTTCTAATCAAATATTATGCTAAGTTTCATGCCTGATAGAATAAATTTTTTTTAATGATATTGATGTTAAAGTTTAGCCAACTCTTTTGAAATTTATCATAGTTAATATCCTCCTCATCCACTGTGTACACATATTTGCTTTTCTACTTAAGAAATACTTATCCTATAATACAATTTGAAAATCAATTGAAATGGAGCAAACATATCTACACAATGGAGGAAAAAAATAAATTTAAGAAATAACAAAAATATCTTTAGAAGAAAACAGCTCATCATTTGACTTTTTCAAAGAAAATGCATAAAAATGAGGCGTTTTGTTTGTAAATTGTTTAATATTTAAAATGTCTTAATTAACTATATTTATCTTAAGGATGAGGTGTTTTTAATATATCTTTAACTTTTCAAGAAGAAAAAAAACACAATTAACTATTATAATTATTTTTATTTTTCATTAAAAAAATTCTCTATCGATATCGGAAGTTGAATATTTTGTTGAGATTAGGAGTCAGAACGATTGATGAGATCAAAGTTATAAATGCCAACCGAATCAAGAGACAAAATTAAGATAGTGATTAAGAATTGGAATCAAGAGTTTACTTAGGTTTTTTTTTTTGAAAAAAAATACACCTATATTTAAAAAAAATTCAATTAATTAAAAAAAAAAACTTATTTATTTTATCCTCTAGTCAACACATTTTTCAAAAATAAAATAAATTTTAAAAAATAAGTCTCTATTCAACATATTTTCAAAAATAAAATAAAATTTAAAAAAATGATGCCAAATATATAATAAGATTTTATACCACTAAATTTTGTTAAAAAAAGAAATTTATTTGCTATTAAGACTTTAACAAAACCATTATTTGAGGTTTATCCATGAAGCAAGGAACATCTGCACAAACAAAAAAATATCCAAAACAGCATAGGCCCAACGTAAAGCACCTTGAAAAAGGCCCAAAAACAGCAAAATTAAGGGCCCAATCTATAACCGAACAAGTGTGTAAGACCAAATAGAAAAGCTAGTGAGCATTTAAAATAGTCATAAGAATGTTTTTAATAAATAGAAATAAAAAAAAACAAAAATCAACATTTAGAATCTCGACCTAAATCATATAAAAACTATGCAAGTAAGAAATATTATTATACTTGTATATATATAATGGAATTAAGAAATATTATTATACTTATATAGGCATTTATTTTTAATATGTATGTATTAAAACATATAAATACACACACATATGAGGACATACATATATTATTCTTATAAAAATAATACTAATAATAAATATTATTAATAATAATAGATATTTTAAAATTTAATAGATTTGGATTTCATAAACTTAAAATTCTATTCAAAATTAACATTTTTAATTTGTAAAAGCTAAAATAAGAAAAAAGAATACCAACTATATTTTCTATAAAATAAAGTCGGTGAAAATTATTCAAGACTTATAAATTTCTAGAAACTCTAAAAAAAAAGTTATTTCTTTTCATATTTGATTACTTGGTTTAGCTTTGCTAAAGTTTTTTATCATCCTTATAAATCAATTGTTGATGTACACAAGAATTCAATTAAAAGGATAAAGTAGGTTGGTTCACTTAGTTCTAGAGAGGTTTTAAATAGAAGCCCTTAAAAGTAGGAAAAATTATTAGGTGCGGACACCGGACGTAGCTCTACGTCCGAACTCCACTAGAACGGCGCCACGTATTTAGCACGTGTTATGACAACTTCCGCTTGGCCCGACGACCCGACCCGGATTGGACGCGAAAAATTAAAAAAATCTGCCCTTTTTTGACTAATTCCTAGGTAATACTGAGTATTTTTTCGGTAATACCAAGTAATACTGAGTAATTTTTGGTAATACCGAGTAATTTTTGGTAATACTGAGTAATTCCTAGGTAATACCGAGTAATACTTAGGTAATACCGAGTAATACCTAGGTAATACCGAGTAATACCTAGGTACTGAGTAATTCCTAGGTAATACCGAGTAATACCTAGGTAATACCGAGTAATACCTAGGTAATACCGAGTAATTCTTCGGTAATACCTAGTAATTCCTAGGTAATACCGAGTAATACCTAGGTAATTCATATGTAATACCGAGTAATTCTTTGGTAATACCGAGTAATACCGGAGTAATTCTTCAGTAATACCGCACGTGCATCATTTGAACTTCTCGGCGAAACGGGTCGCCGGGTCTTCGGGCCGCTACGTGGCGCTATTCTAGTGGAGTCCGGACGTAGAGCTACGTCCGGTGTCCGCACCTAATAATTTTTCTAAAAGTAGACAAAGTGATATCTTTATCTTTATTCATATGAAATATAATCTTTTCATAAATATCTTTTGAAGCTTATTGAATATTTAATTTTTATACAATTGTGGACATAAATGAATATCACTAAACCATGTATACTTTTGTCTTATTTTTGAGTTTTTTTGGTGTGGTTATCCTCTTTTACATTTTTTTTGTTCAAAAGTTTTATTACTATCCTTACGATTGGTAATGTAACTTTAGTCTTAGAAGCTTTTAGATCCAAACATAAAGGTCATAAAGATCAAAATTGATAAGTTTGATAGTTGAAACTTTGGTTCTGAAAGATGTAGCGAGAAGATTATCTATATCAAAGAAAATTGCATCAACCACTCAAGAGAATAGAGCCATAATTAGTCAATTAAGAAAAGTGAGAGTTAATGCAAAGACAAGTTTTAGGGGGTTTTCTCATTTTTCTTAGTATTAGGGCTGTCAAAATCGGGTCACGAGTCCAATCCGGAACTGACCCGACACAAGTTGACTCGATCTGAACCCGACCTATTTTTGCAAATGGGTCACTTTTCAGGACCCGAATCCGACCCGCTTCGGACCCGGGTCAACCCGACACAACCCGTCAACCCGAGTCAGCGACGACATGGTGCTATCGATCCTCTGGCTGCCATCAACCTTCGTGTACGGGGTCAGATTTTGGCGGGGGCAACGTCAGAGAACGACATTTGGCCAGGGCTGCATTTGGTCCTGAGGGCGACGTTTGGCGAGGGTAGCGACGTTTGGCGAGGGCGACAGGGTTTGGTACAGAGGTGGCGGTGTTTGGCGAGGGGGGATACAACGTCGTAATCAACCGCATTTTTTGAAACAGCTGGGCCACCTTTCAAATTTCAGGCTGAAACTTTCAGCATTTGGTCCCGACTCTCGAGGGCTACGGGTACAGCCGTACATCGAAGACGCCCGAGAACTCTTTTTCTTTTTTTAATTTTTGCTAACATGTCAGTCCGGGTCAATTTCTGATTAGCGGATTGACCCGGACTCGACCCATTTTTTCAAACAGGTTGAATACTGGAACTCGAACCCAACCCGTTTGCGAAACGGGTTGACCCTAACCCAAAATTTTTATGCCGAATTTTCGGGTCGTGTCAAATATTGACACCCCTACTTATCCTTTAACATCCTCAAGGAGAGGATTATAATAGGCATCATGAAGATGCTCTCATATATATATATATATATATATATATATATGCATATCAAAATCCCTCCCCTATAAATAAGCTACATATAATTTTTTATAAGTTCTTTATTCTCAAGGTGTTAGAGCAGCGTCAATAATCATATCAATGAGTTCTACTTAATCATGAGATAATTAAACTTTGTGAACATTAAGTTTGATGATGAGATCCATAACTTAAGCTTGCTCTCATTATTATCTAAGAGCTAGAATGACATTATAACAACATCCAATATTTCCAATTGATCATTCATAATAAAATTTAGTGTTTTCAGAGATTTTATCCTTAGTGAGGAATTCAAACGATACATGAAAGGTGAACATATATATATTTTTCTATTTTAATATAAACAATACATGCACATCTTAAAAAATGAGAAATAATAAATAATAATATTGATACTTTGTGCAGACTATTTAACATAGATGATAAGTCTTGAATATTATGAGAATAGGTGTAACACTCCAAGATCAAATTTGAAAGAGTTATCAATTTAATCTCTAATTAATCTACCAGAACTTTAATTAATTAATTTATATAAATTAATCCATCAGAAGCTATATTCATTTCTCAAAATTCATATACCAAAATCAGGAAATCAATCAATACATCATTTTATCTTTCTTTCCAACTCTTAACTTTAAAAGAATAAAATTTAAAACACAAAAGATAAAGTAAAGCCTGAAACCTTGATCTTCCTCGCTCTACTTAGGCTTCGTTTGGGACGGCTTTTTTGCTGCTTCTCAAAGCAACTTTTTAGTACAAAAAATTTAATTCTTATATTAAAAAGCTGCTTTAAGAAGCAGGAAAAAAGTCGTTCCAAACGAAGCCTTAATCCTAACTCATTCATGAAAATATGCAAAACTATAGAGTGAGCTAATAGCTTAGTAGGTTACCATAATCTATCACTGCAATTAATGCAAGACAATAGAAATAATATGCATATAATTTTTCAATCAACATTAGTATGATTATATAATTGTAAAACCACATAGCAGTTAATGTAAATAGAATCATATCATATGACCAATAATAATCATGGTAAGATGTATATTTTATGAACATTGATTAGTAATCAATAACCATATAAAGGATCAGTAAGTTCTAACATTTCTATACCCCTTAGTTACAAAATTATATTAAACTTCAAGAGGTGCTTGTCCCAAAGCAAAAAAAAAAAAAAAAAAAAACCTCAAATAATTAAGGAACAACCTGGGCCCAATATACCTATTACCCAAATTAGAAGGCAGAACTCATAAACTAACTTATTATTAATATTCTTCATTTTATTTGTAGAACGAGCTTGTCATGAAAAAAAAAAAAGATATTGAATGACTTTATACAAATAACATCTAAACATTGACTAAGCTACCCAAAAATAAAAAGAAATGATAAAATAAATGGATATACATATTAATTAAAGGAAAACAAGAACTAAAAGATACAAGAAACAGTACAGGAGAATTGCCAATTACCGGCGGCTTTTTCCGGCGGTTAAAATAAGAGTCCGATATCGACGTTTCGACCGCTGGGAAAAAAATGCTTAACATCGGTGGCCTGACCGTCAGTAAAGGCTCCGCGAAATAAGAAACCGGCGGCTACTTGGGGGTTATTATACCGTCGGTAGTTCCGGCGGTTAATTATTAGAAACCACCGGGTAAACCGCCGGTTAATACCGGCGGTCAGACCGCCGGTAGTTCCGGTAATTTTTTGACCGCCGATAATTATTGATTTTCCTGTAGTGAAAATTCTTGCTATCAAGAGGACAATATTAACTTTATAGAGATATTTTCTATTGTAGTTAAATTAATAACTATTCATCTAATATTGAACATTATAATAGTAGATTATCTATATTGAACAAACGAATGTCAAATTAATTTGTCCCCATGGTGATTTGAAGGAAGACATCTATTTGGTATAAGCAAAAGGCTTTATTGAACTTGAAAAAGAAAGGTTAATATATAAATTAAATAGAAGCCTTTATGGCTTGAAATAAGAGCCTCGTCAATGGCACAAAAAATTTGATGGGTTCATATAAGATTTAATTTCATAGATGTAACATTGATTGTTGTTACTATGTCCAAGGAACAAAAAAAAAAAAAAAATCCTCTTATTATATTTGAATGACATGTTAATTTTAGGTGATAACATTCAAAAGATCGATGGTATGAAGCGTAACTTGCTAAAAGAGTTTAACAAGAAGGGTTTGGGAGGAATTTTTTTTTTTTTTGAGATAAGAATATATCACAATAAGGCCAAAAGTACAATAAGTCTTCACAATCACTAGTGAATAAAGGGAAGAAGGAGAAAAAAGTAATGAAGAAGAGAAGAGAAGAAGAAAATCATGTAATAGAGCAAAAAAGAGAAGAACAAACATCATCAACACCTCATCTTTACAATAGGTAATTGTGATTTCTCTCAATCATTAAACACATATAAAGTGATATTTTTTGCTTTATTCTTATGAAGAGTAATCTCTCCATATATCTTTTTTGAATCTTGGTGTTTAGTGTTTGAAATCCTTGATGTGGTTATCCTCTCATCTTCGTTAATGTTTTTTACATGTACTTTTATCACTATTATAATAGTTTTGACAATATCTTTTAGAGTAGTCATGCTAAGAGAAAGTTGTGAGTATCATGAAGTGAGAGTAGGGAGACTGACATTGATAAGTAAGAGATGGGGGAGCATTGACAACCAACTAAAGTAGGGAAAGTGATAATGACCAACATGAACCAGAAGAACGGTGATATTTAGCAGGAGAATGGAGAGTGGTGACAACCATCAATAGAGTTGGAGTTGGTAAAGTGATGATATTTAGTTAGAGCGAGGAGAACAATAACGTCTAGTAAGAGGGGGAAGAAGATTGCAATTTTTTAGAGGGTGTGATAAGGATTGAAGAGCAAGATAATGAGATTAATGAATTATGAGGATTTAGGAATGAGTCTAGTTTTAAGATTTAGGGTTTTTAAAAATTTTTATTTTATTTGGTCATGAATACTTAAACATATCGGAATTTATTTAATTAATATTCAATTAAAAACTTTAAATAATTAAAATAATATTAATTAATTTATAAAGTATCAAATAAATTTGTAATTTAATATTAAATGAGCATATTATCAAGTCTTAAATAAAAAAAGTTTTAGTTTGGTGGGCCTCTTTGCAATAGCTTTTTCATTACTTTTTAAAAAGCTACTATAATTATATTTTATAACTTCTTTCTTGCTTTTAGAATTTTTTTTTTGTGAGATGGAGTTTTTTTCCAATCAAATATTGGTATATTAAAAACTTAATGATATACTTTTTTAAAAGTGATACCAAATTTTACTTGAGCTTTGTAAGAACCTGAGGCTATGAAAGAACTCTAAGATTTTACTTAACATTCAACAATGAAGATCACCACTAGCTGAAAGTTCGTGAGGGTGGTTAAACCCTATAGAACTAGCCCGAGGCTAACCAAGAGGGGGGGGGGGGGGGGGGGGGGGGGGTGAATTGGTGTTTTAAAAATTCTTAAAAAAATATGAAAACTCTTTTTGTCTTTTTAAATATTTTAAAACTAAACAATCTTAAGCAGAAGCACATATCAAAATTAAAGATTTCAACCACAGAACAAATCACATAAAAGTGCAGAAATAAAATACAAAAAAAGTAATAAGAAAAAGCACACAAAATTTTATAGTGGTTCGGTCAAATTTGACCTACGTCCACTCCTCAGAACCACCCGTTCCAGGTATTGCACTAATCAATTAGTGTCTATCCTTTTGCTCCCAAGCAAGGAAGATAAGCCCTTACAAAATTTTTTCACCAACTCGGTGAGGCAGAGAGCATTGAATCCTTTTTTCTCCCTCCTAGTGAAGGCAGAGAACCTGGAATCCTTTTACTCCCACCTGGAGTTGGCAGAGAACTAGGGAATCCTATTACTCCCTCCTGGAGTAGGCAGAGAACCTGACAATCCTTTTACTCCCTCCTGGAGTAGTTAGAGAACTTGGATCTGATGCTGATGATCGTCTCCCCAGAGCCACCAAAGAACCAAGGATGAAGAAGGAAGAAGACGATCGAATCTTTGCTTGGAGCAACCTTTGTGAATCCCCTCACAAGATCCTCTCTCTCTCTCTCTCTCTCCCCCAAACCCTCCTTCTCCTTCTCTAAGCTCTTTTAGGTTATAACAGCAGCAAAAGTCTTGCATAGCAATAATATAAAGAACATAAATAGTAGGCTTAAAAATTAGCCATAATTTCAATTTAGTGGCAAAGATCGTCTAGGATGATTCAAATATCATCATGTACGATTAGTACAAAATAGCCCTTTCAGCCAATATGATCAGCATTTCCCTATACGGTCAGTTTAAATATTTGAATGAATCATCCTGTACAATATTTATATCTTCCTGGATAATTAGTTCACAAGTGCTTATTGATCATCCAGTATGATGAATGGCGATTAATTATCATCCCATGCAGAACACTGTTCGTCCAATATGATGTAGGGGTATCATCTAGGACGATTAGGTGAAAAGTTAAAGTTTTCATCTTGTACGATAGGTGGCGATTAATTATCGTACCATGCAGTGCTCGGATCGTCCAAGACGATGGTCTCCGATCGTCCTTTACGATTTGATTAATTAATTTAACTATAATTAATCCCATAAGTAAGGGATTATTTTAGGCATGATTGTCATGAATCATTTAGGATAATATGTATCATCTTGTATGATTAGAATAAATTTTGAATTATAAAATCTTGCCTAAATTATGATTGGTGGCTATTTGTTTCAATTTGTACTAATCATCCTGTATGATATAAATCATCTAGGATGATTAGTTAATCAAACTTAATAATCAGGAATGCCCTAATTAGGATTTCTATTTTTAAATGATCGTCCATGATGATTTAGAATTGTCATGTACAATATGATCAAAAATTAGAAAACTCTCTAACTCATAAAATTTCTCCCCCTGAGTGTGTGTGTGCAAGGTTACTTAGCTTCAAGATCCATCACAGTATATTTGACTCAAAAAAATGTAAAAGATACATCAAAATAGAAATTACAGATTGACTCAATCCTAGTCTATCTGATCTTGAACTGATTGACGTTCCAAGTGCGAACCTATGGACCTGACAGGTTAGTAAGGCAAATAAAAAATAGATATCTAAGAATAGCAGAAGTAAGAAAATAGTAATATTTATTATCATTAAAATTACTGTACTTGGGCCCAAATTTATAACAATCTGTCCCTTTTTGATGATGGCAAACATTACTGTAATAAATTTTAAAGTCAAAAAAATAAAGACATAAAAAGAACATAAATAGAATAAAACAAGTTTCACTAAAAATACAAGCAAACGATATATTAAGTAATAAACTAAGCAACCAACATAGTACTCCCCCTTTTGACATCACAAAAAGGGGAAAGAAAAAAAACACTAGAAATAGAATAAAGTACAAAAATAGAGTCTAGTATGCACACAGAAATAACATAGATGATGTGAGCAAAAGCAAAAAAAAATCAAGAATGAAAGGTGATGATCAAGAGAACTTCAATACAAAAATAAAAACATAAAAAACACGAAAAAGATAAATAAAAAAAATAAGTAAAACCAGACAAATCAAAATTAGAGTTTTTTTTTGAATTCATCAATCTCGAGTAAATGACAAATTTCCCTTAATTTTTAGATTTAAAAACTAATAAGAATGAAATGACATGTTAAAATCCAAAAAAAGGTTAGACAATTGATTTTATAAACCCTACCTCGTACACCTTAAAGGTTAAAATTCATTTTAAATAGAAATCTTCAAAAAGAAAAAAATTAGATAAGAAAAGTGATCCTTTCAAACTTTGTTCCAAAATAAATATTTGATAAAATAGTATTGCAAAGTAAAGAATCAATAATCATAATCTTCAATCTCAATCAAGATTCATGATCTTCAATCTTAAGTGTTTGAAAATATTAATTGGCACATGGATTCTTCTAGGATTTTTAAAGGTTTGAAAGGGAAAGAAGCTTATTTCTTTATGGGCTCATTTTGTATCTCTTTTTTTTTGTAATTTGGCGCACTTTGCATATCTTTTAATTTTTGATACAATTTATGTATCTTACAATTAAATGACAAATATTACGCATCTTTTTAGAGTTGGGCTCATTTTATACCTCTTTTCATATTTTTTGCGAGTTTGCTTCCTTTCATAACCTTTAAAGATTCTCAGTTGTGAGATTATCTTCTAGATATAAGAGGGGAAGAAACTCACTCTTTGGTATAGGGAAGAGTAAATCATAAAATAGAATGATACTCATATGATGAATGCATCCACCTGATTAAGAAAACTCGAAAGTGATTCAATGATTTGAAACACTATTTATATGAGATAAATTACTATAGGAAGATAAAATAGATCTCTATTTCAAAGTCTAACTTTTTAATTTTGAAATAGATTTTGAATCAAAAAGAAAAAAAATGCCATTAAAAGAGTTAAAGGATGAGAAACAATCATCAATATTTTTTTCTTTAACTATTTTAGAAGTGTCAATCACTACTTACAAGTTTTTAAACAAAAATAAGATAAAAATCTCATTTAAAAGACAAGTTTATTAGCAGAAGTAAACAGTGATCTGATTCTTAAAATACCAAAAGAAAACATTAGAAAATCAAAAGCATAAAAATAAAAATACATAAAAAGTAATAAACAAAGAAATCAAATAAAATACTAAGTGCAAAAATATAAACAGAAAGTATCAATTTCAAGCATGAATATCTATCACACATAATCTAGTTCTTAAGGTGCTAAAGGTTTCAAAGGCTAGTGGTTTTGTGAAGATATATATCAGTTAGTTTTCAGTGGCTACATGATTTAGCTCTATATCACCTTTAGTAACATGGTCCCTAATGAAGTGGTGCCTGATGTCGATGTGTTTGGTCATTGAGTGTTGAATTTGGTTCTTTGAAATACAAATGGCACTAGTGTTATCACATAGGACAGGAATTGTGCCTACAGGAAATCCTAAATCCAAAATTTATTACTTTAACCAAAGGACCTGGGCCATACAACTTCTTAATGCTATGTACTCAGCTTCAGTAGTGGATAGGGCAATTGCGTTCTATTTTCTACTGGACCAAGAGACTAAAGATTATCCTCTGAATTGACATGCCCCAGAGATACTTTTTCTATTAACTCGGTATCCTACAAAATTTGAATCAGAATATCCTATGATTTCAAAAGAGGTGCTATGCCTAGGATACCAAATTCCTAAGTCTTGGATCCCTAAGAGATATCTAAGGATTCTCTTAACAGCAGTCAGGTGGGACTCCTTTGGATCAGCCTGAAATCTAGCATAGATATAAACACTAAACATAATATCAGGTATGCTAGCAGTTAAGTAAAAAAGTGATCTAATTATCCCTCTATATTTCTTTTGATCAACAGATTTTTTATTTGAATCCTTATCTAACTAAACACTAGAACTCATTGGAGTATTGATTGGCTTGGCTTTATCCATCTCATATTTTTTAATGATGTCCTTAATATATTTTGACTAATTAAGAAAAGTTTCATCATCCTTCTGCCTTATACTAAATCTAAAAAAGTAAGTCAGTTCTCCCATCTACTCATTTCAAACTCATATACTCATTATTTTTAAAAATTCATCACACAATTTTTCATCAGACGATCTAAATAGAATATCATCAATATAGATTTGGATAATAAGTAATTCATCTACTTCTTATTAGAAATAGGGTGGTGCCTATGCTCCCCTTAACAAAGGTTCTCTCTAGTAGGAATGTGCTAAGTCTTTCATACCATGCACTGGGTGCGTGTTTTAGTTCATATAAAGCCTTTTTTAATTTGAACACATGATTAGGAAATTATGAATTTTTAAAGCCTGGGGTTGTTCCACATACACATCTTTTTTTATCACCTCATTCAGAAAGGCACTCTTAATATCCATTTGAAACAGTTTGAATCCCTTAAAATAGATAAATGCTAGTAGCACCCAAATGGCTTCTAATCTAGCTACAGGAGAAAAATTGTCCTTAAAGTCAATCCCTTTTATCTGATTATATCCCTTAATCATAAATCTTGCCTTATTTCTAATCACCACACCATAATTATTTATTTTATTTTTGAACACTCATTTAGTTTCAACAATATTTTGATCCTTAAGTCTTTCAACTAGTTCCCAAACATCATTTCTAACAAATTAATTTAATTCTTCTTGCATGGCTAAGATCCAGAATTTATTAGAAAGGGCTTGGTTGATGTTGGTGGATTTAGTCATTGAGATGAAGGTAGAGTGGTTTACTTCTTTTCTAAATCTATGCCTAGTTCTAACACATTCAGATGGGTCTCATAAGATCAGTTTTTTAGCATGGCTTGAAGAGCATCTCCATTTTCTAGGCAGTAAATTTTCATGTTCTACCCTTTCCTCCGGATTTACAGATTCTACTTCTTGGGTGACTTCTACAACCTCTTCTTCTTCTTCCCTAGATCCTTCAAAATTATCAGATTCATCAAATACAATATGAGTGATCTTTTTAACTACCAGTGTTCTTTTATTGAAGATTCTATAAGATTTTCTAACACTTGAGTAATCTAGGAACACTCCTTCATCAAATTTTGGGTTAAACTTTTCTAGTTGAGACTTTCCATTATTCAGAATGAACATTTTACATCTAAATACACGAAGGTGAGAGAGATTGCGTGTCTTACCCTTAAGAATTTATAGGGTATTTTGTTCAACTTAGATCTAAGATTTATCCTATTCAGAACATAACATGCTATATTCACCGCTTCTATCCAGAAGTATTTAAGAAGTGAGTATTCAGCTAACATGGCTCTAACAATTTCTACCAGGGTCCTATTCTTCCTTTCAGCTACCCTGTTTTGTTGAGGGGTCCTAGGAGCTAAAAAAATATGATCTATCCCTTACTCCTTAAAAAAAGACTCAAATTTTTTGTTCTCAAATTCTCCATCATGGTCACTATGAATAATTAAGATTTCACAATCTAATTTCCTTTAAATCCAACTGAAAAAAGATTTAAACTCCTTAAATGATTCACTTTTATGAGATAAAAATCTAACCTAAGTAAACCTCAAATAATCATCAACTATCATATACCCAAAGACTTTCCCTCCCAGGTTTGAAGTGCTGATATGTCCAAAGAAATCTATGTGAAAGACTTCTAAGGGTTTGCTAGTATTAATGTCTTTAATTTAGTGGAAGGAGAATTTAACTTGCTTTCCTAACTGACAGACATCACACAGGTGGTCCTTAGTGAACTCTAATTTGGGGACACCTCTCACTAAGTCTTTTTGGGTGATCTTCCTAAGATTTTTTATGCCTGCATGACATAATCTCCTATTCCACAATTATTATTTATCAGCAATTATTTTTAAGCAAAGAGGAATATCAGCTTTAAAGAAATTTAGATCCATTTCCCTACAAAATAATTTTATCATTTAAGCTTATAATGCAGTTAATTGGCAAAAATTTTATACCGAAGCCTTTGTCACATAGCTGGCTTATGTTGAGTAGGTTGTGCTTTAGTCTATCTACAAAAAAAATATTTTCAATGATTAAATTTTTTGAATCACCAATTCTACCTGAGCCCACCACTCTCCTGGTGGTGTTATCTCCAAGTGTTACCTTGTTTCCTGCCCTGGCCTCCAACGAAATGAATTGATTTGCATCTCCAATCATATGCCTTGAACATCCAATGTTTAGGTAACACATGCTCTCACGAGGCCTTTTATGAGAGTACACCTACAAAATTATCATATATTAGATTTGGGAACCCAAACAGGTTTGAGTCTCATTTTATGGAAAGAAGAATGAGATGCATGCATGCTATACTGTGAATTTTATAATTTTAGTCACCACATTAAATGAATTCTACGGTGAATGGTGCTTGTGTGGGAGATGTATCCTAACATACCACAAGAAAAATATCTAACACCAAGAAAAGTGTTTACTAATCTATTTGGATTTTGGTGCCTCTTCCTAGGTTTGAATGATGCATATTTTGTTGATAATTTATAAAACTCTTCAAGTAAATATAGTGTTTTATTTTGTTTCTAATGCAATAATTTTTTCCCTTAGAAACCCATTAGTATTTTCATAGCTTGACACTTCTAATTTTAATTTATGCTCACTATTATCTAAATTACATGCAATAATTTCTAATTCTTTGAAAGCTTTTTCAAATTTAATATGGGATTTTTCTAAGGAATTATGCTTAGTGGTTAAATCAACATACTTTTTGTTCAATTTATCAAATTCATCAAGCAGGGCCATATGATTGCTATTAAGAATGGAATGATCTTTCCTTAGAATTTCATGCTCTTTTTGTAGATTTAAAAACTCAATTTTGAGGCTAGCATGTGCTTTCTTGAGCTTCCTATATGAGGAAAAATTTTTTTCAGAAACTTTAAATAATTGATCATATATAAGCTTACATACCTCTTCTTGATTAGAGTGATCAAAATGATCATCAGCCATTAAACACAAGTTTATTACCTTCTCTTCTACTTCAGTTTCAGAGGAGTCTAATGCTGAGTTCGCCCAAAAAGTCTTTTGGATCTTTTTCTTGTCCTTCTTGAACTTAAGTTTTTTTCTCACCCTTCTCCTTGCTTGGGTGAGTTTTCAGAGTTGGGCAATCAGACTTCAGATACCCTGGCTTCCTGCATTCAAAATAAATAACATCAAAAGAAACTTTAGAATGTTTATTATTCTTACCTTTATTTCACTTTTGATGATGCCTTTATTTTTTCCTTAAGAAGCTTTTAAATTATCTAATGATTAAAGCAATGCCATCATCATCAGAACCATAATGATCAGTGTCAGAATCATTAGCCTTCAAGGCTACAGTTTTCTTCTTTTTCTTGTCACCTGCATCAAGCTGTCTTTGGTTCACTCCTTGCTCGTAAGTAATTAGTGATCCAAGTAAGTTATCAATTGAATAAATATTCAAGTCCTTAGATTCAGTAATGGTAGTAATTTTTGCATCAAAGGAAGAAGGTAAGCATCTCAAGATCTTGTTTATTTTTTCATAGTTTGTGAGTTCTCTTCCTAAGGCATGTAGGGATGTAACAATTTGTGTACACCTAGTATACATTTCAAAAATTTATTCACTAGGTTTCATGTAAAAGAGTTCGTAGTCATGAAGCAAAATGTTCAACATAGATTATTTAACTTCAGTTGTTCCTTCATATGTTATGCATAATTTGTCTCAAATTTTTTTTTCTAGTAGAACAAGTAGAGACATACATGTAATCTTCAGATTTTAAGGTACAGAAAAAATAGTTCAAATACTTAGCATTCAGTTGTGCTAAATCACTATCATCAATTATCCATTCAGCAAAAGTGATTTCAATTTTTACGCCATTAACAGGATGAGAATGTGCAGAATATCCATCCTTAATTAAAATCCAGATACGATAATCAATAGATTGTAAAAATATGGACATGCGAGTTTTCCAAAAATCAAAAGAAATATTATCACATAGAGGTGGTCGAGTAATTGAATAATCTTCTGCAGTGTTGCGATTACCAAAGTTAGCCATTAATCAAAATTCAAAAGTTTTTTAAAACTTAATCTTATGAATCCTGCTCTGACACTACTTGAAAATTTGTGAGGGTAGTTAAACCCTATAGATTATCCCGAGACTAACCGGGGGGGGGGGGGGGGGGGGGGGGGGGTGAATTGGTGTTTTAAAAATCCTTAAACAAAAATGAAAACTCTTTATCTTTTTAAATATTTTAAAACTAAACAATCTTAAGCGGAAGCAGATATCAAAATCAAAGATTTCAACGCAGAGTAAATCACATAAAAGTGCAGAAATAAAATGTGAAAAAAGTAATAAGAAAGAGCATATAGAATTTTATAGTGATTCGATCAAATCTGACCTACGTCCACTCCCAAAAATCACCCATTCTAAGTATTACACTGATCAGTTAGTGTCTCTCCTTTTACTCTTATAGTAAGGCGGAGAAGCCCTTACAAAATCTTTCCATCGACCCGGTGAGGCAGAGAGCCTTGAATCCTTTTTTCACCCTCCTAGTGAAGGCAGAGAACCTGAAATCCTTTTACTCCCACTTGGAGTTGGCAGAGAACCATGAGAATCCTTTTACTCTCTCTTGGAGTAGGTAGAGAACCTAACAATCCTTTTACTCCCTCCTGTAGTAGGCAGAGAATCTAGATCTGATGCTGATGATCGTCTCCCTAGAGCCACCAAGAAACCAAGGATCGATGAAGAAGGAAGAAGACGATTGAATCCTTTCTTGGAGCAACCTTTATAAATTCCCTCACAAACTCCCCCTCATAAGATCCTCTCTCTCTCTCCCAAACTCTCCCTCTCCTTCTCTAAGCTCTCTCAGATTAGAATAGCAACAAAAGTCTTGCATAGCAGTAATTAAGAGAACTTAAATAGGAGGCTTTAAAACAGGCCTAATTTTAATTTGGTGGCAAAGATCATCCTTGATGATTCAAATATCATCCTGTATAATTAGTACAAAATAACCCTTTCAGTCAGTACGATCAACATTGCCCTGTATGATCAATTCAAGTATTTGAATGAATCGTCCCGTACGATATTTATGTCATCCTGGATGATTAGTTCACAAGTGATTATTGATCATCTAGTATAATGAATGGCGATTAATTATCATCCCATACAACACACGGTTCGTCCAGTCTGATATAGGGGTATCGTCCAGGATGACGGTCTCCGATTGTCCTATATAATTTAATCGATCAATTTAACTATAATTAATCCCCTAATCAAGGAATTATTTTAGGCATGATTATCATGAATCGTTCAGGATAATATGTATCATCATGTACGATTAGAATAAATTTTGAATTATGAAATCTTACCTAAATTATGATTGGCAGCTATTTATTTCAATCTGTACTGATCGTCCTGTACGATATAAATCATCCAACACGATTAGTTAATCAAACATAATAATCAGGGATGCCCTAATTAGGATTTCTATTTTTAACTAATCTTCCATGATGATTTAGAATCATCCTATATGATATGATCAAAAACAAAAAAACTCTCTAACTCATAAAATTTCTCTCCCTGAGTGTGTGTGTACAAGGTTACTTAGCTTTAGGATCCATTACAGTATATTTGACTCAAAAAAGATAAAAGATGTATTAAAAAAGAAATTACAGACTGACTCAATCTTAGTCTACTTGATCTTGAACTGATTGATGTTCCAAGTGAACCTGTAGACCTGACAAGTTAGTAAGTAAGGCAAACAAAAAATAGATATCCAAAAATAGCAGAAGTAAGGAAATAATAATATTTGATATCATCAAAATCACTGTACTTGAGACCATATTTGCAACAGTAGCCACAACCGCCACTTGAACACCATCATCGGTTCGTCATAGCCCGATTACCATCATCCACCACCATCACCTGGCATCTCAAGAAATATTCCTAAAGAATGATATATAGAATGTTAAAATATGAAAGTATGTTATTACACTTCATGCCCCAATTTCATATTCTCACATCAAAAATGTTATGTATGTGTTAGTATGTCTTAGAATTTGAGCTATAGATGTATATGATGTATGTTTGATTCAAATTTTATTTGATACAGCTTTTATCTCAACCCGACCCAATAAGACTCAGTAGTTGAACACGTCCTATTGTGTTGGCTTGCGATAAACAAACCCCAAAATCTAAGTTTTGAAAAAAAAATTCACAATCTTCATCCAAAAATTTAACTGATAATAATAAGAATATAACTGCTAACAACATCCAAAGTACTAAAAAGAAACTCACTCACAAAAATTTTCTTTTCATTTATCATAAAAAAACATCTATGATTACAGTGCATGGCTATAGATAAAGCTACAAAATAGAGCAACATAAACTAGCCATGACAGTACAAAAAAAAAAAAAAAACCTCTGCATACTCAAATTAGATTCTAACACTGCTACTCAATAAACCCTTTCTCTTTATTAGATCGTGAAAAATAGAAGATGAAATAATAATGAGCTAATATAGCTCAACGAGCCATTATTATTGATCTAAATTTATTTTTTTTCTTTTATTAAACTTTTTAAAAAAAATTATCAAATATAATATAATAATTCACTTTGTGGAGCAAATCATAATAGCATAGCAATTATCCACATATTTAAATAATAATATTGAGAAATTAAATAAACTACAATTTTATATGAACTTAATTTTACAGAACCAAATGTAAACATATTTCTCTGGTCCTAGATAGAATCTAAAGATTCTAACTCGTTATAACTCCCAATAGATAAATTTGTCCATCTTTTAGATATAATTCAAGATCCTAGTAGATAGAATTTCAAAGAGTTTCAGATTCCTTGTATCAGACAGAATTCAAAGGACTCTGGCCTCTTATATCTCCCAACATACATTTTCACATCAAAACTTATATAAATCAATCAATTTTACATAATTCATTGCGGTATAAAAATTAAAGTATAAAAAAACTCAGTGCAAAATCTCTCAATTTGTTATAACGATATGCAACATAACACACTACTAAGCAAAAATATACTATTTCAGAATACTGTTTCAAAACTTTAATAGTACTACAATACTATTTTTTGGGTTCATGATTATTTTATGTTCAATTAAAAAGGTGCACATTTAAAAATACATGTTGTAAAATTTTCAGAAAAATATTCAAAGTATTTAGAATCTTAATATCTATAACATACAAAAACTTACACCGTGAAAGATTTAACAATGCAAAATTATCCCCATTTTTAGGTAACAAAAATATAAATTTAATAAAAAAATTCAAAAAATCTCCGTATTTTTGATAATTGAGATATGCATAGGGCATAGTGTGACCTACCTAAATCCGAACAACTTTTAGAACTAGGCTGACAGTTAAAAATAACCCGAAGTAGCCCAAATCTTCTTCACTCTCTGTAGGATCTCTTCCTTTCCCTCTCTAAGCTAGCTGCCTCAAATGAAAATGAATAGAATGAATAATTGTTTGGGATATTTAAAATAATCAAATTTGCTCTGACATCACGACGCTCTTCAAAAAACGCATAGTGCTGCTGCACCCGCCGCACGCCTGAACACCAAATTAAATGCATATTTTCCTGAGACTCTCACACCGGGGCACTGCCAAACCCAGCGCAGCGGCACCACTGGGGGAAAATTTAAATTTCACGAACATGCAAACACAGACCCAAGGGGCCCACATCAGAACATATGCAAACTTTTTCATGCTTATCAAACATTCCCAAGCGCATGCACAAGTGTTTAAAATACAAAAAAATTCAAGCAATTTCCTCTTTCAAATCGGGCCAGAATATGTTGAACTGAATGCTGAATCTGGAGGTGTTATAGCTTTCTTATTGCTTTCTGCAGCAGGTTTCAAGTACAAACATTCTATAAAAGCAGTGAAAAAGCAATTACTGAAAGTTATCCCAAACGAAGCCTCAAAATGTAATAGAAACTCTATTTGTCTGTGCTAATATAACTTAGGACTTTAGCCAATGTTAGCCAATGTTATTTCTTCCATTTCAAATATATGAGCATGTAAAAGTTATATATATTTTCATATTCAATAAATGGTTCATGGTGTATTTTTTATAGCCCCAGTCATTACGTTCTGAATCAAAATCTTATTAATAAAATGAATAAAAAAAAGGAAGCCATAGTTAGTAGGACAATATAATGAAGAAAAAAAAGAGTAAAGATTTTACTCAATAAATTTTGTCATGATATCCTTATTAAAAAATAAATTATTAAAATAAAATGTTAATTTTAAATTATTTCAGGATGCAAATAAAATATAAATTATTGTTACTATATTTATTTTAAAATAAATTCAAATATTTTAAAATAAAAAAAATTCAAAATAGTTCAGACTATTCATGTTGACCAATTTAGTCCCAAAATATCACGTTGCTCCAAATTAATCTCTCGACTATATAAAATTGATCAAAATTAGTAACTCATATTATAATTATGATATAAAATTGATCTTAATTTAGTCTTCATTTTTTATCAATTTTGTATAGTCGATGGACTAAATTGAAGCAATATTATACTTTTGGACTAAAATTGTCACATACAATAATATGATGATTATTTTAAAATTTAATCAATTTTAAAATTTATTCTAATAAAAAATTAATATATTTTAACCCAATTTCTCCTTATTGAGGAGCACCAATTAAAAAAAAAACTCATAATTTGCTCATCTCATCATAAAAAAAATAAAAAATTCTTCATCCTATTTTTTTGGGGATATTTAGGTCAATTAAAATAAATTCACACAGACATCACGTATGCAAACTTGCATATAAGACCTCTTGGTTGATAGTTAAAACTCCCAATCAACAAACTAAGGTGATCTGCCTAAATTTTTCCAACTTAAAAAAATTTATCATGGAGCTGACGTGGCGACCATGAGTCATGTTCTCATTGTCTTTTCTTGTGACAACCAATTTAGGGTCGGTCACAAATGGGTCCCACTATTGTGTCTTTTATCATAATTACCATCCTACCCTACAATCCACACTCCTAACTCTCAGACCTTTCTGCAAATTGGTTGACCTTCACATTCTGCAATGTCCTGCAAAAGCTGAAAAACCATATCATAAAAATGATAGCATAGCTATGCAGCAGCAACATATACTTTCTTTACCCACAATAAATAAATATTTATATATATATTCATGACCTGTCTCTTTCTTTCCTACAATCCACAGCCTGAGGAGTGCTTCTTCCATCATCATCAGCCTGTTTTCCACTCCCTCTCTTCAGTAAAATTACAAATGAATTGAAAAGAAGCTTTGGACTTGTTAATTTTTTTTGCTTTGTTAATTATTAGTCCAATACAAATGAGATTAAATTGGTTAACAGACTTAAGCTCTTGTTTATTGTTGTGATTAGTGAGTGATTAGCATGAAGATAGTTTATGATTTGGTTAGTAAACAGCCTTTGTGTAACTTCCATTGAAGTAAAAGTATGTGTTGTTCATGATTTGTTTGAATATTTAATAATAGAATACCTAAGAAAGAAGTATGAGTTTAAAACTAGCTGAAAAAATCCTCCTCTCATTCATCATTCAAATAAAGCCAACTGAAATCTTATTATAAAACTAGCTTTTTTGACACTTGGCCGGCCACTGTAAAAAGAGCAGCGCATGACAGGGAGAGATTGGCTCTAGAGTTAGTCGCCCACTTGGCCATGGAGTTGAAAGGAAGATCTCCTGGTTTAGTCTTTTGCTGTATCACACTTATTTCTGCCTCAAAGAGGCAATGAGCTGTTGAGCTCTGCAAATCAATGAAAGGCTTCATTTGTCAGAGGGAGGCTGTACTGATAGAAAAGAATGGAGGGGACTGTCAGCTCAAGAAGTGCAAGTGGCTTCAACTGTTCATGGAAGTGAGGATGCAGGAGAATCCATCTTTATTTTCTGTTTTCTGCAATGAATCAGAAGTGTGATCATTTGGTTTTAATTTATAGCAGAAAAGCAGGTTGGAGCATGGTTGCTATGATTGCAAACTTGAATGCAAGTGAGAGTGTTATTCCAGGCATCAATAGATTCTGCAGTTATAAAAAAAAACAAAGAAATATGGAGGAATGAATAAAGTTTTTATGAGAGATTCTGTCATGAAATATGATGTATCTCAATATTTTAAAAAACGATTATTTCAGTGTCGGTTTCAGTCCCATCAAGATTTATAGACTCTTGAAATTATTTAGGAAAACATATCTGAGAATGATGATCATAAGAATCGAAAAATAATATATATACGAACAAGATGAAGAGAAAAAATAGTATTCTTACATGATTTTGTGAGACCCTCCTACGCCTATATATGATCACTTAGAGAGATAAATGCCTACTAATTCATAGATAATATTATACAAATATTTAACCTTGAATATTTTTCTCATTTTATCTCTCTAGCATTCTTCCATTTCTCTTTCGGATTCTCTATGCAAATAAGAGCCAAATTTCTCTACTCACTGTGCTAATTAGAGAAAGAGAAAATCATGCCACCTTACTAGCTAGCTAGCCGCCAGCCTTAATGATAGTTTTTGTATTCATTATAAGATGGCCTTAAGTTTCCAACTATCACTACCAACCATTCAATCATCATTACCATGCACATAGTGAAGAAATTCTTATATATGACATTGATCAAGATAACTATCAACCTTCGATTATCCCCTTGGCCATCTCTTCGACTGTTGCTTCTACATTTGGCTGGCTAAAGAAAAATAATGAGAGATATCTCTCAACATAGTGGAACCACCTCTTTGTATAACACAAAGAAGTTAGTACATGATGGTAGATGACACACTTGTAAAGTTGACATGGAGGTGGTAGGTAACACACTTGTATATGTTAATGAAGTTGATAAATAGCCAAAATCACGAACTTCATAAATAAAGTTGATATTAACCACACTCAATTGATTTAATTATGATTAGATCATTAAATTAATTGATCTGTTCCATTGTAAAAGATTGCTCAACTTTCTTAAGATTAAAATTTTTCTCGTTAGCTACACTTATTTCATTTTCAAAAGCTTCTCATATATGTCAGACATAGATTTCATCATGTTAACTATGGCTTTATCGTGCAAATGGTAAAGATAATATTTTTTAAGTAGTGACAAACATATAATTTCAAATGCATGTTTATATAAGAGATCTATTCTTCTTAGCTCATAATTATTGGCTTCAAGTGAAAGAGATGTCTCGACCATGCATAGATAACTCTCGATCTACATCATCTAGTGCCCAAAGTACTTGATTCAAACTGGCTAATCCTGATCTTCCCATCTTCATATGTCATTTCCCTTACTTTTCTCATTAAAATCCAAAATGCCTAGTGCTAATTCTAGTTGTTAGAGAAAAACATATGATACAAAAGTCAGTAAAATAATATAGTGCAAAAACTAGTAAACCAGTACGATGTTAAATCAATAAAATAATCATTATAACAGTACTATTTAAATCAGTAAGGAAATCATATAAAAATTGATAAAACCAAAGCCTCGATGAAGACCGTCGAAACCATCAATACAGTAAAATCATATAATAGTATACACATGTTAGTCAACTATTCTATTTCACTATCATATCAGTATCATAATCACATGTTCAATATATCACATAATTGGTAACAGAGCGAATCAGTAAACAATAATAGTATAAATGAATCTGTATCAATATCAGTGAATCAATAACAATATCATCGGTGACAGTAACCGTAGAGCAGTACAATAATAGTAATAGCAGATCCATACAATAATAGTAAATTAATGCAATAATAGTAAGGTCATATAGTAACAATGAATCAGTAACATATAGTCTAACAATCACACTAAATAAGTAAAGAGTTCTAGCTTGCGTAGTATTTTTTCAAAAGTCGATAATCAGTAATCTATAACCATTGGATTAGTAAATAAAGTTGTCACTCCTTGCCCATCGGTATAATGATAACTCCTCATAACTCTTAATTAGTGTATCATATATGTGAATCACTAGAGGACAATATCAAATCATAGTATTTAAAGGAAAGCCCATTAATCCACCATCTTGTATAAGTCAATCAGTCTTTAGCCAATGTTAGTACAATCAGTCTTTTACTTATCCTCACACATATTATTATCATAATATTATAACGATAATGACAACCAGATATTACCCAATCACATACCTTTTTTCATTCATAATGCTTGTTGAGTATGATATCACCAAACGCTACCCCGATCAGGTATGACTTGGTCCAGAAAATTTAGGGTACATACAATAAGTTAAAATGGAGGATTTCACTTCATTTTGTGGTCATTGCAAATCCCTGGGGCATGTGAGAGTGGAATGTCATATTCTTCATCCCCATCTAAATGGTGCTCCCATGAACAATCATGACCCTGTGGTTCCAGTTGACTTAGTGCATAATGGGTTTGTTGATGTTGTTGTTTAGAAAAATATGAAATATTTGCATACAAAGGCTATGAATTTTATTTTGGCTCATGTTAATGATGGTTTTGGTGTTGTTATTGCTTCTGGTACTTTGACCAATGAGGGTATTATGAATGTTATAGCTGATAAACCTAAGGTTGTTCTTGCTTCCAATAGGTTTGATAATCATCATGTTAGCTCTCCTAATCTGGGATCTCTTGAGCATCGGGTCAACAATAACGATGTTATTATGCTCTATGTTGGTTTGGGGGTTTTTGATTCGACGGGTATACCTTTCCCTTCAACTCCTGTTATATTTTCTAGGGATAAACCCTATGAGTTGGAAGCGGCTCCTATGATTGATTCTAATTACATTGATGTTTTTAATAAGTCTTCTATTATTAATATTCCTTGTTCGCCTATAATTGATGAAGCTTTTATTTTTATGGGTGTGGGGTTGCAGCATCCTTCCATTAAAAATTCTGTCGATCAGTCAGACTGGTTGGATTTTGAACCATCAAAATTTATTAGGCTTGGAGGGATGCTTAACGTCAATAGCTGTTTGGAGTTACAGGATGGCTCAGACCTGAATATTGTGAATGTTGATAAAGAAGGATTCTCTACTATGGCCAGTAAAAAAAAAAAGAAAACTCCAAAGATGCAAATCTTCAAATATTCGGTTGGCCATTCTTCTAATATAAAATTCCTTCTACTCTTTCTTCTAATGGCTAGTGTTTTTTATTTTGTTTGATGTGCCCAGGTTTTCTACCTTTGGGTTGTCTTTGTGGTTGATTGGATTTCTTTGCATTGGGTAGATTTGGTTGTGGCTTCTATTGGTTTTCTTTCACCTTGGGTGCTTTTGAATTCTTTGGTTGGATGTTGAGTCTCAGTGCTGGATCTTATTTCCTTTGGTGGCCTATATGAAGGGTTATTGTGTTGATTGGAATTAGTTTTTGGTGGCTCTTTTAGAATTCTGCTATCCTATGATATGTTTGGTTATTTGGCTTTTGGAGGGCTCTTCAATCTACAGCTTGCTCTTCATCTTTGTGGACCTTGCTTGGCTCTTCTATTTTGTTGGTGCCTTTTGTAATGTGAGCCTTTATTCCCTGTTATTTTTTCTCTTTCAGTGTAATTTTGTTTGGATCTATAGCTATCAGGTTTTATTTTCTTTTTGGATGTAGCTCTTTGAGCATTAGATGCTTTAGATCCCTTTAAGGATGTGTAATTGCTTTTCGTATTAATGTGTAAGCATCTCTGTGAGTTTTACAAAAAAAATGCTTGTATTAAAGTATGCTTAAATAAAAATAATTAAAATTTTATTTAGTGCAAATCATACAAAATAGAATAACTTCTATTTTACCCAATGAAATCATATAATCAACTAGCAAAAATAACCAGAATAATCAGTACTGTAATATATAAAAAGTTACACGATCAAAATTTAATAAATTTGGAAAAAATATAACAAATTTACTTCAGAAGAAATCAAAGAATCAAAATCAAAATTTTTGAAAACTGAAGTAGGAAATAAGTCACCTACCTTGATCTAAGATATTCTCGTAAAAGCGACAAAGAAATCCGGTGACCAAAAATTAAAATCATTTTTTCTCTCTCCTCCTTTCTTCACCTTCCCTTTTGGTCCTTCTCATGCAAGCTGGCACTGTGAGACGAGCGATGCGGGTAAGCGGCAGTGAGGGGAGAAACATATATATATTAGTGTGTAGTACCGTGGCGCCACCACCTAATGTCGTAGTGCTGCATGCTGAATCTAGAGTTACTATAAAAACGAGGCTTCAATGCCGCGACAGACATTTAATTTTAGCGTCGCTGCTCTCATATAACAACTCCTTAGGGCTTAAAGGAACATCGCCAGTGAGCCACAATTGAAATAGAAATTAAGATTTATATTTTAAAATTATTTTCAAAAATTTTGTGTTATTACAGTTAATCACTAAGAAAAGTTACCCATTATTAGCATAATTTCTGGCAAATTTTTTTTTGCTGGAACTTCTAGTGAAAATTTCACCAATAAATATCAGCAAAATTTTTGTTGATAATCCTGGAAAAAAAATTACGCCAAAAATTTCATCAGCAATTGGCAATTAAGTATCCAGGCCAAATTTTTTACATATATTTTTATAAAAAATATTATTTAAACTTTTACAAAAAAACTCTATCAAAAATTCCCCTATAAAGGCCCTATTTCATCCTGAGACCGCCTCTCTCTCTCTCCCATTCCACGTTTTTCCTCTTTTTAACACCTCTCTTAACCTCTATAGTTCAATTCCGATCAAGGTCATTTCTGGGCCATTTAGCTCTGTTTCTTCGAGATTTGAAAGGTAAAATTTTATCTCTTTAATCATTTTTATTTTTATATTTTATTTAAAATGAGTTATAATTTGATTCAGGATTTTCACATTTCTATATTAAATGATCTTAGAATTTGATTTATATTTATAATTATAATGCTGAAATGACTTATAACAAAGTTGCATTCACTAATTACAATATAGAAGAATCTTAATAGTGGAGAGGAGATATGGGAAAAGAGAGCAACTGTGAAACCCCTTAAATAAAAGAAGCTAAATTATTAAATATCGAGGTGCCTTTTGGTGTAATGATTGAAATTTCATCAAGAAACTCTGTAGTTAAGCATGCTCATTACGTAGAAATTCTGGGACGGGTGACCTCCTGGGAAGTTACACTAACAGAAAAAAATTGTGAGGCCCTTAAACCAAAGCAGATAATATCTCGATAGTTAAGAGTTTGGACTGTTACAAATGATATCAGAGCAATACACCAGGCGGAAGATGGAAACTAAGTGCCATACAAGATAAAGTGTTATGCCATGGGAGTCACAACTACAGGAAAATCGTTCATTATCGACGATGATTTCCAGCAAAATCTATCAATTTTTCTGCAGTTATTAAAACTTCTAGCAGTTTTTTGATGGCTTTAAGACCACCAGAATAAATCGTGTAGGAAATTAAAACCAACAGTTAATTTCTTGCGGTAAATTTTTTTGTCAGTTTTTCAGCTGCTATAACAGCAAGAAATTACTATTGCCAAAAGCGCAAAAAAATAACTAGAATTTGCCAGCGCAATGACCGTAGGTTAACCGCTGGTCTTTACCGGTGGTATTACCAATAGTAAACTTGTCGGACAGCCGCCGATTATTACCGGCGGTGAATAAAATAACTGGAGGTTTTATCGCCTATTCGGTATTGAAGTTTCCGGTGGCTAAACCGCAGGTTAGCCGTCGAAAATCTGTAGCATTTGTAAAAGAAATTGACAGCACCCCTTTATCCAAACACATTTCTACATGTACCTGCAGCAGCTGATTTTGGAATGAAAATATAATTTCATGGTAAATAATATCAAACAATTTTGGAATGAAAATATAATTTCTTGGTAAATAATATCAAGTAATTTTGGAATGCAACTAAGATTTTTTTGACAATTGAGAGCCATCAAATCATATTCATTTAGCAAATGAGATTTAAGAAATATTTGATGTAGATGAAATTAAAAAAAAAAACTTCAGGAGATGGAGATCAACCTCGACTAAAGAGATCACCTTTGGCTAAGAAGATGGAGATGAAGGCCATCAGGTGGAAATCGGCTAAGGCAGAAATCAGCTTGGGCGGAAGGTCAGCTAGGGCGTCGCCTAGGCCAGGAAAAAAATTGGCTGCAGCGGGTATGTGTTCTCTTGACGAATGAAATAAGGCAGGTGAAATGAGGAAGAAGGAGAGGGGGGTTTTAGTTTTGAGGGCACTTACCTGCGAAATTTTTGTCAGTTTCAACCGCTGAAATTAAGTTACTTAAAAAGGGTGGCTAAACCACCAGTAAATGCGTCATGATAAGAACATACTGACGGTTTGTTCGGTGGTCATTTGGCCATTAAAATTATGGCAGTTAATCAGCTTTTTACCAGAGGTTTGATAGTCGATAAAAAGCATCCATTAAATCGCCGGTAATTTCGACGGTCAAATGACCATGGGTATTAGTGAATTTCTTGTAGTGCACCTCTTGAACCCAATATGGGATAAAATTCTACATGGCGAGAGTCACCACTTGAACTTGTAGGGGCCACCTCTAGAATCATATCTGTCTGGTGGATGATTTTAGGATAAAAATGCTAATAAGAATGTTAGTTACTTAAGTGGGAGAGATTATAAAACCATCAAGTAAAAGAAGCTAAATACTTAAATATCGAGATGCCTTTTGGTATAATGATTGGAATTTCATTAAGAAACTTTGTAGTTAAGCATGCTCGTCTTGGAGAAATCATATGATGGGTGACCTAAGAAGTTACACCAATAGGCAAAAAAATTATAAGGCCCTTAGACCAAAGTAGAGAATATCTCGATAGTTAAGAGCATGGTTATGAAAATTGGGTCGGACAACTAACTGGAAGAAGGAGAGGTTCACGGTTTGACCGGTCGAACTGAGGTCAAACTGAATAACGTAATAAATAATAATATTATTAAAAAAATAATAAAATTAATATAATAGAATATAAATATATGAGCATTTACTAATATTTATAAAATTTTAAAAATATATAATAAAAAATATAAATATAAATATCATTTAAGAATAATATATTTATAATTAAATATATTTATAAGAATATAATTTAATATAATATATAACTTTATAATATTAAAAATTTATAATCATTAATATAATATAAATATATAAGCATTTAATAATATTTATAAAAATTTAAAAATATATAATAAAATTTATAAATATAAATATCATTTAAGAATAATATATTTATATATTTATAATTAAATATATTTATAAGAATAATATCTAATATAATATATAAATTTATAATATTAAAATATATTTTTAATAATATCTAATACATTATAACAAATTTCTATTACAAATTGCCCAAATTTTTAGCCCAACTAAGCCCAAATTCACATTCTAAACTATTCATGCTACTTTTTTAGTCCCACATCATAAGAGAAGTTTTGGGTGGTTATCTTTAACCCTTTATATAGTGTTAAGTATGCTAAACACATTATGTAAGATAATTGAGATAACATACATATATTAAGATGTAATTAATCATTATATTTTATAAAAATATTTTAAAAAGTTAAAAGAATTTAATAAATGAAAATACATTGTTTAAAATTTAATTAAAATAAAAATCATTTTTTTATAGAACCGATCGGTTCTTTCTAACTCAGATCGGTTTAGTAGTTCACCGGTTGAACTTGCCATTTTTGCCAGTTCAATCCGGTTCGATACGAAGCTGGTTTTATAAGTTAGATAGAACCGGCCACCCGACCGGTTCACGATTGAACAGGCCGGTCCAATCCGGTTTTCAAAATATTGATTAAGAGTTTGGGCTATTACAACAACTACCTTCATATATTTTTATTCTAGGATTTTTCATATTTATGTTGAACGACCTTAGATTAGATCTATGCTTATAATTATATTATTTGAATGAGTTATAGCAAAGTTACATTCACTAATTATAATAGAAGAAGAATAATAATAGAGTGGGGATTTGGGGAAAGAGAGCAACTACATTCATATATTTTTATCTATTTAATTTTTTTTTTACATTTTTTAGATCATGTTATAGATGTATATTCAAAGTAAGAGGTCGTGGATATATAATAGATTGTTACTAAAAAAAAAGTCACTAACAAATGAATTTGTTAAAGGTATTGAATATTTTATTCACATGTTATGCCACTATCTTCATTTTTTATCAGATGAGAGGTTTAGGTGTTCTTGATCAAAATATAAAAATCAAGTATACCTTATACTCGATGAGGTTACACTTGATTTATATCATAGAAGATTTGCACCAAGGTATTGGTTTGGATCTCACATGGAGAGTATGAGCCACATTCAGATTCTCAATATTGTCCCTCCATAACTTTTGGAATAGTAGAGGATGATTAGAATACAAGGACATATAAAAAATGATTGTTGATGCAATATATTTAAAATTTAGAGAATATATCGAGTCACCTAACATCAATGTGCATAAATTCTATGAATTACTGCATACTGCTCAATAACCTATTTGGGATGGGTGCACTACTCATTCTGAGTTATCAGTTATAGTTAGGATGCTCAGTATTAAGACTGAATATAATGTTCCTCGAGAGTAATTAAATAAGTTCATAAGCTTGCTTAAGAAAACCAATTTTGAGAGCAATTTAATTACAACAAATTTGTATATGACTAAGAAGTTACTATCCAAATTTGTGTTGAGTAGCATACAAATTGATTGTTATATCAATGACTATGTATTGTATTATAAGGATAACTTGGCAGAAGTTGCATGTCGTCATTGCAGTGCATCTCGATATAAACCAAAATATGGGAAACAATAAAACAAAAAGATGTGTCATATTCCTAGTTCTTTTATTTTGCCCATCATTCTCATACTTCAATGACTATATGCATTAATGAGTTCTGTTGGTCACATGAGATGGTAGAAAGAGAAATTATCTCAACTTGGTGTTCTTACTCATCCATCAGATATAGAAGCATGGAAGAACTTCAATCGTATACATCTTTCATTCTAGATGTTATACATATTAATAAGAATGTATTCAAAAATATTTTCAATACTATGATGGATGTAAAAGGCAAAATAACAGATAATTTAAAGGTAAGGATGGACCTCAAAGAGTACTGTAAGAGAAAAAAAATAAGCTAAGATAGGGTGTTAATAAAAAAATAATGAAGTTGAAAGCTCCTTTTTTTGTTAACGTTAGAACAGAGAAGAGTAGCATGTCAGTAGGTCCAAAACTTCAAATTGCTAATGGGTATGCCTCAATTATTTATTGATGTGTTTACATAAGATCTAGGAGATTATTTGGAATAAAAAGTTATGACTTTCATATATTTATGGAGTTTTTTCTTCCCATTGCATTTAGCTTCTTATCAGATTATTTTTTAAATCCTTTGATTGAACTTAGCATTTTTTTATGGATTTATGCTCAACAAAATTGAATGAAGAGGCATTACGAATGAGTTAGCAAAAAATATCATTCATTCTTTGTAAGCTCAAGAAAACTTTTCCTCCTAGATTTATTTACTCCAAGGAACATCAGTCATGTATTTACCATATGAGTCGAGTTGGTGGTCCAGTTCAATATTGTTGGATGTATCCATCTGAGCGATATGTCAAGCTTTACTCACTAAATTTATATTTTCCTTATCTCTAATAAGATGATCTCTAATGCAAATACTTGAACAAATTAAAAAAAAATCTATTAAGAATAAATCACACCCAAAAGGATCGATGTGTGAAGCCTATCTAGCACAAGAGACAACCCATTTTTATTCCTACTACTTTGAACTATATGTTAGTAATAGAATAAAGGTTGGACGTAATATAAAAGTTGATGTGGAATGCCGTCCTCAATCATCATTGTCAATATTTATCGCTTAGGGTAAGCCACTTGGAAAATGCACAATATGATATCTAATTAATCTAGAGATTAAGACTATAACATTACAGGTGTTATTGAACTGCTCAGATGTAAAGCCTCTATTAGAGTAAGATCTTTTTCCATGCATCAAGGAAAAAAATTATTCCCCCTTTATCCCCATCTAATATGCACTTCCTTGTGTAGGTTATATGTATGTTCACTACCAACAACAAATCCAAAAGTTACTAAGAGAATAATTGCTGATGAATTCCCAACATGGTTCAGAACATATATACATCCATAAAATCTTATGATACATATCCATTTCCCACCACTTAACATTTTTTTATTGTTTTAGGTTCATAGTCCTTGCAATAAGGTGGGAGTTTATGGGTTACACAAACTTGCATGGGGACCAATAGAATAGTAAAAATATGGCTGAATTTTCTTGTCAATGGTTTTAGATTTCATGTTAATTCATGGAGTGAGGGAAGAAAAACTTAAAATTGTGGTGTGTGTGTGTTAGAGGGAACAATCATACAGAAAGTGAAGGTGATTATTATGGTATTTTAGAGGAGGTTATTCAATTGAAATATCTGGTACAGAAGATAATCAGATATTCCTTTTCAATTGTGAGTGGTATGATATAGTTCCAAATAGAGGCACAAGAGTGCATCCTTTGTATGGTATAATAGAAGTCAAGCGTAAGATGAGATATGCTAAATTAGATCCTTTCATCATAGCACAACATGCAAATTAAGTTTATATTATAAATATCCTAATAGACTTAGAGATAAATAGGATTGGCTAGTTGTGAAAAAAGACTAAACCTTGAGCTACTGTAGAGCAACATAATGTGATCAAAACGCACATTAAGAGGATGAAATGTAAAATTTTAGAGAACTTGTCTGTAATAACTCAAAAGTTTAAATAAATTTATTTGAAAAATATGAAAGTTTATTAAGCAAGCAATGTTGCGATGCTAGGCTAATAAGTGCAACGACGCTTAGAGCACAACAGAGTTGGGAATGTGCCACTATGATGCTGAGTTGTTTATTCTACAATAACTTTAGAGGCAGCATGTAGTGTGGTAGTGTTGAATTAATCTTACATGACACAATGTTGGGCACTAAAAACTTTTTTTTATATATTTTTCCTTTAAATATCTTTGTCATTCCACCACCCTCCCTCACTCTCATTTTGCTTTGCAGGAAAGGAAAGAAGGAGGAGAAGGGAAGAATAGAAAGAAGAGAGAGAAAATGCTTTTAAATATTTTTATCTGTCACTTCTGTTACAGAGTTTATTCTTTTTAATGTAAGAGTCTATACTTTTACACTTATTTTTTTATAGTTTTGATTTTTATTGTTTCTATCTTTTCTAAATCTACTAAAGATATATTCTCTAATTTCTTAAACTTTCACAATGTAACTTTTTATATTTAATAGATATGATTCTTATGAGCACTTTGACTGTAATATTATTGAATTTTACCAAGTATATTGGTAGTTATAAAATTTTAAAAGTAAATAAATAGTGTTTAAATTTTCTTGCGTTTTATAAACTAATGCATTTCATACCTAATGTTAACGTTACGTAGAGAAAGGTGTAGAAGAGAAGAAGGGAGAGACAAGAGAAGAGAGAAAGTGCTTCAAGGTGTTATTGTATGTCGCTTCTGTTACAAAGTTTATTCTTTTAAATTAATGTTTCGTTTGTGACGGCTTTCTGACTGCTTCTTAAAGTAGCTTTCTAGTTCAAAATTTTTAATTTTTGTACTAGAAAGCTGGTTTAAAAAGCAGTAAGAAAGCTGTCCCGAACAAAATCTAAATATATACTTTTACTCTTATTTTAGATAGTTTTGATTTTTATTATTTCTATCTCTTCTGAATTTGCCAAAAATATTTTCTCCTGATTTATTAAACTTTCATCATGTAACTTTTTATATTTGATAGATATGATTCTTATGATAACTTTGACTATAATATTATTAAATTTAATTAGGTAGATTGGAGTTATAATTTTTTAAAGTAAATAAATAATAATTTTCTATATTTTATAGACTAATACATTTCATACCTAATATTGATATTACATAGAGAAAATGATATGATTGATATAAGATAAATGTGTTATTTATATGTAACCATGGAAGGCTGGTTGTCAATACTATAATTAATATGGGATGACATCTAAAACATAACCTTATACAAGATTGTAGGCTGATGGGCTTTTCTTTAACATAAAGGTTTGTGGTATACTCATGGTTGTAGCCTATAATCGATTAACTGAATTGCACCGATGGATAGAGGGTGACAACTCCTAATAATTTATTAAAAGCCACCTATGAATTAATTTAAGATTAATGAATAATGATGGTAAGATAAAGATTGATGACTAACAGATTGATAGTTGAGATTAAATTAAAGACTGATGGCTAATTGGTTGATAATTGAGGTTGAAGAGGCTGAAAATGCCATATTAAAATTGGATATCCTGCCTTGTTATTCATATTTATATCTATGATTGCATTTACATGATAGCACATAAATTGATTGATAGATATAACATGATATAGCATATGATAGGGACATTGAAAGATATTAATGAACATATTGATACATCACACTGATAAGCATATTAATATAGTATATTTATATAATATATTGATTTGAAATATTGATAGATAGTTACACTAATAAGCATATTAATATAGTATATTTATATAATATCTGATATGAAATATTATTAGATAGTTATACATGGCATCATGACGGATAGATAACTTAGGCTTATTTTATTATTCAACACCTATTATTGATTAATATTCTTTATTTTTTAATTTTTTTTATAGATTGAAAGACACCTTTTTGCTCATTAAATAATCTAATTTTACTGATTATATTAATTTTATTATTAATTAATATTGATTTCACATATTACTTATTGTTCATACTAATAGCTTATTGATTAATATTGACTGAAACTAAAGCCGACATATTAATTTGTTTACCTTGCATTATATATATAGTGGCAAGTTTTGGTTACTTGTTAGGCTATGTACTCATTTTGTTATTTTTCTCAAGGTTGTGAAATTTAGATCGGACATCGAATCAAAAGAAGGAGAGGTTCAACATTCGACCGGTTCGATCGGGGTTGAATCAAATGATATAATAAATAATAATATTATTAAAAAATAATAAAATTAGTATAATAATATAATAATCTAACCCTAAATCTCATAATTCTAAAATTTAGACCCATAAGAATATGACAATCTAACTAAATAATTTTGAGATAAATTAAAGAGGTATTTTCACAAACACCTTAAGTGCATTGAGCTGCTTCTTAAGCATCATGCATGGATGAATCCAACAAATTTCCACACATGTTAGTAGATATTCTAGCAGCATTATCATCTTGCATCAAAATTTTAACCATTCCTCGAATGTCCCTGCCTGTGGCGCCATCGGGATTCAGCTGATGCAAGAAGTATAAATATAGGAATTTTAATGCATCTGTAATATGTTAGCTGGCATTCCTTCCTCTTGTTCTACTTTCACCTATTTAATGGCTGAAAGAAGGGAGTGCAACAGATACATAACATAAGAATTGGGATTGAGCTGAGAAGTATAATGTACACGAACAGAGCATACATTCTGGCTTTTGCAACTGTTTGATGAATTCTAGAGACACCTTTGAGGCTTCGACATTATGAGCGGCAGCCTTAGAAAAGCTCAAGACAAAGAGTCAGGAGAGGAATGAAGACATGAATCGCATTCTAGAAGAGGAATTTGAGTGTGTGTTTCTCCACTTAGGGCACCCATTTAACAAATTGCATTTCCCTCTAAAATTTTACTCATCCGATCTTCAACGGATGGCTACGATTCACATAAATAAGAACTGGGAGGTTGTTCTAAAATTGGCCGGTTTGGTGATTCTCTAGTTTAACCAGAAAATACTCGATTTTCCCTGGTTTGAGTAGTAAAAAATTTTATTAAGTAACCAGACCGACCACCGGACTGGTTCATGGTTGAATAGGTTGAACCGGTCAGTCCGGTCTAGTTTTTAAAACCATGATTTTTTTAACCTAATTTCAAGGGTAAGGAGTATGTAGAGTGAGGCTAATCAGTGGAGATTAGTTCAGACTTTTATTTCTCGTATTTTAATTTTGTTTATAATTTTATAGCCGGTTGTTGCATATTGTATATATTTTTAGGAACTTTTTAAATATATAAATTTTTAATAAATAGTAATATAATTATATTTTGTGAACTATAGTTGATGTATAAAGAAAGAAAGATGTATAATTCTTCTAGTTTAGATTATGAGTGTCATAAAGTGGTATCAGAGTAAAGGTTATTGAAAGAATTAGATTGTAAACAAAACTGCATGATTGATAATGAGTTGGGTAGAATTGGGTAGTATTGATTGTAGTATTTGATATACTTTATCTATTTATTTATTGATTTATTGATTAAATATGTTTGTAGATGTATTTTGTTTTGAAAGATTTATTTTGTAGTTAATCAGGCAAATTGATCCAAAAGAAAAAGAAAAAAAGACTGAACGCAATAATGAAACACTTTTAGTAACATCTTAGAATATGGTGAAGTTTGTTGACATGACCACTTTGATGGTTAGTGATAAATTGGCTAAATAGTTTGGTCTGAATTAGAAGAAAATGGATGAAAGTAGAAAGAAAAGGATTGAAAAGATTATGAAAGCACTTGTTAAGAGTACTCCACAATGTATTTGGTGTGAGAGAAGATATGTGAGACCATTTTATATGATGACTAGATAATATTTTAGGTGTGGTGATTTTGGGCATAGAATAATAGAATGTCCATTGCTTGGACATGGGTAGGGACATATTCAGATTGGAAGCAGGTAGTTGGAACATGTGAAAGAGATTTATATAGTGCCTGATGATACAATAAGTATGATTTTAATTTTTTTTTATAACTTAAGCTTTTTGATGTGATTTCAGAATGAATTTCGATGTGATTTTTTATATAGATGCTTATTTTTTATTATCGAACTAATTTGATTTGTTATATTATCAATTTGGTTTTATTTTTTGCATACTCTCTCAAATTGATATATAAATATTGAGGATAACATTTTTGAAGGTAGAGAGATTGTAATAACTCAAAATTTTAAAATAAATTTATTTAAAATATATAAAAATATGATCCAACACGCAGCATTGTAGTGCTGGCCTGGCAAGAACAAAAGCGCTTAAAGCGTAGCAACGTCGTGAATGCACCGCCATGACACTAAGCTCTATATTCTTTAATAACTCTGGAGGTGGCATGTAACATATGCAGTGGTGCTGGATCTTTTGCGACACAGAGATGGGAAGTAAAAATGATTTTTTAAATATGTTTTCCTTAAAATATCTCTGCCATTTCACTACCCTCCCTCACTCTAATTTTTCTTGCCAGGAAGGAAAGAAAGGAGGAGAGGAGGAGAAGGGTAAGAGATGAGAGAGAGAGAGAGAGAGAGAGAGAGAGAGAGAGAGAGAGAGAGAGAGAGAGAGAGAGAGAGAGAGAGAAGAGAGAGGAAGTGCTTCGGGATATTTTTGTCCGTCACTTCTATTATGAATTTTATTCTAATTAATGTAAGTGATTATACTCTTACTCTTATTTTTTATGGTTTGATTTCTATGACTTACATATCTCCTAAATCTATCAAAAATATATTTTCTCCTGATTTATCAAACTTTTACCATGTATTTTTTATATGATATATATGATTCCTATGAGCATTTAACTATAATATTATTAAATTTTATCTAGCAGATTGGTAGTTATGACTTTTTGAAGCAAATAAATAGCATTTAAATTTTCTTACATTTCATAAACAAAAGCATTTCATACATAATATTGACATTGCATAGAGAAAATGATATGATTGATATAAGATAAATATGACATTTACATGTAAATAAAGAATACTAGTTGTCAATGTTATAATTAAATGTAGAATATAATACCCTATACAGGAGGTTGGGCTGATGGGTTTTCCTTTAAAATAAAAATTTATGATATAATCCTAGTTGTAGTCTATAACTGATTGATTAAATTACACTGACTGGCATAGGGTGATGATTCTTAATAATTTATTGAAAGCCACCTATGAATCTATTTAAGATTTATGAATAATAATGGTAAGATAAATATTGGCTGGTTGATAGTTGTGGTTGAAGATTTTGATAATATCATATTAAAGTTGGATGTCCTACCTTATTATTCCTAATTGTATATATGATTATAATTACATGATAGCATATGAATTGATTGATAGATGGAACATGCATTAATACTAATACAACACAACATAGCATACGATTGGGACATTAATAGATATTGATGGACATATTATTGCATCATATTATAAGCATATTAATATAGTATATTAATATATCATATTGATATGACATATTGATAGACAGATATACATAGTATAATGATTGATAGAAATATATGATAGAATCATCAGCTTGAATATAACTGATAGCCGACTTAGGCTTGTTTTACTGTATAACACATGTTATTGATTAACAATCAATTTATTATTTTCTTCTTATAGATTGATAGACTCATTTTGCTCATCGAATAATCTAGTTTTACTGATCATATTAAATTTACTATTAATTGATATGGATTTTTTATAATACTTTTTTATCTTATTGATTGATATTGATTGGAATTAGAGCTGACATATTAATTCTTTTGCCTTATATTGAATGCAATGATAAGTTTTGATTACTTCCTAGGCTATGTGCTTATTATATAATTTTTTTACATGATTTCAGGTAGAGATAAGGAGTTTGCAAAGTGAGGCTAATTAGTGAGTGATAATTTAGATTTTTATTTCTCGCTCTTTGATTTTATTTGTTATTCTATAGCTTGTTATTGGCTATTATATATATACATATATATATATATATATATATATATATATATATATATATGAAAACTTGTTGAATATATAAATATTCAATAAATAATAATGTATTATATTTTCCAACTACATTGAATTATGTGAGCTCTAGTTGATGTATGAAAAAAAGAAAGATGTGCAATTCTTTCAATTTAAATTCTAGGGCATCACACTGCCAGTGATGCACCAGAGGACAATCCCTATGCATGAGACATAGTTCAAAGAAGTTGAGAGTTCGAGCAACGAATCTATTCTGAATGAGACAACAAATGAAGAGTCAATAGATACTAGTGAAACCTCCTCTAGTGAAGAATAGTTCATTGTAAGTTACATTAATAAACATGTTGTTTACTTGAAAATTATATCACTATATATATATATATATATATATAATGATATATTGCTACAATTAAATTATTATTTTTAGCATATTTCATGCTTTAAAATTTCTTTAATAATCTATTGCAATTATTTAAATTTCATGCAAAGTTTCACTCATGTTATAGTGCTATTTATTTATATTCAGACAATAAAAATTTAATCTCTTATATTTTCATTTTAGATGGCTTCCAGTGATGAGTCTCCTCATAGATCGATCACTTCTATATTTGGTTAGCAAAAGAAGTTGACCACTAGCCCAACAAGGCAATGATCGATCGATCAGGCCCAAGAAGCACCTCAGGAACTACCCACAACAAGGTAAGGCAATCATTTTCCTACTGCTATTAACACTACCTCATGATTCCCATCACCAGATCCTACACAGTTCACCCCCTTTTATCCATATTATCATCCACCACCATCACAGATTGTTCCTTCTACATATTCATATCCTCTTTACTAACATCCTTATTATTACCCACCTTCACTGCAGCCACATCAAGCTGAACCATCTACACATGCAGAGTAGAGGGATGAGGGGGCATCACCATCAAAGGACCAACAGATATGCATAGAGCCCAAAAGTTTGTAATGCTAACTTATTTTTATTTATTTAGTTATATGAACTTGTACCAATATCTAAATTTTTATATTTTATGTAGATTTAATCTCTCTAGGCAACCCATGCATAAGACTAGGGACATTATCATGAGTCTATATAATGCTCCTTATCTATCTTGGAAGAAAATCTCATAGAATGTTTAGGATATATGGTTCAGGAGTTCAAGGTGCATTAGTAGTAATTATCATAAGTGTATATATTTTTATACAATGGTTAGTAATGTCTTTTGCTTTGTTTTTGTTAAATAGAAAGATTTTAGGTTGGTTCTTAACAAATTCAAATATAAGAAAAAAATTTGAGAAGAGAAGCTCAAATAGCTTGTGAGATGTCATAACCTAATATGTTATGATCCATAACAAATAAGTCATATTGTTTTGAGTTGAGACAAGTCATCCCAAGATCTGAATTTTGAGGACTGTTAGATAACTTTTATTAATTTACACTCATACTATAGAGCTTCTAATTGAGTTCAGTGAACATGATAAAATGAACTCATCCACAAATTTTCTTTCATTTCATGAAAATGTATATATATAATATAAAACATTTATACCATAGTACATGGTTATACAAACCTAGAATAGAGAAATAAAATAAATAGTCATGATTATACTAAAACATTAAGAAAATTCATATACATACTCAGATAGATCAGATCCGAAACTCGGCTACTTAACGGGCTCTTTCTCTTTCCCCTGGCCTGAAATAACAGGCAGAACAAGTGTGAGCTAACACAGCTCAATAAGTCACACCTACCATTATACTTTTACTTATTATATATTTAACTAAACTTAAAAGCAATTCATTTGAAATTTATCATACCGAGCATAATAATAATTACAAATAACTGAAATAGAGCATATTGCTCGCTGAAAGTAAATAAACAAGCATTTCATATATCAGAATAACATAATAATAGATTCCCCTCAGACCCTTACACCTCCCATCAAAAATAGGCTCCTATGACTCCATGTGCTAGCATATCGGAAAATAGCCCCTTATCACTCCTAATGCTTAGCATATATCAGACATTCAAAAATTCAGACCCTTATGCCTCCATATATTCAGCACCAAAATAGAACTTCTAGAACAAAACTTCCCCCATATATCAGATCTCCTCATAATCATATAATACAAGTAGATAAGTATATATATCATTACAATTAAGCACATGAAATGTTAATAAATCAACTTGAAGAAATTTACAGTATTATATCAATAGCCTACTATTTATACAACTGAGTAGAAATTTAATATTTTAAAAATTCATCAGATTACTAAAGATTATTTAGAATATTATTTTGAAACTTTAATTGTACTACAATATTATTTTTAGGGATTAAAATTATTTTCTAGTTAAATAAATAGTGCACTTTTAAAATTATCCAATAATTAAAAAAAAAATACATGCATAAATATTCAGAATTATCATATTTATAGCATACAAAAAGTTATGCGGTGAAAGTTTTATGGATATAAAGTTATCTCAGTTTTTTCTTAACTAAATTATAATTTAAATTAAGAAAAATAAAAAAATGTATTTTTGAAAACTAAGATAGGTGGAATATCACCTACCTCGATCTGGACAACTTTTGGAACTAGGCCAATAGTAAAAAATGGATTAGAGTCGCCCAAACCTTAGCTTTCTCTCACTAGAATCCTCCTCCTCTCTCTCTCTCTCTAGTTGACTACCTTAAATGAGAAAAATGGTTTTGAAATAGTGGAAATTTTATTAAAAATATTTTGCCTAGTATCGTAGAGCCCAATTTTGCGCACCACAGTGCTCCTCATAGGGAGAAACAGCATCGCAGCATAGCCCCCCATGTTGCAATGCACCCCCCCCCCCTCCCCGCACAATGCCATAGCTTAGAATTATTTTGGCCAAAAGACAGAGAGCTCATTGTCATGGCACCGCCAATCCTAAGAAATTCAAATTTTCAAATCTTGCACACAGACTCATGAGATCTGCTTTAGAGTAGATTTAGATATTTACATGCATACAAAATATTCCCAGGCACATACAAAGGGGTTCAATTATAGAATTTAGTGAGTTACCTTTACCATACTAGATTATAACATGTTTAATTGTACACGAATTCAGTAGGTGTTACACGAGATATGTTTACTAACATCAGAAAGTCAGGAAAGTGCCCCTTGTGGATTGGCGAGAGTGTTTGGGGCGAATTGACAAGAGCTTGGGCAACCCTATATTATACTAGGAGGAGGGAGCATAATAAGTATAATAGATCTTCATACTGTGGGGGTTCGGGAGCTTCTCCATACTGGCGGTTCAATCCCTCACAGGAAATGCTTGGTAAAATCTTAACTATTATTACATAGATATGTCAACCAACTTTTAACAAATTTATTTGCAGAAAGAAGCACTTGGTAGAGAGTCTACCATATTGGAGATGCATACACTCACACACCATCGCCAGGAGGATCACCAGTGGGTTGATCAAAGATCAAGAAAAGCTTATGTAAGTTTTAAGTTTTGTTTAGTGTTTATGTGTACAAGTTAAATCTATATGGGTTTGTATGTAATTCATTTATTGTAGGAGGTAGAGGTAGACCTAAAAAGACTTGGTTAGAATATATTAGAAATTACCTTTCTTTATTAGATATAAATGAGAATTTGACTCTTAACATGGCACAATGGAGAAAAAGGATTCATGTAACCAACCTCATATAGTGGGATAAAGGCTTGACGTTGTTGTTGATTTTGTTGTAGGAAGATTATATACGAATTTGTGAGAGTCAAGCTTCCACCGGTGAGGGATCCTCTTCGACATATTTTCCTTTGGAAATAGTTCCAACAGAAAATTTTTATCAGAAATCATTTTCCTACACGTGTTTTACCATCGAAAAAGTTTTCATTGGAATTTCGTCAAAAATTGCAATTTCCAATGAAAATTCTTAGATTTCTGACATAATATTCAATCAAAAATCGCTCATTTTACTATAGTGAGTGTTGTTTTTACTAGTTATATCATTTTTAAAGATAAAGATCCCTTATATTATATATCAGATACAAACAAATTAGTTTCATTATAATAATTTAACAAAATAAATTGCCCTTTATTCTATTTTTTATCATGATTTAAAGAATCTTAACAAAATCTAATGCATATAACAAGAGGCCCCTTATTTATAGAAATGAGAGTAAGAAATCAACATTCATAAACTTACCTCTAATTTTAAACCTACCACTAGTATTTTTAGACATTTCATCATAACCATACATATCATCATTCTAAATAACAAAAGTAACCTTCATGATCCATGGTATAAGAAAAGATACAATATAACAACATGACACAATATCTTAACAACATCTAACTCATATAATCCCATAATATAATATTATGACAAAAATAACCAAAATATAAAGGTCTAAAATTATAGTTATATGTGGTACATAAACACTATACTTTAGGATAAAGGTGATGATGACGATTCCCTACATCACTCAAATGTTGGGAGAGAAGAAATCAATGTAAATCATTTTCGTGTCTTTGGTTGCAAGCATTTCATACTTAAGAATTGAAAGAGTAGTGTGAGTTTAGTTGACACAAAATTTCTTAAAGGAATGTTCCTAGGTTATTCAAATCATAATAATCCATTTAGAGTGTTCAATAAGAGAATATTTATTATAGAAGATCTTTTCATGTGCATTTGATGAGCATACTCAAGGGTTGCGCCCTACACTACAGGAAAGTCAGCTATTACCGGCGGTAAATTTTTTTTTCCAGCGGTTTTAAACATTATCGACTGTTTACCGTTGGAACATAAACCGCCGGTATTAGGGGCGTAGGAAATGATTTTCGGCGGTCTTTTACTGGCGGTTATACATTCCAACGGCTTACCGACGGTTTTGGCGGTCGGTATGTTCCGGCGGTTATAGCGCCGGTAACCACCGGTAATTCACCGGCAGCTTTCCGACCGTGAACAACGCCGGTATAACCTGCGGCCCATTTATATTTTCTGCGCTATGTTAACAGTATGGTATCGATGTTTTCGGCGGTAGAACCGTCGGCAACTGCTAGTAAACCGTCGGTCCGTTCCGGCGGTTTAATCATTAGACCGGCGGTTTTAGTGATCCGTCTGGTGACGAATATTTCGGCGGCCAAACCGATGGCGCCCGGCGGTCTAACCACCGGTGTTCGCCGGTAATTTTCAGTGGCTATTTTATATTTCCGGCGGTCTATGAAACCCGTCTGGTATCGAAGATTTCCGGCGGCTAAACCGCCAGAAAGCCGCTGAAAACCTGTAGCATTTGAAAAAAAAATTCACAACCCCTCTATTTATTCAGATTTCCACAAACATGCACATCAAACATTTATCACAGTATATATTGGGCAACACGCCACTATAATTAATGCACATATATGGGCAATACACCACTATTATTTAAAATAATTTCAACAATAAACAAAACATATAAAGTTTAAACCAAATGTTTATTAAAGCAAATATTTAAACATGTCAACCTTCACATAACAAGTTCATCAAACTCAATGTTTAAACCAAATGTTCATAAAACAAATAAAATAACTAATCATCCTCCGTCTCCTCGTTGCCTGGTGTTTCATGTGTCTGCTCTTGATCTTTCTTCTTTTGATTTTCATCTCTATAAGCTCGCAGCTCTGCCTGCATCTCATTTTATACCTTTCTCATTTCTTCTATCTCTCTCGTCAAGGTTGCAACCCTCTGGCTAACAGTTCCTTCAACTCCAGTAGGATCATAAAATACTGATGTGGATGAACTGCCCTCAATAGCATAGCCTTGCGAACCCATACCATATACCCTCCCTCTTTGCCTTCCTCCAACAACATCTGACCATGTATGATACTCAAAATACTGGGTCGATCCTGAAGATGATCCCTCACCAGTAGACTGACGACTCTCCTGAACTCGTATAAAATCATCCTGTGAGAACAAATTCATAAAATAAATTGATATTAAAATGATATTTTTTATATTAAATTTGTATTCTCGAACTCCAAAAATTATACTCACATGAGCTTTTTTGACCTTTTCATCAATCCACGGATGGCCAGCTTGATGTTGGTGAGTCCTCGTATGTAACTCCAGTGGGGTCGGCTCCCGGCCAAGAAACTCTTTCCGAAAATAGAGGATAAAGTTAAAATGATATACATATTTTTATTAAACTAATTGAAAGCTTTTACCAGTTGTCATCTATGTTCCGTATGAGGAACAGATCCACCAGTATGAAGGAAGCTTCCTAAACCCCCGCAATCAGATGCTCTGTTCTGCTTGTTTTGCTCTCTTATTTTTATGAACTCAGGGGTCACCCAAGCTCTACTCAGATCTGCCCATACGCCCTCTCCAATCTATGATGGATGCTGCCCAGACTTTCTAATGTCCATGAACATGTCCCTAAGACAGGTCGATCCTCTCCTCTCAAAATTATTTCTGATCCTCATGCTATGCTCAGGCAATCACCTAAAATCTTTCTGTAAAAAAATTATAAATATAACAAATAATATTAATACAAATTAAATTAAATATTTTAATTCATGCCAAATAAATATACATGAAATTCTCTAAACCACATATCCCTAATTTCCATTGGGATCTTCTTCCATGATAAGTAAGGAGTATCATATTTGCTCTTTATGATGTCCTGAATCTTGTGGGTAGGTGGCCTTGAGGGATTGAAGCTGCAGGTTAATTTATTTTATCAATAACATATAATATATCAAATTACAATAAACTAAACAAAAAAAACTAAACTTACGTATCACCCTCAGGCTCAATGTATAGACGCTTATCTGCTACAGCTGTAGGATCCCCAGCACCAACTGCTGCTGGTGTAGATGGTCCACCGTGTTCTGGCTGCACCGGACATGGGTAATAATATAGCGGGGGGTAAGGAGGATAAGGTATGGTGGATGGACCAGTTTATGATGCTGGTGGGATGTAATATGGATAGAACGGAGCTGCATGTGCCTGATCTGGAGAGGAAAATCGAAGACTCGTCGACGCAGGAGTGAAGTACCCAAGAAAGGGTGGTGGTACACTAACATCAGGTGGATCTAACTGGCCCTGACCCTGCTCACTGGGGGGCTGCTGCTGACTCCTGGGTGGTGGTGGTGATGGTATCACTAGTGAAACTGAACTCCGCCCCTCACTTTCATCAGGCTGTCTAGGTCTGCTAGGTCCAACACTCAACTTTTTTCTAGAAAACTTTGAGGTGTAGGATCTACGAGGAGGATCTTCACCTGAAGTCATCTGCATTAAAAGAAGGAATTAGTAAATCATTGTAATAAGTAAAAAAAAAATAGAATGTAGATAAAAAAATTTACAACAAATAGAAAGAATTACAGAATACACAATGATAATTAACATACAAAATAGATTTGAAAAAAACTACTCAGAATCTGAAATATTTTCACTTCTCTCCAGGGTATCTTCAATTTTATAGTCGTTCTCACTTGATGAGCTAGTTGAACTATTCACAGTTTCTAACTGCATTTCAATATTATGGGATGTAGTTGGCATCTCCTCAATTTCAACGGACCTACAATTTGACATCTCATCCTCTTGATGTGCAGTTGCTACAACGTACTGTTGATCAATTATCCCCCGTGCTTTTATTTTAATGACAGCTAGCCAATCTTATTTATCCCTACGACCACTAGGATATTTGCTGAAATAAACTTGAACAGCTTGACTTGCTAACACAAATGGATCAAACTTCTCGTATCTTCTGCTATGTTTTACATCTACTAAACCATATGTAGGATGAACCCTTGTGCCTCTATTCTGTACTGGATCATACCATTGACAATTAAATAAACATATAAAATTTTCATCTTCGCCTGGATACTTCAGGTCAAGAACCTCATTCTGAATACCATAATAGTCACACTCATCTTCTTCATGAGTATTCCCTCTAACACATACTCCATAATTTTCAATTTTTCTTCCTTCACTCCATGACTTGGAATGAAATCTGAACCCATTCACTATATATATTAGCCAGGTCTTCACTTTTCGCATTAGGCCCTATGCTAGTGCTTGCAGACCTTTATTGAAACACTCGTTATCAGCGTTATGTACCTAAAATTTTTTTTTACATGTATTTAGTATTTAATAAGATATAATTTAAATAAAAATTTTAAAATTTAAAGGCTCGCATAAGATTTAAACCAAGTTGAGAATTCATTTACAACAACTTGCTCAATACCCATAGTATCTATTAGAGGCAAATTGCTTACGAAATACCTGGTGAAAAATCATCCAAATAATATTTTAGTATTTCAAATAAATATTACTCATTCTACATATTATGGAAGAACTTACTCTAAGATTGGTTGGACTTCTTCACAGTTCAGTAGCACATATAAAGTCGCTGTTTTGATTTCTAAATCATTGAGAAATCTTTCAATGCATTTGCCACTGGGCTTTCCATGACTTCTAAAGACTGATAGTGCACCCTGTGATTATTCTTGTACATCGAAGTCCATATTACGACCAATCTTTATTTTTGTACTCCTTACATGGGGCTCGAAATAATAAGAGCAGAAGTGGGTTGTTTCTTGAGACAAATATGCTTCACATATCGATCCTTCTGGTCGCGCTTTATTCTTAACATATTTTTTTAACTTGTTTAAATATCTATTAAACAATTAAAAATATCAAGTTAGTAAACTTATGTTTTCAAATTATTCAAAAATATTTTAAATAACTTAATAAAAACACATTTTACCTCTCGAAAGGATACATCCAACGATATTGTACAGGTCCACCAACTCTAGCTTCGTAAAGTAGATGGACTGGAAGATGTTCCATAGAATAAAAAAATACTGGGGGAAATATTTTTTCTAACTTGCATAAGATGATTGGTATGTTCTCCTCGTACCTCCTTAAAGCATCTTTGCTTAATTTAGATGAACATAAGCCTTTGAAGAAAATGTTAAGCTCAGTCAATAAATTCGATATATAATCTGGTAACATACACACTATGATTGGAAGGAGAACCTCCATGATTATGTGACAATCATGACTTTTGAGTCTAAATAACCTCACAGATTTAAGGTCAACACATCGGCTTAAGTTTGATCCATAGCCATCAGACATTTTTAAACCTTTAAGCTACTGACATATTGATCTTCTTTGCTCTAACGAGAAAGAGTAAGGTGCTTTGGGCTTCATAATTTTTTTGTCGGTGGTTATTACTAACTATAAATTTTTTCGTCGGCAGTACTCTTTAATGTCCATCCTAGCTTTGACATTATCCTTGCTCTTACCTTTGACATCCATAATTGTATTAAAAATATTATCCAAGAAGTTCTTCTCAATGTGCATAACATCCAGATTATGCCCTATAAAATTTGTTTTCTAATATGGTAATGTCCAGAAAATATTTTTTTTAATCCAATTATGTTCAACACCATATCCTAAAAATTTAGACTCTGATAACATTGGAAAATCAATAATTGATGAAAAATTAGAAAGTCTCTGTAGTACGTCATCATCATTTAATCTAGGTGGAGGAGGTGACCTATCAACTCTATTTTTAACGAATGCATCCTTATTCCTCCTAAACGGATGATCAGCAGGTAGGAACATACGATGATAATCAAACCAAGTTTTTTTGTCTCCATATTTTAGTGTGAAAGCTTTACTATTCTCCATGCAGTAAGGGCAAGCTAATTTTCCTGTTGTGCTCCAACCAAACAACATACCATAAGCTGGAAAATCACCAATGGCCCAAAGCAATGCAGCTCGAAGAAGAAAATTTTATTTAGTTGAAATGTCATATGTGAGGACACCTTCATCCCATAATAACTTGAGATCATCAATTAATGATTGCAAAAAAATATCAATTTTTACTTTTGGATTTTATGGTCCATGTATTATAAGTGTTAAGAACATATACGGGGTAGTCATACACAACTCTGGTGGAAGGTTGTATGGTGTTAGTATAACTGGCCAACAAGAGTACGGTGAAGCTTCTTGACTATATGGGGTAAAACCATCAGCACATAATTCCAATCTTATATTGCGTGGTTCAGCAGCAAATGAAGCATGTACTCGATCAAAATGATTCCACGCTTCAGCATCTGATGGATGAGAAAGAACACCACTATTTTCTAATTTCTCCTTATACCATCTCATATGACCCGCTGAACTCATCGATGCATAAAGCCGCTGAAGTCTTGGAATGATCGGTAAATAAAATAAACAGAAAAATGGAACATCTTTCTTTTGACGACTTTATTTTCTCGAGTTTGGCTTAAACCGAGGTGCATTGCAGGTGCGACAATAAACTTTTTTTGCATTATCCTTGTAGTATAACATACATCCATTGATACAATAATCAACTTTTGTGACAGTAAGACCCAACTTGGATACTAATTTCTTCATTCGGTACAAATTTGAGGGAATTAAATTATCCGTTGGATTTGTTTCCTTGAGACACTACAGGAAAAACGCTGATTTCCGGCAGAATTTTCGGCGGAAATAAATCCGTTAGAAATTTCGACAAATTTTCGGAGGAATTTTTCCGGCGGATTTTTCGACGCATTTTTTGAGAGGAATTTCCGGCGATTTTCTGCTTGCTTTTCCGACGGCATTTCCGGCGGATTTCTGACGGAATTTTAAATTTTCTGGAAAATGACAATTAGAAATATTTAAAATTATTCATTTTATTAAATTAAATTAAATATTGCTAAAATAAAATAAATTAAAAAGTTTAATAATTTATTGTTAAATTTAGTATAATAATTAATTTAATTATTTTAATTTTTATTAAGTTTATATTTTAATTAAAATATTAACTAAGCTTTTAAATATTTTAAATTAATTATTTTAAATATATTAATTATTTTGATATTTAAATATATTAATTATTTTATCTAAATTAAAAATTATACTAATTTATTGTTAAATGTAGTATAATAATTAATTTAATTATTTTAATTTTTATTAAGTTTATATTTTAATTAAAATATTAACAAAGCTTTTAAATATTTTAAATTAATTATTTTAAATATATAAATAAAAAATAACTCATTACATATTTCATTTTGCAGCAGCGACATAATGGTCATGTGGGAAGCGGGAGAGCCAACAGGCGGAGGTTCGAACCCCGGCAGGTGCAGGCGCGGCGGGCGGGTCACATGGGGTAGGTGCAGACACGGCGGGTCATGCGGGATGCAGGCGCGGCGGGCGAGTCACGCGGGGCAGGTGCAGCAGCGGGTCAAAGCTAAGCCAGCTGGGCTGGAGGGGGCTTCAACGGGCTGAACATGCTTTAATTTTTTTTTTTCATTTTTTTATTTTTCCAACGGAGTATATATCCGCCGGAAATATTTCCGACAGATTTTTCGCCGGAAAAATTTCCGACAAACTATTTAACGCCGGTAACAATTTTCCGACGCACGTTTTACCGGCGTAAATTTTTCTGTCAGAAATCCGCCGGAAATACAAATTTTCGGCGGATTTTGGTCATTTTCTAACGAAAATTGTCCGTCGAAAAAGGCCAATTTTCATATAGTGAGAAGACCAATGAAGTCATTGAAACAATCACAAGGAATATTATATTCAATTTTGATACTCAGCATCCTCACTGCAATCGATAATTCTGAATGAGTTTTGCAACCATCCTAAATTAGTTTTTGAGCTGCATATAGTAACTCAAAGAATTTTTGAGTTTCTGTATTTGGTGGCTCTTCCATATTAGCTCTTAAATTAGGACATGCTACATCAAAAATAAGCTCTTCATACGGTCTAATCATTTGATCTTCATCATATGTTTCAAAAGCTGTGGATGGACTGGCATGAGTATCTCTGTGTGGCTCGTACTCGCCATGTGAGGTCCAAGTCCAGTAGTTTGGAACAAATCCCTTACGATATAAATCAACCTTCACATCATCGGGCTTGAGGAATGCTTGATTTTTGTGCTTCAAACATGGACATCTAAACATTCCATCGAACTTAAATGAAGGTAGTTAAGATGCAACTTGAATAAAAGTCTCAACTCCCTATATAAATTCATCTATCAATCCTCTTCACCGGATACATCCAATATCTTTCTTTTTGGATAGTCATTTGGATGTTAAAGTAAAAGCAAACGTTTCCCTACATATAAAATTGTGAAATCAATTATTAGAAGATATGCAGCGTGAAAAAGTGTACATTATTTAATTTTAAACGAGCCAAGAGAGGAGAACACTAGGACTAGTAGAGCATAAGTCAATTCAAAACTAGTAAGCTGACATCCAAATAAACGAAACAAAATTAAAATAAAAAAAACTACCCTCAGAACAACTGGCAAGCAGTTTCCTCGCATGCAACGAAAAAGTAGGCAATATTAAAAAAGTGCTTAGGGCTTGCATAAACCAAGGGTCCACCACAGCTACAAGGTCCAACGTTAACCAAAACTCCTCCGCAAATGTCACCAAATCATCCAACAAACACCTCCCAAAAATACAACGAAGGGGAAAGGCAAGACTCAACTCCACATAACTTTCCAAAATAATAACCTAAAACAGCAGGTCAAGCCCTAAACCCTAAAGCTAGAACCAAGCAACTCCCAAAAACACAACCCAAAACCAAGCAGCCAAGCCAAACCCGAGAAGCATCCAACAGCCCAAAAACTCAAAGAACCCAAGTAGCTAGCACACTCAAAGTTTTCCATGCCCAAGCACTACATACTCATGCTCATTGGATGTCTTCCATCATAGGGTAGCATAAAAAAATCAAAAGAAACTAATCTCTACAATACTTAACTTAATATTATGCTTCTCTTTTAATGGCAAAAATTCTGCACCATAAAGTATTGCAGGTCTCACCAGCATTTTATAGAATTTTTCCATAAAGTGTTGCAGGTCTCATTACGTATATGCTCATTTCGTATCCGATCTTTAAGAGTAAAGCCACTAATCCACTTGAGCATCCTAATCTCTTTGAACACAAGTAATAGCTCCTACAAACATATCTCTGCAATACTTAACTTAATATTATGCACCATTATGATGGCAAAAATTCTACACCATAAAGTATTGCATGTCTCACCAACATTTTATAGAATTTTTCTGTATAGTTGGGAACTTATCAACAAGAAGAATATCATCAACAAAAAGCATACACTAGGGTACAATTACCTCATGCAAATTTCTAGTTAGAACATCCATGACTAAAGAAAAAAGATATGTGCTTAAGACTGATCCTTAATGTAATCCAATTGAAATAGAAAAATACTTGGTCAAATAATCTTGTGTTTGAACACAAGTAATAGCTCCTACATACATATCCCTAATGACTTGAATAATATAAGCATCCAAGTGAGAACATCCATGAATAAATGAATTGAAAATTTCACCTTGAACTCCCTCTCTAATCTTATCAACAAGAAGAATATCATGAGCAATAAGCAAACACCAAGGTACATCTCTCCTACATACATATCCCTAATGACTTGAGTAATATAAGCATCCAAGTGAGAACATCCATGAATAAATGAATTGCAAATTTCAACTTGAACTCTCTCTCTAATCTTATCAACAAGAAGAATATCATGAGCAATAAGCAAACACCAAGTAATAGCTCCTACATACATATCCCTGATGACTTGAATAATATAAGCATCCAAGTGAGAACATCCATGTATAAAGGAATTGCAAATTTCAACTTGAACTCCCTCTCTAATCTTATCAACAAGAAGAAAATCATGAGCAATAAGCAAACACCAAGGTACATCTGTCCTATATACATATCCCTAATGACTTGAATAATATAAGCATCCAAGTGAGAACATCCATGAATAAAGCAATTGCAAATTTCAAGTTGAACTCCCTCTCTAATCTTATCAACAACAAGAATATCATGAGCAATAAGCAAACACCAAGGTACATCCTCTTCAAAATGTCTAGTGAGAACATCCATGAATAAAGCAATTACAAATTTCAGAAAAAATTAAACCAAACCGAAGGGAGCTTGTCAGCGGCGGGAACTCGTCGTCGGCCGGAAGGCGCTCGTCGGCCGAACAATGTGCGAGATCCTCGGCCGTAGGGAGCTCGTCGGCGGCCGGAGGTAGCTCGTCGGCGGCGCAGCGAGAGGTGTGATCGCGAGCAAGCGTGTGTAGCGAGAGCAAACCAAAGTAATGAAGAGAAAGGGCTCGGGATGGCCAATATTAGGTCAATATTCGGCGGTTTTCCGGCGGTTATGGCCGCCAGAAAAAATTACTTGTCACCGGCGATTTCTACCGCCGGTAATAGCGACAGTAAAACATAAAACCGGAGGTCTTACCGAGGGTTACCATAGCGCCGCTAGTTCCAGCGGTTGTTAATAAAAAACCGCCGAAAAATCGACAGTTAAACAGCCGTACTTACCGACGGCTAACAAACCGCCGGTATTATCCACCGGTAATACCTGAATTTCCTGTAGTACTAGAATGAGGATATAAATGATAAATAAATTAACATGTAGGAGAACTTAAGCTTAAATAAACCATAAGGTACCATTGGTGTTCCTCGTGCTCTAGAGCCAACTACCTAAGGAGTGGACATATACTTTTAAGTCATCCTAAGATCTACCTAAGAGTTTATTATAGGCAATCGAGCTTAAGGTTTAATTACTAAGAGTGTGCTTCAAAATCAAATCGATTGCTCAACATCCTTACCTCAAGCTAGAACCTACCAATATTGATTAAGCCTTACAAGATGAATGTTGGTTGAATGTAATCCATGAAGAGTTAAATCAATTTGTAAGTAATGACATAAGCATGTTAGTACCAATATTAGAGGTTCAATATCTAATTAATTAGAAGAAATGGACATTCAAGAATAAGGCATATGATTTATCTTCAATGCATATATATGACTTATGGACTATAATTTATATTGTGTTATAGTGAGATTAATCCTATATGGTTACTCCACCATAATATGCATTTTATACCGAATGTACTATTAATGACTTAAGTCGTAAAAGTGGATATGAATGAATCCATGTTTCATCACCAAGCAAGCCCGGATTAAACTATGATGGTTTCCTATGTGCCTTTTGACTTAGTGCTATGTCTTGAAATGTAGACTTAATGTGGTTACTAAAAGTTATCCTAGGGTTATGATTCATTCGACCTCATGAGGTAAGTTTAGGAAAGCAGTCAAACCAAGGTTGGTTGATGTGGGAGGCTAAGTAAATAATATAAGATATGCTCTTATTTAGAATTTCTAATGTTTCATAATTTTTCACATCATACACCTTCAAATTGTGTGTGTGTGTGTGTGTGTGTGAGAGAGAGAGAGAGAGAGAGAGAGAGAGAGAGAGAGAGAATACAATTCAGTCATTTATGCCTGATTGCCAATACTAAAACTAAAAGAAGAGCCAGGTGAGCAGCTTCTCACTGTTTTACATAAATCCTCTTCCCTTAATCAATTTAATCACCATTTTATTTTAATTTGCTGAAACGACAATACTGCCAAAAATTTTTAAAAATCAGATTTAAACTTTAATATATGCACTCATGAAAACATTAAAGTCTAAAGGCCAAAGCTTTTCACTATTTAAAGCCATGGATTTCATCATGAATTTGGTTAAAATATGATAACTTTTCACCAAATCTTTACCAAATAAATTTGTAGATCTTCTAAATAATTTAGTAGATTTATATAAAGTGAGTGCTTTTGGGGCAGATCTGTCTGAAATTGACAAATTTAATAATAAAACTAGCAAAGTAAAAACAGGTTAACCTATTTGATTAGATGGCCGGTAATTAACAGTGTTTAACAACCAATAAACAGACTAATTAAGGTCATCTAAAGAGGTTCAATTAACCCCTTAATTAATTAATTAATTCTAAGGCTAATTACACTATAATCATTTCAAGTGAGAAAAGAATTGTTCATAGTTTAATTTTGCTTGAATTTTTCTGAGATTATTAGAATATTTTGTTTTGCTCCCAAAGTGGCAGGCAAATGATATGTAGTGAAAATGATTTCATTGTGGTGGGTGGAGATGCCTTTTGTTGTTAGTCCACTAACATGTTGGAATTCATAAATATCTCTACATATGGAAGGTTTTCTTCTCATTAAAAAACGTTACCATTTATCTCTTATTTATGATATTCAAATATATACATTAAAATGTTTCATTCATGTTAGCATCACTAAAAGTGATGGTATATAACATAATTTCAAGTATTTGAAGATTATTTATGTTCACATAGATGCATCAATTTTTTTCTTATTATTGATAATTTCAATTTTTATTTATAAATTTGTTATTTAGAGGCCTTGCATGTCTTATTGATAGTTTTTTCATATATATCATGCAATAATATTCAAATACTTCTAAGGAAAAGCTGATCAATTTTCGATCATGTCAATGAAATTTCGAGCAAAGTTAGAATTAATTTATTACTTTTTACGTACTCTGTCTCTCTAATTTTATGATTGACTCATTTCATTTGTCTTGCTTTGGATGCTAATACATACTTGGGTCGCATGTAATCTAAGGTGTGCTGGAGAAAATTGATAAGTAAATTGAACAATTTGAGGCTAATGATATCATTGTGATGAATTAAGAGACAACACAATATTATGCTTATAGAGAGATATTAATTACACTTGTTGGTCCTAGAATATTCATGGCGGTAGAGAAATATAAAGTTTAACATCTTAGCATTTTATGAAGATCTAACACACATACAGATAAAAGAGTAGAGATATAACATTTATAAGAGACACCAATATTTTTATATGAAAAATCCTGAAAAAGGGAAAAAACCACGGGACCTAACCTAGTCTGAATGAATCCACTAATGTTTGTAGTTGATTACAAATGAGACCCTTCCTTAGGGGGAAGGCCTTGGTTCGATGTAGCCAATATCCATTATATAAAGTGCACTACATGGTGGGAGTTGGAAGAATCAGTGTTGACATGTTCGTTTGGTATGTAGTCCCCGTGTTTTTTTTCCCATTTTCAAGATTTTCCACGTAAAAATCTTAGTATCTCTTATGAACGCTATACCCCTACTATTTTATCTGTATGTGTGCTAGATCTTCATAAAAAGCTAAGACGCTAAACTTTATATTTTTTTACTGCCACGAATATTCTAGGACGCAACAACACTGTTTTTTATGAATAAACTATTATTTCAATTTCAATATTATGCTTGTAGAGAGATATTATTTTTTCAATTTCTACCATTATAGGACAAATAAATTCAAATTTTCTTATATACATATTGTGAAAGAAAGAGCGATTATTTCTAAGCTCCGAAAATTTCATCATTTTACATGAATTTACTTTCTTAAAAGTATTAGCTATTCAAATTAGCAGTTTGAATGGAACAATAATAACCTTACTTATTTTGATCTACCATCCAAATATTTTCTCAATCTATTATAATTAAAATTCTTTAACTATATTTTTAATCTTTTAATTATACTTTTTATCATTTTGTTAAACATATAATTTTTATTAACATGAATAAAAGCAAAAGCTATATTAATAATACCTACTAAAACAACACTTAAAATTGTTCCCTATCATGAGATCTATAGTTATAAACAAATTAATCAATAAAAAATATACTTATAAAAATATTTTTTAAATAAAAATTATGACATATTAATTTTAAAAACTAAGTGAAATACATAGTAATTAATGATAATTATTTACCAAAAGTAATAATAATGATAATTGTGGAGTCTCATCTGAAACCCAATTATAGTAAATTTCAGGTGGCTATATTTGGGAAGGAAAGATTCTGCATGTTAAGAACCTCATTATTGCCACGAGAGCAAGAATAAGACTATGAAGATTGCATTTATAGGGTTTTTGGAAGCATTCGTAGCTTTTCCCATCAAATCTTCACCATATAAAGAGTAAGAGCAGTGATGTGAAAAGATGTGGAATATTGTGTCTGAGTCTCCCCTAATAGTTTCTTTTCATTTTATGTAATGAGAATAATTTATTTTTATTATATGTAGTTAAGATTTATTTATTATTTTTTAGATTTTTTTTTGGGAGAATTTAAGTGTTAATCGTGACTAGGGATTCGTTTGGGACAATTTTCTTGATTTCTCAAGCAAATTTCTAGCATAAAAATTTCTCGAACCAACAAAAGAAGCAATGATCAAAAGCTGCCTCGAACGAAAGCTAAGAGTTAGAGGGAGATGAGCTCAAGTGCTGGTCCTGATGGTTCTAAAGAAGACAACCAACCAGTCAAAGTAGTTCATCCTATTATTATTATTATTATTTTGTAAGTTTATGGCAATCATTAATTGTAGAAAGGCATGTGGTGTTTGTGGGCCTATGAGTTGAAATTAATCATTGAATATTGAATGAAAGTTTATGAATTGTTCATAGTTAAATGATTGCACCTAGTTCTTTGTTTGGCTTTTTCTTTCCAATTGCATTTTTTATTTTATAATTAAATCTTAATGTTTTCTCAAGTTCTCCTATCATTTTTTTTTTATTAAGAATGATAACATCCTCACTTTAATTCTATTACAACAACATCAACATCAAGCCTTGGTCCTATTACGTGGGGTCAGGTACATGAATCATTTTTTCTCCGTTGTGTCATGTTAAGAGTCAAATTTTCATTTAAATATTAAAAAAATCTTTTCTTATACTTTCTAATCAAGTCCTTTTAGGTCTACCTCAATCTTTTTTTAGCATAGGTCAAATCTAATATGTCAAATCTAGTATGCATTGCAAGCCTCACCACCATCTTATAGAATTTTCCTTAAGTTTGAGGGGTACTTCTCTATCATACAAAAGGCTCGATGCGTTCCTCTACTTCAACCATCCAACTTGAATTCTACTAATAACATCCCCATCTATTTCACCATCACTTTGAACAATATACCCAAGATATCTAAAACTTGCACTCGATCTTTTTAATGACTTGATCATCCAAAGTCACAATCCCCACTAGATCTATTACTACAAAAAATTACACTCAATTTAAATCTACTCAAATGAAAACTTTTATACTCTGAAGTTCACCTCCATAACTCATGTTTTCCTTCAACTCCCTCTCTAGTCTTATCAACAAGAAGAATATCATTAGGAAAAAACATATGCCCGAGTGCATCCTCTTGTAAATGTGTAGTATGAACATTCATAACTAAAGTAAAGAAGGTAGGGCTTAAAGCTGATCCTTGATGTAATCAAACTAAAATAGGAAAATACTTGGTCAAACCACCTTGTGTTTGAACACAAGTAATAACTCCTGCATATATATCCTTAATGACTTGAATATAAGCATTATTAACTCCTTTCATTTCTATAACTCTCCATAGCACTTCTCTTAGAACTTTATCATATGCTTTCCCTAAATCAATAAATATCATATATAGATCCTCCTTATTCTCTCTATGCTTCTCCATTAAACCTTTCAATAAATATATAGCTTTCATAGTAGACCTACCTGGCATGAATCTAAATTGATTTTGAGAAACATTAGTTTCACATTGAAACCTATGTTCAATAACTCTTCCCCATAGTTTTATTGTATGACACATTAACTTAATCATCTATAATTTACACACTCTAGTGCATCACCTTTATTCTTCAAAATAGGAATCAAACCTTCTCCGCTTATCTGACATCTTTTTAGTCTTCAAAATAATATTGAAAATTTTATGAGCTAAGAAATTCTTTCATTTCCTAGACATTTCCATACCTCTATTAGAAAATCATCATAACTAAAATCTTTTTCACGCTTCATTTTCTTTAATAAAGCCCATCACAATCTTTATTGAAATGCTTATCGAAATATCTCATCCATCTATATTGAATATCCTCTTCTAATAAAAAGCATTTTTTTATCTTCATCCTTAATGCACTTCACTTGAACTAAATCATTACTTCTCATATCTTTTTGCTCGGCTAACTTATATATACCTCTTTCACCCTCCTTAGTACCTAATATATTGTACAAATCATTAAAATCTAAATTCTTTATATCGCATATTGCTTTCTTATAGTCCTTATGGGACGCTTTATATCTTTCTTAATTTTCAAAACTTTTATAAGTAAACCAATTTTTGTAACAAAACTTATTTTTTTATCTTTTCTTACACATTTTGAATCCACCACCAATTATTTTTACTAATATGAGCTTTTTTTTTACTCCATGCGCATCCTTTGCAATATTCTTAATATCACTAACTTTTTTTCTTATATAATATTAGTCTCCTCATACACAATCAAAATCTTAATATCTTGAATCTTACTCCTAAAAATATTTTTGTTAGTGATCTTTAAATTCCCCCATCTAATCCTAAGAGAGAATTTTATTTTATTTTTTATATTTTACCCCTTCATCTTAAATTCTAAACTAATAAATGATGTTGAATGCATAAACTTTCACTTGGAATAACTTTACAATCTTTGTAATTTAAACAACCTATTTTTCTTATATACGGTTGAACTAATCATACCACCTTGGCAATCCATGACAATTTTGATTAGATCGATAATAAGTAGCCACCATAAATAGTATTGGAGGGTGGGGATTTGCTTAAAATAACTGGGGAAGGCAAGGCCATAAATGTACCTAGTCTAATTCTTGGATTTAGTTCATGCACGAGGTTGAGTTCATTTGGGTTCAGCCCTTAGGCTAGGCCAAATGGGTTAGGTTTGCCTGGACATCTAGCCTAAGGTCTTTACAAGGGTTTGGCCAAATTTGAGAAAGTATGGAGTTCTCTTAATTAGGTTGGGGTTAAATGAACAAAAGTTAGGTTATTTAGATTCCATAGTCAAATTAACTTTGACCATGGCCAAATGACTTGAGCTTGAGACAATTAAGTCCCAAATAAATCTAAAGATGATTATAGTTATTTAAAGACAATGCCAAAGTTCAAAAGGATTTGGATTTCTTCATAATGGGTTTGGGATAAGCAAACCTAAGATGGGTTACTTGGGCTCCTTAATAAAACTAGGTTTGACCATTATTAGAAAGGCTTGAGGTTAAATATGGGCTCAAATGTTCATAAAATGGTTTAGGACTATTTGAACTCAAGACCAAGTCCATGGGGTTTAGACTAGTTAATTAGACTTGAATTTAGGTAAAATTAGGGTTAGAGACTTTGGTCAAACATACTTTAACCATGAGCCAAAGAGGTTAAATAATGCTCGTTAACTAAGGGATAGTGTCAAGTATAAATTTTATAGCATTTTACTGCCTTAAATATCAGTAAAAATATTATTTTTAGTTATTGTTGTGCATGAATATCTCAAAAAAAGGAAAAAAAATTACAAGTATTAAACTAGTGTCGCAACTCTTCAATTACCAGTGTTGCAGCGTCTACAGCACCCCAATGCCAGATAAGGAAATTACAGCGTCAGAGCCTTAAAAACTATTAATTGATTTAGCACCCTAGTGGAGCCAAGTTTAGTGATGCAACGCGTCATAATGTTGCATCACCAAAAATCAATACTACAATGCTAGAGTCATGGGAATTTGAGCGTCAAAGAACCAAATTGTATAACATCATAGCATCGAATTAAATATTCAAGCACCACATCACTCAACTTTTTTAGAGTCGTGGTAGATCAGTTGTTGAAACGAGAAGTCACACTAACTCAGCCAAAAAATGCGCCAGTTCAACTAATAGACATGTAAGGTCAGTCCAACACCGCAGTAGAGCCCACTTTATAGTGCCAAGATGCAAGTTCATTTTATAATGACGCGGTGCCACCATGTCGAGTACGGGGGTGTAAAAATGGGTATTTGGGTCTGGTTTGGGTTGAACCCAAAATTGATTTGGGTCTAATTCGGTTGACCTAAACTCGACCTGGTTTGGTAAACAGTGCAAGTAGCTTGACCCAAACTTGACCCACACGGGTTACCGGTGTAATAGCCCATATTTTGACTCAGTCAAATAATTTTTTCTCGAGTCATTATAATCCAAATCATAAATCAACTTTGTCATAGAATAGATATTGTAGTATTTTAATTACATGACTTTTTTCATAATTTTTGGGCACTGATATGAATCCTTAAGAAATTGACATATGTCGGTATAAGTTGGATTTTGGGACTGTCAGGTTTTTATTTTGCAAATTAATTTTACTAATATTTTTTAAATAAAATGAACTAATTTATAGATATTTTTTTATAATTTTTGAAGCCCTAAAAATATTTATATAAATTTTATACTAAAAATTAATTAAATTATATAATTATATTATTTTTTTAAATATATTAAGTCATTATGTTTGAATCCTTTTTTTTCTCATTTATTTGGCTAGAATTACAACAAAGAAATGGAAAAGAAAAAAATAAAAGGAAAGATATGACAGAGAAAATGAACTTGGTATTTGGAAGTCATAGAGCAGTTTTCACCACTCGGTTCTATTAAGAGATTTGTTCATCTCGTTGTAAGGAATCATTATCCTTTATTTCAATAATTTTACGTATTTGATATTTTTTGATCAAATTTATATTTTTGTTATAAAAAAATGAGGATAATTTTATATTTATAAAACTTTCATCGCGTAACTTTTATATATCATAAGGATTGAGATTATGAATATTTTGAATATTTTTTTGAGATTTTTCGTGGGGTGATTTTGAAAAAAATAATGATTTTTACTTATTTAGAAACTTATTTTGGCATCTAAAAATAGTATTTTAGTTTAATTAAAGCTTCATAATGATGTTTTACACAATCTATAGTATTTTATTTAATTTTTGAAAATATAAATTTTTTGCTTAGTAGAATTTTTTGTTGCCTACTGTTAAGATATTTTTATACTTTCTAAATTAAGCCTAATTATGTTTTTTTTATTACAATGCGTTGAAAATGTGGGTATGTGGTTTACTGGTCGCTATTACTGTTATATTATTACAATAATAAAGTGTGTAAAGAAAATTAAGTAAAGACTGGTTCTTCACTGAAGTTGGTAGAAGACTGATTGACCTATACAGGATGGTGGGCTTTCCTTTAAATATGTGATTTGGTGTTATCCTAGACTGATTCACGTGATACACTAATTAAGAGTTATAAGAAGATAATTATTTTACTGACGAAAAAAGAGTGACGACTCTACTTACTGAGCCAACGGTTACTGATATTGACACTAATACTAGAAAAACACCGCTGTAGCCAAGACTTTTACTTGTTTAATATGATTATTATAATATATGTTACTAAATCACTACTACTATATGGCTTTACTATTACTACCACCTAGGGGTGTCAATTTTGGGTCACGGGTAGGTTAGGGTCAAACCCGGAACTGACCTGGCACTATTTGGGTCAACCCAAACTCGACCCGTTTCGGTAAATGGGTCAATTTTTTGGACCCGAACTCAACCCATTGTGGGTTCTGGTCAACCCGACCCGACCTGTGAACACGGCAACGCCGTCAGCAACTGCGCGGTAATGGCGTCCGGCGCTAGCAGCAGCTTAGTATCTCAGCTATCTCGCCATCTCAGGACGCTGTATCAGCCAACAGATGCAACAGCAGCGACGCAAAGTCACGATGGGACAGCGGGGCAGCACCGCAGTAGGATGCAATGCGATCAAACGGGGGGCAGTGCGGTCAGCTCTTTGTAAATGGGTTTTAACCCAAATCTGACCCATTTTTTAAACGGGTCAAATTCATGAACCCGAACTTGACCCATTTTGAAATCAGGTCGGGTCTAATCCAAAATTTTCGGGTCGAGTTTGAGTCGAATTTTTGTGTCGTGTCAAATATTGACACCCCTACTGCCACCCATAATACTGATATTATTATTGTTCTATTGTTATGTTTCCACTGTTCTACTATTATGTTACTACTATTATATTATTATTGATATATTGATCATGTGATATGTATTGAGCATGTACATTAGACACTAATAATGAGTTTGTCATACTCTAGGTTCTATATTTAAAGAATTACATATGTCTTTCATTTTAATAATATAACTAGAGCTTACCAATGGATAGTGTAAAGAAACATGGTTATATTTTTGTCTTATCCGGAGCCTCATATCATATGATCCTTATGCTTTTCTAAAAAATATATAAAATTATGTGATAAGCATATAGCCCAGCAATTAATTAAAATCTTACAACTGAAATTAATGCATGATAAAATAGAATAATATGCTATGAATTATATAAATAAATATATGCATCAATATCTATATTGATTATCTATATCAATTTATTCTTTTATAGTTCATCATATCTCAATTCATTATATCATTAATTATAATATCAGTAACAATCAACAATACTAATACCAGTAATAATATTAGTATCATGATCATAATGTTAAATAGTATTAATGACAGTAAAGAGTATTAGTATCAGTCATAATATCAGTATAGTGTTCGTAGCAGTTTCGGTATTAGTATTCATATGTTTAATGAGTGTATCTTAAGGGTACCTTGCTTCTGCACTTATGACTCACAATCAGTTAACCCTTATAACTTCTCATCAATGTACTCCTAATAACTCCCCTTGAATCACATGAAATAATCACCCCGACTCCTTATAACTCTCAATCAATCTCCAACAACTTATGATTCCTAATTAGTAAATCACACGGATTAGCAGGGTATCTCATAGAGTTATCATATCATATATCTAATATCATTCAGTACTTCATTTAAAATATAATAAAATCATATCAAAATATTCAAAATGTTCAAATATATAACATATCCAAACTTGCACGGTGAAAGCTGATGAAATTAGGAAATAATACATTTTTAACAAATTTATGAGAGATAAAATTTGTAAAAATTAAAATTATTGAAAATAGAAGTAAAAAATTAGTCAATTATAATGAATAAAACAAAATTTATAACAAAAATGACTAATAAATATAATTTAAAGACTTTTCTCTCTCCTCTCTCTTCTTCCTCTCTTTCAATTTCTTCCTGGCCAAGCAATCAAGTGAGAGAGTCGGTGGGGTGAGGCATGGATATATATATAGTTAATGGCCTAGCACAGCAATGCTCACCAGATTAGCGTCAAAGCGCTCTACTTTTAAATTTTTATATTTTTAAATAAATTTATTTCACATATTTAAGTTATTACAATCTTCCCACTTTCAAAAAATATCATCCTCAATATATATATATATATTAGTGAGAGAGAGAGAGCGTGCTCAAAATAAAATTTTAAACTCAAATTAACTAATTATAAATCAGAAATTATATTTCTATTCTGCTCATAAGCTCTAGTTATATTCAATTCTTTCAATAATTATTGCTCTGATACCATTTTATCATACTATAGGATCTACATTGAATGAATTATATTTGTCTTTCATTTTAATCATTTAAGTAGAGCTTACCAATGAACAACGTAAGGAAAAATGATTGCATTTTTATCTTGTCCGAAGTTTCATATCATAGGATCCTTACGCTTTTTTTGAAAATATATAAAATCACATAATGAGCACATAGCTCAATAAGTAACTAAAATCTTATAACTAAAATCATTGCAAGATAAAAGAGAATAATATGCTATAAATTATATAAAGGAATATATACAATAATATATATATACTGATTATCTATACCAATTTATCATTCTATAGTTCATTACATCTCAATTCATTACATCATCAATCATAGTATTAGTAACACTCAACAGTACTAATACCAGTAATAATATTAGTATCATGATCAATAATGTTAAATAGTATTAATGATAGTAAATAGTATTGGTGTCAGTCACAATATCAATATAGTATTCATAACAGTGTCGGTATCAGTATTCAAATATTCAATAAGTATATCTTAAGGATATCTTGCTCATGCACTTATGACTCCCAATTAGTCTCCCCTTATAACTCTCAATGAATGTACTACTTATAACTCACATTGAATCATACGAATCAATCACCATGACTACTTATAACTCCCAATAAATTACCAATCAGTGAATCACGTGGATCAGTAGAGTATGTATCTCATGAAGTTATCATATCATATATCTAATATCATTCAGTACCTCATTTAAAATGCAATAAAATCTTATCTAATCATTTAGAATGATCAAATCTATAATATATTCAAACTCGTATAATAAAAGCTTATAAAATCAGGAGATAATATATTTTTAATAGATTTATGAGAGATAAAATTAATAAAAATTAAAATTATTAAAAATAGAAGTAAAAGATTTGTCACTTATAACGAATAGAATAAAATCTATAATAGGAATAGTTGATAATTATCTTCCAAAGACCTTGTTCTCCCCTCTCTCTTCTTCCTCTCTTTTAATTTCTTATTAGCCAAGTAATCAAGTAAGGGAGTCGGTGAGGTGAGATAGGGATATATATATTATTCATGGCCTAGCGCTGCAATGCTCACTAGATTAGCGTCAAAACGCTCTACTTTAAAATTTTTATATTTTTTAAATAAATTTATTTCACATATTTAAGTTATTACAATCTTTTCACTTTCTATTTCAAAAAATAAAAGAATAATTTTTCTAAATTAGATTTTAGAGCAACACAATCAGGTTGACCCAACTTAACCTGCATGGATCGTGGCTGTGAGGCCTCGAGCGGGTGAGACAAACCATGACTCTATGAGGGTGATTGGCTAATGCAAGTGATGGTGCAGGGGAAAGCATGGGCTAAATCATGAGTATGGGTGCACACATATGTGCGAATGATAGAGCGGGAACTCAGGTGCGACCATGTTAGCATTAAAGCATATGCGTGAACAAGCGGGGTAGGGTATGTTCGCGTATAGATGTGACTCGAGTCAGCTCTGGGTTGATTTTTGATTTTGAGTTTTAGCTCAACCCAATTTTTAAAATAGGCCAATATATTGAACCCGAATCCAACCTATTTGGTAAACGGGTTAACCTAAACCCAAAAATTTTTTGGTCAGGTCTGGGTTAGGTTTCAAGTCGAGTCCAATATTGACACCCCTAATATCGAGCATCACGAGCCTTAATCTATTTTTGTACTAATATAAAGAATTTTTTAGTTCATTTTAGTAGAGTATTTTTTTCATTTCAGTGGGGTCTATAATGTTTAATTAGTTTTGAGGGCTTAAGTGTAGAGCCCCCTTATGATAAAGTCTAAGGGAGGCCAGAGGAGAAAAAATACTTCATTTGGTGAGCATCAACCTATCTATTTGTAAGCAACCATACATTTGGAGGAGAAAGAAGAGTGGAGAGTGTCTTGTACTATCCGAATGACATCTGGCTTCACTTTTACTCTTGTATTTTCTTTTATATGCAAGCAATAAATTATGATTTATTTTCTTGAATTTCCATGGCTAACTAATTTCCTAATTTTGGGCTAATGATATGAATTATTTATAAATACTAATATAGACTCTTATGCTTTAAATGAATAATGAATATTTTTAATATCTCTCATTCTTAATTTAATGCAAATAATGGTCATGTGTGTAGTTAAAATCTAGTGTGATATATTATCTCGATGAAAGAATATTATAATAATTAGGAGTGTTGGAATGGAACTCTTACATGTCTAAATATAGGATATTTAGTGTTCTAGGTTCTAAGGAGATATAATCATTGTAGGAAGGCCATAAACCTCCCTTCACATTCTTACAAGCTCGACAGAGATCTAGAGATGCATATGCTCTAATCCACATCAAATATAGAAGAGTCTACTTAGGAAAACTTAGATAATTTACAATCAGTAATCTAAAATATTTAAAATATCTAGTATCTTTTTTTTTACATACCACAGCAGAGACAGAATCTCAACCCTTATTTTCATTCAAAAGGATAAATATTGTTGTTGTAGTAGGCAGTATTAGATTATTTTCATGCTTGCATAACACTTCCTCGTGGGATCGACAACCTCTCAATCACCTTATCACTTGATCGACACGTGCATACATCAACCTATAGCATAAATATAATTCACGCAGATGATCCCACACATCCGATGATAAGCCATGAATCCCAAGGATAAATTCCAAAGTCATGGGCCACGTAGAGTAAGTGTTAGGGTATAAGGTACTTTGGCATTTTTTAAATTTTTAAGGCTAGACTTAGGGTTGACTTAAGGTTGACCAAGGGGGTCCACTACCTATCTAATGTGACTAGGGAGTATCTTAGGATCCTTTGGTGACTTTAGGTAAGTCCATGTTTAATGAACCATGAATAATCTAGTTAAGCTTATGGGCCCACCTACGAGAACTTTTGGGTTAGTTTTAGCCTAACTTTAACCATTTACAAATAAATTTAAATTATTAAAGAGGTTACTAATAAATTTAAGATAGTTTAGTGTAGACTCATAATGGTCTTGGATATCACCTGGGGTAAACTAAAGTTAACCAAGGCTAAGGGTCTTAAGTGTCCAATATAGGGTATGGGGACCCTAAGGCTTTGGGTTTTCTATGACTAACCAATACTAAGTCCTTAGGAGTCCACTCATGAGGGTCCTATGAGGACTACCCTAAATTAAAGAAGAGATCCTAATTACTAAGGCTAAGCATATTGAGGATTTTATTAATCTTATTCAAAAAATGAGATCAACAATGGAGGAACGTTGGAAAGGTTATAAATTTTAATAATCACATTACTACTCCCAACAACAATATACGCCTCACTTTTTTCATTAAAAAATAGACTTTTGGTGAACATATGAACACTTGTACTAAATACAAGCAACAACTAATTCCTCTCTCTCTCTCTCTCTCTCTCTCTCTCTCTCTCTCTCTCTCTCTCTCTCTCTCTCTCTCAATCCATTCCCTATTGATGCCATCATATGATTCAATTTTAGCATTCTCTATATTATATGCATTCTTCTATCATTGTGAATTTTTCCCTGTTCATTACACTATATGCGAACATAGGCTAAAATGTTGAGCCCCATATATCCATGTCTTTATATGTCCTTGTATTATGTCTCTCCTATACATCTTCTCCATGTTTTTAACATTCTTTAGAAGACAACCTAACTCGGTTTCTTTTGACTAAGGAAGTATCTCGAGTCAGAGACTCGCCTTTCCTATCTACTGACACATGATACAGTCCTAGCAATGGAAAAAAACTTTCTTATTTACAATCATGTAATAACATTGCAATGGATCTCCAAGAAGAATAATCATCACAAAATTCAATCCTCACTCAATATGAACTATTAACTTAATTGAAAGGTGTACTTATAAACATATAGATTGCACAAAAAAATGCCCAACCTAAGATTTTATGAATTAGGCCTTGGCTTAGTGGTTCATACCTCCACTTTTATCTTTAAGGTCATAGGTTTAATTCCTATTCTAGACTCAATCAAATTCCTATGCTCTTTGAAAAAAATTAAGGACTGTTGTTCATTGTTTTGTACTAAAGGTTTTGTCCTCTTTTGTGTTTGTCTCTTTAATATGGCCTTATGCCCCCTTTATATATACTATATAGGATAGGTTTATATCCATAAACAAATTGCCCAACTTGAGACTTTGAATACGCATATGAATGATGTAATGGTCTACAAGCAATGTACATGCATTTTATGAAAGAAAAAAAAAAAGAAAGAAAGAATGTCCTATGAAGTGAAATTTAGAAATGGGGCCATTTTATACTAGATATGCAAGAAAACATTACAATTTATTTTATCTCAAAAAATCTGTCATTGCATAGTTGTTGGATGGATAACAAAAACATGTTGCGAGATAGTTAAGCAACTATTAAAATTTATTAATAGAACTTTTCTATTAATGGCACATACGTGTGCTTAATGATGGTTATATGCATGAATCTAAATAATATGTACTCAATAATATTTCTCAAAATTTATCCTTGTTAAATAAATTGGTTCTCCCATACTAGTACGTGCTTGAAAAACATGAATATAACATATATCAATATCATAAGTAGTAGTTATGTCCACATTGGATTTGAGATAGAACAATTTGGGCTTCTTAAGAATTTTGTAGCTAGTGTTTAGAGGCAATGATCCAAGTAAACACGCAAAATAAATGCCTTTTATCTAAGGTAGACAAACACTGATTGAGAGAATCTCCAACCACTTGACACTTTCATTAAAAATAAGAACATATCAAACTTGTACTCTCTCCATGGCCTAGGCTTAGGAAAGCTACATCAACACTCAAAAAAGCAAAAGTGAAAACAAACAAACAAATCAAATCAAATATTTCAAGCTCTGTCATTCTCTCCACCCTCTCTTGCCTACATGACAAGATAGCTTTTGTTCAAATCCCAAATACAAGAGCTCTCTCTATGTAGCTAAGTTAGTCAACCATAGCAAAATGAAATTTTACAGGATATATATACAAGATACCAACTAAAAGACTAGCCACTAATAATTTGGATAAGACTGATGATGGTGTTGATAATAATTAAGTGATTGCTCACTTCCAATTAAGCTCATCTCCTTCCATGCATTAATGTGATGGTAAGACCAACTTTTCAAGTGAAGCTATTGGATTGAGTGAAACTAAGCTTCATGTATCCAATTAAGATCCATCTTGTTATATGATATTGATGTATTGATTGATCAAGATGCACAAAAATTTTGTTTAGCTTCTGAGTTCCAGCATTGTGCTATATCTTGGGCAACCTTAGTGGCATCAATGGATGCACCGAGCAAGCCACGCTTGGTGAACCCTACTGCATAGAGACCTCTCTCTCCTTTCCATCCATTAGGAAATGGCCTCTTCGGCAAACCATCAGCCTCTGAGAAAAACTCGCTATCCTGTCATGAAAAATCATCCAATTTCATAAATTACTTAGTTAATTAATAAGAACCTTAGAAATATAACTTTAATTGTACATTTTTTAGGAATGATGAGTGCTAAGAAATAAATTTAATGTAAGCAGAACCCGAACTTAAAACTTTGAGAACCACTTTAGAAATTTTCACCAATTAAATTAGTTAGCACCATAACTTTGATGCACCATTACCGTTAATGACATCTATATGACTATGTCCTGTCCTATGAATTTGAAAAATAGTCTACATTTTTTAATGAAATAAAATTTGAGTCCATTTATTTCTTGAAAAAGCTAAATGACATATAAATTCTAAAAGGTGATTAAAGAAATACATGTGCTTTCATGCTTAAAATATTTTTGTCTTCTTTTAAGATTCATGAGATACTCTTTCAAATATCTTTCCTTCTATTTATCTTTATAAAAAATAACATTGATAGTTCTTATTTCTATATACATTGAAGGATAAAGGAATCTTAAAAGATATATGCATTATATCATAGTAAAATATGACATGTCAAACTAGGAGATAATACAATCAAATATGAGCTATGCTTATCAATGAAACATAGCTTTATTTTTTAATATAATGCAACATGAAAAGGAATTTCTTAGTGTACCTTTAACCAAGAGGGCACATTACTTCTGTACCCTGTGGCTAAGATCACAGCATCAAAGTCTTCTGATCTCCCATCTACAAACTCAGCCCCTTTGGATGTGAATCGCTTAACTCCTGGATAAACCTGCAACCCAAAACAATCAACAATCACAATATTAATATGATTTGTAACCAAAAACATATATAGGAATATAAAATCTCACTCATATATATGTCATGCATGAAATAGAGTCAAAATACAGTAAATTGGAAGACAAACCTTAATGTCTCCAGACTTGATCTTGTCAAGGGTGCCAACATCTAGAACAGGAGTCTTGCCAGAGATGGCCTTGAGTTCGAGCGGACCAAGCTTGGGTCGACGAAGCCCGAACCGTGTCGTGTCACCAAACATGAGCCAGGTGACGAATAACAGCAAACGATCCACCATTTGTACAGGTAGCCACTTGAGAAGCCACATGCACAGCCCAAAAGTAGACCTGCCAAGCATCTCTCTAGGCAGTATGTGCACCTGTTGTTAATAATTTAAACGTACTTATATGCATATAAATTATCATCAAAATATTTAGAAAGAATGTACTGCAATTGTTGATCTTTCTTTGGAAAATAAATAAAGCAGTAAATTATTGATATGGTGCAGTCAATCTGTTAATGCCATTGAAAATGATAATTTCACAGGATGACTTGACCAAACTTCTTATACAGATCAATAAAAGTTCTTAGTACAACTTTGATCAACCAAGAGTCAGAATCTTTAAAGAAGAGAGAGTGAAAAAAATATCTGAAAGACGTCGAGAGAGAGAGAGAGAGAGAGAGTGAGAGAGAGAGATGGGAGCCTTCTCTGGCGTGCAGATCATGAATCCGAGGAAAAAAGTAAATGAAGGGTAGTTTTCATGGAGAATCTAGCTTTCTTGGCATGCCAAAACTCTCTCTTTTTTAAGCTTAAGTACAAGCCAAAAGTGCACGTGTATCCTTCTTTCAGCTTTGTTCTCTTAAGTAACTCAATGCTATCAAATCAAATATCTAAAATATTATGAATGCTGTAGTTCAGTTAATAAAAAATTTTAAAAATTATTTTCATTGGATCTCATCTGTATTAAATTCTAATTAAATTTATATCGCTTACTAATTAAAACATCGACATTCAAATCTTCGAAGCGACTGAAGCTTAACACTGCAAATTATATTGGCAATATGATGAGGTATTTCTCACAGAAAGCCTTAATTTATTTACTCAGTCTTTTACCACATTCCATAGAATATCAGAGGATGACAATTTGTATGTTGACTGGAGGCATTTTGGAATTTAAAAGACTAATTCAAATAAAAATAACATCAAACAGAAAAAGTTGAAGAAATCTTCAAGGGGGTAAAGCCTTCTGTCTATTAGGGTTTCTTAAACTATTTATAGAGAGACCCAACTGGAACTGATTCCTGATGATCATGAGTGACACCTTCCTTAAATACACTAAATTTAAATCATTAATGGGCCATGCATGATTAACACATTTTTATATTGTCATATATACAATGGGAAAAAAGTTATATAGTATTTATTCATTTTTAATAAGTATAGGATATATATTATATAAATTAATAAACTATATATTAAAATTTATAATGAATTTAATTATGAGTGTGATCAGAAATGCAAGAAATGTTAATAAACATACCGCATCCCGCACGATGATCGTCGGCATGGCGTCATAGTTGCAGAGGTCAAGGCATACCTCCATCCCTGAATTGCCGCACCCAACCACCACCACTTTCTTCCCTCTAAATGCCTCTCCGCTTCGATATCCACTAGTATGGACAACTGTCCCTTCAAAATCCGACAATCCTCCGATTGTCGGTATCACCTCCTCTGCATTTTCCCCCGTCGCTACCACCAACCACCTCGACACATACTCCCTCGCCCACCCACTCCCCTCCTTCACTGTCTTCACCCTCCATAATCCTAATCCTTCATCAAACTCCGCCTTCACCACTGACTCCCCAAACACCGATTGAACTCCGAACGTCGCCGCATAGTCCTCCAAGTACCCAACAAACTGCTCCTTCGTAGGGTAAGTGGGGAACTCGGTCGGGAACGGCATGAGCGGCAGCTGACAGAAGCTCTTTGGTAGATGAAGGCGGAGTCGGTCATAAGACTTAAGCTGCCATAGAGAGGCGATGCAGTGAGAACGCTCGATGACTAGGCTCGGAACGCCTTCTGATTTTAGGCAAGCAGCGATGGCAAGGCCAGAGGGGCCGGCTCCGACGATGATTGGCCCAAGGACGTGGATGAAGTCATGTGCTAGCTTGGCTTCCATTTCTTGAGAGTAGTACAAGTTCATGAGTGAGGAGAGAAGAGTGAGATGGAGATGATAAAAAGAGTATTATTCAGTGTACAACTAGTTATAAGGTTAGGGTTTTGGTGGAGAGGGGAGACCCTGTAAACATTAACGTGAGATATTTGTTTTGTGGTTGGAATGAGCTTTGTTTGATCTCTGCAAGAAGAGAGGGGGAATCCCCTTTAATTCGGGGCTTTGGGGGTTTGAGCTTATCCTTTTTGAAAGAGGATAGAAGAGAATGGCAGCGAGGGGAGATAGAGAGGAGGGGCGAGGGCCTGTATTTATAATGCTTTTCTGCTGCTAAATTTTAGCTAACATATCAAAAAGCTAAAATAAGAAAAAAAAAATCAAAATTATTACAATTCTTATTAAAAATGGCTTTTCTCTATCCAACTGGCACTAAAATTGGTGTTTTTATCAAAGATAGAAATTTTTTTAACAAAAAAACAAAGGATGATATGTAGTAATCATGATTAATTAGGAACTAATGATGATGTTTTCTAATTTAATCACTAATTAATGTTAATTAGTCGAGTCACTTTTGCTATAGCAAAGCGAATCAGATTCTGCAGGTTAGTGAGGACCAGTACTTACTGTAATTTATTTTAGTGCAGAAGGTATATAGGAATGTTTAGGTAAGTTCATTAGCAAAAGCAAAGGTAAACTTGTAAATTAGATTATGCTTTTTGAACTAAGTTATATATTCATTAATTCTCTACTTTAAAAGTAAATATACATTTAAAAAAAGTGTAAAGCTTCATTTGGGACAGCTTTTTTACTGTTTTTCTTGAAAGCAGCTTTTTAGTACAAAAATTAAAACTTTTGTACTAAAAAGCTTCTTTAAGAAACAGTAAAAAAGACGTCCCAAACGAAGCCTATATACACCTTAAATTCATCATATTTATTATTTATTAACTTATGAGAAAACACAAAACATTTGTGACATTTTAGGCAATAAGAATAATTTAGTTATAATAACTTAAACAACTTGATAATAGTTATAATAAAAGTTTGAGAAAATAAACTTCGATGTGATTGCAAAATTTCATTGATCAAGCAAAAAATTTTAGCGCAATTATTTCAATATCAAAACATTCAAAAATTTAATGATGATTTTCCATACTTCATTCTAAATTTGATAAATTTATAGTCGAAATAACTGTCTTATCTTAAAGAATATAGTGACACCAAAGTTCCAATAAAATGACTTGAAGGGCACAAAGTAGATGAAGTGATATAGATTGGTCAATCAGATGAGCCAGCAAAAACTATGGTTGCACATATAAGAGAGGATGGAGGTGATTATCACTCATTTGGCTAATCGGTGGAATGTCCGACTACCTACACAGCTTCCCCTTCCCCGGAGCAGCCCTCTAATGGCGATAGATTATGACCATACATCATGTATTGCATGAAATTCATTCTCATACATCTTAGCTTCTTCAAGCTTTTTCAAGCTCCACAAGCAATCGATCCATGAGCTATGTTGGACATTGAATTACTTTCAAAGACAGCAAGTATTTTGACATACCCTCATGAATTTCTAATATCCTAAATATAGGCTTCGTTTGGGATGGCTTTTTTGCTGCTTCTTAAAGCAGCTTTCTAGTATAAAAATTTTAGTTTTTAAACTAGAAAGCTATTTTTAAAAGCAATAAAAAAATCATCCCAAACGAAACCATAATCTCAATAACTTTGCATAATTATTATGACTCCTACAAAACTCCAATCCACTAGATGTTACAAGTGTTAGATTGTTTTGGGGGAGAGACAATTATGTACCAAAATGCAGTGTATTCTTGCTACTTTTTATTAACCCTTAATTTGATACATAAAAAATCCTCAAAATTATTTCAGACAATCAAATCATCAAAATCTTTATCAATTTTCTTTGTTTGACTAGTGGTGCCAAGAGTTTTGAAATAGTACCCTATGCTAGCCAATAAGAGACTTTGATGGTAGTAGCCAATGCAAGATCTCACTCAACCTGACCTAAGTCGGTCCATTGGGCTGACCTAGGAATAGTATCATTTGATACTATTCCAATTTATGAAAGTGATTGATTTAAACCATATGATACAGGATTTGTTTTGATAGGTATTAATCAAAATGGTTATAATATCCAAACTAAAAAACTATAAATAAGCCTTATTTCTATATATTTATCATAAATTTAAGCAAATATAACATTCATAGATCTTACAAATGTCTATAGTACTAGTTAATTGGTTGTTTCTAATTTTTTCTCATTCCACCTTCTTTGCCAACTTCTAGGTCACCTTATATGTCTTCTTTTTAGAAAAATAATAGTTCTTATCACCTTTAGTAGCCTGACATTTCTCATCATTGGACACCCATCATCACCATAAGTCTAATATTTTCATACGCTTGAGCATTTATCAGTCTAGCGCATGTTGACTATGAAACCATTATAATTTGACATTAGAAATCCATGATTCTAATCACCCAATGCCCATTATGTTTCATTGATGCACAACATCCATTATTTCCTTATTTTTTAGTTGCTTAACACCCACCACCATACGATGCATATCATCATCTAAAATTCACCATCAAACTCAACACCTTCAAGCAGCTCCTTATACAACTATCATAGGAGGCACTCTCTTTAGTTCAAGTATTATTTTAAGTTAATTAATAATTCCATAACTTTCGTGAAGGGCAGCTCTTTATAATCTCAAAAAATAATTTTTTTAATTAATTCAACTAGATTTGGTATAATACCCCAAATAACTTTAGCATCAACAACAACAACATCATCAAGCCTAAATAATGTTAGCATATACTTCATTGAATTGGGAGATGGTCAAATCAAGCTGATAGACTGAGTTTTGTATTGATTGTTTATGTTTAATTGAATTTATAATGGATCAAAGATATACCAATTGATTCTTATATTTGGTCAAGTAGTTTAGAGGTTCATCAAGATTATATACTCCCATTGAATAGATCCTATCCGACACCATCGAGTAGTTTTGTGAGTACCTAAAATATTTTAGCATTATTAGAATTTGACTAGTAAATCTAGCTACTCATCACATTAATGAAAGCATTTAATGCCATCATCTATCTATATGGCTAAAGCATGCATCACTGCATACCATGTCTTTCATAATTATTATGAGATGATTACAATTCTTGGGCTAATTGTTACTGTTGTGTTGGCATAATTAATGGTGATATCACAACATCCAACATAACCCAAACACATCCCATTCATTCACAAAAAATCCATTTTTTTTTTTTGTAATGATCACAGTTACAATTCTAAAGCTATAGTGATGGAAACTAACATAAATGATAGCTCTCTCTTTCTCTTTATAAAAACCCTTAAATGAATCTTCACAAATGGTTTATTTTTTTTATTTTTTTTATTTTTTGGATAAAACCCCGACAGGGCCTCCGTGTTAATATCAAAAAAGGGTTACAAAGTCTTTAAGGGGACTTTCAGCTCACTAAAGCTCCGAAGAGTCACATTCAAAAAAGAAAATAAAAACCTAGGAGCCAAAAATTCCCCACCTAAACAAAAATACAAGAAAACCTAAGAACATTCTAGGGCAGCAAGGAGGCCGCGCCCAAAAAAAAGAAATCTGGAAATGAACTCAGTTAAGGTCAGCCAAGAACCAAAATTGACCAAGCCAGGAAGTAAAGACACGATCCGGCTACCTGCAAAAAAGGAAGCCTTCCAACACCAAAAATGTGTATAATCATAGCTTATAGAGAAAATCAAAGAAGTATAAAGATAACAGGCACAAGGAGTTAAGAAAAGAACCTCCTGCTCGCAAGGGTAAGGTAATAAAATGTTGTGACACGAAGCAGAGCAGCCACTAAGGTAACAGCCACGAGAAAGCTCAAGCCAAAACAGGGAAAATAAATGCCTGAAATACCGAACTCCCCCAACCAGGATCCAGAAGCCATAAAATCCACCAAAAAATAATAGAATAGCTACCAAAACTCCCCCTCCCGGTATGTCACCAAAACAGAAACCACTTCCGAACATCCAGCAATAATCAGTGAGACATAACGGGACAAGGAAGTTCAAACAGCAAAAAGGGCCACCAACACAATAACAAAAAAACAACTCAGGCATTAGGACTAGGCAACAATGAAGCAACCCAAAGAAAATCCAACAGAACCGTCAACCCAGGCGCAAGTAAGGCAACCCAGTTTTGTCTAAAAGAGTAATACCTTTAAGAGAATGAGGCAAATTGGTGATATTAAACTCTTGGAATCTGTTAAGTTTACAACCATAGTTAGCAAGCCAATCAGCACCTGCATTAGCTTCCCGATATATGTGAGATATGGTGTAGTTGAGAGTCTTAAGGTACTGATTAATCTTCCTAATAGTATAGAAATTTTTAGGATTACCAGTCAACCCATTAACAAAGATTTGAACCACCAACATAGCATCCACCTCAACCCACACAAAATTAAATCCCATTTGAATACAGATTTCAAGGCCCAAAACTAAGGCTTCCAGTTCATCGGTGATATCATTACAGTAGGTAATAGGGGCAGCAAAAGCACCCAGAACACAACCCAGATGATCACGCAAAATACCACCAGCACCGGCTTTGTAAGGCCCAACAGACCCATCAGTATTCAATTTGATATAAGGATGGGTAGGTTTAAGCCATCTAACAATTCTCTCTTTCTTAATAACATTTTCACAAACAAGAGAAATGCCCAAATCCAAGGCAATATTGTTAGAATTATGAAATTTTTTTTCAGTAAGCACTTTAACAGAATATAGTTGCATAATTTTGTTTTTAATGTTAGTGATTGTTTGCTCGGCCTGCATTTTAACACCGTTGTGTTTAGAATCGTTTCTAGCTTTCCAAAGGTACCACAAAATGATGATAGGCAAAAGATTATAAATGTGACCTTTAACATTATTCATCCAACCTTTGAGAATGGAACCCACCTCATTGCTAGAATTAAAGAAGCCTTTACCAGCAATACCATAAAAATATCTCCAAACCTTACTAGCAAAATTACCATTAACAAAAACATGTTTAATACTTTCAAGGTTATAACAGCATTGACATTTAGAGGGAAAGATTAAACCTTTTTTCTGAAGAAGATCATCAACAGGAAGAAAACCTTTCAGAAAACGTCACACCAGAATAGAATAAGATAAAGGAAAACTATTATGCCAAATAGCATTAAAAATCTGAGATTTGTTATGCTTAACCCTAAAAAAATCCTAACTCATTTGTAACTGAAATTTACCAGAAGTAGAGGCGTTAAAAAAAATAATATCCTTGCAATTAATTTGTAACAGAATCTCTAAAATAAGCTTAACTAATTCAATAGGAATGAAATTCAAAAGCAGGTTAACATTCCAAGAATTATCAACAAAAAATTTGTTAACCTTAATGTTGTGGAGAGTATGAGTGTTTAAAAGTTGGTCAATGGAGCACAGACCCAGCCAGTTATCTTTCCAAAAAGAAATGTCACCTTTACCTAAACCCCATTGAATGAAAGGTTCCGCTTCCCATTTTATTTTGCAAAGTCTTTTCCAAACACCAGAATCATTTCTTTTGAAAGTACAGGACAAAGGATGCATGTCTTTGCAATATTTAAAATGCATAAATTTGGACCACAAACTGTTATTAGATCTAAAAGAGAACCATAATTTGTGAGAAAAAGCTTGAACCATGTCAGTAATACTTTTGCAACCTAAACCACCTTCGTTTAAAACACCACAAACATTCTTCCAAGAAGCCCAACAAATGCAAGAGGAATTACTTTTAGAACCCCAAAAAAATTTACTTAGCATTCTTTCAAGTCTAAGGCAAATAGACTTAGTAGGGTTTAAAGTGTGAAACAAAAAAATAGGGATAGAGTTTAAAACACTTTTAATAAGCACCAACCTGACCCCAAAAGAGAGAAAATTAGAAGACCAGTTAGCAAGTTTCTTCTGGAAAATCGTAATTAATTCTTCAAAGAGATTGTTGTTTTTCCTACCTTTAAAAATAGGGGTACCCAAGTACTTTATAGGCAAAGTTCTAGCAGAAAAACCACAGATTCTTTTGATATCATTAATTCTACTATTGGACACCGATTTACCCACAAAAATGTTAATTACTGTTCGAAACTATTGAAACCCCATTTTCATTCAAATCAGTTGATTCCACACCGTCAGCAGCAAAAGAGTGATCAGGAATAATTTCTCCTTCTTCACAACCTTCTTTTGAACCAATCTCAGATTCCCCCATATCCTTATTCAAGTCATTGTCAACAATAGTAATAGGTTGAGTTAGAGGTATATTAGATTTATCATTATTAAGCAGCATAGAATCAACTGAAACAAAAATATTAGGCACGGTTTCCTGTTCAACGTCGTTATTCTCCTTGTTAGCAACAGTTAAAATATCACCGTTTCCCTCTTGCATAATAGCAGAAGGATTCTTTAAAACGCACAAAGTGTTTTCCGGCAAATCCTCCGGCAGGTTATCCAAATTCTTAGAAGCAGACGGTTCGCAGTGATCCGTTTGGAACAGCTCTTGATTTTTAACAATAGGAATATACTCCTTACTAGCAGTAATAGTTTTGCCAACCTGAGAGTTTTTTTTAAGATCAGGATGTAGTTTAAAACAATCCGACAAAGCATGTCCATGCATTTTACAATGGGAACAAAAATCAGGAGCACTTTCAAATTCTACCTTTTGTAAATAACCAAAAGCTTTAGATCCTACCCAAATTTCCTTAGAATGTTTCTTGGTGATATCAACCTCCACTAAAACCCTAACAACAGACGGGCGAGTTCTAGAAGCCGTAGCTTGATCAGTTTGTAGCGGTCTACAAAAAACAGAATCGAGGGCATGTAAAACCTTAGGATTGAAAAAATGCAATCGCAAATTAGGAAAAGAGATCCAGATCGGCACAATAGGCGATTCCTCTTTGATATCGAAGAAAGGAGTCCCCTTTAAAATACGCATTTGACAATTATTAATGAAGTAAGATCGCCTAGCAAAAACTCTGCTATAATCCAAATCGTTCGATAATTGAATAGCAACATGTCGAGAATCCAATAACCCCACAGAATAAAAACCAGAAAGCTTCAAACTACCGAAAAAATGGCGAATCGAGTCCAGATTAGGTCTACGCAGACCAAACTTACCCACCAAGGTAAATTGAAAAGGGGATGCAAGTTGAAGAACTTCATCATCAGACAAAAAAATAGCAGGGACACCGTTAAAAACACCTTGAGTTAACGAAGGAAGTTTATCACCTGACTGGGATGCCGAAGAGAGCACCTCTTTAAAAGATCGAGAGCGAGACGGAGATTTCTGTCCATCCGTGTCGAGTTGAAAAAACCCTTTACTCTTACCGGAAACCGGTTCGTTAACGATCCCCCACGGCGTGGACGAAGAATCCCCCGCCATGAAGACCGCCCTAGACGGGCACAAACCAGAGTAGGGCACCAAAGCTCAGACGAAACAACAAAAATCTCGAACCAGGGGAGAAAGTCGGAGGAAGAAAGACGAGAGAACAAGGGAACCCTAAAATCGCCAGAGACGGCTCTTAGGGCGAACTTTTTTTGGCAATTTTGTTCACAAATGGTTTATTATTTGCTATTGTTGGACATGAAAAGCAGTTACACCAAGAAGCCCTCAAGCAAATTTCTTCTCATCTTGGCCTACTATTATTTCCTTCTTCTCCATTTCTCTACTGCTTCATTATAAATGCCTCGAGCTTTGCAAAACCAAAGTGATAATAATAAAAGCTCTAACTAGAGCCTTATCATGGTGGACATAAGTAAAGATGATTGAACCACTTTAAATCTCTATGTTTTCATATTCCATTTACTTTCTCTACTTTACTCTATTTTTTGCTCTCTCTCTCTCTCTCTCTCAATCTAGACTTAGTAACTTTGATTATAGAGAATTCTTCTTGCCTCTAATAAACCATAGTAGAACTCTCTTCTTGCTATCTCAAGCAAGCCCACTATTTTCCATCAACCTAAATGTCTAACAATAATAAGGGCAAGATAACAAAGTAGATAATAGTTAACACAAAATTAGTAATAACCCGATTTCATAATAGATAACAAAAGTAGTTAAAGCTACTAGATAACCAAGGACGATATACTCAAGCTGTTTAGAAACTCGATCAACAAGGAATAAAACTACCCAACCTCATGGAAAGAGTTGGTTATGCAAGTAAAAGTATTCATGCAATCCTACATAGACGAGTAAGATTATTAGTTATGCATTATAGTGTTTCCTTTATTAATTTCTTCAACACCAAGTTAAGATCACAGAACATTGATAGGGGCATGTTTGGATCACAGTGCATTAAAAAATTCATTCATGTCAATCACAACATTAGCAGAGATCATCAAAAGTCAAGATCACATATGAGTGATAAGTTCATCCATTTTGAAGATAATATACTATCAAAATTACCCTTTTTAAGGAATTTGAGAGATATAGAGACCGCATAACAAAAGAAATCAGATAGATATAGAGATGTAAATCAACTAAAGTGAATCTAATTATAATTAGTTAGTTGTTAAATTTGAAGTAATTAGCATAAATAAGCCTTGTAAGCCGATCAATACTCCCAAGGTACTTGATCCTATCTAAAGTATTTTGGGTGCTCAAACTCCCAAAGAAAGAGCAAAAAGGCAAATAATAATAAAAAAGGGGTTACATATTCATTATTCATCATCTTTGATTCTCCCCAAATATGAGTATTTATAGACTTTCAAGGCATACTTAAGCTAACTATTCTACTAATTAGATATATTTAACCGCTAACTAATTGTAATTAGGTTCACATCATCAACTAAGAGAGAAAAATAATAATTTTTTCCTTATATTATAAGCATAACTCTTGTATCAAATTCTATATTTGATAATAAGAGATATTATATCAAATTCATAGCATTATTATAGAAGTATTTAAAATCCATAGGTTTTTAATTAAATTAAGCCACCTTAATTTAAAACTTTTTCGGAATAGATATCACTAAGTCTGAAATCATCTCTTGATCTAGAGGTGTAATTGAGTTAAGCCGCCTCATGAGCCAGCTTGGGCTCGACTTGATAAATAGTTCATCAGTAGAACTCAATGAGCTAATGAGCTTAGCTTAGGCCAACCCCGACTCAACTTGTTAGCTCATGAGCTAATTCGTTTGAAATTTATTAATATAAAATATACTTAAAATATATTAAAATTCAATAGGTTTAATATAAAGTTATTAAAAATATTTTAAAAGTACGTCTCTTTCTTTTTCCAAGATATTTCTTATTACTTCTCATTTGATTTCTTATTCTTTTTTATCTTGCCACTATAATAATTGATTGAATAAGAATGACCTTCTCTTTTTCTTAATAAATGCACCAGGTCGTGAGCGAAAGCCCGAGCTCAAGCTCAATCTCAATTAATTAATCAAGCTCAAGCTCAAATATAAGATTGCTCGAGCTTAGCTTGACTCAACTATTTAAACCGGCTCTTTTAATGCATGATTCATGCATCACCACTTAATCTATTTAACCAAGATTATTCTATTAAATGTTGTAATATTATTTTGAGTAATAAACTTTTTTTATTACTTAATTGATTATTACCTATGTTAATATCAAAATTATTAGTGTATTTGATTTACCTTTATTAAATTCCATCAAAATTGAATTTAAATTTCATTTATAACATTATCATTTAAAGCAACCATCAAAACAAATAATTAATATATATCACCATATAGCAAATGTAGAATTTGTGGGAGTTTTTTTTTAATATTTGGGATTGATATATCATCAAAAAAGTTATCTTAATCGGGCACAAATCTCGAGGCAAAATCAAGTTGGTAACTTCCAAAATTAAATATGGGACCATCTGAACTCCGATTTCAACAAACTTACAGTCGAACTGAACGTCTCAAAAATACGAACCGAACGACACCATATTCGACTCAATCTGAGCCCAAATGGGCCCAAATCAAAGACCCGAAGCGCATTTGGAAGGTTCAAATCATAATTTGGATTACCAAACGGTTTTCGAACACGACATACTTATAGTCAAATCAAGCGGCTCGATGAGACGAATCCAATAAGCCCAAGATCATCAAATTCTGATATCATTATGACATTTAAATATCCAATAAACGATCTATGATCAAGGGAATCAACATCGGCCGTCCATTCAAACCACTGCCAACTTGCCCTTGATCTTCCTCTTATTTACTGGTCATGCCACTCTAAAAAAATTATAAATAGACCCCTCATTCCTTATGGAAAGGGGGTCAAGCAAAGAGGGAAACAAGAGAGGAGAGGAGATTTCTCTTGCCACCAAGCTCCTCCTCGACCACCTTCCGGCTACCGGCTGTTGTCAAACTTTTGCCAGACTTTTGCTCGGCAACCGACTGAAGCCGGACTTCTTACTGGCAACCAACTGACATTGGACTTCCGTCCGGCCACTGACTGTCGCAGAATTTCCTCCTGTCCATGGACTGACGTCGGACTTCTGTCCGGCCACCAACTAATATCGTACTTCCATCCGGCTTCCAATTCTTGCTGGACTTTCACCAAACAATAATCTTTTCAACCTTCGTCGCCCGCTGACAATGGTCCTTCCGACCACTCTCACCCGAATACGGTCTTTCCGACCTCCATCGCTAGACAACAGTCTTTCCAACCTCTGTCACCAGTCAACTACGGTCCTTTTGACCTCCATCACTTGATAATGGTCTTTCCGACCTTCGTCGCCCCTCGACTACAGTCCTTTTAACCTTTGTCACTAGACATCGACCTTTACAACCTTCGTCGCCTGCCGACTACGGTCCTTCCGACCTCCATCACTTGACAATGGTCTTTCCAACCTTCTTCGCTCATCGACTACTATCCTTTCGACCTCCGTCGCCAGACAACGGTCTTTACGACCTTCGTCACCCGCCGACTATGGTTCTTTCGACCTTTGTCGCCAGACAACGACCTTTATGACCTTTATCGCCCGCCGGCGGTCCTTCCGACCTCCATCACTTGACAATAGTCTTTTCGACCTTCTTTGCTCGTCGACTACTGCCCTTTCGACCTCCGTCGCCAGACAATGGTCTTTACGACCTTTGTCACCCGCGACTATAGTCCTTCTGACCTCCATCACTTGACAACAGTTTTTCCAACCTTTATCGCCCGCCAACTACGGTCCTTTCAACCTCCGTCGCCAGACAACCTGACAACGGTCTTTCCGACCTCCATCGCTCGTCAACTATGATCCTTCCAACCACCGTTAACCGAATACAGTCTTTCCGACCTACGTCGCCAGCAAGTCAAGGACTACCCCCAATGAAGGGCCTCATTTGTAATCGACTGCAAACACTAATGGATTCATTCAAACTAGGCTAGGCCCCGTGGGTTTTCCCATTTTCTAGGTTTTCCACGTAAAAATCTTGGTATCTCTTATAAATATTGCATCCTCTATTTTTATCTAATTGTGTATTGGATCTTCGTACAAAGCTAAGATGTTAAACTTTATATTTATCTACTGCCGCGAATATTTCAGGACGCAACAGGAATGTAATCTAAATTTTAATAACAAAAATGAAAAAAAAAACATTATATATTTTGACCTAATAAATGGATGGTCAAGATCACTTAAAAGAGCGAAACGTGCATGGAACAACCACCGTCCATCTCCATGAGAATAGAGATGGCTTTATTTTCACGGCAAAAAAAAAATTCATTATATTCCCTTAAAAGCATAGGCATCTGTTTTTTATTTTTATTATTATTTTTTTTACTGTTTGTCAGCAAAAAATTAAATGTGCATCTAAATTATTCTCCACATATTTGGGATAAGATAACTTTTTTCTTGCTTTGCTGTTTTATTTGGTTGTTATTTTTTTGCTATCTTCTTGCTTGCTATTTTCCAGGAGTTTCTATAGTGGGAAGTAGGAGTGCAAACGAGTCGAGTCGAGTTCGAGTCAGGGCGTGTTCAACTCGAGCTCAATTATCAAATACCGAGCTCGAGCTCGAGCTCAAACTCAAGCTCGTCCCATTATAAACTAGCTTGAGCCGGTTCAGGAGCCTCGGCGGGATTTTTTAAATACTATTAATTATTTTAAATATTTAAATATAATTTTTTATTAAATATTTTAAACATTTATTATTAATTTTAAACATTAAATATTAATTTATTTTTATATTATTAAATTTAATAAATAAAATATTTTTTAAAAAAAATTAATAATTATTCAAGCCAGCTCGCGATCTCACGAGCCGAGCCTCATCAAGCTCGAGCTCGAGCTCGTGTTCGAGCTCGAGCTTGATTCGTGAGCTCGATAAACTCGGCTCGCAAGCCCATAAAAAGAGTAGAGATCGAGCCGGCTTGGCTCACTTATACACCTAGTGGGAAGTTATTTTACAACCAAATTCATTAACTTGTGCTAGCTATAAGAAAGCAATTGTTCATTTTTCATATATATATATATATATATCAGCATTCAAATAAGTTATTTTGCTCGTAATAATTTTACAATAACTTTTACAAAAAATTACAGCTATCCCAAACAAGTTCTTATGGATGTGAAGTTACTATAGTGAAAAGCTGTAGAAAGCAGCTTTATATCACAAAAAATTTTGAAAAGCTATGAGAAAATAGTAGCCCAATAAAATTATAATTACTGCCTGAAAAACAAAACAGTCGAAAAACCGTCCCAAACAAACTCTTAGCTCTACAAGAATAATTAAGGTCTCTATCATTGCATTTTTGAAGGTGAGATCATAAATATTTCTTTGCATAAATAAAAATAATTACGAATTGACTAAGCAAATTGTCGGTTTATGGGAGGTCAAAAAAAACAATATAAGCCTGTGGTGCAAAGTCTATGTAAGCACAACTTCTATTATTATTATTATTATTTGTCGTATATGCTTTTGGCTTATGTTAATGACATACCTAAAGAGCTGTTAGTTCTTTCAATTAGTAGCTATAAGTAATAATTAGCTCAATATATTAGTAAATTAAGATTGGATGATGCTCTTTCTTTTATTTACCCTTTCTTTATAGCAATTTTCAAACCTCTACAAAATTACCCTTTCTTCAACATCAATCATCTAATACAAGTGAAGCCTAAGATATTTATATTTAACCAAACATAAATTTTCAAATTTTTAATGAATAATGCAATGAAAGGTTCTAATGTATATAAAAAAGGACTATATAATACAAATAAAATTATAATTTTAAATTTTAAATAAATTCATTCTTGTATTTCTAAGGATAAATTTTAAAAAAGAGCATGTTTAATGCATGATTAAACAAAAGAAGCGTGATTATTAAATAATTTTAAAAGGAGCAAAAATGTCAAATAATTTGACGTTTTCTATACAAAACATAATTAATTAAGAAAACACCAAATTATTTGACGTTATTTGATGTTTTCTATAGAAAACGCTACATATTTTGACATTTTGTATTAATTTCGGGTAGAGAGAGAGCATAGGGGAGAGAGAGGCACATGAAGAGAGAGATGCTGGGACGACAAGAGAGAGAGGCATTTTGCACTAATTTTGGGAAGAGAAAGATACCTAGAGGGGAGAGAAAGAGACACAAAAATATAACTTAATTTAATTAAAATTAATAATATTATAACTTACTTTAGTTAAAGTTTATAACTTAATTTAATTAAAATTAATAACTTTATAACTTAATTTTTATTTAATTAAGTTATAATTTTAATTTATTAACTTTAATTTAATTAAGTTATAATTTTAATTAAATTAAATTATAAAGTTACTAATTTTAATTTATAATTATATTAATTTATAAATTAATAACTTTATAACTTACTATAATTATAATTTTAAGTTATAAATTTTAATTAAATTAAGTTATAAAGTTATTAATTTTAATTTATAAATTAATAACTTTATAACTTAATATAATTTTAAATTTAATTAGAATTTTTATTCAATTAAGTTATAAAATTATTAATTTTAATTTATAATTATATTAAGTTATAAATTATAATTTATAAGTTATAAGTTATAAGTTATAAAGTTAAATTAAGTTATAAAGCTATTAATTTTAATTTATAATTATATTAATTTATAATTATATTAATTTCTAATTAATAACTTTATAACTTAATATAATTTTAAATTTAATTATAATTTTAAGTTATTAATTTTAATTAAATTAAGTTATAAAGTTATCAATTTTAATTTATAATTAGATTAAGTTATAAATTATAAAGTTAAATTAAGTTATAAAGATATCTAAAAAATTAATAAATTAAGTTATATTATCCTCTCTCTCTCTCTCTTCCCTCACCCCGCCTCTCTCTTCCCGTCCCACCATCTCTCTCCCCCCTCGGCTCTCTCTTTCTCATCCCAAAATTAGTGCAATTTTCTAGAAAACGCCTAATAATTTGACTTTTTCTTAATTAATTTCGTTTTCTATAGAAAACGTCAAATTATTTGACGTTTTTGCTCCTTTTTAAATTATTTAATAATCACATTTCTTTTGCTTAATTATGCATTAAACATGATCTTTTTTTAAATTTATCCTATTTCTAATGGGGTATGTTCCTGGAATGAATCCATAGATGTGCTATAACAAGTCATCCATCTTGATTTTTTTCTCCAAGTAGTCCGCTTTTATCATACACCTTAGAGATTGCAACCTTCTAAAAAGATAACTTCACGGAGAGATTACTCAATGTCTTGACCTTGGTCAAGACATCTATAGCCTTAAAAATTATGATAACCCTAATTGGATCCTCTAGTAGACTTAGGCGACTAAGCCAACCTATTTCACCTAGTCCCAACCTAATTAACCTAATCTAGCTTAATTGTAGATTGAATCTACCCATATATTTAACTCAACCTTAATTGTGACCTAATTAAGGCCTTAGATTTGTTGGCTCAAGCCCTATCCCATGACCTTTCATAGGGGTGACCTAACCCACTTAACTTAATTAGCATAAATGATCAATAGATGGGCATAACTGGGCTTACAATTAGTCCCTAGACTTATATGAAGGCCATGACATTTCTTATGCCCACTTTAGCAGATTGTCTCTTACATCAATGAGTAGCAAAAAAGTTTAGGTCAGGGACCTTTATGAAAAATATCGCATAATAACTCTAAATCCACTACTAAAATTAAACGTGCTTAAAAAAATCATTTTAAGTACTCCTTAAGGTTCTCCGCATCATTTTGGAAAATCCTAGAAAGATGGGAGGACTCTTTAATGATCTTTAGATGGATGACAAATTATTTAATAAAAAGTTTGGCTATATTAATGAAAGTATAAATATTTCTTCCATAAAAGGTAGAACCAGATGTGAGATTGTCCTTTAAGAGTTATAAGGTGAAACTCTACATCAAAAGCTTATTGAATTTCCAAAATGATCTTATGGTGGTCAATATGCTCATATGGGTGGAAGGTCCCATCATATGGATCAATTTTAGGCAACTTAAATCTCACTATAATTGAATGTTGGAGAATTACATCACTTAGAGGTGAAGACTCTTGAAAACTACATCAAGAGATAAATTGATTATTTCCCCTCAAAAGAAACTCATCATCAACAAGGCACCGCTTATTTCGTAAAACATTGTAAGTGGCATCAATAACTAAATGTTGAATTAAATCCATCAGATATAATTGAGGATTACATATTAGCTGAGCAATACATGAAAGATGGGATGAACTCGTTATATTTGAGAGAATTTGATGAGGTTATAGTGGAGGGGGAGCTACAACATGAGGAGATATTACACAAGTGGCATGAAATAGATCAACCTCAAATAGTTCTTGATTTTGTGGTAGGATAACCATCATCTTGTGATTGTACTCTTTATTATTTAATCTCCTCCAAGAGTTGTAAGACTTAAACTTGAAGTTCTTCCATCCTATGCATGCGACCCTCCAAAGTGAGGTCTTGGTGGCCTTCATTACCTAAATTGTGTTATCCTTAATTCACCATTCAAAAAGTATTTATTATATGTTTGGATTTTCTTATAGACAACGTCAAACTATTACATGCTAGAAAATTTATGGTGGTGGAGTACTTAATATCTCAACTTTGTATTAGAGTCCTACTTACATAGATATAAGTCGTAAGGGACATCTGAATTTCTTATATGAAAATTTTAAAAAGGGAAAATAATCATGGATCTGACCCACTTGAAATAGTCCGCTATACACTTCAAGATAGAAGAGTTATATCTTCTCCACAAATAAAGAAGATAGGATTACACCATTAAAAATAATTATCTAAATCTCATCTCATTGTAAGGATTATAGAGGTTGAGTGTCCACAGTCAAACAAAAGAAGACCAATAACAGTGTTGGATGTTAGTAATCAAGCAACAATAGTCAAGTGAAGAAAATTGGGAAATTGCGATGGTGGTCATCGGCGATGATCTTCAAGTAATATAATAGAATTTTTAATCTCTTTCAGCTCCTAAACCTCCCTCACGTAGAAAATGAAGTCATATTTCTAGCTTTTTGATAAGGGCATTTTGATAAACTTGGCCAGAAACTAAAACACTCTATCGAACATCTCATATTGATCAATTTCATTATTAATCATTTATTCAGCATCTTAGTACCTTAATGACCTCAAATTACAAAATATTGGGCTCAGAAGATTCATTTCTTCGAGCCACTTGACTTAAGTACAATTAATGTCTTGAAGTTTTCAATTATGCTTCAACTGCTTGATTTTGTTTCATTTGGACTCATATTAGATAACTTTTTATGTCATCTCATACTATTGAACCGTTCATTAATTTGACTATACTAAAATCAAAGTTCAAATGATCTTGAATTTAATTCTATAAAATTTAATTCAAATATTACGTCACATTCATTCTGATCCAATTTATTTTCTCGAAAGATATCAATCATAAAGATATGAAGAATTACCACTTAACATCATAAGAGAGAAAATTACAAACTTTATATCATCACATCATTTAATATTATATCATCATAATTAAAGAAAAAAAGTGGCTTTAAGTATGATCTTTTAGTTAACAAATCACGTTATTAATAAGAATCATTCTTCTTTTCAACAAATATCAAAAAGAATTAATCATTAACATATGATTAGATATAAACAAACATTGAATATCGACATCTTCTTTAATGACAATTTTAGAAACTCCAAACCTTTTTTCTTAATTGATTCCCTTTATATTATTTCTAATTTGAAAAAAGTGAGATATGAAATTGAAAAATCTATTTTGCATCATTTCTTCCACCTATCAAAGAGCTTTTCTTCTTCTTCTTCTTCTTCTTTTAGGGTTTTCTTCTGGAGATTGTGGAGCAATACTGAAGCCACTTAGGGTTTTCAGTTATATTAAACTAATCATCCATAGATTGACGATTTTGGGTTTTTAATTCCAGTTTTTTGTGGGGGAGGGAGTGGTTTTTCTTCATGATTTGTGCTTTTGCTTTGCGGCTTTATAAGAATTAGGTGAGTAATTCAAGTGAACCTTAATGAGACAGCATTATGCTTTGCATTTATTCCTTAATTAAAGAACACATCAACTTTATAATCTATAAATAAATATTTCTTTCTCTTATCTTATTTCTTCTCTCAAATTCCTAACCCGCACTCCTGCCGACACCCGCTCTCTTGCAAATAGTGTCCCCTATTTCTATGGCTGACCAATGGCGATTGACAATCAACAAGTGATGATTATGATATGATGAACAACGGGTGACCCTAACATAGGGGAAATTATTCTGTGTAGATTCCGAACGTAGCTCTACGTCCGGACTCCAATTAAATTAAGATACGTGAATTTTTTAAGACCCGACAACCCGACCCAGCTATGAAAATTTTGAAATGCTGCAACCAGACATCGGGTTTTCAAAATTTTCATAGCTGGGCTAGGTCGGGTCATCGGGTCTTAAGAAATCCACTTGTCTTAATTTAATTAGAATTCAGATATAGAGCAATGTCTGGAGTCCGCACAAAATAATTTCCCTAACATCAAACTTTTTATCTTCACAGTGTGCCTTCAATATTACAATAAAAGGTAAATCTCCTAATTAAGCACATCGGTTGTTGGTATATAAATGCTTGCTAATCAAGATAAAACTTTGTAATTAACTACATAATAACCAATTCAAAAACTAATTATTCTAATTAAGAATGTAGAATTTACTGATAATGTTATCAAATAATTAACTAATTAAATAATAGATTAATTAGTCTTACTAAGAACAAATTAATCTATTTAATCATACCCATACTAATTATAAATATTATTCAGCTAATTGATTAAAGACTAATGAGTCCAATCAATTAAGTATTCAACTAAAATTTGAATAATCTTATTAATTAGCCTAATAAAACATTATTATAGCATAATTTCAGATAAGTTCATGCAAAACAAATAAATTATAAATAAATTCATTTCAAAAAAATTCTCTTATAAAATTTATCCCCAATTCAATTTAAACACTTAAATTTAATAGATAAATTCGAAACTGAGCCTACACAAAAGTTTTGTTTGGGATAAATTTTTTATTACTTTCTAAAACAAAATTTTCAAAAAATTTTTGTAGTAAAAATTAATTTTAAAAAATAATAAAAAAATTATCCCAAATAAAACAAAATCATGCCCTCAGAAGAAAAGCAGACAAAAATATTTGAAATTAAGCTCAAAAGATCCCTTCCAAGAATCAAATGGCCCAACATTTATAATTAGATAGTACAGAACCCTATTGCAGAATTTCACAATGTGTCTCCGACACAAACCTAACCTTGTAATTAGGTCGTACAAAGCTTTATTTAGCCAAAAATGGTGCAGAATCTCCTAACAAAAGCCAAAAGGCAATTGATTGAGAAAACAAAAGGGGAGAATTGTTCTTCGAATAATGCCAAAAGATATGCAATTTTTTTAAAAGAAAAAATAGGTATAAATGTAATTTTGCATGTACATGGAGTTTTGTTTATTATTATTATTGTATTTAAATGATGTAATATTTTCCAAAAGAATTTTATTGGGAGTAAGAAAACAAAAATCTTTTATTTATATCCTCATTCAACATAATCAATATTTTATAATTATATATATAATATTTTAATGTCTAAATTAAATCAAATCATATATATATATATGATTTAGAGATTATTTAACACTAACAATCTTGTTTAGGGATGTTAAAATGAGCTAAACCCTAAAATTTGGGACCAACCCGAAATTGACCCGATCCAAATCGTATCAACTCGAACTCAGCCCGTTTAACAAACAAACAAAAAAGACCAACACGAACTGGATCAGCTAGCAACCTGAATGACCTAAATCTAACTCATTAACTCATTTTGGTTTTTTTTTAAAAAATATTATAACTTATTAACTATAAAGTTTAAAATATTTGAACAAAAATAAGAAGATTGCACCTACAAGTTTAAAAAAAATAGGGAAAAAAGATATTAAATAAGCCATTTTCAAATCAAAGGTGGGTTCACAAATCACCCATTTAATAAACAGATCAAAAAAATCAAACTCAAATCCTACTGATTTATTAAATGGGTCAACTCAAACCTAACTTTTTCAGGTCAAGTTTCAATCAGGTTGTCGAGTTAGATTGACAGGTCAGGTCATATATTAACACCCCTAATCTCATTTATGTGATTTAAAGATTTGAAGTATATAAATAAATAAAAAGATTTATATGCTAGTTACAAAAATAGAAAAGAATTTTGTGTCATCCATGTACATCCCCCTTAATTAAATTTGTAGATTTTAGTTCAAGTCCAAGGGTCAAATCAGACATGACTTGCTAGAACTAACTCAAATTGATTGAATTACTTCAATTTTTTTTTTTTTGGGAACATTTCGACATTTCCCTTCATAAATAAACGTTCTATGATATGAGAAAAAAATTACTTCTTTTCCCTTTCATGTCACATAAAATTTGGTAGAAGCCCATTCTTCCATGATATATTGTATTCTATGGAAGTAAGACATGTCTCGAGCAATTTGTCAATATACTAGCCAAATGTGTCGCCATATGGCTCAGCATATCTGATCATACTAATTGTGGTTACTGGTTACTAGAAAGGCTACATTTTGCATGATTCAATTCAAATTCAGATGAAGGAATTTCAACTTACATATGAATCCTAACCCTAATTGATCAAACTCTTGACCCAATTAGGATTTTGCCACGACGGGTTGTCAAATTCAATGAACATCAAAGTTTTTTAAATCAAATCGAGTCAAATGGATCAAATTTGCCATTATTTGGCATATTTTAGTATGTTATGATGTTACAGAAGAGCCATCTTAATGCACATGTGAATTACTCTAGAGGTAACCATGTTCATCTTATGCTTTATTGCATGGTAAATCATACAAAATGATGTGTTTTGTGATGGGAATGATGGATATATCATGGAATGGAATCTTCATGTGAGGTATGGAAAGATTTGTAATGGAAATTTCATATGAATGTGTATAGATGGGTAAATGAAAGTTGACCCTTGCCTTAGTAGAAGAGCAAGCTATATTGATGAGGCCATCAGTTAGAGATTTCGACACGTGTACCATCGACGGAGACGTAGATCGGCGGCCACGATTTGTAGTCTTTACTTTTGATGTATTTTGCATTTTTATTTATTTATGTATTTTCAGTTTCCCAGTTTACCCCTAGGAGTAGTGAGTCTCTATTGTAGCCCCGAGGGCATCTATGTCTTTTATTTTTCTTAGTCTTGAGGCATATATATTAAGATCTCCATGCTTTGTATTTGGTTAATGAATATTTGAATGAAATTTCCACTTGTTGATTTGATCTCCTTGTGAGTTCTTGAGTGCAAAGCAATACCCGTCAACCTTGGTGGATTCCAAGGTTCGCGGCTCAACGAATTTCCTCCACCACCACCCCTCTCCTTGCTTAGTCCGCCGGTCTCAACCAACCTATCCCCCCCCCCCCCCCGGCACCGGCCAACCGCCACCTCCCCTTGCCCATCGCCGGCCCCTCCTTCCCCTCTAGCCAAAATCTACTTCCCTAAAATAGGTTCTAGTAATTAGGAAAGTTACCTAATTGAATTTCAATTTTTAAATTTGAAATTCAAATACTTTCTTAATACTAAAACTTAAATTTAGAAACTTCCATAATTAAATAAATATGAGAATAAAATCAGATTTGATTTAAATCTCCATTAACTCTTTGGGGCCCACCTCATTAAAGCAAATCCCCCTCCCTCCTCTCTCTATGTGGCCGGCCCCTTATTGGGCCCCTCTCTTCTCCAATTTAACTCCAAGTCTCCACTAAATCAGCCACTACTCCCCCCCTTAATTGCCGCCCCTAGCCTTTCATGGATTTGTTTGAAATTTCAAACTAATTCCCTCAAATCTGAATTAATTTTATATTTCTGAATTTTCCTTAATCTCCTCCTCCATCAAGCCGCCCCTTCCCCTCTCTCTTTCCCCAACCCTAGCCGCCCCTCTCACCCTTATTCCCCAAACCGACCCCCTTCTCCCCTCTCTCCTCTCGATACACTATGAATGTCAGTTCCCGAATGGGACTACGGACTTGTGCTTGATGATCAAGATCAAATCAACGTTCTCAAATCGCCGTTCTTTGACGTGGGCTTTGACTTCGACGATACCATTGACGACTACATCAACCACATCCAAGATACCTTAGTTGACGTGATTGATGAGCAAAGGACAAAGGGACGTTGGATCCTCACCGGTCGAACGCCTCCTCCAACTCCGGCTCCTTCTCCGACGACTTCTACCCTAGGCGTTGCTTGTCTTCTAGTGGCATCACTAAGTGTGCTCACAATTCTCTTCCGCTAACCACCAATTTCAAGAAGTTGAGTGAGGGATCTCTAGGTGATACTTCTAAATTTTAAATGTTGGGCTTTGTTAATGTGCTATTTGCATTTACTTTAATTTTGGTTAGCAATTTTGCAAGACTTGTTAATCTCAAATTGTCACTATTTGCTAGTATTTAATCTCTTCACTACGAATTTCTAAAAGTCTAACTTGAGCATGCAATAAGTTTATTAATGACAAAGCGAAGTTCTGCAATGTTTTTAATCTCTTAATGGCAATTCTTATTTCATCGCATACGTTTCACATCATCTTGGTATCAGAGCATGGTAGGCATAGGTAATATGTGCTAGAAAACATCCTAGGAGTTTACCTTACCAACCATGTGCTTGTTTGCATGCATCCCTTCACTTAGATAATTTAATTTGTAGTGTCTGCTAGCTGTCTAGAAAATTTCTGCAGCATTTAGAGAGTTTTAGGTGACCCTAACCTAGTGTTTAAGTGCTGTCCACATCCTAAAACTCATTCTAATCACCTAGGCAACTTCACCAACTGCTGTAGTTTGCTGTCCACACAAAATCTGCACTATTTAGTTGCATTAGGAGCATTTCATTTTAGTGTTTAGGTGTTGTCCTTTTCCCCCTTTACCTCTCCTAGTGTCCCCTAACATCTACCCATGGATCCGGAACAAATTCAGGCGACTCTAAACCTTATAGTTGGTCAATTGGGAACGGTTACTCAGCAAATTAGAAACACCCAAACTGATTTAGCGGACTTTAGACGCCAAACGGGTGAGCGACTAGATAACATCGAAAGGATAGGAAATGATGTTATGTATACACCCTCTAGACCCCCGTCACCCTATGTCGAAGAAACTAGAGCTGACTAATGACCTCAGAGGGAACCTTACAATCCCCATCCTAGACCCAACCATGAGCCTGTAGGACATGAACCTATTTGGAGAGACAACGATGCCCAATTGTTGAAAAATATCCGAATAGACGCCCCTTCCTACGATGGGACCCTCAACCCTCAAGTCTTCTTGGATTGGATTAAAGGGATGGATAGTTACTTTAAATGGTACAACATTTCGGAGGCTAGGAAGGTTAGGTTCGCGGAGATGAAGCTTACTAATCGAGCTAGCCAATACTAGACCAATTTAGAGAACATGCGTGAAGCTCGTGGTGAACATCCCATCACCGATTGGCGAACCATGAAACAATAACTTAAAAGAAAGTACATCCCTCCGTCCTACTATCTTAAGCTCTTAGATAAATGGAATAGACTGACCTAAGAGAGTAGACCTGTAAAGGATTATATCTCTGCCTTTGATGACTACATGATCTGTTGCAGCGGAGAGGAAACCACTACCCCGGCCCAAATCCTTTCTATGTTTAGAGCTGCTCTAAGGGAAGATCTGAGGAATGAATTATTTGTTAGATGAGTTGATACTTTGGAAGCTGCCTGCAGCTTAGTGTTGGATCTTGAAGAGTCTAGAACCCACTCTCATTCTAAGCATTTAGACTCCCGCCCAACCCCTTTCAGAGCTTCATCTAGTCAACCCCTTAACCGACCTACTGGCCCGGTAGTTACCCGACCAGCTGCTACTCAACTTCCACCTCGTTCTGACTTTAAAGGACAAACCCCCGAACGTGACACACCAAAAGAGACCTCTGGAACCATGTGTTATCGGTGTCATGGTTATGGGCACATTGTCTCGCAATGTTCTAGTCCCTACAAGGTTACTATCATAGAAGAGGTTGAAGAAGAAGTTGAACCCGATACGGACCTCGTCCATCACATTGATGAGGAAGAGGATTTTTTCTGTGATGATGACCCGGTAGAATTACAAGTTGTTAGGTGTGCCTTGTCCCAACCTAAGCCTAGTGACGACTGGCGTAGGACCTCTATTTTCCACACCTTCACCAAAATTGGAGACAAGAATTGTAAGGTCATTATTGACAGTGGAAGTTGTATCAATGCGGTCTCCTCAACTATGATAGTCAAACTCAATCTGAAAACCACACCTCACCTGAATCCATACAAGGTTGCTTGGATCAATGCGACGACCATTGAGATAAAAGATAGGAGTCTGATTCCCATCGAGTTTGTTGGGTATCAAGAGAAGATTTGGTGTGATGTGTTGACTATGGATGTATGACAGATTATTCTTGGCCGACCCTAGTTATTTGACAATGACGTCCATATCTATGGGAGAACTAACATCTGCATATTTGAGCACAATATAAAGAAGATCAAGCTTATGCCATCCCAACCGAAATCCCACAAACCCAAAGTCAGACCAACCCCTGTTCGACCTAGCAAAGGGCTCCACTTTCTAACTACTAAGGAAGTAGAAGTTGATATAAACCAAGGCTTACCCATGTATGCTCTTGTCGCTAGAGAAGTGACTTCTGACCTGGAGGAACCTATCCCCGAAGAAGTTAGGCCCCTTATTGAAACCTATCATGACATTTTCCCCGAAGATCTGCCCGACCACCTCCCACCCCTTAGAGACATCCAGCACATCATTGACTTAGTTCCCGGAGCGTCTCTGCCCAACCTCCCACATTACTGTATGAATCCTACGGAGCACGTTGAACTTAAAAAAGCAAGTGGATGAATTATTGCAGCGTGGTTTCATTAAAGAGAGCCTTAGCCCATGTGTTGTTCCTGCACTACTAACCCCCAAGAAGGATGGTTCTTGGCATATGTGTGTTGATAGTCGTGCTATCAATAAAATTACTGTCAAATACCGATTCCCCATTCCCCGACTCGACGATATGTTAGATATGATGACTGGCGCAACCCTGTTCTCCAAGATTGATCTTAAGAGTGGTTATCATCAAATTAGGATTCGCCCTGGGGATGAATGGAAGACGGCATTTAAAACTAAGGACGGTTTGTACGAATGGATGGTAATGCCATTTGGTCTTAGTAACGCCCCTAGTACTTTCATGCGAGTCATGACCCAAGTCCTTCGACCCTTCTTAGGAAAATTTGTCGTTATATACTTTGATGATATATTGATCTACAGTAGCTCGGTGGATCAACATCTAGATCATCTGAAACAAGTCTGTGAGATTTTGAGGAAAGAATAATTATATGCCAACCCAAAGAAATGTATGTTTCTCACAGATAATATTACCTTTCTTGGATTTATAATATCATCTCAAGGAATTTCAGTTGACCCTGAAAAGGTTAGAGCAATCAATGAGTGCCTGTACCAACAAACATTAGAGACGTTCGGAGTTTTCATGGATTGGTCACCTTCTATCAGAGGTTTATTAGGAATTTTAGTACTATAGTGGCGCCAATAAAGGATTGTTTAAAGAAAGGAGAGTTTCATTGGAATTTAGCTGCCACTAAAGCCTTCGAAGAAATTAAGAGAAAAATGGTTGAAGCCCCAATTATGCGTCTACCCGATTTTTCTAAAGTCTTCGAAGTGACTTGCGACGCATCTGGTATTGGAATAGGAGGAGTTTTATCGCAAGAGGGACACCATGTTTCCTATTTTAGCGAAAAGTTAAATGACATCCGACAATGATATTCTACATATAATAAGGAGTTTTATGCGATCATTCAGTCCCTCAGATATTGGAGATACTACCTCTTGCCTCAAGAGTTTGTAATATTTTCGGATCATGAGGCTCTGCGGTACATTAACTCGCAAAAGAAACTCAATGCCCGTCACGGTCGTTGGGTTGAATTCCTACAAGAGTACACTTATACGATTAGACATAACACAGGAGTTGAAAATAAGGCCACTCATGCCTTAAGTCGTCGGATGATGGTTACCCGTGAGATGAGAGCTGAATTAATTGGTTTTGAACGACTCAAAGAAGACTATTTGGACTGCCCTAATTTCAAAGAAACTTATTCCCTGTTGACTAATAGAGGTGAACGTATTGCGGATGATTTCCTTCTAAAAAATGGATACTTGTTTAAGTCTCAGAAATTGTGTATCCCCGACACCTCTCTACGAGAGTTCCTCGTATGGGAATTACACGCTAGAGGCTTAGCGGGGCACTTTGGGCAAGCCAAGACCATTGCCGCAGTTGAACATAGATTTTTCTGGCCCAACCTCAAACGAGATGTTAGTAGACTAGTCAAAAGGTGTCACACTTGTCAGCTGGCTAAGCAAAGAAAGCAGAATACTGGCCTCTATACTCCACTTCCTGTCCCCAATTGCCCATGGCAAGATGTTAGCATGGATTTTTATTTTAGGCCTGCCCAAGACTGCTAGGAAGTACGACTCGGTGTGTATTGTAGTAGATCGCTTCTCCAAGATGGCCTATTTTCTTCCATGTTCCAAAACTTTTGACGCCTCCCGGATCGCTAAACTTTATTTGATGAGATCGCCAGACTTCACGGTTTACCCAAGACAATAGTGTCTGATAGGGATGTCAAGTTCACTAGTTACTTTTGGAAGACTTTGTGGCATAAGATGGATATCAAACTCCAATTTTCCTCTGCTTTCCACCCACAAACGGACGGGCAGACTGAAGTTGTCAATAGGAGTTTAGGTAATCTTCTTAGGACTTTAGTGGGTGAACATATCCGAGATTGGGATTCCAAACTTCCAATAGCTAAATTCGCTTATAACAATTTCGTTAACCGAACAACAGGTATGAATCCGACTGAAATTGTGTATGGTTTCCAACCTAGGCAGCCTATAGATTTAATCCCAATGGGTCCTAAGTTTAGAACATCTGAGTCAGCATCTGCATTTGCATCGCATCTATAGGAATTGCATAAGGAAATTAATAACAGAATTGAACAGAGCAATGCTAACTATAAACTTAATGCGGACCTCAAGAAAAGATATAAAGAATTTAAAGTGGGAGATTTTGTAATGGTTCGGATTCGTCCGGAGCGGTTTCTGCAAGGAACCGTTAAAAAGTTACATGCGAGAAGCGCAGGACCTTTCAAAATAATTTTCAAAATAAATAGTAATACTTATGTGTTAGACCTTCCTGAAGGTTTTAATATTAGCCCCACGTTTAACATTGAAGATCTCGTAGCCTATGAGGGTCCAGAGTTTAACCCCACCAATCCACTAAATAATGAGCCTTGTGTGACCCTACCTAGTGAGAACCCTAGCATACCTCCTCTCCCAAATATTTCTACTTTACCTATTGCGAAGAAAATTGAGGCAATACTTAGTGATGACCTTATTTCCACTAAAGACGGTGGTCGCCAAAGATATCTAGTTCAATGGACAGGGAAACCGAAGATGGAGAACACGTGGATTGACCGAGACGAGCTGCAGAGATTGGATCCTGATTTACTAGAGGGGTACGAGAGTTCCAGGGACACTTACTCGACGGGGTCGAGCTTTCTCCCACCTGGGGAGAATGATGAGGACATCAGTCAGAGATTTCGACACGTGTACCATCGACGGCCACAATTTGTAGTCTTTACTTTTGATGTATTTTGCATTTTTATTTATTTATGTATTTTCAATTTTCCCGTTTACCCCTAGGAGTAGTGAGTCTATATTGTAGCCCCGAGAGCATCTATGTCTTTTATTTTTCTTAGTCTTGAGGCCTATATATTAAGGTCTTCATGCTTTGTATTTGGTTAATGAATATTTGAATGAAATTTCCACTTGTGATTTGATCTCTTTGTGAGTTCTTGAGTGCAAAGCAATACCCGTCAACCTTGGCGGATTCCAAGGTTCGCGGCTCAACGAATTTCCTCCACCACCACCCCTCTCCTTGCTTAGTTCGCCGGTCTCAACCAACCTATCCCACACCCCCCACCCCCCCCCCCCCCCCCCCCCCCCCCCCCCCCTCTGACCCTCCCAGCCGCCCGTCACCGGCCAACCGCCGGCCAGCCGCCACCTCCCCTTGCCCATCGCCGGCCCCTCCTTCCCCTCTAGCCAAAATTCAAATCCCCAATCCCCTTTAGTCATTATCTACTTCCCTAAAATAAGTTCTAGTAATTAGAAAAGTTACCTGATTGAATTTCAAATTTAAAATTTGAAATTCAAATACTTTTTTAATATTAAAACTTAAATTTAGAAACTTGCATAATTAAATAAATCTAAGAATAAAATCAGATTTGATTTAAATCTCCATTAACTCTTTGGGGCCCATCTCATTAAAGCAAATCCCCCTCCCTCCTCTCTCTATGTGGCTGGCCCCTTATTGGGCCCCTCTCTTCTCCAATTTAACTCCAATTCCCCACTAAATCAGCCCCTACTCCCCCCCTTAATTGCCGCCCCTAGCCTTTCATGGATTGGTTTGAAATTTCAAACTAATTCCCTCAAATCTGAATTAATTTCAGATTTCTGAATTTTCCTTAATCCCCTCCTCCATCAAGCCGCCCCTTCCCCTCTCTCTTTCCCCAACCCTAGCCGCCCCTCTCACCCTTATTCCCCAAACTGACCCCCTTCTCCCCTCTCTCCTCTCGATACACTATGAATGGCTGTTCCCGAATGGGACTACGGACTTCTGCTTGACGATCAAGATCAAATCAATGTTCTCCAATCGCCGTTCTTTGACGTGGGCTTTGACTTTGACGATACCATTGACGATTACATCAACCGCATCCAAGATACCCTAGTTGACGTGATTGACGAGCAAAGGACAAAGGGACATTGGATCCTCACCGGTCGAACGCCGCCTCCAACTCCGGCTCCTTCTCCGACGACTTCTACCATAGGCGTTGCTTGTCTTCTAGTGGTGTCACTAAGTGTGCTCACAATTCTCTTCCGCTAACCACCAATTTCAAGAGGTTGAGTGAGGGATATCTAGGTAATACTTCTAAATTTTAAATGTTGGGCTTTGTTAATGTGCCATTTGCATTTACTTTAATTTTGGTTAGCAATTTTGCAAGACTTGTTAATCTCAAATTGTCACTATTTGCTAGTACTTAATCTCTTCACTAAGAATTTCTAAAAGTCTAACTTGAGCATGCAATAAGTTTATTAATAACAAAGCGAAGTTTTGCAATGTTTTTAATCTCTTAATGGCAATTCTTATTTCATCACATACGTTTCACATCATATATGCTTGTGCCAAGAGAAGATGCTGCAAGAGAGCTAGCTAAATAGTTAGCCATATGATGACATTTGCTTCTGCAGGAGAACTAAGTTGTTGGTGCAGCCCTGCCAATACAAGGCAGATGTGAACGGACACAGTAAAGCCTGCGGATGCAGGAGACAAAGCCGTAAGGCTTGCACCCAAAAGTGTCAAGCAACCCTTGCAGATGCAGGTGAGTAAGTCACAAGGTTTGTGCCCAAAGAATGCCAACTATGTAATTGAAACTGAGGGTTCATTAGGGACAACTTTTTTATTACTTTCTAAAGTAACTTTTTAGTACAAAATTTTCTTGAATTAAAAATTTTTGTACTAAAAAACTATTTTAAAAAGCAATAAAAAAGTTGTCCCAAACGAAGCCCGAAATGAAAATATATTTATACTTTTATCATTGATAGTAAGCGAACGATTAAGATGTGGTATCCATATGAAATGACATACTGCTTCTAATTTACTTGATTGGGATATGTCGACTATGGCTCCGTTTGGGACAGCTTTCTTCCTGCTTCTTAAAGCAGTTTTTTAGTACAAAAGTTAAAATTTTTGTACTAGAAGGCTGCTTTAAGAAGCAGTAAAAAAGCTGTCCCAAACGAAGTATTTGTTGCCTAAGAATAAATAATGAAGAATATAATATTTCATATCCTATGATTACACATTATGAGGTTTAAAACATCATATCAAGTGTTTTTAATAGATAATTTTAATGTAGAACATCAAGGTAATTTTTACAACCCCACTACAAGATCAAGATAAACTGTTCAACATACAGTCAAGGGATAAAAAAATTATCAAGCAACATCAATACAAACCTTGATATGGAACTAAAAGAATTGTAATAAAATAAAACATGAAATTAAAAATTGTATTTGAAAACATTTAAATTGTCAACCTTTAATTTATAATTTTTCATATAGAACATTTTAAATTTATTTTTCATTTATTTTAAATGGATTTGGGCATAATTAGAACTGTTTAGGCCAACCACTCCATCAAAGAGAGCCAATTTGAAGAGGTTCCAGTTCCACTCTACTTCCTCATTTGCTTCCCTAGCTTTCACTCTTCCTGATAGTTTTTTTTTTTCTTCTATTGATGAACCAGATGAAATAGCTTAAAATATTATTGGAAAGAATAAAAAAAAAGAAGTTTTGGTGTTTTGAAAAAAGTTAGAGAATTGATTCTCTAGGGTTGGAACTTGGGAGCCGGCCTCTTTGGCTTCTACTTGGTTGGGAGAGCTAGGTATCTTCTTAGTTTCATTTCTTCTTTTCTTTTTGTTCATTTCTCATTTAATCTCTAACCCACTCATACCATATATTTTCCTATATTCCTATGGCCTTCTCAGACCATTTTCCAGTGACTTGTCACCACATGAAGTAGAAACTCTAACTAGGAGCAATTGATAAAGAAAGGGTTCCTAATGAACCAAGTTTTGGTCCTCTCCCATCCATCACCCTTTAAATTTATTGGATCTCAACCATCTACTCCATATTTGATCTACACATATTCCCTTAACTTCCAAAACCATTTTAAACCCTCCATACACCATTAAACCTAACCATTAACATAATATTTCCAAATTATCAAATATGTCCAAACAATTTCACCTTGATCTAATATTGGCTTTTTATCATCCTTCGATCCCCAAACCTCATATATCTTCACCAAATACTCTAGATTACATCTACAAACACCATCCTAATATGCCATGAATCCTCCTCCATAAAAAAAATGCTACATTCAGATCCCTAAGGAAAACCCTAGAGTTGGCTATATGACCTAACCCCCTAACTAACCCTTCTTCTCAAACATCACCTCCAAAAAAATATTCTAACTCAGAAGTGTCCCCTCACATCCTCAGCCTCATACCACAATAAATGAAAGCCTTGGATCACCTTTCTCAACACTGCATCAACTTTGGTATCAAAGTCAAAATTGGGACTATAGCAATTTCAACACAAAGAGCAAGGAGTATTTGGAGGTTGAACTTTGGTACCTGTGGATCTATCATCCACCAGAAAGTAATCTTGGACTTAGTCCCTATTGTGAGAGATCAAAGCTCATCATGCCCTCCAATTCTTTTAGGATAATAATGCAAAAGTATTTTGGTGTTCCTTGCTAAATCATATATAATACTGGTTCTTCTTTTAAAAGTATAAAGATCAATAATTTTGTCAGACGATATAATATTGATCGGAGACACTTAACCATCTATTACCCTTGGTTAAATAGATTGGCCAAGGAATTTAATAAAACCTCGGTACAAATTTTAGGGAAACATTTGGACAAAAATAAATGATAGTTGCAAGAAAAGTTGGGCGAAGCCTTGTAGGTCTATTAGATTACATATAGAACACCAATTTAGTCCACGCCATTAATTTTGGTCATTGGGGATGTGTCTATTCTCCTTTTGGACTTACAATTTTCGTACTTGTGTGATTTAATAAAATCAAGAAAAAATGTAAATGGATATTTCAAGTTTGTGGCAATCTTATGATACTATGTGTTAACTCCAACTAGTTGCCTCCACCTATAAGGCCTGCCCTTTTTTTATTAGTGAAATCCTACCCTTTAACCCTATATTGAGTGAATCCTTGATAAGGGCATGTTCCACTTACAAATCAGCAACTTCCCTAAGTGCTAACCCATATATAAGAGCCAACCTTTCATTATTTTGGACTAACTTGTGCTTGATTGCATGAGGCATACTTTGTAAAATTTTTATGTTATATACTTCATCCAAAACCATTGCAAAGGGTTTATCATTCATAAATGCATGCATGATACATCCCCTTACATAAAGAGAGTATTGCATACATTTTTAAAAAATGGCTCAACCCTCAAAAGGGGAAAAGATTTTTCTAACATTTTATGAATCTTGTCCTTGAACATCATATCACCGAAGTCAGTCTCCATAAATCAAGTCGAGGGTTTTTTTTTTTTTTTGAAAACTTAAGAGGGTATAATTAGGATAATAGAACATGACCAAAATGATCCATTCAATGTTTATGAAGGGACAAAAATGATCATCAACTATATTAAAAGACCATTTCAGTCTTTTATATCTTTAAAAATGAATAAAAATAGTTCAATGGTGGGACTATTTTGGTTCATCTTTAAGGAATTGATAGACCAAAATGATCATTTACTATAGTTATGGGACTATTTTGATCTTTCACAAAGAGTCAAGGGATCATTTTGATCATTTTCTCAAATAATATGTTAGGCTCTATGAGAGTAATTTGAGACACCTAGAATTCATGGAGAATGCTAGAACCTAATTTCATGAGTATGGATCAAATTTATGAGAAAAGGAACCAAATGGTTATTTTGCTTGAAAAAATGCAAAACCTAGCCCCTAGAAATTTCAGCCCAACTCCTACACATACACAACGCACCAAACTTGAATTAGAGGATAATGAACCTTCTCCAAACCTCCATACATTACAGGGTGTTGGAATAGCATAAGAGGGCTACCTCCTTATCTAAACCTAGAAGTTAGACCACTCCTAGTCTTACCCAAAAAACTACTACTTGGCACATATACTACCAAGACACCTAGAGAGGGAAGTTTTAAGAAGACTAGAAAGATCATATGTTTCAAGTATCATCAGAATGGTTGTATGCAATACCCAAATCCTATTTTTAGATGCATTTGATTTACTTGAGAATGATGATATTGAAATAAGTTTTGGATGAGACACCCCTAAGTGGAGATTGAGCTAGAAGATGCCAACCATATTAAAGTTGTGAAAGAGGAAGAATATTTTTTGTATGCATGTGTTGTATAATGAGAAAAAGCATAGAATTATTATAATGTGGGCTCCAAAAATTTCCGCCCCGGCCTTTTCGCAGATCCCCTTTCTTCATCTTTAGGTCGTCGAGGAGAGTTTTAACGTTTAAGTTATGAGGCAAATTTTCAGAAGGCAAATTGGGTTTTAAATAAGACACTACCCAGAGATTTCGCCCTCATTTTGTGCGGACTTTATGATCTGAGTTTAGGTTTCCTATAGGTGCAAGCCCCTATAGTTAACCCTACCGATAATGAGAGAAAACTTTCGATTAAGGCTAGTAGTCAAATAGATATAAAGTATCTGGCGTATAGTAGCAGCATGGTTTTTTTTTTTTGTTGAAAATCTAATATTTAAAATTAAAAATTTCATCATCTTGCACTTAAAGCGGATGTTGGGGGAATGATGATGAGCCCGATCAACATCCTATGATTTCGTCGTCCTGGGCCATCGTGATCCCTACTTAATCAGAGGAGGTAGTCGACCCAACCTGACAAAAGGATCCTTGTCGACAGCCATGGGTTGCTTCGTCCAAGGGTACCTTGTAGACCTAGGATAAATATTTGTCTAAGGGGACAAATTCGAATCCACCTTAGCTAACAGAGGACTTTGTGCCCTGTCGATTATATTCTATTGATCCATTGCTCAATCATTTTACGTCGTTGAGAACATATGTGCTTTGACCATGATCGTAATATAATGATGCCATTTGGTGGCAAAACCACCCGGTCAGAGGGTCCCGGTCATAACCGTTTACCTGTGGTGCCATTTAGCGGCAAGACAATCAGTATGGTGCCATTTGGCGGTGAAACTATCTGTTAGATGACACGTGCCACATCCTATTGGCAAGAGACAAATTGAGACTGAATCTTAGTAATATTCTCGACCAGACATTACCTCTTTGTGAGCTGAAGTGATTTTTTAATTTGTCCACCCCAGCAAACTATTGCGGAGGGTGGATGGATATTTTTGCTTTAAATATTTAATGATTTATTTTAATTTTAAATAATTTAAATCTTAGTGTTTTTAGGATTTTAAATTTTTATGAGCATTTGGGAGGACATTATAAATGTTTGCGGTCCTTCTAGTTGAGATTTCTTATCAATACGATCATCATTGGGATATGCATGGGCATTTAGAAGGTATTTTAAATGTTTGTAGTCCCCTTCGGTTGATATTTCCTATCAACACGGCCATCATTGGGGTTTTCATGGGCATTTGAAAGATATTTTGAATGTTTGTGGTCCCCTCCGGTTAAGATTTTCTATCAACACGGCCATCATCGAGGTTGTTATGAGTCATTTCATTTTTTGTTGATTGAACATTGTCGACTCCGCCTACTTGCTGATAGGATCGGGTTCGAATCAAAATTCATTTCTTAACCCGTGCAGCATTCTCAGACGTCACGTGTGTACCTACGACACGCTCGTCAGGGCCCATGAGAATATGTGTTGTTACATGTATTTGCATGATGCATTTATATGATCGTCGTACGTATGAAGTGGATGTATACGACGTGTTTACAGATATCACGTAAATCGGCTCATGTACTTTGCATTTGCACGCTGTGTAGTTGCAGCATGCGGTATTTTTGCATGTAGATGGAATATTGCATGATATTACTTGAATGGAATCCTCTGCATCTAGCAAATACATGTAGGAGGACACTCGACTATGCATGTACGGCATATTTGCATGTAAACGCTATATTGAATGACATGTTTAAATGAAACCCTCTGCATCTTACAAATGCATGCAAGAGGTTATTCTAAATTGCAATTGTAATGCCAAATGACACACTTGAATGAAAACATCTGCATCCTACAAATGCACGCAGAAGGTCATTTTGAATTGTGATTGCAATGTCAAATAACATGCTAGAATGAAACCCTCTGCATATCGTCAATGCACGCATGTTATGGGATGCATATGAATGCGCATTTTGATGCATGAGATGGGTGTTTTGCATTTTTGGAGGTAGTTATTGCTGACGAATATGCAGGACTTTACTTTGGGCTTTGTTGACACCTTATGTCTGCCTGTATGAATATCATGGATCCGGTGGCATGGCGCATTAGCATAACGCGCAGTATGTTTGCGTAACATGCATGTACTAGAGGGGCATTTTAAAGTATTTGGCACTGATAAATTGTGCGGGCAACTATCTTTTGAATATGTACAACATTCTATTTAGAAGCTTGTAGACGCCTTCTGTATGCTTGTACGAGTGTTACAGATCCGGTGGCACGGCGTTGCGCTTCAGTGGCCCGCGATTTTTTACTACTTATTACCTGCTTTTGCTTACTGGTGAATCGTAGCGTACAGCTCAGAGTATCCATGAGATACTACATTGTTCTGATGCAATCTTTCTCTTCTCATCCTTCGAGAGATGAGATCCAGAAATCATCCAATCTTTGCTCAAACTAAATGAGGACATTCAAGTTCCATGAAGTCATTTTTTGTGATAAATAAGGTATTATAATGTGATAAGACCAAAGGCTCGGCTGAGATACTATTAGATTTCTTTGTCTTTAGTTTGTCATATGGTAGTTTCCCCGAAGTATGAATGTGACGGAGCACAAGATAATTTTCAATATCCCAATGACATTCTAGTATATGATATGCACGTGGAATACGGAAGCTTCTCCTACAGCCTTTGACATAGCAACTAGGGTCAGCTCGCAACTGCAACACTTAACCATGGAGGAACGTGGAAGTTCAGCCTTCAGTTTTCATGATATTCTCACCGGGAAAATGTGCTCCAGGAGCCGGTTCCATGCATTCACGATGCACATGTAGGACATCAGGTTGTGAGGCTTGATCTCTAGAGCTTCGTTCAAATAGTGCAGCATTTTTTCAAAAGTATTTCTGAAGAGATGATAGAATGAGATATTTTCTTCAACTACTCACTCTTTGACTCTACATAATCATTCGATTTTTCATGCTTAGTAGTGTCACAATTAGGGACTTCTGCTGGTAACGCATCAGTGGACCTTCTCTTTATGCCAAGCTACCCTTCCTTATCCCAGTTGTCACTATCAGAACCTCTAAGGTTATCAATTGGAGGGTTTAGTTATGCTTGATCAACAAAACCCACAGGTTCAATGTACACTAAGTGTGCTTCTTCTCATCATGGTTATTAATTGCGAGGGTTTCCTACAGCTGCTCGTAGGTACTTACATCTGCTATAGTCCTCATGTATTTGTTACGATCTTTAGCCCATGCTTGCAGATATGGCGTTGCATGTGTATCTATGTTCAAAGAAGACTCAGCATTACTGCAGCACATTTGCTATTATCGATATTGGTTGGCGTTGGCATCTACTATAGCTTTTCTATATTTGCTGGTGGGTAGCAGGTAGCATGTATGGTCAGGCTCCTACAGTGGCTCGTAGGTGTTTGTATATGTTGTAAATCAACCATCTTTGCTTTCAGGATATTGGTGTATTCGCTGAGAACTTGATTGTTGTTAACTGTATGAACCTCCTGGCATTTACTGCATGTACATGTCAGCATATAGCATTATAGTTTGCAATGCAGGTTTACTGTTGACTATCAGCCAAGCTACATTCGCCTCCAATCTCTTCATATATATTAGCTAGCGAGCTGTCATATTCATTGCACATTGCTTTTCCAATGTTCATAGGTGACTGATACATTTGATTGCATGCTATTATTAACTATTGGTTGAGTTGCATTCGCCGCCAATCTCTTCATGCATGTTGATTAGCAAGTTGCTATATCTACTATTATTGCTCACGAACAAGTTAAAATACTTGTTCATCAGCTACCTGCTATTGACTATAAGCGGGGTTGTGTATTCATATGTACATCACGTTAACCGTCAAGCAACGTTGCATTCATCATTGACCTTCCTTGTCAGCTAACTGTTGTTGACTGTAGGCTACTGATCGGAAGGATTATCATTGCTTACAATTAATGTGTTCATCTACCAGTTAACTAGCATTGATTGTGAGCAAGCTGTAGTGTAAATGATAATTCATCTATTGTTGCTTGTTAATGAAATATTATGCACACTACGAGTCTTCTAACACCGCAGGTGTTTGCATTCATTGCAATTCTCCTGATGTCACTTGCAGAATGATCCTCAGTGTTGTTGCTGCAGGCGGATTAGGGTGTTCAACTGCAGGGAGCTTATGCATTTGCTAGATGTTTGATTGGCATTGACTGTGAAGGTATCTTTACGATCATTGCATGTCCAATGTGTTCATCTGCATGCTGCTATTAACCACGAGTAACATGCATTTATCTCTGATTTCCCTGCACTTATTGGTTAACAAGTTGCTACACTCACTTGTACCTCTTTCAGTGTTTACGAAAATTGCTGCATGTATATCATTTGCAGATAGGTTTAATGTGTTCATTTATATGTTACTATTGGTTGCCAGCGTGCTGCATTCATTACTGTCCCTCCTGCTTGCAAGGTACTATTAATGTAACTGTTACACATTAATTACTTGATCTTTGTTTGTACACAAGCAATGCTTGGAATTTCATCTATCACAAGTTCCCTGCTTTTTCATTCATGTTTGTTTGAGTGACTTGAACTTGTTATTTCACATTTGTATTTTCAAATTAATTGTGCATTTTTAATTTTAGAGTCCAATTATTAATGTTATGTTCCCTGCAATTCGGTTCAAGTCATTTTCTCTATCACTTAAGCTTGAATCAAGTCTCCTGTTCTTTATTTAAATTTTGTGTATCTTCAGTTTGAATTTCGACAGCACACCAACATCTCCCCCGTTTAGGGAAAATTTGGAGAGTCTTAGCCTTCCCTCCAAGTCAAGAAAGACGTGCACGATCGGTGTCTGATGACACCGCGGCCGTAGTCTTCAACCCCACCACGCCAAAAAAGGCGTGCATGAATCTTCAGGGGTATACCTATTTAATAAATCCATAGTTCTTTCCTCACAGGCATTGAAGCTCGTACATGGGTACTTAATTTTTGCCCCACCACGCTAAGAAAAAAGTGCACAAGACTTACATGCCTCGCCGCAAGCATCGTGACGAGTTTCCTCCCACAAAGCTAAGAAAAACGCGCATAGGTAGTTGCTCGCCGCGCTGCAAGCACTGAGAACAAGATTTCAAGTTTAAGGGATTATACCTTGGCGAGAGGACGTCGGCAGGGCCGTCGGTGTTGAAGGCAATGATGATGCACGAGGATCGAGACATACGAAAATATGAAAATTCTTTTTTTTTCTTGTATTTTTCTCTTTTTTAATTTTCTTTTTCTCTCTTTTTTTAATTCCTTTTCTTTTTTTATTTTAATTTGTTCTCTTCTTTTTTTTATTTTTTCACTTCTTTTTTTTGTTATTAACGATGATTAATTATACTTAATGATAATTAGCTATAATTGTTTATAATTAATTATAGGTAAATTAATAATGATCAATTAAAATTAATGATAATTATTTATTATTGATTATAATTAACTACAATTAATCATAATTAATCATAATTAATGATAATTAATTAAAATTAATAATGACCAGTTAAAATTAATGATAGTTAATTATTATTGATTATAATTAACTATAATTAATAATAATTAGTCCTAATTAATGAAATTTGTGCACTGTCGCCTCGAAAACCATGTCGATTTCCTCGCGTGATTTTTTTGTTAAGCGAAATTATAGCCCTTTTTGGATGATTCGGACATTTCGAACGCAACGGCGAATCTGTTTTGCGATCGAAAGTCATTTAGGCAACATCATGCGTCATTTTCGAATGTCGGTCGCTGGTTTCAACCGGTCCCATCCGATTTGACTGCGGGTTAGTCCCACTTAGGTTAATTCGACGTTCTGATCGCAACGGCGCAATCCATGTGGCAATCGAAGGTTGTTTGACTCTTCAAGTGATGTACTGCACCGATGTGTGCGTCACTTAATTCACCGACTATGCTCTTTTTTCATGCATCTTGATGTGTAGGGGTCAACATATAAATAGTGTTAGCATAATGAATGGGATATCCACCAATATATTAGTAGGGACTAACCACAAATCTGAACCACACCTTAGGCCCTTCCATGTAAGTTGGGTGAACCATACTACCCTCCCACATCAGTAATAGGTGTCTAGTTCCCCTTAAAATGGATAGATATGAGGATAAAATCTAGTGGGATATCATATATAAAAATGTACAATACATCCTTTTGGGCAGGGGCGACCCAATTTGTATGATATGAGTGTTATCAACTATGCTAGAGAGAGAGAATATCTACACGTTCAAACATAATAACAAAACCATTAAACTTTTACCTATCAAGCCTAAAAAGAAGATTCATCCAACTGCACTCCATAATCATATTCTTATTATCCAATCACAATCTAATTAAAGGAATAATGCTAAGATTCATTTGATAGTTATTAAATCCTCTACTGCTAGGGGAGATGATTGTGACATTGATCTAAAGATATCTATTGATGTGGCCAATATCCCCAATCATAAACTATCTGATATTGCTTTTATATTCATTACAAATTTTCAAGCCCCTCACACTAATGCAAGCGAAAAAATTAAATAAAAGCAATGTAAAACATGCTAAAAAAATAAATTGTAATCATTCTTTCAAATGATATGAAAGTGATTATGACTTGACTCATATTAGAAATATATTGATTTATCATCTAGCATGTTAATTAATTCAATTTTCAATATTGAAGATATTATTTCATATAAATAAGTTAACCAACCTCCAAATGTTTAGCAGGAGATTAGTGTAAACAATTATAAGTACTCACTATTTTTTGAGTAGAATTCATTATTGTAGAAGATATGCCTACAAAGCAAACTGATGATCATAAGTTATTGATCCTATTGAAACATAAACCATCTACTGAAGTCAAATGAGTCACATAGAAAAACTTAGAGAAGCTAACACCATAACTTGTTCATGAATACTTAGATTTGAACTATATTAAGTAGAGTTCAAATGAGCCCAAGAAAGTTGATGTGAAATATTAAGTTAATTTTGAAATCCTCACAACAAAATGAAGATCACGTGCTCAATACGAGATCAATGGCTAAGCTACATCATCAAGAAAGCATCAATAAAAAGTCCTAATATGACACAAAATTATAGTAAAAATTAAAACTAGAAATTAAAAATGTTAGTTCAAAAAGTTTGAATTTTATAAAATTTAATTTCTAATTTTCATATGGAACACTATGAAATTATTTTTCTTTTATTTTAAATAAATTTAAACTTGACTAAAAAGGGTCTAGATCGGGGGAGATTATTCTGTGCGGACACCGGACGGGAGAACCGTCCGGTTCCGCTTGGTACCGAGCGCGATACCAAGCGCGATACCGAGCGGTATCTTGCTCCGTACAGGTCGGTACCCGATTCCTTTCGGTACCAAGTGCGGTACCGAGCGGTATTGTGCTCGGTACAGGTCGGTACCGAGCTCGATACTGAGCTCGGTACACTTTTTAGGTGATGTGGCGCATTTTTATTTGCCTCTGGACGTCGTCCGGACTCCGCACCTAATAATTTTCCCTAGATCGGCCATTAAATCAAATAGAGCCAATACTTATTTGTTTACCGAACTTAGATTTTTTTCTCCTAGTTTTTTTTTTTTTTTTTTTGAATTATAGAACCTAATGAAATAGCTTTAAATATAGGTAGAATGGAAAAAAGACTGAAGTTTTGGTATTTTGAAAAAAAAAAATAGAAATTTGACTCTTTAGAGTTGGAGTTTTGTGGCGTGCACCCCATTTGCTTCTCCTTGGTGAGCGCACTAGACGTATTCTTATTTTTTTTTCTTGTTGATTTCTCTTCCAATCTCTTACCTATTCAAACCATATATTCTTCTACATTTCTATAACCTTCTCAAATTATTTTTTAGCTACTGCAACCACCACATAAAGCGAGAACTCTAGCTAGGAGCAATCAGCAATGACCTAGTTTTGATCCTCTCCCCTCCACACACTCCAAATTTGATCTATGTATATTTCCCTAGCATCCCAAAGTCATTCCAACCACTCCATACACCCTTAAAACCCTACACTAATACAATATTTCAAGTCTAGTTAAATTTATCCAAACCAAGTCACTTTAACCTAGTCTTTGCTTTTCCCCATCCTTTGGCCTACAAACAATGAGAACTTCACCAAACACTCAAGATCAAATCTAACAACACTATCCTAACATTTTCAAGTGGTTATATGACATGGATCCTTCATCATAAGAAATCTTGGATTGAAATCCTCAAAGAGAGCTCTAGTGCTGACTATGATCTAACATTATGGTCGACCACATCCTCTCAACCATCACCTCCAATAAAATTATTTCAACCCCTCAAGATTTTCCCCCATATTCTAAGCCTCTGACTATTGCAAGTGGAATCCTTGAATCACCCTTCCCAACGCTATGTCGTATTTTACGAAAGATAAGAATGTAATGTATATTCGATGATCAAAATGATGTTCTCATCATTTGGCATACCCTTGCTCATCATGAACTACTACAATATATGATTTCTCTGATTTTGGGCATGACAAAAAGTTGAATGAAAGCAAAAGATTTGATTAATTAAATCAAACACATAGCTATCAGTTGATCTTCAGTGATATTGATTATATAAGTGATGGTTTATATGTATTATGAGCATATGTAATTATAAGGTGTTAGTGTTGAGTTTATCTGGTGCACCAAGCATGATATGAAAAATAGTCACAATTCCAAACAAACAAAACTAAATGGTGAGCTAGTGAATGTAAATGCCCAGAGACATTAAGGTACACTATCAAAGAGAAGTGTGGGAGTCATGATATCAGGCCCCCATGATGCAATCTGATAGTTTGGTAATACAGTTATGGCTGATGCACAAAGTAAAATGAGTGTTAGAAAACAAGAGGTACTCAAGCACTTTAAGTTGTTTCAAAGCACCAAGCCACCCTTGTTAAAGGGAGATGTGGAGTCCCAATTGGTTAAAATTTGATTACAGAGCATTGAGAAGATCTTCAAGTGGATAAAATGCCCTAAAGATGGAAGGTTTCATTGGTTGTGTTTTGATCAAAAGGTGGAGCAAAACAATGGTTGTTGGGTCAATAAAAAGGGAACTTACAAAAGAGATTAAACTAAGCAATCTCTTGAAAGAAATTTCTAGGAATTTTTTGTTATTGGTTTGTATCATCATAAGTGAGGTAGCATATGGAGTCATTCTCATGGTTGTTATAAGGAGGGATAACAATAATGCAACACAAGGTTGAGCTTAATGTTTTAGCAAAGCTATTCAACATAGCTTATTAGCACATCAGAGAAGAAAAGCTATAAATTTCTAAGAGGGCTAAAAGACAATCCCATACAGACATCAATACCACTAAAAATTAAAGATTTTTCTATGTTAGTGGAAAGACCTAGATTGACAAATATTTGAAGGGAATCTCAGTTATGAAAGAACGGAAGATCATAAGAGAATTCAAAGAAGAAATTTTTATGGCCTTTACTAGAACAATTAAGTTACCAAAAGGTCAAGATATCAATTGGTAGAACCACATAACAATACTTCCCAGAAAAAAATATGACAATCTAACATCGGTCAATGGTATTTTAGAAAATATTACACGAGAAAGGATATTATTTTAAATATCATCAATATGGATATCAAGTTCAAGACACTCAAAAAGAAAACAGTTTAACTCTGGAAAGAATATGCTTTTGATCTTATACTACAAAAGGTGTCATGAGTGTTAGTTTAATGGGATTCTCCTTATTTAAAATCTTTTGTTTAGCATGAGATGGTTCAGTTAAATCCTATTTCAAGATTGTCCAGTGCATTGCTCTTTGCTAGACGTTTGATATGTACAGGTAATGTGATAACTGCGCTAATAAAGGTTGCATATGTGCGATTGTATCCTAATGAATTGATCATGTATTGGTTGATTGTGGGTGAGTTATGGCGTCGTTAATTCAATTCTGCATTTCAGTGTAAGAAGATTATCACAATTAAATGATTTGGTACACTATATGAATTGATGATTGATGAATTTTCAAAAAAAAGGGTCAGATTGAATGATTTTCTATAATAATGAGTTTATGCGGATAAACTCAGACTACTTCAAAATCCCATATGGATAATAGATCAACCCATGATCTCATAGATTAAATTAGGAATTATCAGCAGTACTATCTAACATTTTTCTTTTGACTATGTGACTTGAACACAGGACAAAAGAGATATAACATTCTCCTTTAACCATAGTACCTCAGTGTAATAATCCAACATCTATCCAAATTATTGTTAATGTAAAGCTTACTATACTTTATGTTACACTTTCATTAGTTTTGCCTCATGCATTTGTTTTTATTTACACAAAATTTTGTATGAATGTCATGAGGTTTAATTGAAATAAATCACCTGCGAATAATCATATGAATAATTAAGGTTGGTATTTATGGTTAACATGTAGAAATTGTGGGATGAGTCATTGACTTGTGGTATGATATAATTAGGATATATTTATGTGATTCAAGTTTAATTTGTAAGTTGTCATAATCATATAATTTTACAATAAAAGAATTATAGTTTGCAGTTTTTTTAATTAAAATTACTTTGACATGGTATGAAGTAATAGAATGATCGGCCTTCCCCTTTTTTGACCTTTAGAACTCAATTTGCTTCTTTCAGCAACTTAAGCTACACGCTTATCTCTTCCAACCATAATTTGGGGTGTGTAGGAGGGAGAGAGAAAGGAGAAAGTGGATGGAGACTTCAGAGGTCATTTTAGACCAAGTTGGATTCCTTGCGCTTTCACTAATAGCAAGGTAGGTCATTATTTCACTACCGTAAGAGACAATAATCTTCAGTTCTTACATGTGATTTCGTGTTGATTCATAGATTGATCTATGAAATGTGGTTTTGATTAATTTCATGGATGAAATTCTTACATGTTGCCTGCTTTGCATGCTGAAAATTTTAGTCAGGCATGGATGAGGGACTGGTGTAAATTGTAAAATGCTAGGATAATTTTTCTTATTTATTACTTCCTTTTTATCATATAGCTTCATGTGAATGAGATATTAGACGTGCTTCGACTTTGCCGAATGATGGTTTAATATAACCTAACATGAATGAAATAACCATGCAAAAAGTTGAATCGGTAGCGTAAACGTTCGACATGTGTTCCTACATGATCAATGATGCCATACAAGAAATCCTGCATGCTTCACATAGAGTTAAATGCAATACTACATGAATCCTACATGCTTTTATTCATATAACATGATGATTCCACATGATGTTCTACATGTAACCTAGCATGCATTATCATGCATCATGTTAACTCCATGGAACAAATGATTTACATATATTCACACATGACCTAAGATGGTGACCATGAACTCTTACATGCTTTACATCGAGATGAATGATATCTAAATGCATTATACTTGCTTTTCTTCATATGATGCAACAGTCCCTATATTAGATGGCATGCAGGTATTATTAAAAAAATCTGCATGCTTCATATGACATGATGGTTTCCTATATTGGATAACATGCAAGTGTGGGCTCCGAAAATTCGGCCCCGGCCTCCGCCCGACTTTTGTGCTTTCTTCGGGGGGAGTTTTAACGAACTAAGTTCCGGGGTAAATTTTGGAAGGCAGATGAGATAGTAGATAAGACACTACCCAGAGATTTCGCCCTCATTTTGCGAGGACTTTATAATCTGAGTTCTGGTTTCCTATAGGCGCAAGCCCCTATAGTTAATTACCCCTCCCGATAACGAGAGAGAACTTTCGATTAAGGCTAGTCGTCGATCAGATACGTATAGATACATGGATCTGGCATATAGTAGCAGCAATAGGTTGGAAATTTGAAAGGTTGGAGATTGAAAAGGGTTAATATTTAAAATTGGAAATTTTCACCATCCCGCACTTAAAGAGGATGGTGGGGGAATGGATGATAGACCCGATCAAGATCCCATGGTTCCGTCATCCCGGGCCATCGTGGTCCCTGGTCTACTTAGTCAGAGGAGGTAGTCGACCCAACCTGACAGAAGGATCCTTGTCGGCAGCCATGGGTTGCTTCGTCCAAGGGTATCTTGTAGACCTGGGGGGAGTATTTGTCTAAAGGGACAAATTTGAATCCACCTTAGCTAACAGAGGGCTTTGTGCCCTATCGATCATATCCTATTGATTCATATCTCAAGGATTTGATGCCATTGGGGAGCATACGGGCTCTGGCCATAACCATAATATAATGGTGCCATTTGGCGGCGACCACCTGGTTCAGAGGGCCCCAAGTCATAACCGTTTATCCTGCAGTGCCATTTGGCGGCGAAACTGCCGGTTAGAGGACTCGTACCACGTCCTTGCTGGCAGGAGATTGTTTGAGAATGGATCCTAGTGATATTTTCGACTAGGCATTAACTCTATGTGAGCTGAAGTAAATTTTAATTTATCCACCTCGGCAAACTGTTGCGGAGGGTGGATGGATTTTATGCTTTGAGTGGTTAATGGATGAGTTTCAATTTTAAACATTTAAGAATTTGGAATCTTTGGAATTTTTGGAGATTTGGAGTATTTGGTGGTATTTGAGGTGGTATTTTGAAATGTTTGGAATAGACCCCTCCGGTTGATATTTTCATTCAACACGGCCATCATCGGGGTAGATGGGGTTATTTCTCATTCGTGGATCGAACCTTGTCCACTTTGTCGAGCTGCCGACAGAGGATCAGGTTTCGTAGGCTTTATGCCTTTGCAAGTGAATTTTTTTGGTTGAAGGCCTTGAAGGCCTAATATGAATGTATAAAATAAATATCCCGGTCGACCTTGCGACCGTATATTTATTTAATAGTTCGAGCCGTGTCGACTCCTATCTACCTGCTTAGGAGGATCGGGCTTGAACTTGAATTCACTTATTAACCCGCACAGTATCCCTTGACGTCACGTGTGTACCGATAACACGCTCACCGGGGCCCATGCGGGTGTTTGGGGGCATTTTATAAATATTTATTGAACCTTGTCGACTCCTATTTACTTGCTTTAGGAGGATCATGTTCAAATTTATTGACCCGCGCAGCATCCCTAGACGTCACGTGTGTACCAATAACACGCTCGCCGGGGCCCATGCAGGTATTCAGTACATCCCCTTATGTGTACCTATGTGTATACATATTATGGTGCATGTGCGGGGGTACTTTTGGAACATTTTTAAACGCCTTCTGTCCGCTTGCATGAATGTTGCGGATCCGGTGGCGTAGCGCTGGGATTTCATTTGGGAATTTGTACGCCTTCTGTCTGCTTGCGTGGATGTTGCATATCCGGTGGCGTATTGCAGTAGCTCAGGGATTGAACTGTTCGCTGCTTTGTACAGGCAGACTGTCGTGCACTACTTGCTTTCTGCAGGTGGATCTTAATGCACTAACGAGTCTCCTGCTTTGGGGTATAGATGTCACTATCTACTATATAGTTCCTTTGCATCCTTTTTGTAGACAACATGTTAAGTATGTAGCGAGTTTCCTACATGAGTTCGTAGAAACTTGCATTTGTTGCCTCCCACCTGCCTTTACTTGCTGGGGATTGGTGTATTCGACTGATATTGGATAATTATTTGTCATGGAGGTACTACAGTGTCTTTGCTACTACAATTGGTAGGTACCTCGAATATATTGTGGACACGCTGTCTTTACCTGCATGAGGATCAGTGTGTTCGACTATTGATGCATGGTAATGTCTCTACATTCATTTGTGGGCAAGTTGCAGTATCTTCAGGCATTTATAGCCCTTTCACCAATATTCTCATGTGAATGCAATAGGAACTATTTCATCTTCTTGTATGACTGTTACGAAGAATGTCATCAACTCTGACTTTGCTGCTTTTGGGATGTATCCCCTTGTGCTTTGAAGCCAGCTGCAGAACACTATTACACTTGATGTACGTTGGCCTCGTATTGTAGAGGACTGATGCATTCATCTATGATTTGACGAATGTTGACTATAGGATCCTACCATACTCACTTCCCCTTGCTACATAGTTTGCAGATGCTTTTATTTGTCACAATCTCCTCTATGTTTTGCTTATGACTTTCGTATTCATAGCAATTCAGTGGTTGCTATTTTCCAATAGACTGCATCAGGCATGATAGTTCTCCAACATTCATAGGACATTTTAGCTTGTTGGTTGGAGATAAGTCATCGTTTTCCTTCCTTTGCTTGAATGTTGATCTCGACTGCAGGGAATTGTTGCATCAATTGTGTATTCTTTATAACTCAGTGAATGCATCAAATCACTAGTCTTCCTCACTTGCAAGGTGTTAATACAACAGCTTGTATGTTAACTTATGTTGATTATGAGAGTGTTACTCTCCAATGTTTATCATAAGTCATTTATATTTACTCGTGTCATAGCTTCCATCAGAATCTCCTTGCCTATGTTTGCAGGGTGGATCAAATGCCATTATAAGTCCTGCTCTTCGTCTTCAAGACAAACACTTGTATTATAGATTCCTTTTCCTTGCTCATGGCTTGATTGACATGAGCACTATGAGTTCCACCTCATTCATTTATTAGTTTTGAAGTTCAACTCCACATAGTCAACTTGTATATTCAATTCAAGTTCATATTTACTGTGTTTAGTTCAAATCAAAGTTCCTTTGATTGTTCAAATCATGTTGAGTTCAATTCATACAAATCCACTTGAGTTCCAAATGAAGTCTTTTACATTGTTCTAATTCATGTAAAGACTCCTTGTACCAAGTTCATTTGAGTTCTTGTTTGTTTATATTGAGCTCGAGTCTTATTCAAAGTCTTTTGTATTTTGTTTGGTTTAAGTTCTTTGAGTTCATGTCCACTGCGGTCCCAAAATTTGTTCAAATTAAGTCCAAGTGATCTTCTGTTCACCCGAAATTTCGGCATCATTCCGGCATCTCCCCCGTTTAGGGGAAATTACGGAAAACTGGGCCTTTCCCACCACGCTAAGAAAAGCGTGTATGGTAGGTGCCCTCTTTCGAGGACACCGCGGCCGTGTAAAATCTTCAATCCCCCACCACGCTACGAAAAGCGTGTATGGGTCTTCGACAATACCTGTTTAAAAACGCAGTTATTTCCCCGCGAGCGGGTACTTATGAATATCCCCTCCTCGCCATAGGCACCGCACCGGGTTCCCTTCCCACCACGCTACGAAAAGCGTGTATAGGCGGTTTGCCGGCGCGCCGCGAATGCCGAAAAAGATATTTTAGGTGATCACCCACTTCGTCGTAGGCGCCGCACCGGGTTCCCTTCCCACCACGCTACGAAAAGCGTGTATAGGCGGTTTGCCGGTGCGTCGCGAATGACGGAATGAGCTCTCGAAGTGATTACCCGATTCGTTGCAAGCCTCGCGACGCACTTCCTCCCACCACGCTAAGAAAAGCGTGTATAGGTGGTCGTTTTGTCGCGCTGCGAGCCTCGAGGCGGGCTTTCGGAGTTTTAGGGTTGGAGGGTTATACCTGACGACCGGCGGTAGTTGGCACGCAGATCGAGGGAAGAGGAGAGAATCATTCTCTCTTCTTTTTTTTTTTTGCATTTCTTTTTTTTTCTTTTCTCATTTTTTTTTTTTGCTTTCTTCTATTTATTTTGAAACATTCCTCCTCCCCCTTTTTTTAAATAAATACATATATATATATATATATATATATATATATATATATATTACAAATAGGTATATGCATATATAAAGTATAGTAATAATAATAGCAACTATAGTATTAGTAATTAATACAACTAATAACCATAATGAATATATACCTAAGTAACTAAAGGGGATCGGGCAGAGTGGAGCTTGCGGCCCTGTTGAAGGAATCGGCTGAAGGGGATTCGGCTGCAGGAACTTAGGCCAACGGGAGGAGGAGTTCGGTGGGGGCCTTGGCTTCGGCAGGTTAGAGAGAAAGCTCTCTCTCTCTCTCTCTCTCTCTCTCTCTCTCTCTCTCTCTCTCTCTCGACGTAACAGAGAGCGACGGACAGGGGTCGTATGAGGAGGCGGGATTTGATGTTGGAGGCGTCGGGTAGGGTGGATTCGACTGGAGCAAACGGAGGAGAGACGTCTGCTAGTGTCGGGTTCTGGTAGAGAGGGAGATGGCTCACGACTACTCTAGGGATGTCGGATAGGGGTTGGGATTTCTGCGGCTATGGGGGTGTGGAAGAGAGGCGTCGGGTCTGCAGATCGGGATGGCTTTGATCGGAGCACACAGTGGGAGAGGGAGATGAGTTGGAGCTTGCGAATAAGAGAGGAGGGGGGACTTGGCGTCGAGAGTCTTGCGGGAAGTTTTGCGAATAGAACTGGAGGGGTCTCCGTCTTCCTTATATTGACGCGAACGAGAGAGGGGGTCGAGGCAAGGCACGCGTGATACGACATCTTCGGCGCCGTTGCAGAGATAGGACTGTAGCAGTAGCTGATTCGGCGGGATTTTAGCAGGGATTCGGGATGGGCAGCCGGCTTCACAGAGATTTACAGGTAATGTATTTTTTTTTATTTCTTTTGGCTGTAGAGTGTAAGTCAACAGCAAGGGTTATTACAAGAAGCATCATGATTGTATATGTCATGCTATGAAGTTAAGACTTGTTATCTCCCTTCTTTTCATGTGATCTTCTGCGTATGAAGATTATGGTGATATTGTTCAACGTGCCTAAATATGATGCACATAAATAGTTCTCCATGTAACTGGCTGCATGTTTTTTATGGGCTTTACATGAATGATGGCTCATGCAAATACTTCAAGCAAAGATTAGATGGCAAACACATGATAATTCATGTTCCCATGACTCTACATGTGATATGAAAGGCATCATATAATTCATTTCATATGATTATATAGGTTTTATATGATGTGCAAGAGAAGCCTCCCCTATGATATTAGCATTAAAATATTTTACATGGTTTAACATATTGAAGGGTGTTATGATGTTACACATGTACATACACCCTACATGTGGCTCTATATCACAATTCACGTCTAAATGGCTCTTAAAGGTAACTATGTTCATTTAAGCTTTACTACATAGTATACAACGCACTTTAATGTATTGTGCAACAAGAATAAATAATATATACAAGAACAACAACAACAAGCTTTTATCCCACCACATGGGGTCAACTACATGAACCCTTTTTTCTCCATTGTGTATACTATTAAGAGTCAAATTCTCATTATTGTCATTGCATAAAAAAAAAATTTAAAAATCAAATTCTCATTTAAATCTAATAAAAAAATGTCATTTTTAATACTTTTAACCTAGTCTTTTTAAGTCTACCTCTACCTTTCTTATCATAAACCAGATCAAATACATGTACTCTCCTAACAGGGTTATCAGAAGGCCAACGTTTTATATGATCAAACATCTAAGGCGACTCTATAATCTGATCTGTCACTGGAGCAACTCAAACTTTTCACGTAAATACTTGTTTCGCATTCTGACTCTAAGTATAAAACCACTCATATATCTGAACATCCTTATCTCTACAACACTTAATTTTATATTTCTCTTTTAATGGCTAACATTCGGCACCATAAAGCATTGCAAGACTCACCACCATCTTATTAATTTTTTGAGGGATATTTTTCTATCACAACAAAATCATTAGCAATACTATCAGTATAAAACATTCTCCTATCTTAGCAAGTGAGCAAGTTATATTAATGCTTATGTAAAAAAAAGGTGACCATTATGCAATATGGCGAGCTAAATTGTTAGAGTATCATATGATAACTGTAGCTTATATATAAGAGCTAGCTAAGTTGCAAGTAGTATATGACCCCTACTGATGCAGGCAAGCAGGGACACGTGCTTGTACCAGGTGAACCCTACAAAGCCAGGAGAGCAAGCCATATGGCTTGGGCCCCAAAGAGTGCCAAAGTGACCACTACAAATGCAGGAGAAAAAAGACATATGGCTAGTGCCCAAAGAATGCTAAACATGTAACTGAAATTGGAATGGAAAAGAGTGTATTCATATGTAATGGCGTAGATGATACCTGAATGATTGAGATGCATTACATCATAACTATATGAAATTATAAGCTCCATCTAGTTTACTGGATTGAGATGTGCAATCCAGGCTACATATGAATAAAGAATACAGAACAAGATACTAAGTCATATCATAAGCTTACATATTACCATGTGTTGTTTGTTAGTTAACAACCTGTTGTAGTAATAGATAACGTGAATGCTAAACTACATGCAAAAAATGAATGGATAAGGGCCTTACAAGAAATATTGTTACAAGTGATATCAAGTGCTCCAACATGTCTACATATTTTCGTACAAGCTTGCAACTGACATGACTATGATTTACATAGTAGTGTTATGAACTATAATACATTATAGTTGCATATATGAATATGGTAAGTTTCAATTAAAATTAAGCATCGATATCTTTTTCATAGATTAAATTATGTGGTAGGATCTCTATGACCTATTGACTTTATGTTTATCGTTATTGCACTTGCATGTGTTATTGGTTTTAGAGAAAGAAAGATAATGTTGCATGACCTTGAATGTACATAATCTCAATGTTTCATAGAAATAATCAATATATTATACCACTGTTCTTTTAGGTTGTAAACAATGCAATTATTATAAATGCAAAACTTCTAGTTTTTTAATAGGTTGCATAATTTTGTGTAAAAGATTTAAGATCTATTTGGGACAATTTTATATTAGCTTTTCAAACTATAATCACACTAGCATTTGGCTAATAGTTTATCAAATAAATTTTAAAAATTTCTGTTTTCCAAAATAACTTCTCATGATCGAGCTCATCAGCCTACATTCTAGCAATACAATCGTTATTTTGTGGTTTCTCGATTCATGATTTTATAATTCTATCATCTAGATTTTAAAGAAATTGCATAATAACTCGAAAGTAACTTTGCCTACAATTATTTCATAATCGAATTTACATATTGTTACAAGTAGCCCATATAGACCCTTAATAGCATTATATTTATGTGATTAGTATTATAATCATCTCTAATGATCCTAATTTTTTAGGGGAACAATTGTATGAAAGATAGAAAATTGTTGAAAATTGTATAATTAAAATGAAGCTCTCCTAAATTATTACATTCTCGCTCAACATAACCACTAAAGAGTAGGGGGTTGGATTAGGTTAGGGTTATGTCAAATGCCTTCCTGAATTTAAGATCTCTTTAGTATGCCTCCCTATATTATTAGCTCTTTTACAAATCCCACGTAAATTTTCAATCACTCTACTCTTCTCATAAGAACACCTAAAAACTCTCTAATCTACAAAATTTAAATTTGGTTATTATGGAATAATTTCCGACCCATCATTTTTTTTTCATGTAATTTCACCTACCACTCTGTAGATTTCTCCTAAAACATCCTCATAAATTAATATAATCGTTCAAAAAAAAAAACTCCCTAATTTTCTTTAATGTAAGAAACTAATGCCATCCCATGAAATGATTCACCCACCTTCCTCCTCCCTCCCTCTAACCTCTTTCCTACCCTAATTATCTATGCTTCTGCAAATAAAAAACTAGGGGTGTAAATGAGCTGAGCCTACTCGTGAGCCCGCTCGAACTCAACTCATTAACGAGCTCACGAGTTGAGTTATCAAGTCACGAGCTCGAATGTTGAACGAGCTCGAGTTCGAGTTTGATAAAACTCAGCTCGTCGGCTCGCAAGTCCGCTTATATTTTTTTAAACAAATTTTAAAATATTATATTTGATATTTAAAAATTTTAAAAAAATCGGTCATTAAATGCTTTTCTGTTTAAATATATTTTTTTTAATTTTTTTAAACTTTTTAAAAAAAAGTAAAGTACAACTTTGGTCATCTTCTTCATTAATGTTGTTTTTATATTATTTTATCATTAAAGTTGGTGTCACAAGCCTATGAGCCTATCATATCCTTCATTAATATTTTTTTCCTTGCAAATCGAGTTGCATGCCTACAAACCTTCTCCATCGAGCTCCACCGGGACTACTGTGTAAACGACTTCTGCAAGCCTCGGTGAGATGCTAAGGCAGCATGTCCGATGGTCTTGTCCAACGCCGACGAGCTTCTCTGACAAACTCGAATTAATAAGTCTAGCTCGAGTTCGAACCCATAGTTCATTGGATGAGCCGAGTTCCAATTAGGTGTGACTAGAGTTCGGCTCGACTTGTTTACGCCCTAGATCAAACTCACAACATGTTCACCAAATCCTCTCTGTGTTATTATCCTTCCACTTTTTTCCTGATAAGAATAAAAAGCTGAAGCTATATATTGATGATAATTCCCACCATTTTTATGCTTTCTAACAAAAGGCAAAAACAACACTTCCATAAAAATTGGGTTGCAGAATATTTATAAATTTTCACATGGATTAAAATTTTAAAAGCGCTATTCCGCATGAGAAAATAATGAGCCTTTTATATGGTATTATCCCTTGGTCTCCATTATTTGGATTGTTCTAGCCAGCTTTTTGTCCCAACAAAGCCAGACGAATAACAAATATACCACAAGGCAAATTCTGGAGCATCTTTCTTATGGAGTCACGTACCACAGCTGGACTTCGGGAAGGAGTTCCAAATTCAGTCAAGCCCATTCTTTTTTGGTACATAATACAACTTTCAAAATCGGTATGGTCAATAAACAGAAAATTGAATACAAAACCCAGTTATATAACCTAAGGCAAGTGTGGTCTCAAAAAGCTAAGCAAAAACTAGGTTGCAGTTTGTCTGCTTGTCTGTTTTTCTTTCTTTCTCAAGGATTATCATGTTTCATCATCATCATTCTCAATCTACCAACTAATTGGGGGTTGACCTTACAAAACATCATTCATCTTTGTCCCTTCTTAGAGGTGCATCAGATGTTAAATCTCTTTATGGCAATTTTCTTGCACCATTTCTGTCCATATTCCTTTTAATTGTATTCATTTTTCCTTAATATGCATCTATACTAATTTTATCTCCGCATCGAATTGATGCATTTGCTATCCGTCATTGTACATTCTAATCACTTTTTACTTATCTTCAATAGCAGCCGGTCCAACCATCCTAAAATAAGCAATTTTAATCTTTCTCAATTTTGCAAAATGTTCATCTCAATATTCTCATATCTATCTTAGCATGTCTATTAATGTATTCTTTAAAACCTAACACAGATTCACATAATATGGCTAGCCTACTTACAATTTTATAACATTTAAATTTAAATATTCATGATATTTTCTCCCCTCATGATACTCCCCTCCCAATGCACTGTTCCAGTACACCCTCTAACAATCTCTCATCAATATTCTCATTCTTCTATATGATAAAGTCAAGATATTTAAACATATGAAGCATATATATCACTTTATTTTCTGATACTACTTATTAACAATTGACAACATCACAAATACTTAAATTATATACAATACACTTAGTTCTTATTCCACTAATCACAATTCACAAGTCCTATATCTTCTAAACATTTTCAACATTGTTTAAACTTTCAACCTAACATAATAGACCAAGATACTTCCCTTTAGACATCTTTTATAAGTATCTCTATATCCAATATAAAAAGCTATAAATTTAATGTTGATTATTGATGTAAACTTAACTTGAATGGGAAATCCTTAGCCACTAGACAACTACTAATACTACTCAATGTTCCTATATGTCATGTATTAAGCCAAACATTGGTATCAGTCAATCACTGACTGGGATCTTTCAATGCAGTGCACGATGTTATCATTATTGAGCCTCATTGGTGGTTTATATTTAGTCAATTATTTTATTACATTTAAAACAATTTTGTTATTCTACTCATCCTAGGTTAGTTTTATAATTTTTAAATAAACCCCATTTCAATAAATAGGGTAAGTGCATTGTAATTTGCTTATATTTGAAGATGGAACAAGATCATTGTTTTCCTTATGTCCCTCGATAGGGACTCTCTCTACCTTTTAGCATTTCTCTTTGTTGATAGGGACTCTCTCTCCCTTTTAGCATTTCTCTTTGTTGCTTTGTCGCTACCCCTATACCTTCCTCCCTCTAAGGCATTCACTGTTTAACTCTAGCTACACAACAGCTATAAATTTTGGCACTAGAGCCTTACTCATCTCCATGCAATTTTTCATTCTTCACCACATGTCCACTCTGACTCACGATCTAAACTTCGCCCAACTTAGCTCCAGCATCGGCCTTGCATCAATTTAACAAATCCTTCCTCTATTATTGCTTCAATTCAAGCCACACAATGAAGCAATATTCCACCGTGATTGTTTCCATTCTCACACTGATCTTCTTTACTCATGTCCACCACACTCTCGCTCTCATTTGCTCCCATCTCATTGACTCTAGATAAACTGAGCTCCAACTCCAGTTACACCTTCAACATCATCATCTGCACCAAAACTACATGTGAGCTTCAATGCCCTAGGTTCTTTCTTTCCAAATTCTCTCAGCATGTCATCATCAGGGGCGGATCCCCCTATTGCCCAAGAGGGCAATTGCCCCCCTCCATCTTTTTACTCTCACAGGAGTCTTTAGGCAATTGCTCCCCTCTAAAAAAAACTAAAATAATATGGTCTTTAGGCAATTACTCCCTTAGCAGAATTAAACACATTATGTAGAGGTGTTATTAATAAGTTTGACCCCCCCCCCCCCCCACAAACAAACTAAGGCTAATTCCGCCCCACTCATCATGCTCATTAGAAGTTTCTGATGTAGGACTTCAATGCTTAGGCAATATTAAATGAGAAATTGCACGTTTTTAAGATAATAGCAATATTAAATATTAAACGTATAGCGATTTAAACAATGAAAGAAAACGAGAGGGGTGAAACTAGTTTAGACCAAGTCACACAACTAGAAGTTAAGAACACAAAGTAGTCAATTATTCAATCATAGCATACATGAATGATATTCAACGAGAAATCCCTAATCTAACAATGAGATTAGTTACTACGAAAAGAGATCCCTCACTCAACTCTTTAAATTACTAGGCTTAGCGGAGGGGGTTAACACAACCTTTATGAATTAATTATTATCACAATTGAGAGTAATTCGGAAGGTATAAAATTCGGAGGAAGGGTTTACCTTCGTCAGGGTTTGGAAATAATCTACCACTGCCCGGAGGAGAGTTGATCGTCGATGGCTTCAGCGAGGGTGAAGACGATCCTCTCTATGTATTCCTCTACAAGTTGGTCAATCTCTAGGTTGAGGTCGAAGAATGGTGAGTTGAGGATATCGATGTGGCCTTGGCCGCCGTAAACGAACCCGTGATCTTGTTCAGGATCCGCCATACATCAGTGCACAGCAACTTCAAGGTTCAAGAACCTTTGGACAGCGAATGGAGACCTCTCCAATCGGTTGGACAGCAAGGAAGAGTGCAGGAATTTCTGGACAGCACCTGAGTTATTGCTGGACAGCAAACAGGAACTGATTTGGGTAGCAATATTGCTGGTCTGGGGAGTTCTGGACAACAATCCCTTGGTCCAGAAATTTGGACAGCAATTGTGAGCGGATCTAGGAGGCTAGGGTTTGATGTGGTCGGATATGGGGAAGAGAAAATATCTCTTAGTGGACTAGGGAGTTAATCGGGGAAGGTGATAGAGGAGAAGGAATCAAGAAGAGAAAAGGGAGGAGAGGAATAGGGCCGGCGGCTATAGAAGGGAGGGAAGAATTAGAGGGAATAATGTAAATTAATTCCTAATGGGGGGGGGAGAGATTAATGGGATGGAATTATTGTGGGATATTTGAATTGGAGAGAGAGGGAGGGGCCGGCCATACAAGGGCTTGATTGGGGAATTTGATTGGATGAATTAATTAGATAGGAGAAAGGGTAAGGGGCCCGGCCAAGAGAGATGGGAGAGAAGTGTCCACATTCCTTGAATGTGGAGAGGGGTAATCAATGCTAATTAATTTCATATTTTAATCAATCCAAGATTGAAAGGGGTTTCCTAAAATAGGTTAATTATTTAAGAAAGGATTTGAATTTCAAATTTATTTGGACTTGAAGTCAAAAACTTTACAAATTAATATCAACTAATTTAGAAAATAGGGAAATTAAGGAGGGAAAGGGACTAGGGGCCGGCGGCTTGGTTTGGTTGTGGAATTAGGGTGATAGGGGATTAGGCCGGTGGTGGGACTTATGGCCGGCAGGTGGAGGAGGAGGAAGGGTGGTGGTGCTCGGCTGAGAGAGAGGGAGGAGGGGAGAGGTGGTCGGCCTAGGGTTAGGGGGGATGGGGGTTTCAGCCAAGAGAGTGAGGAAGGAATTTGGACCGGAGGTTTAAGGGGAAGAGAGGGAGGATGGGGAGCGACGACGTCGACCACGAACTTGGACGCTTCCTGCGGTTGGTGGGTATTGTGATGCCCTCACCTAGGGACTTCAATCTCTCCAAGAACTCTCAAGCTCTCTCAAAACACATAAATGTAGAAAAGTCATAATATCATTCATCATCCTAAAAAGAGGAGGTGGCTTTTAAATAGTCTCATACAATGAAGAAAATAAAAAGACCAACATGCCCTTAGGGCTTACATATGACTATCCCCTCAAGTGAGGGTATGAACAGAAAAATGCAGAAATAAATCAAATACATATAATGACTCAAAAATAAATCGGTGCGATCGTGGCCATAGATCGCCGGCCACGCTTCTGGTAAACTCTCCAAGGTCGGATGTCCTCATCAGTTTCTCATCATGCAAGTAAATTATACCACCTTCCTATATCGCTTGTTCATGAAAGCACCTATCTCCGATAATCGTGCCCTCTTGATTGTACAGAACTGCATCTATGCATCTAAAAATACACAAGAATTGTACTTTCCACATGTGCTTGCCAACTCGTGTGCAAATCGCTCACCTAGTTCACTTAACCCAATCTAAGTCTAAATAGCCCAAGCTAACCACAAATCCAAGTGAAGAAAAGATGGCTCAAGTCAATCAATTTCATGCATGAACACCTCTAAGCTTCCAACATATTTTTTCCAAAACTATGGAACTATTCTTTAAGATCTATGACAAGTGCCATCTGCTGTAAGGTTGTTGATAGCGATGTTCACCTTCATCTCTGCCTCCATGAGATGAATTTCTTATTTGTCAACTTCTCTCAATGATGGATTTTCCATTCGTCTCCCTTTCTTCAGAATGAATTTCGCTAAATCTAACTCCTGTTCGCTCAATCCCGACCTATATCAGAATATTTTAACTCCTGTTGTGTTACATGTTATGATCCCTTCATCCAAGTTGAAAGCAATGACAGAAAATGTCACCAACATAATGGAAGAAGACTACCCAACCCTTCCTCTTCCTCTACTTCATTACAGAGTGTGTGTGTGGAGAGAGAGAGAGCTGAAAGAAAAAAATAGAATTTAGCCTTCTAGGCATTTGGTTTCAAACTTGTCCCAAAACACACTAACCACACTGATATTCAGTTTCGCAGTCCATCATTCAGTGAAATGCTACATCAATAAACCCAAATCTGCTATAAAATTTACTTTTGAACTGAAACTGTTCTTTCAATGTAAACAGCTTATTTGAAACAAAAAAGCCTAGAACACAAACTATGTCTGAACTAGAAATTCGCTCACCAACTTCTTCACAAGCTTAATTGCATCGTTTTGTGCAAGAGAAATCCACTTGGCATATAATCTGCTTGACTCATATTTAACAAGATTATGTGAATAAACAAAAATAAACAAAAAAATTTACGCCAGTGAAACTCTAAAATGAACAAATGGAGGCCACAAATTTTAACCAAATACTACAAATCTCACACGAACTGACTGAACAGTAAACTAGGTTCAACCGAATAGTTCAAATCGCACGGAATAATAAACTAACAGGCAGTGGACTTCTTCACCTATTCTAAATACAAAGCTCCTGGGATTAGGTAGGCATGATCATCAGCAAAGTTGAAGGGTGGCATCAACAACAGGAGGTGAGTGTGAGAATGGGATCACTGGGAAAGCGTCAGAAGCACATAGGAGCAGAGATAGAGCACTGATTGACTGTGGAAGATGAGAGCCAAGGGGCCTAAAAGGCAGCAGTATCATTGACATAAGCCAAACAGAAGCACCGCAGGATGACAACAGTGCAGCACAGACAACTTGACCGGACATGGTGCATTATGTAACAGTGCAGTACAAACAACTTGACCAGACATGGTGCATTATGTAGAGCTGGAATTTACAATCATTGTTACAAATGCGAGGTCATTCATCTACGTCAATCTTTCACACACTAAGTTTTATTTGGAGTCTACATTCCAAATATGGTATGGTTATTGAATTTATGTAATTCAGCTTTAAAAACATATATATTAATGTTTTCAAAGCATTAAAATGCAATGTGATGTGTGAGGATTCTTTTTTTGCTTCACGCAAGTGAACGGCACTTTTACTAACTAGAGTATTAATGGCTTATAAATATCCCAAAATAATCCCTAGACTATTTGTATGTGGCCAATTTAATCCCATAGTATCATATTTCTCCAATCTAGTCCTCAACCATACAAAATTGATCCAAAATAACCCTTTTATGTAAAATTTTAGATGCAAAATTGATCCCAATTTAATCCCTCAATAAAACAAAATTGATACCAATATAACCCCTCGACTTACCATTAATTCTTATATTAGTATTTAACATTCACATATCTAAATGAGTATTTTACTTATAATTACATTTGCCTAAAAGAGCGTGAGATCAATGTTGTATGTCACACCACGCATATATTGAATTCTAGTGCATATTGTGGCCATCGTGAGAGCAACACTGACAATCTTCCAACTTGTCTTGAGTATCATACTAAATGCATGGCTAGCATTGCTTGGGCAGATATGATAGACCACTACGCAACAAATGGTTGGGCTCATCAATCGCAGGCAGCTCATAAGAACCGTCTGACTGAAGAGAATGGTTTGGCTAAGCATAACAATAGCTTCATACACCTCATCACTCACCATAACCAAATGATAAGTGATTATAAGAGTATTAACTCTACTAAATATGACCTCATATATTATATTTATCAATCAAGTCATAAGTGATGTCAAAGGAGAAGACACCTAACAAGGAGGCACATGAACAAGGGAACAAATGTTTGCATCCATGCTCAATTGCACAAGGTATTGGTACATATGACTTTAGCATATAAAGCTAAAGCATTAATTATATTAGAGTAAATAATATAATATTAATTTTAAGTCCATATAGGAGCATTATATCACCACTCTCATTGATAAGTTTAAGGTGTCATCGACATGTCAATGTGATGTCAATGCCCCAATGTGGTACAACATTACAAGAAACTTAGGGGCAAGACGAGCGCATGAATACACACCTGATGAAGCACCTCCGAAATCCGTAAGACCACCTCCCATGGCATCATAATTGACCATAGTATTGGGATTAAATTCTATGTAGAGCCATCATAGCATCAACTGATTCAAATGAAGAAGACGAGCAAGTATGCTTCAAGATGCCATAAATAATTTAGCAGGTTCATTATACACCTTGTGAGAAAGGACCAATAGATGTGGAGGAAAAAGATGAGCATGATATGATCCCATGAAGGGGATAAGATATTTTTCAAAGTTATAAGTACTCTTTTTTGCTTCTAAGAACTTGAATTTTTTGAATAGCCACCTTTGATTTGTGATGTGCTTCATATTAATCCATTTTTCTACATTTACTTCAACCTGTTGCTTATGGCTTGTGCTAAGATTATTGAACATATATAATTGCTAGGATGAAAATTTTGAGATCATTGCATGTAAGTAATTGCATATTAAATGTCTTATGATATACTATTTTATGTATATTGTTTATATTGTTAAATGTTGTTGTGCTTGTAAATGAATAAAAAGTTGAAAAAGAGCTTATACACTTGTTGGTTGAAAAATAGTTTGAGTGGACTTGTACCAAATTTGGGACAAAAAATTACTTTTACAAATAATTTATGATGGATCTATGATGAATTAGTGATAGCATCCATTGAATTTGCAAGTCTGCAGCAGACTTATAATAATTTTGTGACCAAATTTAACAAACGTGTCAGATTGGTAGATTAGCCACAAAACTTACCGCTATCTATTAACTATTTCATTGCTAATCCACTGATAGCTTTTTATATTAAATTTATTAATTAATTTTGCTATGACAGTTAATCGACAAAAGTGTGTTGAAATAGGTTGCAATAATTTTGTGATTGATTGCACGGCACAAATTTTGCGAAAAAATAAACCATTGTAACATAAATAGCAACGCATTTTTGTGATGGATTTTGAAATTGAATTGCAACCTCAACTTCCTCTCTTATTCTCCCCTTTATTTCTCTATCAGTGGACTCTGAGTTCTCTATCTCTTCTTATTTCATTATTGTCATGCCTCGATGATTTAAAGACCAAGTTAACACAATAAGTTAATGATTCAAAGCCTTATCATCATCATCATCATTAGCCATCTGTGGGCTCCGAAAATTCGGCCCCGGCCTCCGCCCGCTTTTTACTTTCTTCGGGGGGAGTTTTAACGAACTAAGTTCCGGGGTAAATTTTGGAAGGCAGATGAGATAATAGATAAGACACTACCCAGAGATTTCGCCCTCATTTTGCGAGGACTTTATGATCTGAGTTCTGGTTTCCTATAGGCGCAAGCCCCTATAGTTAATTACCCCTCCCGGTGACGAGAGAGAACTTTCGATTAAGGCTAGTCGTCGATCAGATACGTATAGATACGTGCATTCGGCATATAGTAGCAGCATAGACATGGGTTGTAGAAATTAGGGAATTTGGATATTTGATATTTAAAGTTAGAAATTTCACCATCTTGCACTTAAAGCGGATGGTAGGGGAATGGATGATGGACCCGATCAAGATCCCATGGTTCCGTCATCCCGGGCCATCATGGTCCCTGGTCTACTTAGTCAGAGGAGGTAGTCGACCCAACCTGACAGAATGATCCTTGTCGGCAGCCATGGGTTGCTTCGTCCAAGGGGACCTTGTAGACCTGAGGGGAGTGTTTGTCTAAGGGGACAAATTTGAATCCACCTTAGCTAACAGAGGGCTTTATGCCCTATCGATCATATCCTATTGATTCATATCTCAAGGATTTGATGCCATTGGGAAGCATACGGGCTCTGGCCATAACCATAATATAATGGTGCCATTTGGCGGCGACCACCTGGTTCAGAGGGCCCCGAGTCATAACCGTTTATCCTGCAGTGCCATTTGACGGCGAAACTGCCGGTTAGAGGACTCGTACCACGTCCTTGCTGGCAGGAGATTATTTGAGAATGGATCCTAGTGATATTCTCGACCAGGCATTAGCTCTTTGCGAGCTGAAGTAAATTTTAATTTGTCCACCTCGGCAAACTGTTGCGGAGGGTGGATGTGTGTTGCTTTAAGTGATTTAATGGGTTGAATCTCAGTTTTAAATATTTTGGATTTGGATCATTTTGGAGATTTGAGTTCTGGATTTGGGTATTTGATGGCATTTTGAAGATATTTGAAATTAACCCCTCCGGTTGAGATCTGCATTCAACACGGCCATCATCGGGGTGTGGGATAATTTCTATTTATGGATTAAACATTGTCGACTCTATCGAGCTGTCGATAGAGGATTGTGTTTTCGTAGGTTTTATGCCTTTGTTAGTGAATTCTCTTGATTATAGGCCTTGAAGGCCTAATATGAATGTATAAAACAAATATTTCGGTCGACCTCGCGACCGTATATTCATTTAATAGTTCGAGCCGTGTCAACTCCTATCTACCTGAATAGAAGGATCGGGCTCGAACTTGAATTCACTTATTGACCCGCACAACATCCCTAGACGTCACGTGTGTACCAATAACACGCTCGCCGGGGCCCATGCGGGTGTTTGGGGGCATTTTATAGTTATTTATTGAACCTTGTCTACTCCTATCTGCTTGCATAGGAGGATCGGGTTCAAATTTATTGACCCGCGCAGCATCCCTAGGCGTCACGTGTGTACCAATAACACGCTCGCCGGGGCCCATGCGGGTTTAAGATTATATTTTCCCCTTTTTAGTGTACCTATGTGTATACAAATTAAAGTGCACATGTGCAGGGGTATTCTTGGAATATTTGTACACGCCTTCTGTCCGCTTGCATGAAAGTTGTGGATCCGGTGGCATAGCGTTATAGCTTGTGGACTGAGTTGTTCGACGCTTTATACAGGTAGACTGTCGTGCACTACTTGCTTTCTGCAGGTGGATCATGGTGCACTAACTAATCTCCTGCTTTAGCTCGTAGATGTAGCTATCTAATGTATTTTTCCTGCATCCTTCTTGTAGACGGCATTTTGAGTGTATAATATATTTCCTACAGAAGCTCGTAGGGACTTACATTTCTTGCATTTTTTGCCTTTGCTTGCCAGGGATCAGTGTATTTGACTAATATTGGATAATTGTTGGTCACGAAGGAACTATAATGTCTTTGGTACAATAATTGGTAGGTACCTTGAATGTACTTTGAACATGTTGTCTTTACCTGCACGAGGCTCAGTGTATTTGCCTGATGTTGAGTGCTGACTTGTAGTTTTGTTACCTGCTGTTGATTAAGGTCGTTGTATTTGTATATGTTTGCTGCACACTAGTTCTTCCATTTTCATAGGAGACTGATACATTTGCTTGCATGATGTTATTGAATGTTAGTTGAACTGCATTCACCACCAATCTTTTCGTGTAATGCTAGCAGTTTTCAATCAAACGAACATTGTAACAATCGTTGTTCACTTTTGGTTATCACTGTTACATCTACGGCACATCTTCCGTCATTATCAACAGATGTTTGCATTCATCACAGCTCTTCTTGCATCGTACTTGTATATTATACACTACGTGCATTAAGCATCTCCTACAGTAGTGGTTGTCTGTGAATGCTGTATATTTCTTGTTCCTGCTTCCAATTGATATACGGTGCGTAAGATGAGCCTTCTGCAACAGTTATTGATATCTGCTTTCACTGTGTATCAATCATCCTGTTGCTTCTAATCACCGACAGGTATTGCATGCAGATTAACGAGCCCATTTGTAAGCTAATTGGCATTGACTGCGAACAAGTCATGTTCATTATACCCTTTCCATACATATTCTGCTGGAGAGTTACTATTTTCCCTGTATGTCCATAATTACATCCACTGACAACTCTCCTTATAATGTTTTCATCCTTCATCAAGCTATGTATTCATTTCTGCTTGTTATTGGTGAGTGAGATGTAGAGAACTCATTCATCATCAGTCATTGCTTATGGTTGTTCATCATCCACAGATGATTGTTGTTTATTAATATTTGCATCTCGATCGACATGAGAGCCCTTCAACATTTATTTGAAAGCTTTGTATTTTTTATTGTAGGTACGTTGATTGGGATACCACTTGTTATTATCCATAGGAGTATCATGGGTTTGCAAGCATTGATTGTGTATGTCATAAATCTTCTCGTTGCTTGTGAGTGATGGGCATAAACTTTGTTTATTATAAATCATTATTTACAATTACCCATCAACGTTCCTTTGAGTCCTTCGACTTGCTTTCATGACATTTGAGTGACTTAATTTCCTTTGGTTAGTACTTCACATTCAAATTGAGTTGACAATTCCTTATCATCTCATTAGAGTTTCAATATTATTACTCAAATCAAGCTCTTGTTGATTTCAGTTTGAGTTCATGTTCTCTTTTGTAACCAATTTAGGTCCAAGCTTATATTAAACATTATGTCATTTGTTCGATGTCATTTTGATTTCATTTCAATTAGACTTAGATATCACTTTGTTCTGTGTTTAAATATAAATCCAAGTCTTTTTGTCATTTGGTCCAAATCAAGTTCTTTGCTGTCCAAATATTGTTCAAGTCCTTGTCTTTATCAGACAAAATTTCGGCAGCCTCCCGGCGTCTCCCCTGTTTAGGGGAAAAAACCAAGAGGCTGTCTTCCCCTCGACGCGACTTGCGCGCTTCAGGTAGATGTCCGTAGACACCACGACAGCAAATTTTTCTTCAATCCCCGCCCGCTACATGAGCGTTTAGGGGTCTCGGGCACCTGTTGCAAAGAAACACAGATTTTCCCACGAATGGGTACTTATTTTTGTCCCCCTCACGCTACATGAGCGGTCCGGGGATTACCCACCTCGTCGCAAACGCCGCACCGGTTTCCCTCCCTACTACGCTACGTGAGCGCGTAGGGGGTTTACCGGCTCGTCGCTAGCATCGAGGACGGGGTTTAAGGCGATTACCCGCCTCGTTGTAGGCGTCGCGTTAGCTTCCCTCCCTACTACGCTACGTGAGCGCGTAGGGGGTTTGCCAACTCGTCGCCAACAACGAGAAAGGGAATCTAGGTGAAATGAGCAAAAAGAATGATCCCCTTCTCCCTTTTTTTCTCTTTTTCCTTTCTCTTTTTTTTCTTTTCTTTTCTCCTTTTTTTTGCTTTTCTCTCTTTTTTTTGCTTTTCTTTCTCTTTTTTTTTTTTTTGCTTTTCTTTTCTCTGTTTTTTTGCTTTTCTTTTCTCTTTTTTTTTTTTGCTTTTCTTTTCTCTTTTTTTTTTTAACTACCTTTTTTTTTTTAGAACTTCTTTTTTTTATATATGACAAAAAAAAACAAATAATCATCACTTTTAACTAGAAAAAAATTAACATCATCACATTCATTAATGCTAACTAATGCTAGCAATAAACAAAGATGAGTAAAATAAATTCAAGTGAGAAATTTAATTTCAAAACAATACATAGCAAGAGAGGATAAACCCTATCCAATCCCTTCAATCAAAGCTACAGGTCAAGAGAAAGGTTATTGCTGTACCCGATTCAATCAATAGGAAACAAGTTTGTCTTGTAGCAAAAGAAAGAAAAGTGGATTCATGAGGAATGTGAGTTGAATTTGCTACAGGTTTATGGTCTATACCCCCTTTTTTTTTAAACAAAATAATGGATGGTCAATTAAGTGGGTTTTATTTGAATGGGTTATTTTTGGTTTAGTAGTGTTATGGGCTCATTTGTACTAGAAAGTGGACAAGAATTATTGCTGTGTGGAAACTTCATATTCTCACCTGAATGAGCTTCCTTGCATTAATCTTGAAGACTTCAAAAAAAAACAATACCAATATTATGACTTTTTCAATGTTTGGGAGCCCGATCATACTCACAGTGATCAAGAACTTAAATCTAAAATAATTCCCAAGTGGTTTTTTTTTTGTTGCTTTTGTGGCTACCCACAAAACCTGTACTCTTTTTTTTTTTAGAGATATTCCCTTGCTTTTCCTTTTTTTATTGCCTTGACCATTTTTGTGTGTCAGCAGAGTACTAACAAAGATAATATAAAACAAATAAAAATGAATCTAACAGTAAAAAGGGTACCAGAGCACGCCATACTACCTTTTTCTTTTACCTTCAACTGATATAACACGTGCTTTGTGGTATAGAGGCCTGCATCTTCTTCACACTTCTTTTTTTATTACTTTGAGTAGGTGTGGAAATATCTGGTAAGCCAAATGTGTAAGGATTTTAGTGGAGTATAGTTTGTTTGTGCCTCTAATCGAGGCAAACAAGAACTCTAACGGCAGGAAAGGATCGAACAGCAGGCTTTGCTCGTGGAATTTGACGGGGTCTAGCTCGGACTGCTGAGTCGAAGCCTAGAGCCTAAGCTTCAGTTCAGCTATTGTGGAGATGGGAAAGAAGGTCAGCAAGGGTGGCTTGAGTGTTTCGACTTGAAGCTGGGCTCCTTGTGCGATCAGAAGGGCAAAACCACTCAGATTTGAGGTTTTGGATTCCCCAGCAGAACTTTGAAAGAAAGGATGGGTTCATTACAGGCAACAGTTTGAAAGGGAGAGATTGGGGCGGGACTTAGGCAGCGGGAAACCAGCAGGAGGTTGAGAGCAGCTTGACGACGACTGGCCCTGCGAGATAATGGCGATAGGATAGACTTCTGGCTGAGGTTAAATGTGATTTGCTGCAGGCTTGTGATCGGTTTAGGCAAGTGGAGGTTTTCCTACAGTGGTGGAGCTCTTACGGTTTGTGAAAATTATCCGTGTGAAAGAAATTAGTGTGAGCCCCCCGGCTCGTCGATTTAAACTGAAATAATTTCGTATCAGCCAAAGCTTGCGACGTCCGAGGTTTCGCTTCAGCGAGATATCCGGGAATCAGAGATTTGGCACAGGATTTTTTTTTTGACGAGGTAAGAAATTAAATGCGATTTGAAATTTTAATTTGACTTACTTATTTTAGATTAAACCTTTGAGAAATATTAATGATAGTTTGCCAAAATTAGGATTACTGTATTAGCATTAAATAGGGATGGCAGTGGTGCGTTGGTCTTTGAAACTGCTTTGATTTGCGTGCCTTATTTCAAATTTCATGTATCCTTTACCTCGAAATACGTGTTGAATTTGTCGAATATCAAAATTAGACAAATTGATAGGGTATTTAGGGTATTTCTGAGGTTTCAGTCGCAATGACGCAGTCAGTTTTGCAATCGGATGTCATTTGGTCGATGTCGGACGTTAATTTCCTCAAAATACCCGTTATCGTATTAGAACCCTCGTCGGTCACGGCATAATTTTAGTTTGGACAAATTGACAGTCAACTTAGAGTATTGATAGTGTTCCGGATGCAATGAGACAGTCCGTTCGTCGATCGGAGGTCATTTGGTCGACGCCGAGGGCTAAACTCCTTAGCTTGCGCATCATTACCTTGCGATTTTCGCTTTTGCCTCGCAATTCATGTCGACCTTCTCGTACGTCATTTAATTCAATCAAATTAAAAATCATTCTTAAGTATTTGGGATGTTTCGGATGCAATGACGAAGTCCGTTCGTCGATCGGAGATTATTAGGTCGACGACGAGGCTGATTTTCTTGAACTGCGCGCTGCCGCATTTGAATCTCTCCGATCGCGCCGCCAATCTGAATGCTTTGAATTGAGTAAATAAAAATGTAGTTTTCAAAGGTTGAAAATGTTTCGGACACGATGGCTAAGTCCGTTCGTCAATCGGAGATCGTTAGGTCGACAACGAGGCTGATTTTCTTGAACTGCGCACTGCCGCGTTTGAATCACTCCGGTCGCGCCGTCAATCTGAATGCTTTGAATTGAGTAAAAAAATATAGTTTTTAAAGGTTGAAAGCGTTCCGGACGCGATGGCGAAGCCCGTTCGTCGATCGGAAATCGTTTGGTCGACGGCGAGGCCAATTTTTTCTTGAAATGCGCGTTATTGCATCACATTAGGATCGCTTTGATTTGCATGCCACCATCCCGATTGATCCAAATTAATTAAATAAAATGTAGATCTTTGATATTTGCGACGTTCCGGACACAACGAAGTAATCCGTTCTGCAATCGGACGTCATTTTGGCGACGACGAGGCTAATTTTTCTTGAAATGCGCGTTATTGCATCGCATTTGGATTGTTTTGATTTGCGTGCCACCATCCCGATTGATCCAAATTAATTAAATAAAATGTAGATCTTTGATGTTGACGATGTTCCGGACATAATGACATAGTCCGTTTTACAATCGGACGTCATTTGATTGGCCTTGCGCTACTTAATTCATCACTTTCCCTCACAAATAAATTGTTTTCTAGAACTGCCCTTCAATGCCTTTCATCCAAGTTGTCCTTCAGAACACCACCAATGACTTTAGCTTCCAATGGAGATCCTAAAAGCTTTTTTAAACCATCTCTCCAACAATCGTCGAAGCCGATGCAAATGTGGACCCGCATTTTAAGACCAAATTCCTCTGTCATTTCATCTTCATGAACACGTTGCAGGAGAGTTATCTTTCTCATACCACTATGTCCCACTATAGATATAAGAGAAATATTTATGCGCAAATCAATTCCACCAATAAGAACTTGAAGTCCCTCATGTGATTGTTTTCTCAGCCACTGCATAGTAAAATCAAGGTGCGATCCCCATTTGAGCTAAATCATCTTTATTAAATTTATGATTTTTGGGGTAATTATAGGGGTCAACAAATGCCCCCCAACAAATGTGATACGCGTCCAGAGCGTATCACGTTTGTTATAAGTCAGATGACGACTTTTAGTAGATTTCTTTTGAGCATACATGATTACCTCAATTGTTTTTTGACATATTTTCATTTTCTCCTCGTGCAGGAGATGTTTAGTTGGCGGAGACCCGTCGACCTGCCTCCAGGCGAGCCCAGTGAGGATGCCATTTGGGAGGCTATTGACCGACATGACCCTCAGGGCGATGTTGACGTACGAGACAGACTAGAGCAGCACCAGGCCATGCTGCAGAGGCGGGATACCTTTCACACCGTTTTTACCCGTTCCCCATTACTTCCAGAGCTTTCTGAGGGTGCTGTTGTGTTTGAGGACCCTGACAGATGGATCACTAGTCTTAGACTATAGTACGGAGAGTACCACCCGTTGGAGAGTTCCTTGGCACAGGTTGGTTGGGGTACTTGTGACATTCTAGTGCCAGCAGCAGATACGCTTGAGCCCGTTGGGCAGTCGAGTCTACTCAGCCACCGTCAGTTGCAGTCACCGTCTTTAAAGTGGTCTCGAGATTCTACACTTGGACAGATTCAGAGCCCGGTCAGAGGCTACGTTTGTTGGGCCCGCCACGTTCTTCGGGTGCACAGAGGCACACTCCAGGAGGCAGGAATTTACGAGGCCGTTTACGCCTCTCTGTTTGACTACGGACGCCTACCTACTTCTTGGGCTCGTGGCCTAGTTGAGTTCTGGGATTCTGGCAGAGGTACATGCTGGGTTGGAGCAGAGGAGCTTACGGTTACCCTTTCAGACTTACAGATAGTTTCTGTGCTTCCTGTTTTTGGGCACCATTTTGAGGAGTGTGTGCCTCCAGACGAGCAGTTGTTTCATAGGGTTCCTTCAGCAGATGGTGACAGGAGGGGCAGGTTAGCTTTACCAGACGTTTACCCCGTACTTCATCAGCACTATCGTCAGGTGTATAAGATCTCTGGGTTGTCAGGACGTGCTCGAGGAGGCATGCCTATGGATGTCTGGATCCGTAGCTTTCTTCAGCCTAGTTACTTGACCGCCTTTGGAGCTTCACTTTACGACCCGTTCGGTCTCGACTTACAGCGCGGTACACCATTGTCAGAGGAGACCGCCAAGCCTTCTTCAGTTGCTAGTGACACTTCTCCAGTACTACCAGGGGTTAGTGAGGACTTGGTGTTGGCAAGGTTTTTGGCCACCTGGTTGTGTACCTTTGTGCTTCCGCTCAGAGCAGGGTTCGTTCGTTATAGTGCTCTCTTAGCTGCCAGTCAGTTGTCTCAGGGGCAGCGTCTCTCTTTCGCACCAGCAGTACTCGCTAGGATCTACAGATCCTTACGCACCGCTTCAGAGGCTACTTTGCTTGAGCTACGGGACTTGAGCTTGCCATGGCACTACTTGTATGGATGGATTCACTTACATATACTTGGAGCATTTTCTTGTTTGGAGTGCCCGTCGTACTTTGCAGAGAGGGGGTACCCCACTGTTCTTCAGTTGTCCCAGGCTTCAGCTACTTTAGAGTCAGAGAGGATCCGCCTCTTTTTCTTCGCTCCACACTCGGTTGCTGATAGGTTCTCTTTGGTCCTCCAGCCAGACACAGTCAGTTTGCCACCCCACCTGAGGGGTACAGTTGTAGTTGACGGGATTGATCGCAGGGGTAGGCGTACGCTGCTGCTTCGTAGTCAGAGTTTGGCGGTTGCTGAGTACTTTATCAGCATGCGGCCAGGATGGTTGTGCCACCGTCAGGATGATTTTGTTACGTTGGAGGGCTACCAGCCCAACAGGATGGCCAGGCAGTTCAGTTTCTCACAGGCTACAGCCTACGATGGACGGATACCACTTCCAGGGGTTACGGATGCACAACGCATGGGGGCTGTTCTATCAGAGAGTCATTTTTATGTTGCAGCTCTGACTTGGTCACACTTACTGAGGCTGGGGACAGGTTCCAGCTTTCTTTTGACTCAGCCGTCTGCTAGTACGGGGGTTAGTTACACCAGGATGTCTTGGGTACGGCTGTCTTTCGGACCTGCCCTAGAGCATGGTGCGAGGAGGTACGAGCGCCGGGTACGAGAGCTTGGGTTACCGATGGGACAGAGGTCACGTCAGGTTCTTCTAGAGGCTGCAGGTAGCCGAGGTACTTCCTTACCCTTCACACCTTTTCTACTAGTGCTTAATTCAATATAATTGTGGTAATTTAATTCATCATTTTGTGCAGGGACACGTGTTGAGGCCCATACTACTGCTGGGGCCATTGTTCCTTCTCCTTCTAGAGTTCCGGATGTGGCACATGCGCCACACCACACTGAGGTTTCCCAGCCCTCTCGCCGGCGGACCAGCTCTCAGCGTGTCTCACCTTCCAGACGGTCCATGGATGCTCGTCTTTCTCCCAGGGACCTCGGGGAGAGTACGCAGGAGCTGAGGAGGTCAGACTTCACTGGGTACGGTACACCAGGACCCTCCGACGACTTCTCTTTTTCGGTGGACCCCTACGGGTCATTCTGTCCAGGCGAGTCTTCGGAGACCGGCGCTGCGTTACTTACAGAGTTGTTTGGGGGGACGTCGTACACGCAGCCGCCGTCAGACCTTGTTCCGTCAGAGTTCTTCCCTGCGGGCTACTCAGCTGACTTTGCAGGCCCCTCCTCTGTCCTAGCCAGTCACCCAGCCGACTCAGCGGGCCCTTCTGCAGGTACGCGTTAATTATAAGTTAATTTATTTTCAATGCATTATTATGATATCTGTGATTATATTAATTGTTTATAATCTTTTGTGCAGTGGCTGTGAGAGTCGACTACACTTCAGAGATTTTTTGCTACGTTCCCCGATCTCCGGACTCCACGACTACTGACAGGTGCAGCCACTTAGTGGAGGTTCTGAGGAGCTTAATTTTCAGCGTCGACCCGAGCACTCCAGAGTCTTGGGCCAGTTTTACCTCTTTTGCTGACCGGATCCTAGGCCTGCTTGCTGAGTTTGGGGTAGACACCACCGAGCTACGTTTTTGGGAGGCGGTGTGTCGTGAGACAGAGTTCTGCATCCAGCGGTTGAGGTCACTTTCTGTTACCCGGGCCAGCGTTACACTTCCACAGTTAGAGGAGATAGTTGCTAGCCGCAGGGCACTGGCTGACGACGCCCATGACAGAGTAGACAGTAGTGCAGAGGCTCTGAGGAGACACCGTCAGAGTTCTTCTGGCATGACTCAGGAGATGGACGGATTGACGACGCGCATGCAGGCTCTTTGGGGGGATATCAGACGGAGGGACAACATCTGTCTGATTTCCCCCCAAAGAGCCTGCATGCGCGTCGTCAATCCGTCCATCTCCTGAGTCATGCCAGAAGAACTCTGACGGTGTCTCCTCAGAGCCTCTGCACTACTGTCTACTCTGTCATGGGCGTCGTCAGCCAGTGCCCTGCGGCTAGCAACTATCTCCTCTAACTGTGGAAGTGTAACGCTGGCCCGGGTAACAGAAAGTGACATCAACCGCTGGATGCAGAACTCTGTCTCACGACACACCGCCTCCCAAAAACGTAGCTCGATGGTGTCTACCCCAAACTCAGCAAGCAGGCCTAGGATCCGGTCAGCAAAAGAGGTAAAACTGGCCCAAGACTCTGGAGTGCTCGGGTCGACGCTGAAAACTAAGCTCCTCAGAACCTCCACTAAGTGGCTGCACCTGTCAGTAGTCGTGGAGTCCAGAGATCGGGGAACGTAGCAAAAAATCTCTGACGTGTAGTCGACTCTCTCAGCCACTGCACAAAAGATTATAAACAATTAATATAATCACAGATATCATAATAATGCATTAAAAATAAATTAACTTATAATTAACGCGTACCTGCAGAAGGGCCCGCTGAGTCGGCTGGGTGACTGGCTAGGACAGAGGAGGGGCCTGCAAAGTCAGCTGAGTAGCCCGCAGGGAAGAACTCTGACGGAACAAGGTCTGACGGCGGCTGCGTGTACGACGTCCCCCCAAACAACTCTGTAAGTAACGCAGCGCCGGTCCCCGAAGACTCGCTTGGACAGAATGACCCGTAGGGGTCCACCGAAAAAGAGAAGTCGTCGGAGGGTCCTGGTGTACCGTACCCAGTGAAGTCTGACCTCCTCAGCTCCTGCGTACTCTCCCCGAGGTCCCTGGGAGAAAGACGAGCGTCCACGGACCGTCTGGAAGGTGTGACACGCTGAGAGCTGGTCCGCTGGCGAGAGGGCTGGGAAACCTCAGTGTTGTGTGGCGCAGGTGCCACATCCGGAACTCTAGAAGGAGAAGGAACAATGGCCCCAGCAGTAGTATTGGCCTCAACACGTGTCCCTGCACAAAATGATGAATTAAATTACCACAATTATATTGAATTAAGCACTAGTAGAAAAGAAGGTGTGAAGGGTAAGGAAGTACCTCGGCTACCTGCAGCCTCTGGAAGAACCTGACGTGACCTCTGTCCCATCGGCAACCCAAGCTCTCGTACCCGGCGCTCGTACCTCCTCGCACCATGCTCTAGGGCAGGTCCGGAAGACAGCCGTACCCAAGACATCCTGGTGTAACTAACCCCCGTACTAGCAGACGGCTGAGTCAAAAGAAAGCTGGAACCTGTCCCCAGCCTCAGTAAGTTTGACCAAGTCAGAGCTGCAACATAAAAACGACTCTGATAGAACAGCCCCCATGCGTTGTGCATCCGTAACCCCTGGAAGTGGTATCCGTCCATCGTAGGCAGTAGCCTGTGAGAAACCGAACTGTCTGGCCACCCTGTTGGGCTGGTAGCCCTCCAACGTAACAAAACCATCCTGACGGTGGCACAACCATCCTGGCCGCATGCTGATAAAGTACTCAGCAACCGCCAAACTCTGACTACGAAGCAGCAGCGTACGCCTACCCCTGCGATCAACCCCGTCAACTACAACTGTACCCCTCAGGTGGGGTGGCAAACTGACTGTGTCTGGCTGGTGGACCAAAGAGAACCTATCAGCAACCGAGTGTGGAGCGAAGAAAAAGAGGCGGATCCTCTCTGACTCTAAAGTAGCTGAAGCCTGGGACAACTGAAGAACAGTGGGGTATCCCCTCTCTGCAAAGTACGACGGGCACTCCAAACAAGAAAATACTCCAAGTATATGTAAGTGAATCCATCCATACAAGTAGTGCCATGGCAAGCTCAAGTCCCGTAGCTCAAGCAAAGTAGCCTCTGAAGCGGTGCGTAAGGATCTGTAGATCCTAGCGAGTACTGCTGGTGCCAAAGAGAGACGCTGCCCCTGAGACAACTGACTGGCAGCTAAGAGAGCACTATAACGAACGAACCCTGCTCTGAGCGGAAGCACAAAGGTACACAACCAGGTGGCCAAAAACCCTGCCAAAACCAAGTCCTCACTAACCCCTGGTAGTACTGGAGAAGTGTCACTAGCAACTGAAGAAGGCTCGGCGGTCTCCTCTGACAATGGTGTACCGCGCTGCAAGCCGAGACCGAACGGGTCGTAAAGTAAAGCTCCAAAGGCGGTCAAGTAACTAGGCTGAAGAAAGCTACGGATCCAGACATCCATAGGCATGCCTACTCGAGCACGTCCTGACAACCCAGAGACCTTATACACCTGACGATAGTGCTGATGAAGTACGGGGTAAACGTCTGATAAAGCTAACCTGCCCCTCCTGTCACCATCTGCTGAAGGAACCCTATGAAACAACTGCTCGTCTGGAGGCACGCACTCCTCAAAATGGTGCCCAAAAACAGGAAGCCCAGAAACTGTCTGTAAGTCTGAAAGGGTAACCGTAAGCTCCTCTGCTCCAACCCAGCATGTACCTCTGCCAGAATCCCAGAACTCAACTAGGCCACGAGCCCAAGAAGTAGGTAGGCGTCCGTAGTCAAACAGAGAGGCGTAAACGGCCTCGTAAATCCCTGCCTCCTGGAGTGTGCCTCTGTGCACCCGAAGAACGTGGCGGGCCCAACAAACGTAGCCTCTGACCGGGCTCTGAATCTGTCCAACTGTAGAATCTCGAGGCCACTTTAAAGACGGTGACTGCAACTGATGGTGGCTGAGTAGACTCAACTGCCCAACGGGCTCAAGCGTATCTGCTGCTGGCACTAGAACGTCACAAGTACCCCAACCAACCTGTGCCAAGGAACTCTCCAACGGGTGGTACTCTCCGTACTGTAGTCTAAGACTAGTGACCCATCTGTCAGGGTCCTCAAACACAACAGCACCCTCAGAAAGCTCTGGAAGTAATGGGGAACGGGTAAAAACGGTGTGGAAGGTATCCCGCCTCTGCAGCATGGCCTGGTGCTGCTCTAGTCTGTCTCGTACGTCAACATCGCCCTGAGGGTCACGTCGGTCAATAGCCTCCCAAATGGCATCCTCACTGGGCTCGCCTGGAGGCAGGTCGACGGGTCTCCGCCAACTAAACATCTCCTGCACGAGGAGAAAATGAAAATATGTCAAAAAGCAATTGAGGTAATCATGTATGCTCAAAAGAAATCTACTAAAAGTCATCATCTGACTTACAACAAACGTGATACGCTCTGGACGCGTATAACATTTGTTGGGGGGCATTTGTTGACCCCTATAATTACCCAAAAAATCATAAATTTAATAAAGATGATTTAGCTCAAATGGGGATCGCACCTTGATTTTACTATGCAGTGGCTGAGAAAACAATCAAATGAGGGACTTCAAGTTCTTATTGGTGGAATTGATTTGCGCATAAATATTTCTCTTATATCTATAGTGGGACATAGTGGTATGAGAAAGATAACTCTCCTGCAACGTGTTCATGAAGATGAAATGACAGAGGAATTTGGTCTTAAAATGCGGGTCCACATTTGCATCGGCTTCGACGATTGTTGGAGAGATGGTTTAAAAAAGCTTTTAGGATCTCCATTGGAAGCTAAAGTCATTGGTGGTGTTCTAAAGGACAACTTGGATGAAACGCATTGAAGGGCAGTTCTAGAAAACAATTTATTTGTGAGGGAAAGTGATGAATTAAGTAGCGCAAGGCCAATCAAATGACGTCCGATTGTAAAACGGACTATGTCATTATGTCCGGAACATCGTCAACATCAAAGATCTACATTTTATTTAATTAATTTGGATCAATCGGGATGGTGGCACGCAAATCAAAACAATCCAAATGTGATGCAATAACGCGCATTTCAAGAAAAATTGGCCTCGTCGTTGTCCAAATGACGTCCGATTGTAGAACGGATTACTTCGTTGTGTCCGGAACGTCGCAAATATCAAAGATCTACATTTTATTTAATTAATTTGGATCAATCGGGATGGTGGCATGCAAATCAAAGCGATCCTAATGTGATGCAATAACGTGCATTTCAAGAAAAAATTGGCCTCGCCGTCGACCAAACGATTTCCGATCGACGAACGGGCTTCGCCATCGCGTCCGAAACGCTTTCAACCTTTAAAAATTATATTTTTTTTACTCAATTCAAAGCATTCAGATTGGCGGCGCGACCGGAGTGATTCAAACACGGCAGTGCGCAGTTCAAGAAAATCAGCCTCGTCGTCGACCTAACGATCTCTGATTGACGAACGGACTTAGCCATCGTGTCCGAAACATTTTCAACCTTTGAAAACTACATTTTTTTTACTCAATTCAAAGCATTCAGATTGGCGACGCGATCGGAGAGATTCAAATGCGGCAGCGCGCAGTTCAAGAAAATCAGCCTCGTCGTCGACCTAATGATCTCCGATCGACGAACGGACTTCGTCATTGCATCCGGAACATCCCAAATACTTGAGAATATCTTTTAATTTGATTGAATTAAATGACGTACGAGAAGGTCGACATGAATTGCGAGACAAAAGCAAAAATCGCAAGGTGCGCAAGCTAAGGAGTTTAGCCCTCGGCGTCGACCAAATGACCTCCGATCGACGAACAGACTGTCTCATTGCACCCGGAACACTATCAATACTCTAAATTGACTATCAATTTGTCCAAACTAAAATTATGCCGTGACCGACGAGGGTTCAAATACGATAACGGGTATTTTGAGAAAATTAACGCCCGACATCGACCAAATGACATCCGATTGCAAAACGAACTGCGTCATTGCGACTGAAACCTCAGAAATACCCTAAATACCCTATCAATTTATCTAATTTTGATATTCGACAAATTCGACACGTATTTCGAGGTAAAGTATACATGAAATTTGAAATAAGGCACGCAAATCAAAGCAGTTTCAAGGACCAACGCACCACTGCCATCCCTATTTAATGCTAATACAGTAATACTAATTTTGGCAAACTATCATTAATATTTCTCAAAGGTTTAATCTAAAATAAGTAAGTCAAATTAAAATTTCAAATCGCATTTAATTTCTTACCTCGTCAAAAAAAAATCCTGTGCCAAATCTCTGATTCCCGGATATCTCGCTGAAGCGAAACCTCGGACGTCGCAAGCTTTGGCTGATACGAAATTATTTCAGTTTAAATCGACGAGCCGGGGGGCTCACATTAATTTCTTTCACATGGATAATTTCCCAAACCGTAAGAGCTCCACCACTGTAGGAAAACCTCCACTTGCCTAAACCGATCACAAGCCTGCATCAAATCACATTTAACCTCAGCCAGAAGTCTGTCCTATCGCCATTATCTCGCAGGGCCAATCGTCGTCAAGCTGCTCTCAACCTCCTGCTGGTTTCCCGCTGCCTAAGTCCCGCCCCAATCTCTCCCTTTCAAACTGTTGCCTGTAATGAACCCATCCTTTCTTTCAAAGTTCTGCTGGGGAATCCAAAACCTCAAATCTGAGTGGCTTTGCCCTTCTGATCGCACAAGGAGCCCAGCTTCAAGTCGAAACACTCAAGCCACCCTTGCTGACCTTCTTCCCCACCTCCACAATAGCTGAACTGAAGCTTAGGCTCTAGGCTTCGACTCAGCAGTCCGAGCTAGACCCCGTCAAATTCCACGAGCAAAGCCTGCTGTTCGATCCTTTCCTGCCGTTAGAGTTCTTGTTTGCCTCGATTAGAGGCACAAGCAAACTATACTCCACTAAAATCCTTACACATTTGGCTTACCAGATATTTCCACACCTACTCAAAGTAATAAAAAAAGAAGTGTGAAGAAGATGCATGCCTCTATACCACAAAGCACGTGTTATATCAGTTTAAGGTAAAAGAAAAAGGTAGTATGGCGTGCTCTGGTACCCTTTTTACTGTTAGATTCATTTTTATTTGTTTTATATTATCTTTGTTAGTACTCTACTGACACACAAAAATGGTCAAGGCAATAAAAAAAAGGAAAAGCAAGGGAATATCTCTAAAAAAAAAAAGAGTACAGGTTTGTGGGTAGCCACAAAAGCAACAAAAAAAAACCACTTGGAAATTATTTTAGATTTAAGTTCTTGATCACTGTGAGTATGATCGGGCTCCCAAACATTGAAAAAGTCATAATATTGGTATTGTTTTTTTTTAAGTCTTCAAGATTAATGCAAGGAAGCTCATTCAGGTGAGAATATGAAGTTTCCACACAGCAATAATTCTTGTCCACTTTCTAGTACAAATGAGCCCATAAAACTACTAAACCAAAAATAACCCATTCAAATAAAGCCCACTTAATTGACCATCCATTATTTTGTTTAAAAAAAAGGGGGTATAGACCATAAACCTGTAGCAAATTCAACTCACATTCCTCATGAATCCACTTTTCTTTCTTTTGCTACAAGACAAACTTGTTTCCTATTGATTGAATCGGGTACAGCAATAACCTTTCTCTTGACCTGTAGCTTTGATTGAAGGGATTGGATAGGGTATATCCTCTCTTGCTATGTATTGTTTTGAAATTAAATTTCTCACTTGAATTTATTTTACTCATCTTTGTTTATTGCTAGCATTAGTTAGCATTAATGAATGTGATGATGTTAATTTTTTTCTAGTTAAAAGTGATGATTATTTGTTTTTTTTTTTTTTTGGCAAACTTAATAGTTTAAAATTTTAAATATTTATTCGGGGATCTCGGCACGCGGCGCGATGTCGACCCGGATAAATATTTAAAATGCCCCATGTTTGACAAGTTTTTTTTTTTTTTTTGCAGACTTAATAGTTTAAGATTTTAAATATTTATTCGGGGATCTCGACACGCGGCGCGATGTCGACCCGGATAAATATTTAAAATGCCCCCTGTTTGACAAGTTTTTTTTTTTTTTTTTTGAAATGTATTCTTGTATTACAAGAGAATTTCAAAAAAACGAGTCATGCATAAATGGATAAGTACATTTGAAGTATAAAATACTTTAAATACATCATTATCCCTATGCATAGTATTTCTTCAAGTATCGACCATTGATCGGCGGCTTAGGTCTATGGCCCTCCAGATCGATCAACTGATAGGCTCCTCCTTGATACACTTTCTCAATAACAAAGGGGCCCTCCCAATTGGATACGAACTTACCACCAATTTTTCGGTGAGGGATGATTGGCCTTCTCAGCACCAGGACCAATTCCCCTTCTTGAAATGATCGATGACGCACCATTCGATCAAATGATTTCGCCATCCTTGCTCGATAGATCTCCAAGTTTTGTTGGGCTTGTAACCTGGTTTCGTCAAGTGCATCAAGCTCTTCCATTCTTAATCGAGCATTTTGATCCTGAGTTAAATCGTGTTGAATAGCTACTCGAAGCGACGGCAGTTCAATCTCTAGTGGCAACACTGCTTCAACTCCGAATACTAATGAATAGGGAGTGGCTTTGGTTGGCGTCTTGTAAGTTGTACGGTATGCCCATAGCGCTTCTGCCATCTTCGTGTGCCACTCCTTATTTTTGGTGAGAATCTTCTTCAACAACTTCACCAGCGTCTTGTAAAATGCCTCTGCCAGGCCATTGGCTCTTGGGTTGTATATGGAAGAATATCGTCAATCAATCTTGTGTCGATCAATAAACTTGTAGATTTTTGTACTCTTGAACGCTGTGCCATTATCTGAAATCACGCGTCGTGGTACACCGAATCTGTAGACGACGTTGTGGGTGAAGAAGTTGATCACATGCTCAGATGTGACTTCTTTGAATGGAGCTGCTTCTGCCCACTTGGAGAAGTAATCTGTAGCCGCCAATATAAAGCGATGTCCGGCCAACGATGGTGGATCTATTGGTCCGATTATGTCTGTACCCCAGCATTCAAATGGCCAGGATGCTACTGTTGGGTGCAGTGGATTTGGTGGTTGATGTATAACATCACCGTGGATCTGACATTCGTGGCACCTCTTAGCGTGGTTGATACAATCTGTTACCATTGTTGGCCAATAATAACCCATTCTCTTAATTTTAGTAGCCATCTTGGGACCTGACTGATGTGCTCCACAGAGCCCTTCATGAACTTCTGCTACCACTTTATCAGCTTCTTTGGTCCCTAGGCATTGTAGCCACATTTGGTCAAAAGCTCGTCGATACAACGTGTCTTTGACAAACGCGTATCGTAATGCTCTTTTTCTAATTTGTGCAGCCAGAGATTTATCTGTTGGGAGTTTGCTTTCTTTGAAGTAGTCAACGAATGGTTGCCTCTAATCATCTTCAACTTCAACATCTAAGCAATACCACCATGATTCTGAAGCTAGACTGGCCTTACGCCTTCTCTTAGGAGCTTGATTTTCTTCATGTCGATATTCAAGATCGACTGGTTGAGGATGTCGGGAATCAACCGAGGTTATGTCATGTTGGCCTGAATCTAGTATTCCCTCTGCCCGTGGGAATTGTAAGATTGCTGGCTCTAAGACCCGGCGATTTTCAACCGCGATAAATATGGGTATCTTTTTATCTTCATTTGCTAGCTCCTTGGCCAATTTGGCCAAACAATCTGCTTTTGCATTTTGTCCTCGAGGGATTCGAGCTATCTTAACATTTGGCACTTGCTTTAGGAGCTCAAGGGTCCGCCGGTGATAGTGGGCTAACTCAAGTTTACAAATCTTGTAAATGCCCAGGATTTGATTTATCACAAGTTGAGAATCGCCAAAGATTTGAAGATTTGTGATTTGGACACCAATCGCAATTTCCAATCCCGCTATCAAAGCTTCATATTCAGCTTCATTATTGGTTCGAGGTTCAATTAGACTGAACGAGAATCTCATGATGCCTCCCTCGGGTTCTATAAAGACAAGACCAATGCCAGCTTGAGCCTTTGCAAGATTTGGAGGTCGGGGAGATTTGATTGACGATGCCCCATCAAAATACATCTCCCAAAATTGAGGTTTCTCCTCTTTCTCAACTTGCATGATTTGTTCATCTGGCAAATCATCATTGAGCGGGGAGTCTGCGGGAATTGGATGCGCAGCGAGGAAATCTGCCAAAGCTTGTCCCTTTACAGCCTTCTGTGGCATATACACAATATCAAATTGTAGTAATAACACTGCCCACCTTGCTAAACGACCTGTCAACGCTGGTCTTGTCATCAAGAACTTCAGCGGATCGATCTTTGATATCAAGATAATTTTGTGGGAAAGCATATAGTGGCGAAGTTTCTGAATTGCAAAAATCAGCGCCAGACAATGCTTTTCAATCGGAAAATAACGTATTTCCGCCCCAATCAGTCTCCGACTGATATAATAAAGTGCATTCTCCTGCCTTCTTCATTATGCTGGGTCAATAATGCTCCGAGGGACTCTTCTAGTGCAGCCGTATACAGTATAAGAGGCTTCCCCGGAATTGGCGCTGCGAGAATGGGTGGATTTAATAGATATCTTTTGATACTATCAAACGCTTCTTGGCATTCTGCATCTCATTTGAAGCGGACGTCCTTCTTCATTAACTTCGAAAATGGTTGGCACCTACCCGATAGATTCGATATGAATCGTCGAATGAAAGCTAGTTGCCCTTGCAAAGAACGAAGTTGTCGAAGGTTTCTGGGAGGCGGCATCTCAATGATCGCCTTAATCTTATTGGGATCAACTTCTATGCCTCGGTGACGAACGACATACCCGAGAAATTTGCCTGAGGAGACCCCGAAAGCACATTTGAGAGGATTCATCTTCAGATCAAACTTTCTGATTCTTTCAAATACAACCCTCAGGTCATTTAAGTGATCTTTTCGATCTATGTTCTTGACAACAAGGTCATCTACATAACACTCTACCTTCTGGTGTATCAGCTCATCAAAAATATGGGTCATCGCCCGTTGGTAGGTGGCACCAGCGTTCTTCAGGCCGAAGGGCATGACTGTATAGCAGAAAATGCCGATGGGCGTTCTGAATGACGTATGCTTTTCATCTTCCGGCGCCATCTTGATCTGGTTGTATCCTGACGATCCATCCATAAAAAAGAACATGTCATAATTTGACGTGTTGTCCACCAGGAGTTCGGATACAGGAAGTGAAAAGTTATCTTTTGGACACGCCTTGTTGAGGTCCCGAAAGTCGATACAGATGCGTATCTGACCGTTCTTTTTCTTGACGGGGACAATATTGGCGATCCAGTCGACATATTTTTCTTCTCGGATGAAGCCCGCTTCTATGAGCTTTTTCGTCTCTGCAATCACCTGCTCTTCAATCTCCAATCTCATTCTTCTTGGAGCTTGTTTGATGGGTGCCGCATCTGGTTTGATCGCCAGTCTGTGAACTGCTACATCAGGGGATAAGCCAGGCATTTCAGCATATGTCCAGGCAAAGCAGTCCCTGAATTCACAGAGTTCTTTTATTTCTTCCACTTGATCTTCTGGTAGAAGGGAACTAATGAAAGTTGGGCGAGGGTCCTCCTCGGTTCCCAAGTTGACTTCTTTTAGCTCGTCCATAGTGGCTGCCTGTCCACCATCTTCAAGCTCTTCAGGTGCAGGCTCGGCTTCTACAGGCTGCTCCTCATAGTCATCAACTTCATAAATTTTTCCATTAGACTCATCATTAGATTGGATTTCCCTGCATGTGATGACTTGACATGTCTCTTTTTGAGGGTGCTTATGTACGACGAATTCGAGGCCCCTCCTTGCGAGAATATCCTTTCTTCGCATCGCATGGGGATTTCTTCGATACCAGAGCTTTAAACATGTACGGAGTTGTTGTACGGGAGTGCGAATTCTGGCCTGTTTTCGCAACATCCTTCGGATATTTTTAGTGTTAAATCTGGGCATTCTCGTGACTACTAATTCCCGACGTTCGATAGGTCTGTAGAGCCAATCTCGACTCCCATCTTCCTCACGCTCTCCTGATTTATAAAACAGGGTTCCCGGCCCATCCCTTTTTCTTAGGGGAGGCACATAAAATGTTACGAGTTCCTCAACATTATGCACCTCTCGGGGAACGATTTCTTTGAAGTGTTGTGGGGGAACTCGTGTAACAACACATTCATTATCTGAGATCGTCAGATTATTTATTCTTCTTGAGAGTACACGTACATTATTCATGTAGGTAGACTCATAGTCGTAGTCATCATCTGAGTACTTTATCTTCTTCCTCCCCCTAGCCGTTGATTGACGTATTTCCTGGGATTTAGACGGGTCGGCCTCATCCTCGTCTGTGTCACTCCCTAGGTGAGGCACATATTTTCTTGATTTAGGAGTGATCGCTGCTTTAGGGAGAGTTGGCGTCGTCTTCTTTCTCCCCGCTTGCTTCTTTTCATCTTCTTGCTTGGATCGCCTTGCATTCTTCAGGTTGGCTGCCTTAGTCTCGAGAGAACTCGACGGCTTTGGCTCCTTAGGGATGAAGTATCTGGCATCTTCATAGATTTTTACCTCGTGGACTGCAAAGGGCTGAATATCACCAGAGATTCTGAACTCCTCTCCATCCCTGATATATTTCATACACTGATGTAGTGTTGAAGGGACCATGCCGTAATCGTGCAACCACGGGCGACCTAGAAGCGCCCTAAATGAGGTGTCCGCGTCAATCACATGAAACTTTGCCTCGGTATGAAGTTCCCTGAATGTTAGGGAGAGCATGAATGATCCTAAGGTCTTTTGCCCTTTCTCATTGAAACCATGCACCATCAATTTATCTGGCCCGAGATGCTGCACATCGAGACATAATGATCTTAGCGCTTTCAAGCTCATAAGATTGATAGAAGACCCGGGATCAATCAGAATCCGGCTGATTATCATTCTGTCACTCTCTGCAGTAACATACAGAGGGCGGTTGTGGTCTGCCGTTCCAAGCATCATATCATCCTCAGCAAAAGTAATGATTGGCTCATTTCGAGCTCGAAAGACTTCTGTCAAATTACGTTCGGCAAAATACGCCTCATATCTTTCGGGGTCCTTGAGAGCCTGGATCAAGGTCTCCCGCAGGTCTTTAGACATCACAAGAGCATCATATATACTGTGTTGTGCTGGGATTTTTCTCAGATGGGATAGGATATTATAATCTATCCCTTTGTTTGAGGCATCTTTCTTTTTCGTATCCTTGGGGATAATATCTTCATTTATAATTATCTCTTTCCCTTTGTCATTAGTAGGGATCCCTTTCTTGGGCGGAGAGGGTAGCATTTTACCACTTCTCAGTTGCACCTGGGCGATCTCCTCTTGCTCAGACTCATTTGATAGTGTATTTCCCTCAGAGTCAGCCATTATCGTGTCTGGAGATTTATCCGTTGATTCAGAATCACTGCCCAGGTTCACTTGCTCCATCTGCGAAGCGATATCAAGTTCGGATCCATCTTCTTCTGGAAAATACAAATCTTCCTCCGAACTGTGATCCATTGGCGATACCATCAAACATGATTCAGAGGGTGTTTCTTTTTCCTTACTGATTGCAGCCAATGGTGTCATTGAAATGACCCGACAAGTTTCCACAGGGAGTGGCTCTTCGTCAGCCTCTTTTGCCTCCTCAATCTTGAGTTCTGTCATAAAATCAGCAAGCTTAATGGGGCGCCTCGTAGTTTGATAGTATTCATCCAAACCATCGATAACCCTTTGAGTCGCGGTCTTTTTCTCCTTGGGCTTTTTCAGCTTGGTCTTCTTCTTAGAGGATTTTACTTTCTCAGACTTTGAAGTGCCAGCTTAGTTGAGAAACTGTTTAGAAGTGGAAGCTCGTACCGCAGGCAGTGCCTTGGGATCTATCACCGGCTCTGTAGGAGATTTCCACTTTACACCTGAAACCCCCTCCAGTTATTTCAACATTTTTACAGTCTTCTTAGAGACCGCGGTCTTCCATTGTTCTTCTCGAGCTAGCTTCTCATTTTTTTTTTCTTCAACTGGGGGTACGGGAGAAGTCGTAACTACCTGAGTTGATTCCTTTTTAGGATGGGATAACACATTGTCTGACAATGTGAGCTCTCCCCTCCGGTATTTTCTTTCGAGCCAATCCTTAAAGATATAACAATCTTCAATGGGATAGCCAAGCACTCGGTGATATGGGCAGTAATTCGGGTCACCAGTTTCTTTCGACTCTTCTGGCCTCTTGCACTCCGGCAGTTCTAGGCCTGCTTTTACCGCCTGTCGAAATAACTTGGCAACACTCTCCCTTTTGAATGAATATTCTTTGTTCATCTTATCTTTGAGGGATATGAACGTTCTATCACCAGTTCCCGTTGCTTGCCTTGGGCGATCCCCTCCGCCCTGAAAAGTTCGTGGCCTATTATTTCCTCCGAGTACCAGCTTCGGCTGAGGCTTAGGGTTGTAGACTTGTTTCGGCTTCTCTTCGTACTGCATCGGTTGCTTGCCTTTGTCTACATTGTAAACCACTTGCTTCCCCCTGTTTGGTCTGAGGGAGGATGTAGAGTAGATTTCACTCTTCTTAGCATCTGGGGCTTTAGCCTATTTAAACTTGTCAAAGTTTCCTTCTGATCTCGACAAATTTAACTTCTCAAATTTAACCACCCTGTCCAGCAAATCTTGAAATGTGGTAATTGTAGCCATGCACAAAAATAGTTGCATCTTATCATCGATGTTTCCCATCAGTAATTACACGGCATGTTCTTCTTCGAGTTGCTGCTCACATTTCATGCTCAGGTTGCGCCATCGAGTGATATATTTTGACACTGATTCCTCTTTCTTTCGCTTATCTAAAGCGAGGTCAGCAATTGTGATTTTCTCAGTGGCACTAGCAAACCTCTTCACGAACATAGCCTCTAACTCTGCAAATGTCTTTACAGAATCGTTTGGCAATTCGGCGTACCATTCGAAGGCTGTTGCTGTTAAACTACTGACGAATTGTCTGAAGAGTAAGGCGTCATTTCCCCCCGTGTTGCCGCAGGTGGCCTTGAATTGCGCCAAGTGCTGCCTGGGATTGTTAGTACCGTTAAAGATATGAAACTTTGGGACTGAGTACCCCTTTGGGTACGGCACTTGGTCGTATTCTGCCGGATATGGACGGCCTTTGCCAACTAGCTTTTCAGCTTGGTCAACAGCTATAATGGCCTTTATCTTTTCTGTGATTAGTCCTTCGAGCTGTGCAGCCGTCACGGGCTCGGAGGTGCTGGCAATATTCTGCGGAGTAGGCTGGCGGACGACATTGCGAGCTTCATGCCCGTTTTCAGGGAAACCTCGTATTCCTGAGCCTTGAGGTAGTTGGAGATTTGGAGGATCAGCAGGGGGATCAGGTATGGGACCGACGGCTGCAGTTCTCTGCATCATTTGCATCATCACTGCCATCTGGGCCATCATTCCTGTCATTTTCTCGTTCAACTGTGAGATCTCCTTATCTTTAGCCTTCATTTGTTCCCCCATTTGCTGTAGTTCATCAGCAAGCGCGACATCATCGGTCGCGAAAGGATTTTCTTCCTCTTCATCTTCCTCAACTCTTTCCTCATCAGGGGGATCATCTGTTGAAAGTAGGCTCAACCTCACGTTGACGTCGTTGTGTTCGCCTGGGTTGGGGCTGCCGACTGTGATCACCTTCGCCCTCTTCATGGTAGACTTCCTCGATGGCACGAGTATGTCTTGCCATATAGACGACTTCTATATTTATAGAGTCATTCATTTCTTCCATTCCTTCTTCCATAAATTCAAAGTTTTCATCTCCTTCCATATATTCATCATCTTCTATGTTTTCTATATTTTCTTCTTTATTTTCCTCCCCTTCTATGCCTTCTTCCACTTTTTCTTCTAATACTCGAATCTCCAAGCGGCGGCGCCACTGGATTTCCGGTTCTTGATTCGGCAGGGAGATTTCTTCGATCCGTGGGCTACGGTCGAAATTAGATTCTTCTCTTGGAGGGGATGACGGGTGACGGGATCCCCCGGAGGATTCTCCAAGGTGTCGACCGTCAGGATTGACATCATCGTGGGTCTTCTTTTGGACCCATCTCTGATGTTGCTTGTGAACAGGGGCAGATCTCCGAGAAGCAGTACCAGATGTCACGCCCAAATTTAGTTCTCTTTTTCTTCCTTCTTTATTTTCTTCTCTGTGAGGCCTTGGCCTCCAAACTTGTTTTCCTTTCTGGCGGGACCTTTCGGCAGCGGATCCCTGAACCCAAGGTTCAGGTGTCACGCCCCGATGCTCACCGCGCGGGGCTGGCCTAGATTTTCTTCGATCCTCCACAAGAAATGATTCCTGTGGTGGGGACCTTCTAACCTCAACCGTCAATGGCCGCTGTAATTTCTTCTTCTTCAGTCCCCTTTCTTTTACTGTCTTCAGTACCCTGTACACTCGGGATGATAGGGTTTCAGGCTCATATCTCCTTGGAGGGGCCGGGACTTCGGGTTGTCGGTCCCAAAAAGACTTCTTCAGCTCCCCAGTAGAGCTGTTTCTTCTCACCCACCTTAAATCTAAAAACTTGTTCCGAGTGGGAACATTAACTTCAGGTTCTTGAGCAGGTAGGCTTGAAGGGTGGACTGGCAGCTGTTGCTGCTGAGCACGAAGCTTAGCATTCTTCTTCCTTCTCTGCCTCCTTGTGAGTCTCCCTCCAGATGAGGAGGCCTCAGCATCGTGTCTTCCGGGTGCAGGTAATCCATTTGGCAGAGATATAGTATTTGTAGTCATCACAGAAATTCTTCCACCGGTCACAACTCTCTTGGCAGTCGGAGCCTCAGGCTGTGAAAGTCTTTCGAATACAGATGTCCTCTTGCGAGAATTTTCAGCGGCGGGTCGTTGTGCTGGCAGATGCACACGACGAGTAGAAGCTTCAATGGTTGGTCGCTGCACTAGCAGACGTGCATGACGGGCAGGGGCTCCAGCATGATGGAGTCTCCTTGCAGGCCTTTCAGAATTTGCATCATTCGCAGGAACGGCAGCAGTCCTTGCAACGACTGCAGGGAAGTCAACGCTACCGAACTGGATGGTTGCTCCAGTATTTCCGGTAGTGATCACAGCGTTCGCTAGTTGAATGCTAGCACCGCGTCCCAGTTGGACGGTGAATGCAGTGTTCTGTAGATCCATCTGCACAAATGAAAGGCAAGGGTTAGTAATCAGAATCTGATACATCACCCCACACTTTCAAAATGCAGAGACTTTCACAGAACGAAAGACAAAAGGAGATAATCATTAGCAAGCAATTAAAATCATACAAATTTAAAAACTCTGCTAAATACGTTATCTAAATAAATGCATGATGAATGTGATGATCATTTTTAGAATATTTAAAATTTTAATTCTTTAAACGCTCATTTTGAAAGATTCGAAATTTTGAATCTAGGTTGAGAACGGCTGCTACTGTAGCACTGAGGTGACTAGCCAAAGATGGAAAGAGAAACCAATCCCCAGCGGAGTCGCCAGAAATCTGTGGGCTCCGAAAATTCGGCCCCGGCCTCCGCCCGCTTTTTTGCTTTCTTCGGGGGAGTTTTAACGAACTAAGTTCCGGGGTAAATTTTGGAAGGCAGATGAGATAGTAGATAAGACACTACCCAGAGATTTCGCCCTCATTTTGCGAGGACTTTATGATCTGAGTTCTGGTTTCCTATAGGCGCAAGCCCCTATAGTTAATTACCCCTCCCGGTGACGAGAGAGAACTTTCGATTAAGGCTAGTCGTCGATCAGATACGTATAGATACGTGCATTTGGCATATAGTAGCAGCATAGACATGGGTTGTAGAAATTAGGGAATTTGGATATTTGATATTTAAAGTTAGAAATTTCACCATCTTGCACTTAAAGCGGATGGTGGGGGAATGGATGATGGACCCGATCAAGATCCCATGGTTCCGTCATCCCAGGCCATCATGGTCCCTGGTCTACTTAGTCAGAGGAGGTAGTCGACCCAACCTGACAGAAGGATCCTTGTCGGCAGCCATGGGTTGTTTCGTCCAAGGGGACCTTGTAGACCTGGGGGGAGTGTTTGTCTAAGGGGACAAATTTGAATCCACCTTAGCTAACAGAGGGCTTTATGCCCTATCGATCATATCCTATTGATTCATATCTCAAGGATTTGATGTCATTGGGGAGCATACGGGCTCTGGCCATAACCATAATATAATGGTGCCATTTGGCGGCGACCACCTGGTTCAGAGGGCCCCGAGTCATAACCGTTTATCCTGCAGTGCCATTTGGCGGCGAAACTGCCGGTTAGAGGACTCGTACCACGTCCTTGCTGGCAGGAGATTATTTGAGAATGGATCCTAGTGATATTCTCGACCAGGCATTAGCTCTTTGCGAGCTGAAGTAAATTTTAATTTGTCCACCTCGGCAAACTGTTGCGGAGGGTGGATGTGTGTTGCTTTAAGTGATTTAATGGGTTGAATCTCAGTTTTAAATATTTTGGATTTGGGATCATTTTGGAGATTTGAGTTCTGGATTTGGGTATTTTGATGGCATTTTGAAGATATTTGAAATTAACCCCTCCGGTTGAGATCTGCATTCAACACGGCCATCATCGGGGTGTGGGATAATTTCTATTTATGGATTAAACATTGTCGACTCTATCGAGCTGTCGATAGAGGATTGTGTTTTCGTAGGTTTTATGCCTTTGTTAGTGAATTCTCTTGATTATAGGCCTTGAAGGCCTAATATGAATGTATAAAACAAATATTTCGGTCGACCTCGCGACCGTATATTCATTTAATAGTTCGAGCCGTGTCAACTCCTATCTACCTGAATAGAAGGATCGGGCTCGAACTTGAATTCACTTATTGACCCGCACAACATCCCTAGACGTCACGTGTGTACCAATAACACGCTCGTCGGGGCCCATGCGGGTGTTTGGGGGCATTTTATAATTATTTATTGAACCTTGTCTACTCCTATCTGCTTGCATAGGAGGATCGGGTTCAAATTTATTGACCCGCGCAGCATCCCTAGGCGTCACGTGTGTACCAATAACACGCTCGCCGGGGCCCATACGGGTTTAAGATTATATTTTCCCCTTTTTAGTGTACCTATGTGTATACAAATTAAAGTGCACATGTGTAGGGGTATTCTTGGAATATTTGTACACGCCTTCTGTCCGCTTGCATGAAAGTTGCGGATCCGGTGGCGTAGCGTTATAGCTTGTGGACTGAGTTGTTCGACGCTTTATACAGGTAGACTGTCGTGCACTACTTGCTTTCTGCAGGTGGATCATGGTGCACTAACTAATCTCCTGTTTTAGCTCGTAGATGTAGCTATCTAATGTATTTTTCTTGCATCCTTCTTGTAGACGGCATTTTGAGTGTATAATATATTTCCTACAGAAGCTCGTAGGGACTTGCATTTCTTGCATTTTTTGCCTTTGCTTGCCAGGGATCAGTGTATTTGACTAATATTGGATAATTGTTGGTCACGAAGGAACTATAATGTCTTTGGTACAATAATTGGTAGGTACCTTGAATGTACTTTGAACATGTTGTCTTTACCTGCACGAGGCTCAGTGTATTTGCCTGATGTTGAGTGCTGACTTGTAGTTTTGTTACCTGCTGTTGATTAAGGTCGTTGTATTTGTATATGTTTGCTGCACACTAGTTCTTCCATTTTCATAGGAGACTGATACATTTGCTTGCATGATGTTATTGAATGTTAGTTGAACTGCATTCACCACCAATCTTTTCGTGTAATGCTAGCAGTTTTCAATCAAACGAACATTGTAACAATCATTGTTCACTTTTGGTTATCACTGTTACATCTACGGCACATCTTCCGTCATTATCAACAGATGTTTGCATTCATCACAGCTCTTCTTGCATCGTACTTGTATATTATACACTACGTGCATTAAGCATCTCCTACAGTGGTCTGTGGTTGTCTGTGAATGCTATATATTTCTTGTTCCTGCTTCCAATTGATATACGGTGCGTAAGATGAGCCTTCTGCAACAGTTTATTGATATCTGCTTTCACTGTGTATCAATCATCCTGTTGCTTCTAATCACCGACAGGTATTGCATGCAGATTAACGAGCCCATTTGTAAGCTAATTGGCATTGACTGCGAACAAGTCATGTTCATTATACCCTTTCCATACATATTCTGCTGGAGAGTTACTATTTTCCCTGTATGTCCATAATTACATCCACTGACAACTCTCCTTATAATGTTTTCATCCTTCATCAAGCTATGTATTCATTTCTGCTTGTTATTGGTGAGTGAGATGTAGAGAACTCGTTCATCATCAGTCATTGCTTGTGGTTGTTCATCATCCACAGATGATTGTTGTTTATTAATATTTGCATCTCGATCGACATGAGAGCCCTTCAATATTTATTTGAAAGCTTTGTATTTTTTATTGTAGGTACGTTGATTGGGATACCACTTGTTATTATCCATAGGAGTATCATGGGTTTGCAAGCATTGATTGTGTATGTCATAAATCTTCTCGTTGCTTGTGAGTGATGGGCATAAACTTTGTTTATTATAAATCATTATTTACAATTACCCATCAACGTTCCTTTGAGTCCTTCGACTTGCTTTCATGACATTTGAGTGACTTAAATTTCCTTTGGTTAGTACTTCATATTCAAATTGAGTTGACAATTCCTTATCATCTCATTAGAGTTTCAATATTATTACTCAAATCAAGCTCTTGTTGATTTCAGTTTGAGTTCATGTTCTCTTTTGTAACCAATTTAGGTCCAAGCTTATATTAAACATTATGTCATTTGTTCGATGTCATTTTGATTTCATTTCAATTAGACTTAGATATCACTTTGTTCTGTGTTTAAATATAAATCCAAGTCTTTTTGTCATTTGGTCCAAATCAAGTTCTTTGCTGTCCAAATATTGTTCAAGTCCTTGTCTTTTTCAGACAAAATTTCGGCAGCCTCCCGGCGTCTCCCCCGTTTAGGGGAAAAAACCAAGAGGTTGTCTTCCCCTCGACGTGACGTGCGCGCTTCAGGTAGATGTCCGTAGACACCACGACAGCAAATTTTTTTTCAATCCCCGCCCGCTACATGAGCGTTTAGGGGTCTCGGGCACCTGTTGCAAAGAAACACAGATTTCCCCACGAATGGGTACTTATTTTTGTCCCCCTCACGCTACATGAGCGGTCCGGGGATTACCCACCTCGTCGCAAACGCCGCACCGATTTCCCTCCCTACTACGCTACGTGAGCGCGTAGGGGGTTTACCGGCTCGTCGCTAGCATCGAGGACGGGGTTTAAGGCGATTACCCGCCTCGTTGTAGGCGTCGCGTTAGCTTCCCTCCCTACTACGCTACGTGAGCGCGTAGGGGGTTTGCCAACTCGTCGCCAACAACGAGAAAGAGAATCTAGGTGAAATGAGCAAAAAGAATGATCCCCTTCTCCCTTTTTTTCTCTTTTTCCTTTCTCTTTTTTTTCTTTTCTTTTCTCTTTTTTTTTGCTTTTCTTCTCTTTTTTTTTGCTTTTCTTTTCTCTTTTTTTTTTTTTTTGCTTTTCTTTTCTCTGTTTTTTTGCTTTTCTTTTCTCTTTTTTTTTTTTGCTTTTCTTTTCTCTTTTTTTTTTTAACTACCTTTTTTTTTTTAGAACTTCTTTTTTTTATATATGACAAAAAAAAAACAAATAATCATCACTTTTAACTAGAAAAAAATTAACATCATCACATTCATTAATGCTAACTAATGCTAGCAATAAACAAAGATGAGTAAAATAAATTCAAGTGAGAAATTTAATTTCAAAACAATACATAGCAAGAGAGGATAAACCCTATCCAATCCCTTCAATCAAAGCTACAGGTCGAGAAAGGTTATTGTTGTACCCGATTCAATCAATAGGAAACAAGTTTGTCTTGTAGCAAAAGAAAGAAAAGTGGATTCATGAGGAATGTGAGTTGAATTTGCTACAGGTTTATGGTCTATACCACCTTTTTTTTTAAACAAAATAATGGATGGTCAATTAAGTGGGCTTTATTTGAATGGGTTATTTTTGGTTTAGTAGTGTTATGGGCTCATTTGTACTAGAAAGTGGACAAGAATTATTGCTATGTGGAAACTTCATATTCTCACCTGAATGAGCTTCCTTGCATTAATCTTGAAGACTTCAAAAAAAAACAATACCAATATTATGACTTTTTCAATGTTTGGGAGCCCGATCATACTCACAGTGATCAAGAACTTAAATCTAAAATAATTCCCAAGTGGTTTTTTTTTGTTGCTTTTGTGGCTACCCACAAAACCTGTACTCTTTTTTTTTTTTAGAGATATTCCCTTGCTTTTCCTTTTTTTATTGCCTTGACCATTTTTGTGTGTCAGTAGAGTACTAACAAAGATAATATAAAACAAATAAAAATGAATCTAACAGTAAAAAGGGTACCAGAGCACGCCATACTACCTTTTTCTTTTACCTTCAACTGATATAACACGTGCTTTGTGGTATAGAGGCCTGCATCTTCTTCACACTTCTTTTTTTATTACTTTGAGTAGGTGTGGAAATATCTGGTAAGCCAAATGTGTAAGGATTTTAGTGGAGTATAGTTTGCTTGTGCCTCTAATCGAGGCAAACAAGAACTCTAACGGCAGGAAAGGATCGAACAGCAGGCTTTGCTCGTGGAATTTGACGGGGTCTAGCTCGGACTGCTGAGTCGAAGCCTAGAGCCTAAGCTTCAGTTCAGCTATTGTGGAGGTGGGGAAGAAGGTCAGCAAGGGTGGCTTGAGTGTTTCGACTTGAAGCTGGGCTCCTTGTGCGATCAGAAGGGCAAAGCCACTCAGATTTGAGGTTTTGGATTCCCCAGCAGAACTTTGAAAGAAAGGATGGGTTCATTACAGGCAACAGTTTGAAAGGGAGAGATTGGGGCGGGACTTAGGCAGTGGGAAACCAGCAGGAGGTTGAGAGCAGCTTGACGACGACTGGCCCTGCGAGATAATGGCGATAGGATAGACTTCTGGCTGAGGTTAAATGTGATTTGCTGCAGGCTTGTGATCGGTTTAGGCAAGTGGAGGTTTTCCTACAGTGGTGGAGCTCTTACGGTTTGGGAAAATTATCCGTGTGAAAGTAATTAGTGTGAGCCCCCCGGCTCGTCGATTTAAACTGAAATAATTTCGTATCAGCCAAAGCTTGCGACGTCCGAGGTTTCGCTTCAGTGAGATATCCGGGAATCAGAGATTTGGCACAGGATTTTTTTTTTGACGAGGTAAGAAATTAAATGCGATTTGAAATTTTAATTTGACTTACTTATTTTAGATTAAACCTTTGAGAAATATTAATGATAGTTTGCCAAAATTAGTATTACTGTATTAGCATTAAATAGGAATGGCAGTGGTGCGTTGGTCTTTGAAACTGCTTTGATTTGCGTGCCTTATTTCAAATTTCATGTATACTTTGCCTCGAAATACGTGTCGAATTTGTCGAATATCAAAATTAGACAAATTGATAGGGTATTTCTGAGGTTTCAGTCGCAATGACGCAGTCCGTTTTGCAATCGGATGTCATTTGGTCGATGTCGGGGGTTAATTTCCTCAAAATACCTGTTATCGTATTAGAACCCTCGTCGGTCACGGCATAATTTTAGTTTGGACAAATTGACAGTCAATTTAGAGTATTGATAGTGTTCCGGATGCAATGAGACAGTCCGTTCATCGATCGGAGGTCATTTGGTCGACGCCGAGGGCTAAACTCCTTAGCTTGCGCATCATTACCTTGCGATTTTTGCTTTTGCCTCGCAATTCATGTCGACCTTCTCGTACGTCATTTAATTCAATCAAATTAAAAATCATTCTTAAGTATTTGGGATGTTCCGGATGCAATGACGAAGTCCGTTCGTCGATCGGAGATCATTAGGTCGACGACGAGGCTGATTTTCTTGAACTGCGCGCTGCCGCATTTGAATCTCTCCGATCGCGCCGCCAATCTGAATGCTTTGAATTGAGTAAAAAAAATGTAGTTTTCAAAGGTTGAAAATGTTTCGGACACGATGGCTAAGTCCGTTCGTCAATCGGAGATCGTTAGGTCGACGACGAGGCTGATTTTCTTGAACTGCGCACTGCCGCGTTTGAATCACTCCGGTCGCGCCGCCAATCTGAATGCTTTGAATTGAGTAAAAAAAATATAGTTTTTAAAGGTTGAAAGCATTCCGGACGCGATGGCGAAGCCCGTTCGTCGATCGGAAATCGTTTGGTCGACGGTGAGGCCAATTTTTTCTTGAAATACGTGTTATTGCATCACATTAGGATCGCTTTGATTTGCATGCCACCATCCCGATTGATCCAAATTAATTAAATAAAATGTAGATCTTTGATATTTGCGACGTTCCGGACACAACGAAGTAATCCGTTCTGCAATCGGACGTCATTTGGGCGACGACGAGGCCAATTTTTCTTGAAATGCGCGTTATTGCATCGCATTTGGATTGTTTTGATTTGCGTGCCACCATCCCGATTGATCCAAATTAATTAAATAAAATGTAGATCTTTGATGTTGACGATGTTCCGGACATAATGACATAGTCCGTTTTACAATCGGACGTCATTTGATTGACCTTGCGCTACTTAATTCATCACTTTCCCTCACAAATAAATTGTTTTCTAGAACTGCCCTTCAATGCCTTTCATCCAAGTTGTCCTTCAGAACACCACCAATGACCTTAGCTTCCAATGGAGATCCTAAAAGCTTTTTTAAACCATCTCTCCAACAATCGTCGAAGCCGATGGAAATGTGGACCCGCATTTTAAGACCAAATTCCTCTGTCATTTCATCTTCATGAACACGTTGCAGGAGAGTTATCTTTCTCATACCACTATGTCCCACTATAGATATAAGAGAAATATTTATGCGCAAATCAATTCCACCAATAAGAACTTGAAGTCCCTCATTTGATTGTTTTCTCAGCCACTGCATAGTAAAATCAAGGTGCGATCCCCATTTGAGCTAAATCATTTTTATTAAATTTATGATTTTTGGGGTAATTATAGGGGTCAACACCATCTCACAACTACCTAGGATCAGCATTACGGATCATCACTTGTCGTTCATTACTATTGAGTGTGGTTTAAGGAGTGAATTTAATTCTTCATAAATTACATTGAACAACTTCTATTCATGTAACCTTAACACTATCGATTTTCCTTCATAATGCTGTAATGGAAGATTTTTCTAGCATTCATTGTATATATCCAAACCATCTAAGTTTATTTTTAGTCAATTTATCTTCAATAAATGCTCCAATCTTTCCTCTAATATAATCATTCCATAATTTATCATTCATTGTTTTATCACACAAACATCTTAATATTCTCATTTATATCACAAAAAATTCAGATATCAATGATTTTTTATAGTATGACGTTTAGATCTATACAACTCTATAAACTTAATTATAACTTTGATCCTCCATGATTGTCTTATGATACAAAACTCCTAAGGCACTACTATATTTTAACCTCTAGCTCTAGACGATAAATCATCATCGATATTTCCATTCTCTCATGAAAGACCTAAGATGCTTAAACTATTACACTTAACAATCATCTTATCTTCAATAATATTGAATGAAAATTTCCTGTTATAATTAATATCATATACTCATTATTTGTTCTATTGATTCTAAGGTCAATATAGTCTAAACTTTTCAACCACTTTCTAAATGTTCACTTATTTTAATGGATAGCTCACTAAATAGACCTATATCATTTGCAAAAAGCATACATCAAGACAACTTGCTTTGAATCTCTTGTAAGCTTCTTCATAGCTAATACAAAAAGATAAGAACATGATGCTAATTCTTGAAATAAACCTACAAGACTAGCTAATACCAAAATATATGAACACAATGTTGATCCTTGAAATAAACCTACTGAACCTAAAAACTCTTCGGTCACTCCACAACTACTATTAATACTAATTAGTGCTCCATAATACAAACTTTTAATAATGGCAACATATATGTAGCACACATTTCTATCTTAAAGCACATCAAACCAATTCTCATGATCCTCAATCATATGTCTTCTCAAAATCAATAAAAAATTATATGAAAATTAGTTTTTTTTTCTCTATAATTCTCAATTAATTGCCTCAACATAAAAATTGTTTCAATAGATCTTCCTAGCATAAAACTCAATTGGTTCTCCAAACTTGATGTAATTTTTCTAAGTCGATGTTCTATTACTCGCTCTCATAGCTTAATTGTATGAATCATAAATTTAATTCCTTTATAATTAGCACAATAATGAATGTTGCGTTTGTTCTTAAATATTGGTACTAAAATGATTTTTCTCCAATCATTTGATATTTTCTTAATTTAAAATTTCTATCGAACCAAATCATAACATTACCCCTTATAACACTCCAAATACTCATAAGCATCTCAAAGCTTAAATTAATAAATCAGTGTCATCTAGTACTATACATAAACTGGAAAATTTGTTAAAATAATAATCTTGCGCACCTGCCTTATTAAAAAACGTATCATACTTATCAACCATCTATAAGTTTAATTCTTCCATCAAATAACTCGCTCACCAGTAACGTTGACATAGAGTAACCTAAACTTGCTCAATCATGCTACGAATTCGTTGGCAAAAGTAAAACAACAAATTGTCTCAAGCACTCAAGCATAGCCCATTCAAGGCTATGATAAGACTTGTTAGGAGTGGATAATAGATAGACTAAGATAGAATCAATACACTAAAAGTTGGAAATATATTCCACCAATAGGTTAAACCCATGCATCACAATTAACCACTAGTATATCTATATGTGTAAACCACCCATGGCAGGATAAAACTTACTTTAACCATAACATGGCGATTTATGCAAGAACTAGGAGCAGAGGTCAAGCAACTAGCTCAACATAATCATTCACAATTAAGAATATGAATTATTCAGAACAAAAACAGCATATGGATCATCAAGCAAACAAATGATAGGAAAAACATGCTGTCCGGCAATGCATCATTAATTATAGGCAAAACAACAATGCCAAAATGGCCGCCAAGAGCAATGTTAGGACTTTAGTCTCCAGAAAAAGGTAAAAAAAATGAATACATAAGTGGACCTAAAGGATTACGACAAGGTCAATGTAAGGCATTCTATGTGTTTTAAACTTTAGCATAAAGGAGAAAATACATCAACTTCGAAGTTCAAGCATGAATGCCTGAGTAGCTTAAGGAAAGACGGTCCAAATCAAACGTAGCCCGCTCTTCCTGTCCGTATTTTTTTTAATATCATTCACTCAACACTCTATCAAGTTGTAAGATTTGTTCATTCAGCTCTCAATAATCTTCAATATCCTTTGTTTCATACATATACGATAATCTTCTACTGTTTTCAACCGAGAGGAGTACACGTACTAATGCAGCAAAATCATACCATATAAAAACAGAATATATCAAAATCAGCAAAATAACAAGAAAATCAATTGCATTCTTTCATGTCATCTAGATATATGCTATAATTCATATTATTCTTAAATCAGTCTGCAAAGAATTACTAAAAACAAATAAATAAAAATAAAAAGCCCGTACTTACCAAATTCCTAAGCAAAATTTCCAAACCTCATTTATACTCAAAAGTCGGAATGGGAGTGCTGCCTGAATCAAAACTCTCCAAAACCTCCGACACGGCTCCTCCATTCTTACGTTCCTCCTTCTTTCCTAACCCAAAGAAGCCTCCAAACCAACTCGACAAAGATGAACCTGCGGTCTCCTCAGCTGCCCTAGCACCACCCATCGCGACAGCTAAATTGGGGGACAAACCCAACGCGGGATCTTCCAGAACCGGAAGAATCTGCGGAACACTAAGGAACCGGTTGAGCATTATACCAGCACCCTCGATCAGAGCAAGGATGACCCCACCAAAGAGGGCGGATCGGGCTGCCGGACCGGGTCCCTGGCGCATCTGGAGGAAACCACCGGTGGCGGCGCCAGCGATGATGGAGTTCCACGGATCCTCCTTCTGACGGACGTACACCATGGTGCAGTCGAAGGCGGAGAAAAGGCCGCCCCAGACGGCAAAACTGCCGCCGACCCGAGGGGCATTCATACGTACGGCTTGCGCGCCGCCCGCGAGTCGTTCGCCGTTGGGGGAATTGTAGATGCCCTTGAGGAAGTGAAAGGCCGACCCGCCGACGGCGCCCATACCAAAGGCCCCGCCGATGTCGTCGAGTATGCGATCTGGGCATGGCTCGCGCGATGACTCCGGCGTCCCCATCGGTGGAGAATTGTTGTTTAGGGTTTCAGTCATTGCTCCACTTTTCTCCTTCGCAAGCGATGAATATGGAGAACGAGCGAGGAAGAGGTAGAAAAATACCCTATTCTGTAGTCCAAGGGGCTGTTTGGTAGCACTAAATATTTGATTTAAGTAGTATTTTGTAAATCCTCTAAATTTGGAAATACTAAGCGGCCTAAATCCTGAAAACTGTTCGTTAACATTCACCATAAATTCTATTAGTGACGGTTTGACTATATAGGAGATTTAACGAGCGGACTCTTCTCTGGCGCAATGGATTTCGTAAATCCGACAAAAAATGAATTTCAGAAATTCGGGATTTTGCACGAATAGGCGGAATTTTTTGTCAACGGCAGCTTTCATTTGTCGTGAGATTTGGTTTTGCATTTTCGGCCATTTGGCTGGATTTTGCTCAAATCCGGCCTAAATCCTGCTACCAAATAGCCCCTAAAGGTTCAGCGGGTTTGGGCCGCCAATAGAAGGAGAAATTATTCTGTGCATCACTCTACTGAGATAGTGCCACGTCAACTGTCGACTATACTTAATAATATATATAATTTATATATTATATATAAATTATGCATACTGTTATGTATAGACAACTGAACACAATCTCATTCAAGTTTGGACATGAGTTGCGTCCAGACTATGCACTTAATAATTTATCTTATAGAAGAAATCATAAGCCCACCTATAATTAGATGATATTTAGGTTTTTTTTTTATTACTTTAGAGTCTAAAGCATTCTAAATGTAAGAGTTTTATAAATTTTAATGTTTGGTTGGAATACAAAATGATGTCAAGTATATAAACATAATGTATGGTGAAATAGTTCATTTTGAGTGCAAATCACTCCTCCGATTTTGCATAAAAACCGTTTACACCACAAACTTGTTTGACCACCACCCGTTGTCAGCCACCGCCGGCCAAACAAAACCTTATTCTATCTTCTTTATTAAAAATTAGGTGGTAATTGTTAGTGTGATACTTTTTTTATGCTTCACCAAGAAAATACAAAAACTATTTGAATATGTCACATATCCTATATTATATTTTTTTATAGGCCTTTATAATCTCTAAATGTTATTTCGAGGGTGAGATAAGATCATGTCATTTTTTATTTGTTAAAAATAATTTATGTCAAATATAAATGAAGATGTGATAAAAAAAATCTATAAATTATTTGCATAAAGTAATTCTATCAAACATTAATATGTTACTAATAATACTCTCACAACATCCTCGCCAATAATATGCATCCCCTTGTTGTCTATCAAAATCATTTTTAATAGAGGAGAGTGCTGAGAACAACAAAAAAAAAAATTGGATTTTTAATAATTTAATGAACATGAGATTGATCAGGTGATTGATTTTTGTGTGATTTGAATCCTCACAATGCCCTCACCCACAATCCTTATCTCATATTTACCTTCTGATTTCACTCCAAATCTTCCTCAAACTATGTAGCGAAGAGAAAATAGTGAATGCGAAGGGCTGAGGCTTTACTTGGGATAGTTTTTTTTATTGATTTTTAAATAGTTTTTTATACAAAAAATTTTAATTTAAATTTTTTATACTAAAAAGTTGTTTTAAAAAACAGTAAAAAAATTGTTCCGAACGAAGACTAAATAGAAACAAAACTTATTTAAGAGGTTACAGAGTCAGATTCAAGAGTCGAGTAAGTACTAAAAGTTAATCTACTGGAGGTCAGACCTCTTGGTTGATAGTCAAAACTCTCAACCAATAAACCAAATATGTTGTGTAAATAGAACATTTTCAATTAACATGTTGTGAAATTATATACATCTTTCATTATTATTATCGTATTTTATCAGGTCATCTTATAAGTCTCATATAGAGGACATTATGAAGGAATTAGGTTAGTTTTGATATGTAACATTAGTTAATAGGCTCAAGTGACAAACTTGGTATTTTAGCTAATTTATGAAAATTTCTAAATATATATATTTAATATCTCTAAAAGTGTCATATATGAAAAACTTTATTATTTGTTTGATCTCTTGCTAGGAAAATACCTTAGTTGTAAAAATATAGAATGATTTAGTATTTATTTTTATTTATTAGTTTTATTTTTTGATATTTTTATTATTCTTAATTATTTTGCACTTTTTTATTACAATTTCATAACTAATTTTACAAATTGACCCTCTTTTGATGATTACAACAATCTTGATGTTCTTAAAATGTTTATCTGATGATAATTAGCTTTTCACAAGGTTTAACATACAGAAGTTATAAGAAAGTTACAATATAATTATTTTTTAGAGAGAAAAAAATATAATATCTATACAAATAGAAAAAAAACTATGGTTTCACAAAATTTCATTAATATTTTTAAGACAGCTACATCCATCTCAAAAGGACCCAAACACTATAATATGTATGAACATTGATTAGGTATGAAGTTTATAGAGACATAACAACTAAAAATTGTCGCTATCATCGCGCCTCAATTGCTGGTTATCACCACCAGCCACCTCAGTTGTAGGTTGATTACCGGCCGTCGTCATAATCGGCTGCCGCTGCCAGTCAATGCTGTTGAGCTTTAGTCTGAATTCATTTTACAAACTTAACATAAAATTTAATCTTATATATTTATTTTACATTCAACCAAATAATTCTAACAGAAAAAATTAAAATTAAATTAATTAATTAATTATATATATTCAAATTAGAAACCTTACCTATATATAAAAAAAATCAAGGTGAAATTACAACCCCTTATCTACCACTAAATTCACTAACTCATCTTGATATGTTGGTTGAGAGTTTTGACTATCAATTAAGAGATATTGAGTTCGAGTTTTATATATATGATGTGTGTGTGAATTTGTCTGAATTGGCCTAAGGTGAGATTTGAATCATGATGAAGATAGAATTTCTTCTATAAATATATTTATTTTCTCTCTTAATTACTTTTGAGGAACTCATTCACCATTTATTTCATTGGTACCACTAATAAGAGAGAGCAAATATGAAAGAATGACAAGGGTAATCAGGTATTTCTTTTTCAGAGTTTGCTTCAGAGCAGCGATACAGTGATGGGATGGAGACGAAACAACAGCCAAAGTTTGAATGTAATTAATGAAGACAGTAAGAACAGTTGTCTGTAGCTTCAACCAAAAGACAGAATAAGAGCTCATTTGGTTATGATGGGATGCCTAACTGAACACCCCCTCCTTCATTAAATTCTCTGCTCTCTCTCTCTCTCTCTCCCTCTTTCTCCCAATAAATTTAACAGTTTCTGCTTTTTCTCTTCCTTCTAAAACTTAAAAGAAGAAAATACAGTGTATTTTTCCTCTGAGTCTCTCCCTCCAGAATCCAGACAGGCGCAGGCATGTAAAAAGAATGCTCTTGCTTCAAGACTTTGTTTTATTTAGTATCAAAATATAATATGATACAGAAAAAATTATATGTTTTAAATTTTAGTATTTTAAAACCATTTTCAGAATCTTTATGAACTATAGTATATCTATTTGAAAGTTAGCATCAAAATAAAAAACTATATTTTCATATTAACAATTCTTCTTCTTTGTTAACAACTATGGAGATCATGTTTTCGAAAATATCAGTGCTAATGAAGGCTATCGTATAAATTGCCACTTATATTAGTTTTGTGTGAAATATAATTGTGTTGATCAATCGGGTTGTATTGTTGCCTCGGACCTCAATTTAATTTATCATGCTCGATGTGGGGGTCCTCCCCTTGCATGGGTTTGGGTCCAAATACCTGTTGTTGTGTACCCGAACACTCCAGTGCTGTGTTCTTAAACGCCTCAGTGCTGCAGAGTTTACTGGGAGAAACGACAGAGAGCAAAGCACCGTAACGCCCGGGTTTGAGTGCTACGAGTGTTTTACTTTCATTACCCAACAACTTCGAGTGTTTTGAACTATAATATTAGTGTTGCGGACTCAAATATACGCGGCGATAGAGTTTAATATTTCCGTCTCAGCGTTGTACGTATATTCAGCACACAAACAGAATCGAAATAGTAACACCAGGATTTTTACGTGGAAAACCCTGGAAAGGGAAAAAACCACGGGGCCACGCCCAGTTGAAAGAGTTCACTAGTGTCGTTTGAAGTACACGAGGCTGATCCGTCCTTTAAATTCAGGACGATCAGATTACAATGAGTATCAGTTACAAGGACAAGCAGAGTTCCGATGTCACTTGAGTGTCCGGCAGAATTCCGGCGTCACTTGGAAAGAAGTCCGGCGTCACTCGGGCGTTGGGCAGAATTCCGGCGTCGGGCAGAATTCCGACGTTGCTCCCGTGTGGGGCAGAGCTCCGGCGTCCCTCAGGCGCCTGGTGGTGCTTCAGTGGTGTTCCGGCGGTGTTCCGGCGGAGTTCCGGCGGTGTTCCGGCGGTGGTCGAGGAGGAGTTATTCCCTCCTAGACTTCTCTTCTCTTCTTCTTCTCTTCCTTCTCTTCTTGGCTTGGGTCCCCTCTTAAGAGAAATGAGGGGCTATTTATAGTTTTTCTGGAGTGGCATAGCCCGTAAATATGTGAGGGATCAGGGGCAAATAGGGAGTGATCCGGATGAACGGCCGATATTGAATCCCTTGATCGTGAACCGTTTATCAAGCATTTGAAGGTCTTAATGATATCAGAATTCCGCGATCTTGGACTCGTTGGATTCGTCTCGTCGAGCCGCTCGATTCGACTATAAGCTCGTCAAAATCGGAGACCGTTTGGTAACTCAAATAGCTGTTTGATGCTTCCAACAGCGCTTCGGGTACTTGATTTGGACTCACTTGGGCTCGGATTGAGTCGAATTTGGTGTCGTTGGATTCGTATTTCCGAGACGCTTAGTTCGACTATAAGTTTGCTGAAATCGGAGTTTAAATGGTCTCCGAAATAATTTTTGAAGTTTCCAACTTGAGTTTTTCCTCGAGATTCGTGCCCGATCAAGATGATTTTTTGGCGATATATCAGTTGCCCCCCTATTTTTGGACGTCGAAGCTCCACGAGTCCAAAAATACTTGTTCCGGCTTTTCACTTTGGCAAAATTGCAAAAATTTGCGTTCCAAAAATTAAATGTTTGCTCGAACTTGATCATAGAGGCCCCGTTGAGCTCCGAAAGTGTCAAAATTGAGTCCGGAACGTCGAAAAACGTGTCGGGGGACCTCAAAAACGTCGAATTTGGACCGTCCGGGCCCAAAATCGGAGCCCGAGAACGGGTAGGCGGCCGAACCGGCCGAACCGGCCGGCCGCCGCCGCCGCCGCCGCCGCCGCCGGCGGCGCAGAAACGCGCCGGAGCACCCTCGGCCCGCGCTGGGCCCGCCCGCGGCCCGCCCGCGGCCCGCTCGCGGCCCGCCCGCGGCCCGCCCGGGGCCCGCCCGCGGCCCGCGCCTGGCCCGCCCTAGGCCCGCGCCTGGCCCGCGCCTGGCCCGCGCGGTCTGGCTGGCCGCGCCTCTTGGCCGGCAGTTTTGGCCGGCGGTTAGGGAAACCGCCGGCCGGTTGTATTATTTTATTATTATTTTTTTTTTTTAAATGGGGCCCGAAAAATTCCCAAAAAATTCCGAAAAATTTGAAAAATTTCAGGGAATTTAATAGAATTTTGGAATCCTCCCCCCCTTAAGGAAAACTATAAATAGACCCCCCAAGGCCTAGTAGAAACTCGCCCCTTCTTCCTCTGGCTTTCTAGCTTTTGGCATTCTGAGGCTTTCCGCCATTTTTTAAGTAGGTGACTTTCCCTACTTGACTTGGCGCCCCTCTTTTTGTGCAGAAGTTAGTGGCTTTCTCCCTTCCTCTCCTCGTTCTTCCGCCCTTTTTCTTCCTACTTTGGAGGCTTTCCGCAGTCTTTCGTAGGTGATTTTTCCTACTTAGATTTGCGCCCCTCTTTAGTAAAGGGAGCAAAAATGGGTGACCCTGCCTCCTCTAAAATTCCTTCAGAAGATCATCCTGTGCAACGGTCTGAAGTTCCAAAGAGGGTCCAGAAGGCGCCGAAGGCTGACGATGTGATTTCCACCGTCACTGAGGACTCCTTCATCTCATTTAGGAAAAAGTTTCATTTTCCTAATGATTTGGTGATGAAGGTGCCAGCCAGAACTGATCGCGCTTGCTTTCCTCCCCCTGGATATGTGACGGTGTATGAATTTAGTCTGCGAGCGGGACTACGATTTCCTCCTTCCTCCGAACTGATCGACATTCTGACGCTTTGTGGGGTGTGCTTGTCTCAATTTTCCTACAGAGCAATGTCGATTGTGATGGGCCTGATCGTGCTTTTCAGAGACCGCGGAGTGGTACTTTCCTCAGAGTGCCTTTCTCGGATGGGGCGTCTCTTTAGCGATGCGCAGGGACGTGTTTCATTCAGGTCCAAGTGGTTGGATATCCGCACTCGAGACCCCTCGAAAGGTTGGATCAGCAACTTCTTTTATGTGCAGAATGATTGGGGTCTTCAGGAGAAGTGGGGGAAGTTGAAAGAGCTACCTGTCCCCCTTCACATCGGAGCAGAAGATTTGCTGAGGATACTCAAACTCCCTGATTTGGATGCTCTACACTACGAGGTGCGTTACTTGAGTAGATATGTAGATGAGGAGTACTTGTTCAAGGTCGGGTTATCTACTCAGGCAGGGAGATCACATGCTCAAATGTTGAAGAAGTCTGCTAGAGTTCCCGAAGTGGTTCCCCAAAAGAACCACTCTAAGCGACCAGGGAGCGAGGAGGGTTTGCAGGCTTTGAGGAAGAAGAGGGCAAGTGAAGTTTTGACAGTTGTTAGCAGAGGTCCCCGAGCTTCTCCATCCAAGACATATATTCCAGAGGATGTGTTAAACCATCAGTGCATCGGCCGCCGACGGGCTGAGGAGTTGGTGTGTTCTCCTTCACTTCTTCTCCTTTTTTACATTTCTTAAGGAATATATTTCTGATATTTTTCTTGTCTCAGTATTCTGATTTCAAGCTTGAGATGACCAAGGCTCTGAATGATTGGAACAAAGAGTTTGTGAAGGTTAAATACCTTCAGGGAGAGTACAAGAAAAAATATGACAGTAAAGTGAAGGAGATGAAGGTGGTGGAGGATCAGCTCGAGGGGTGCAGAACTGAGTTAGCGAACAAGATCACTTCAGTCTCTTCTCAGAACGAACGAATGGATCGTCTGCATATAGAATTGGTGGAGGCACAAGCGACGATCAAGCAGCAGGAAAAGGCTCAGCAAGTCCTTGAGGCTGAGAATGAGAGGCTTCAGAGTGTACTGTCCGAGAAGGAGGCCCAGCAGTTGCCATCAGCAGTTATTGAAGAGTTCAAGAAATCTTATGCTTTCAAGATCATCATTGAGGACCACATTCAGGAGGCCCGCAGTCATATTTATGACGTGGAGGTGAAGGCCTTGGAGGCAGAGTGCGCAGAGGATGGCTTCATCAGAGGTTTCATGAAGGGTGTTCGGACAGTACATCGCAAGACTGGAGCAGAGATCGAGGGACTGACTCCCAGCCAGGCTTCTAGTGATGCTTCTTCGGACTCTGGTGGTGAAGAGCTGGAGAGTGAGTTACAGCGAGCTTTTGCCTTGGAGGAGGACGAGGATGATGTTGAGATTCTATAGGATGTTTTGTATCACTTTGATTCCTTTCTAGTGATTGTATGTATGCTCGTTGTTGATGTTTTTATCTGGTGTACTTGATGTTCAGTGATATATAAAGATGTTGTTGATGTTCTTTTCTCACATGCAAATGAAATTTACTTAGTTTTATTTTAATTTGAACTTTAGTGAGCTCTCTTTTGACTTGAACAAATGTGAGGCATTCCTTTTCTTTAAAGATTTTGACCTATCCGGGGTTATTAGTGAAAGCATTTGCTCGATACCCTTAACCTGTCCGGAAAAAGGTCAGATCAACTCCCTTTGGGATTGATCATCAAATGATTGTGATATTCAAGATATCCTCCTAGGATACTTGACCTATCCGAGGTTGTTAGTCAAAGCATTTGCTTGATGACATTAACCTGTGTGGAAGAGGTCGGATCAAATCCCCCTGGGATTGATCATTCAATGATTGAGATACAATATAGATTGTGTACTTCTCGAATCACAGAAAAAGAGCTTGGAGAGAAGAAACAATAGCATGACAAAGTGAATATCATATTGCTCTGTAATATGAGATAACAGTTCCCTAGAATAACTTAGGGATACAAGAGAAAAGTTCTTCTATAATCAACACACACGGGATGTACGAAAAACTTTATAACACGAATATAAGACAAACATAATACATAGACTGATAGCAGTATCAACTCCTACTGATAATATTTGCGAAGATTGCCCACGTTCCAAGTTCGAGGAAGCATTTTTCCGCCAGCATCCTTCAGTTTGAAGGTTCCAGGCTTGACCATAGCCGCTACCAAATAAGGACCCTCCCAGAGGGGGGAGAGCTTATTTCGCTGAGGGCCTTTTCCAGCGGCTTCAATGCTTCGTAGTACTAAGTCCCCAATAGTGATAGGGCGAGGTTTCACCCTTCGATTGTAGTGACGGGCAACTCTTTGGTGGTATGCAGCGGTTCTGAGTGAGGCTTCATCTCTTACTTCTGGGAGGAGATCCAAATTTGCTCTAAGCTTCTCCTCGTTACTTTTGAAGTCGAAAGTCTGAACTCTGTGGCTAGGAACTCCGATATCAACCGGTATGACTGCTTCTGTACCAAAGCAAAGGTTATATGGGGTTTCCCCTGTTGGAGTTCTGGTGGTGGTCCGATAAGCCCAGAGGACATTGGGGAGTTCTTCGGCCCATTGCCCCCCAGCCTTCCCTAGGCGTGTCTTCAGCCCTTTCAGGATTGTTCGATTTGTGACCTCTGTTTGCCCATTAGTTTGAGGATGGGCAACAGCTGTATGAATGAGCTGAATATGAAAATCCCTACAAAAAGATGTAAAGATTTTCCCAGTGAACTGTGTCCCGTTATCAGTGATGATTTTTGCGGGAATGCCAAAGCGACATATTATGTTCTTCCATAAGAATTGCTTGGCATTTGCTTCAGTAATCTTCGCCAAAGGTTCCGCCTCTACCCATTTGGTGAAGTAATCTACAGCCAAAATAATGAATTTTCGCTGTCCAGTTGCTATAGGAAAAGGTCCCATTATATCAATTCCCCATTGGGCAAAAGGCCAGGGGCCTTGAAGAGATGCAAGCTCCAGAGCGGGTGTATGAGTGAGGTTAGAATGCAGTTGACAGTTTTCGCACTTTCGTGTGAATTCAAGTGCATCCTGTTTCATTGTAGGCCAATAGAATCCCTGTCTCATGATCTTGTAAGCTAACGCTCTTCCTCCCAGATGTTCTCCACATACTCCTGAATGCACTTCTCGAAGCGCGTAATCGGCTTCTGATGGTGGGAGACACTTGAGGTAGGGCCCAATGAAGGAGCGCTTATACAACTCGTTGCTGATAATAGTGAAATTTGCAGCTTGTCTCCGAAGTCGTATTGCAGCTATAGGATCTTCAGGTAGCACTCCATCTTTTAGAAAAGACAAGATGGGTTCGATCCAAGACATCTCTCTTGGCTCGTCAATTGACTGTATGACCCATGGACCCTGAATGCTTGGAAAGTGGATTTCCTCGATACATCTTCTCTTGTAGATATCCCCCGTTGTTGATGTAGCAAGTTTAGAAAGAGCGTCTGCTCTCGCATTTTGTTCTCGGAGGATATGTATGATTTGATGTTCCCCTATACGGGCTAAGAGTAGCTTCACAATGCTACAATATTGAGCCAATTGTGGGTTGTGAATATCAAAATCCCCCTCCACCTGAGAGGCGACTAGTTGGGAATCAGTGTGGGCTATTAGGTTCTGGACTTCACAGTCGATGGCTAGTCTCAACCCAGCAATAAGGGCCTCGTATTCTGCTACGTTGTTGGTTGCTGGGAACTTGAGTCGAAGCCCGTACTCAAGAGTAACCTTCTGTGGAGAGATTAATAAAATTCCAGCCCCAGCCCCAGAACTCCCTGAAGCTCCATCGACGTACAACATCCAGAATGGAGAAGAAGGTGAAGCACTTGGTTGTACATCAGATGCTGGAACAGTGCATTCAACTACAAAATCTGCTAGTGCTTGAGATTTAATATCAGGTCTAGGCAAGTAGTGGATATCAAATTCTCCCAGTTCTACAGACCACTTGACAAGCCTGCCTGATGCTTCTGGCTTCTGCAGAATGCTTTTTAGCGGCAGATTCGTGTAAACTCCAATTGAGTGGGCTTGAAAGTAAGGGCGTAGTTTTCTGGCGGAGTAAACTAACGCCAATGCTGTCTTATCTGCCAGAGGATAACGTCCCTCTACTTCAGATAGAATCTTACTAACGTAGTAGATAGGACGTTGTATAGCATTTTCTTCTCGGACCAGAACTGAACTAATGGCTTGGATAGATACAGCCATATACAAATACAATCTCTCTCCTGGTATTGGTTTAGAAAGTAGTGGCGGGGATGCCAAATACTTTCGCAATTGTTCGAAGGCTTCTTGACATTCATCTGTCCATTGAAATCCGGAGCTACGAGCACCTCTAAGTATCTTGAAGAAGGGCAGATATTTGTCTCCTGAACGTGCCAGGAAACGAGATAGTGCCGCAATTCTCCCATTCAGCCTTTGGACCTCCTTGATGTTCTTTGGCGGCACCATGTCCCTTAGTGCCTTGATCTTCTCCGGATTGGCTTCGATTCCTCTATGGGTTACCATAAACCCTAAAAACTTTCCAGAAGCGACTCCAAAAGCACATTTAGCGGGGTTGAGTCGCATATTGTAATGCCTTAACAAGTGGAAACATTGTTTCAGGTCAGAGATATGTTGGGTTTTTTCCAGACTTTTTACCAACATATCGTCCACGTACACCTCCATTGTACGTCCAATAAGGCTTTTGAAAACCTTATTCATGAGGCGCTGATAAGTTGCTCCAGCATTTTTGAGCCCGAAGGGCATCACCCGGTAGCAGTACAATCCTTTGTCTGTTTGAAAAGCTGTTGCTTCTTCATCAGCAGGATTCATCTTTATTTGATTGTAACCGGAGTATGCATCCATAAAGCTTAACATCTGATGACCGGAAGTGGTATCAACTAACTGGTCAATGCGAGGGAGCGGAAAACTATCTTTTGGGCAAGCTTTATTGAGATCAGTGTAATCTATACACATTCTCCAGGCTCCACTCCCCTTCCGTACCATGACAACATTTGCTAACCAAGTAGGATAGTGCACCTCTCGTATGAATCCGGCTTCTAAAAGTTTACCAACTTCTTGTTCAATTGCTTGCTGGCGGTCTGGTGCAAAGTTTCGCTTCTTCTGGATAATCGGTTTGCATGTTGGATTGACTTTGAGAGAGTGAACGATCACTTCGGGGTCAATTCCAGGCATATCTGCTGGACTCCATGCAAAAATATCCTGATTTTCTCGCAAAAAAGCTGTAAAGTTTTTCTTCTCATCATCTGAGAGAAGTGATCCAATTCGCACTGTCTTTGAAGGATGCTCTTCAGATATAGATACAGTAGTAAGGTCTTCCACAGGGGAAGCTCTCTGAGGAATATCTTCGCTGCGCAGATCAAAGTCCTCGATGCTTAGGGTAACCGTTGGACGAGACTTGATCTGCCTAAGATAGCAGGTTTGTGCTATTTGCTGATCTCCGCATACTACACCGACTCCTGATGGGGTATGGAACTTCAGCTTGAGGTGAGGAATGGATGCGATGATCCCAAAAATTGACTGGAGCGGCCTCCCGAAGATGGCGTTATAAGCTGATTCTGACTTCACCACAATGAATTGGATGGAGTGTGTAGTCTGTCGAGGAAATTCTCCAAGGACTACCGGGAGACTGATTATTCCTTCTGCTTGTACAGGTCGATTATCAAATCCGTATAAAGGACCTGCAGCAGGTTGAAGTTTTTCTCTTGAGAGACCCATGTTGAGAAAAGTAGAGTAGAATAGAACATCTACGGAGCTTCCGTTGTCCACAAGAATTCTTTTGACATTGTAACACGGGTCACCAATGCCTGCGTTTATGACAAGCGGATCTTGATGGGGGGTCTTTACTCCTTCCAGGTCGGAATCATCGAACGTGATGGAATGATCGATACGAGCCTTTTTTGGAGTTGGGTTTTCTTCCATGGTTAAAAAGACTTGGTCGGATAGTAAGGGGCCTCCTGCGATTGTTTCAATTTCGCCCACCGTTACCCGGTTATTCGCTGGTTGTCTTTGTGATTGATTCTGCCCCCCAGTGGGACGAGCTTCTTCTCGGGTAGGTGGATTCCCAATAAATTGTTGAAGATAACCCTGACGGATGAGTCTTTCAATCTCCTCCTTAAGTTGCCTACAGGACTCAGTAGTGTGGCCACGACTACGATGAAAGTGGCAGTACTGATCTTGGTTTCCTGTATTCTGCTTTAAAGGATGCGGCCACTTCACTTTGTCCTGATCTTGAATCGCCATCAACACATTTGCTCGAGAGGTGTTGAGCGGAGTGTACTCCTTCTCCTGTCGGGGTTCTCGTCGTGGCAATGGGGGTCTAGGAGGTAGATTGCTCTTCCCTTGCTTTTTCCGTTGTGATGATGGATTATCCATCTCAGGTGCTCCCTTGCGCTTCCCAGTGGGTTGCTCGAACTGTTTTCTGTGAGCATTTATTGCCTCATCTGCTGATATCTGTGCTTCCACACGATGGATCAGATCGGCATATGAATGGACAGTATCGCGCATGAGTGCCGAATAGAAGGGGCCAGGACGGAGTCCTCCAAGAAAGACCCCTCTGAGCAATTCTGGGTCCACTCCTGGGATTTGTCGAGCCTCGATAGAAAATCGTCGAAAGTACTCTTTCAATGTTTCTCCCTCGCTTTGACGAATCCCTGAAAGGTGAGAAGAATCCTTAGTAATTCTTCGGTTGGCTACGAACTGCTCGACAAACACCTTGGCCAATTTAACAAATGTGGGGATCGTTCCGGCTGGAAGTGAATAGTACCATGTTCGAGCTTGTCCTTTAAGAGTAGCAGGGAAAACCTGGCAAAGGAGTGCATCTGAAGCTCGTTGAATATGCATGATGGTTCTGTAATGGTCGATGTGCTCGTACGGGTCGGATGTCCCATCGTAGGATTCAATGCTTGGCAGCTTAAAGCCAGCCGGAATAGGGTGTTGAAGAATGGCTTCTGCCAGGGGTGACGACTCCTGGAAGTCCCACTGACGAAGAGGTTGCCTTATGCCTCCTGTAGGGAATTCCTCCCGGACTAATTGTCGCAGTTCGTGGCGTAGGGCATTGCGAGGGAGCTCAGCAATGTGAGGTTGGGCTAACTCCTCAGGGAGGTCTTGAGGAAGGCGAGATCGCTGACTTGCGTGCGGAGGATGGGTAGAACTTGCTGTATCAGCCAGCTCATTCTCTTGACGTGACTGCGAACGCCTCCTGGGTGGAGGAAGAGGATTCTCAGCCTGAAGATGTTCAATTTGAACAGCTTCGACACGGGGTGGATCTCGAGGGAGAAGAACCTCCTCCTGAGGTGCTAGGGTCGGCTGTCGAGTCTCTCGCAAGAGTTGTAGGATCTCATTTTGAGATTCTTCCATCTTTCGAATTCTTTCCTCTAAGGAGGGTCCCGAGGTCCCTTCTCCATGTGCGTTTTGCCCCCCGGGGAGGAAAGAGGTAGATACCGGGCGTCTATGATTTATAGACTGATTTCTGGACTGGTGGGAGTTGGAGCGAGAAGCTCCAATGATACGACTGCTGCGCCTGTTGACCATCGTAGCAATACTTGAAGTTGTGGGATGGACTTGTTCCCACAGACGGCGCCAAACTGTTGCGGACTCAAATATACGCGGCGATAGAGTTTAATATTTCCGTCTCAGCGTTGTACGTATATTCAGCACACAAACAGAATCGAAATAGTAACACCAGGATTTTTACGTGGAAAACCCTGGAAAGGGAAAAAACCACGGGGCCACGCCCAGTTGAAAGAGTTCCACTAGTGTCGTTTGAAGTACACGAGGCTGATCCGTCCTTTAAATTCAGGACGATCAGATTACAATGAGTATCAGTTACAAGGACAAGCAGAGTTCCGATGTCACTTGAGTGTCCGGCAGAATTCCGGCGTCACTTGGAAAGAAGTCCGGCGTCACTCGGGCGTTGGGCAGAATTCCGGCGTCGGGCAGAATTCCGACGTTGCTCCCGTGTGGGGCAGAGCTCCGGCGTCCCTCGGGCGCCTGGTGGTGCTTCAGTGGTGTTCCGGCGGTGTTCCGGCGGAGTTCCGGCGGTGTTCCGGCGGTGGTCGAGGAGGAGTTATTCCCTCCTAGACTTCTCTTCTCTTCTTCTTCTCTTCCTTCTCTTCTTGGCTTGGGTCCCCTCTTAAGAGAAATGAGGGGCTATTTATAGTTTTTCTGGAGTGGCATAGCCCGTAAATATGTGAGGGATCAGGGGCAAATAGGGAGTGATCCGGATGAACGGCCGATATTGAATCCCTTGATCGTGAACCGTTTATCAAGCATTTGAAGGTCTTAATGATATCAGAATTCCGCGATCTTGGACTCGTTGGATTTGTCTCGTCGAGCCACTCGATTCGACTATAAGCTCGTCAAAATCGGAGACCGTTTGGTAACTCAAATAGCTGTTTGATGCTTCCAACAGCGCTTCGGGTACTTGATTTGGACTCACTTGGGCTCGGATTGAGTCGAATTTGGTGTCGTTGGATTCGTATTTCCGAGACGCTTAGTTCGACTATAAGTTTGCTGAAATCGGAGTTTAAATGGTCTCCGAAATAATTTTTGAAGTTTCCAACTTGAGTTTTTCCTCGAGATTCGTGCCCGATCAAGATGATTTTTTGGCGATATATCAATTAGTAATGGAGCTTTACTTATTTAGCTGTTATATATGTGTGTATGTGTGTGAGCCTGTGAGTAAGATGGATGACAAGTTGCTATACCTTTATATATACATACACAATGATTTTATTATATACTGCTAGTCTGCAATGGCTGACATTGTTAAACCTTTACCCTATACCAGAGGCTTTTTCTGCTTTGCAATACTATCATTCTCTCTCTCTCTCTCTCTCTCTCTCTCTCTCTCTCTCTCTCTCTCTCTGTGCAGCGCATGCATGTAGCCTTCAATGCATGGAAGGGCAATGTGCCTTCTGGTCTGCTCCTTGACATGCAACATTAATTATATGCTCCTTAGGGTCTCACACACACAATTTATAGGTGTAAAATAAATGTTTGATGTTATAAGATAAATTGGGTTCATATATATATATATGTTTGGATGTCTTCCCCTACTCGATCTTTTATGGTTGAGCAAACTCATTACATAGTTGAATATAAAAAATAGAAAATATATAAGATAAATTTCAAAGCAAAATCTTGTACTTATAATTTTTGCAAAACCGTCAACCAACTAAGCTATGTATCATCCGTCAATATTTATAAAAAAATTTATGAAATTAATATATGATGATGAAAATGATAAAAAAAATACTTCAAATTTTTTTAAATAAGTAAAACTGAAGAAGCAAACAGGTCGGTTGGCGGGGCAGAACTCTTGCAATTGCAGGGGATGGGATCATTGGGACAACGTGCGTATACATGAATGAAAGAAAGTGGAGTGCATGAATCAAAGGGGGGTAGACCATTTTTTTTAAGCGATTAGGCCAAAAAAAAGATTCATGAAGCTGATCCCATATAGTATGATAAAGACTTGTTATTGTTGTTGTCGTTGTTGTCAGGGGATTTTTTTTTTTTTTTTGAGGGCACAAATTTTCAAAATAACCCCCAAAATTTAATTTTGAGGATGATTGCCCACACTCAATGTAACTAGGTCTAGTCGCTGCTATTATTATGAACAAGAGCTATGTACAACATATATAAAGATCATTGATCATAGAGACCATTAGACCAATCATGCTCTCAATGCTGAAATACAGTTCATTTGTCATTGTAACTAAAATCATGACTTACATAGCTCATCTTGATTTATTGGTTAGGAGCTTTGTTTATCGATCAAGAGGTCTTAGGTTCGCAGCTTACGCATGCGATGCGTGTATAAATTTGACTTAATTGACCTAAATGTTTCAAAAAAAAAACTAAAATCATTACTTCTTTAGTGTTTGAAAAAGCTTTTGCCCTTTTTGATAATTTTTTTTTTTGGAAAAATTAAGGGGCCTTTTTGAAAAATTTGGAAATTTTCAAATTTACTCAGAACACCAGTCAGATGATCCAGATTTCAAGGGCTTTTGTCTCCAATGTGCAGCAACTTTAACTATACACCACTAACGTTTCAGGGATATCTGTCGACATACCTCTTTCCTTTCTTTCTTTCTTTCTTTCTTGTATATTTTTTTTCTTATAAAGTTTTATTGCTCAGATTTTGGCAGAAAGATTATATGATAAAATTTTGAGTCATATAAATTTTATGATAATGGATTTAATTATTGTTTAATTTATTACAAATGAAATAAAATATAAAATTTAATTAGTTTTTTTATAAATTATATTTTTTTTAAAATGAATTCAATGATAAAAAATAAAATAATTTTGATAAAAAAAATATAGCAGAAAATTCAGATACAATTTTTTCCATTAAAATTAACACTTGAAATTCAATTTAATTTATTAATATATAACAGCTCAACAAAATGATTTCTCAAACAAAAGGAATATATTAATCTTCAACATATTTTAAGCACAATTATTTAAATAAATGGCTTTTAAACTGATTTTGATATTAAGGGCATATGTGATTGAGAAATTCTAAATGATAATTGCACTATTTAATTAGTCTCTTCTGATCTAATCTAAAATATATAATAATTGTGTTGGTTTGATTAATTTCTTCAAAATTTAAATTAATTTTAAAAAAATTCTGATTTGATTACAACTGTCAAAAAACTGTATATATGTCTGATTCGAGCTAAGCAAATCCGATTTGATTCGTCCCAATCCGCAAGTAAAGCTCATTAATGAGACCCAGCAAAAATCCAGGAATTTGACTTTGAACGACTATTCGAGGAGGGAGGACTTATTAAGTCAAGTTATTGATCGGCTATGTCGGTATCAGGCTTTCAATACATACCATGCCGACAACTTTTCAAAGCTTGGGTGACAATTTTATCAAGTCGGAATTTTCAATCAAGCTATATAAATATTATATATATTTTTTATTTTCTGTATCGATATATATGTAACCAATTATGTAATGCTTAAGCCCCAATCCCAAGCTATAAATAGGTTGTGGAGGGTGAACTCAATTTACGTAATTTTGAGGCAATTTTCTATAGTTTAGCTTGTTTCACTAAAAACGTAGCTACCAACAGAACAAATCAATCCTCATAGGAGCTACAGAAAAATAATATAAAGGGGTGAGAAACAATGGAAAGTTATACCAAATATGTTTGCCATATTACTAATGTAATTTATTATGAGTAGTAATTATAAAATTATCAAATCTAACTTTATTTGATAACTATTTTATAATCAACAAAATAATATTTTAATAACTATTTTTAATGCATAATAATTTGATTATTAATAAGTTAGAATAATTTGTAACCATGAGATTATATTTTTATATAATTTATGATTTCCTTAAATTTTTTAAAACTATAATTGTGTATTGTCCAGAGAAGGATAACAATCTTCGATTTTTGTTTTTATTATAATTGTTTTTTTAATAAAATTAATACTTAAGCATATAAAGAAAAAAAATGAAAATATTAGATTTTAATATAATTCAACTAATAGAATATAGAATTTAATAAATTATTAAAATAAATATAGATATTTTTTAAATATCAAAATATTATTTCACTATAAACTATTAAATTAAAAGACAAAAGAAATTATCCAAAAAAATGAAGAGTATTTTAAAAATTATTAATTTATGCCCTCACTAACAAAAACTTCTAATTCCACTGGTGTAAAGAGATCTAAAATAAATAAATTAAATCATTTTGTCCAAGCTTTTAAGAGAGCCCACTTTTGCATGAATATCTCCTCTAAAAGCACTTTTGTAAAGAGTTATCAAAAGTAATGCCTAGAGAAAGCAGCATTTAGCCTTAAAAAGCGCGGCTAGAAAATTTAGTAAGTTGTACCAAACTGCCATTGACTTGACTTCTCGTATAGAGATGAATTTGAAAAAGACAGAAAAACAAAGAGTTATTGCAAATGCTTCGGAATACGACTAACAATGGCTAGTGATGTATGATGTTGGTGATGGGTGACGACCAATTGGCAGCAAGTATAGAAGGTCATGCCTTAGAGCGAATTATTAGGTCCGGATCCGGATCTCTCTCTATCTACAGTAAAAGCACAGCTAAAGCGCAGGTACTGTAGCACCTGCACTTTAGGTACGCTTTTACTGTAGATAGAGAGAGATCCGGACAGATCTCTCCGTCCGGTGTCCGGACCTAATAATTTCCCCATGCCTTAGGCTATGAGTTTTACCTGTATTTGGAATTCGCCAACATTTGAATATTCCAAATCCCTTATACAATACTTTATATCTAGACTTCGTTTGAGTCGGCTTTTGTTTCTGCTTCCTAAAATAATTTTTTAGTGCAAAAATTTTAATTTTTGTATTAGAATACAGCTTTAAGAAGCACTAACAAAATCGTTCCTAACGAATTAAGCCTTAATGTACTTGCAACCAAATACAAGAAAATTTTTAAAAACCTTACACTTTCTTTACTTTACTCTCATAATACTCACAACACTTAGGTGATAAAATATAATATGGATAAACTTAACTATTCAGATCAAGTTAATTTTAATTTTTTTAAAAAAAGACAATTTTTCCTAACTTTCAGACATTTTCATCAAGTCTTTTTCTCCTCAACTTCTATGTAACAATCAATGTAGTTAGATAAGAATTTTAAGCAATTTAATAAATATTATCTTATAAAATAGTGATCAAATATAAATTATGATTGCGGACCGAAAAACAAATCACTAAGAAAGATATCCCCAACGAAGCCTCAACAGAATTCCTTTCGATTGGACTCTTTGAGTTGCAAGTTCAACTTGTTGGTTAATTAGTAATCCCAAGTTTATGTTTCTAATACATGTTCACATTCAAGGAATATATATATATATATATATATATATATATATATATATATATATATGATGTATCATCAAAGAATTATCTTGATCAAGCACGAATATCAAGGCAAAAACCAAGTTAGAAACTTCAAAAATTAATTTGGAGATCATTTAAACTCCGATTTCAGCAAGCCTATAGCCGAACTGAGTGTCTCGGAAATATGAACCCACCGACACCAAATTCGACTCAATCTAAGCCCAAATCAAGGACTCGAAGCGTTGTTGGAAAGTTCAAACCACAATCTGCGTTACCAAACGGTCTCCAAATGTGACATGCTTATAGTCGAATTGAGCGTCTCGACGAGACGAATCCAACGAGCCCAAGATCGCAAACATCCGACATCATTAAGACCTTCAAATGTCCAGCAAACGGTTCATAATCAAGGGATTCAACATCGACCGTCCATTCCAACCACTCCTCATTTGCCCTTGATCTTCCTCCTATTTACGGGTGAATAAGTCAAACGTATAAGTGCAAGTAAACCCAATTTTACTGTTTCATGAATATTAAAATTATTTTATGTTACACTGATAAATATTATCTGAGTAATTTATGAAATCTTTTATTTATACATTTAGAAATGTGGATTTTAATTTTCTTGATATGATTTGTGATAGCTTATAGAGTAGTAGTTGTTTACTCTGCGGATAATGTGATTTTAGGAAAATGAAAAGATTTGAGTGAATAGAAGTCGATAATGTTGGAATTCATCAGAGACTAGTCTATATAGGTATTATTTTGATAGTTCAATTATATTTATACATTTTGATGTTTTACCATGATTGTAGATTATTGAACAAGATTATTTTGACAAAAATATGAATTCTAATTTTGTATATTTTTTATTTTATTTTAATTTTGATGTTTAGTGGCTCTTATGTGTTATGTATTGGAAATGAAATAACTTAGGATTATATTTTAATTCTTCTATTAGACCAGGGGCATGACAAATCGCCTTCCAAAATCCTTGAAAGAGAGTCTTCGAACCCAACTCATGTGGTTAGAAAAGTCACAATCCAACCAATACCTACTCTCTCGTACCAATCAAATTGGTTGTCACGACTCGCCAACTTCTTCTCAATGAATCTTACATCTATTGAGTTGTTTATTAGGTTTCGTTTGTAACAACTTTCTTGCTTCTTTCTAAAGCAGCTTTGAAGTAAAAAAATTCTAATTCAAAACTTTTTTATACTAAAAAAAATTACTTTAGAAAACAGTAAAAAAAATATCCCAAATGAAAACTTAGCTGCCACATATGATTGACATCCGACTTTGATGTATCATCTCCACCTAGATTGGCCAACTTTAGGAGATAATAATATGGAAGGACTTGCTTATTAAATACTACACAAGAGTTCAATTAGTTCAGATTCTACCAGAAACAATTCTTTATAAGGGCACAAAACCATCAAACAAGCAAAATTCTTTTGCCATTGCCCAATAACATATGCAAAATAAGATATTTCAAATTGAACCCTTCATTGAATATAAATTATTTAACACAATTATTTTATTTTTGTTGAAATACTTTATTTTTTTATGAAATTTCTTATTCTTTAGAAAAAAATTTATTTATGCCTACATAGTACATAACATATTTAATATAGGTGAAATATCTTATATATATTCACAATGCAAGGTGTTTAATTACTAATCATTTGCTAATTTAATATTAAGCAACATCACATCATTAATTATACAATAAGATATGATTCTTTATAAAATTAGATTAGAAATAAGACTTTTCAATTAAATATTAAGATATATGAAGATTATTAAGTAAGATTTTAGTCATATGTTAATATAAATTGGTTTTTAATTTTTTATTTAAAAATAATGCTAAGCTGTCAAAAGAAATCTACAGATAGCCTTCGTCGTGTAGAAGAAGGAGAATCTAGCCTAGCTAAGCAAGCGAAAGCTTGACGTGGAAGGAGAGAACTAAATAGGGAAAGAGAGAGAAAGAGAGGCGCCATCATTCTCTCTCTTGCCTAGTTGTTTTCCTTAACTCACAAAGGAACAAAACCAGGTACATTTCTTCGTCAAAAATGCCTGACTTCAAACATGACAAACAGCATAACACCGAATCCTTCTTTTTCCCTTTCGCAGCATAAAAAACAGATTTTTAACTTGAGAACATAACAATTTGAGAAATTCAAACTCCAAGCTTCAAACTTTCTACATACATTCTTCAACCATGTTCTCGTTCTACACTCCGAAGAGATCAAAAGAGATCGAAGCTGAAGAAAAGACTAATTTTTAAGATCAACTAGCCATAGAAACATACGTAAGCTGACACAATTGTTAGTAGCTGAACAGAACTTGAGATATATCTGCAAAAGCTCGAAAGATGGCGGAGTGGATTTCAGGAGAGTTGAGAGAAAGATAAGAATGAAGAAGCCGCTCGAGCTCTCGAGCTCCAAATATTTGTCTTTCCACTATCATCTCAACCATGGAGCTCCGGAAGTCACTATAAGGATCACTAGATTTTTTCAGAACTGGGAAACCTTCTCTGCGGTTTTTCTCTTCTTCATTTTCGTCAGAGAAAGAAACAGAAACCAAAGGTTGAAAATCATTGATGAAAGCATCTCTTCGTCTCGCCTCTGCCGCCGGCCTTCGCCGGCGTGAAGATAAATTGGATTTTTCGTCTTGTTTCTTCTTATTGCTCTGCTCCTTTTTCTTAGAACTCTTCCTCGTTTTGGGCGAGGGGCGGCGGTAGAACTCGGAAGAGTCGGAGGAGAAGCTCCTCGAGGAGAAGAAAGTATCTGTTTCCTCACTGCTAAAGAATCCAAAGCCTTCCTCGCCGAAGGAAGAAGAGATACTAAATTCATGACGATTTGACCGACACCTCTGCCTCTGTTTCATCATCTTCTTCTTCTTCGTTTTCTTCCTCTTATCCTTCAACTCTGCTTCTTTGATCCAATAGTAGTACAAATGAGCACTATTTGGAGATTCAACTGAAGGCGAAGCAGGCGGGCAGGTCTTTCCATCTCCTTCTCCGAGTTCTCCCGTCGCATATAAATCGCTCCTTTCGCTCTTCCTGTTCTCCTTCTTCACCTTACCCTGCACTGCTGGCGAGGCGGCGGCGGTGGGACGGCATCCTCCGCAGAGATTCCGGCGCGGCCGGCGGTCAAGTGAGAAGGAACGGCGGAGGAGAGCAAAGTGGAGTTCGTCGGCTTCGCTGGCGCGGCAGCGGGAGATGAAGATTGGTTCGTGGGCAATATCTGCGGCGGCAGAAAAGCTCCTGGTGCTTTCACCGGCAGAAAGGCTCCGGCTACTTCCTACGGCAGCGCCAGAGGAACGGAGAAGCGCCGATGGCCAGAAAATGCGTGCGAGGCGGTCTTTTAGCCGGGGTTTGTTATCCATTGTGATGCCTCGCTCTCTCTCTTTCTCTGTAAAGGCGTCGCCTTTGTTTGAAAAAGGATGAGTTTTTATAGATAGAAGAGGGAAAGGGCATCTCGGCAACCTAACCAAAAGAGTACATAAGAACGACAGAATTTAATTTCATACTTATTACATACTTATTAGGGGAAAAAAAAAAGAATAAGACATGATAAAAACTATAATGAATGAATAAATGGAATGAGAAATTAAAGAAATAAATATTTTCTTGGAAGCTCAAAGGCCCATAGCTTTTTTATTTAAATAAATCAGCAATACTATTCATTATAAAATGATGTTAATTCTTATTAAAACAAATAAATGAGTTCAAAATTCAACCTAACTTAGTTATTTTAGAGAATAATAGAAATATTTTTTTATTTGACAGAGTCTGAAGAATTTCAAAATGAGAAATTCAAATTTCATAGCATTATTATAAACTTATCGTCTCATATGTATTCATTTATATATAACAAAATAAGAAGTATTGCCCTTTGAGAACTAACAAGAGAGTGATGAGGAGATGATATTTTCTCGCCTTCTGTTTTTCCAATCACACAAAGTTGATTTTTGTTGCCTTTGGATTGCTTAAAAATGAAAAAAGTATATGAAAAAAGTGTTCTTTCATTGAAAAAAAAAAGTTTGTAAAATAATCAAATAATAATCAAACACGAGTCTTCAACCATGTTAGCCAATTCTAATGAGAGGGATTGTTTGGATGATCATTAAAACTATTAATTTGCTTTAAGGAATTTGATTTGGAGTTAATCTATCTAAATTTTATTTACAAAAATCTTTCATAAAAAGGCTAATATTTCATTTGTGATAGCTTTTTTCACTTTTTTCTACAACAGCTTTCTAGGGTCATAACTTTTTAAAAGCAGCGAAAAAGCAATGGTCAAAACTTATCCCAAACAAAGCCTAAATTTTATTTATAGCTATTCTACTTTCTTTCTCATCCTCGTCATACAAATTGATCAATTATGCTTATTATACGTTTGGTTGACATTAAAAAAATACAACACATTTCTGTTCTCATGCACGACCTTCATCAGACTGAGCGCTGTCACATACTCGACTGTCACTCTAAATTAGATCAAATTATTCTATAAGATCAAACTCAAACTCAAATTACTAACATCCACTAACCCTTACAATTTCCAAAATAAACTCTTCAATCCCAAACTTTCTATAATCTTTATTCATCCAAAAAAATTTCTATATTCCTCAATGTTCCATAAATGCAAGCACATGGCAAACAAGCTTCTTGAATCTACCTATCTAAACATAGATTCCACTTATAGAGACTATTGAAAGCAACCATTGCATGATAAAGAAAACAGTACAACCTTTTCCTATTTATAGGTCCTGCTTATGGAAGTGATTTGCATTTATTCCATCAACAGAGACAAAAAAAACCAAAGCTTAATTCCTTTCTGCCTATTTCCTTGCAACACAAAGTTGAAATCTTTGCAAGAAATTAATTTTTTACATCTTTAACCCTATCCATATTTCAAGAAACATACCAAATTTCTCTTTTCTATTTCTTTTTTTGGTGTTGGGAGTCTGAGTAATTTACAAGAGACAAGTGGAGTAATAACTAAAGCAATTAATTCCTTTTCTCCAATATTTTCATAGATTCTCTTTGTTACTCTTTCTTCTTGGGAGGAGAGGGAGGGCCAAGAATGGCTTCTTTACAATGATAGGTGGCTTGCCATTTCACTGTGGACTGTGGAGTTTTAGTGTTTGTTAGTAGAACTTTAGAAGTTATTCCTTTTTAAGGCTATATATACTATTTTATTTTTATAGTTAAAAAATTATTGGTGTATTGATTAATTGAATTTATGTAAGATAGTTGAGTGAAATATGGAAATTTTTTTATTTTGTGTAAGAATATTCTGATAGAAAGTACATCAGGATATATTTATAAATTATAGAATTTATTTTTTAATGAATGTTATATATAAAGATTTTACATTGCACTAATCTCAAAGTATATAATTTATATTTGAATATATTGACATAATTTTTATACAATCATAAATAATTGACATTTTTATAGTTCTCATGAAGAGTCTTAAGAATGTTGAATTTAATTATATATAAATATAAATATATATATATATATTGAGCACTAATTCTAAAGCAAATATAATGAATTTAAATTTCATTTTATTTAAAATTTATTTAGAATATTCTGAATTATTTATTTAATTATTTATTGGCATATGAAAACTATACTTGCTTAGTTGCCTATGGCTTCTTTTATTTTTAATTTATTTATGAATAAATATGAATTATAATTTAAGAAATTGGTGCATCAGAATGTTATTTATTGGTTAGGTAAGGAATAACTATCACATTATCAGCCAAAATGGAATAAAAAAAAACGATAAATTCTTTAAATAAATTAATATATAAATGGAAAGCTGCATTCGAATCTTCTGATTAGAAGAGGAATGGCAGTTATAAATATTAGGAAAAGAAGAGTTTAATTTGCTAATGATATTTATTTATTTATTATAAAAAAAGTAACAGCCTTTTGTTTGAAATTATAAATTAAACATGTTATATTTTTATTTCATATAAATGCAAATAAATCCAAGAAAACAACTTACAATTAATTTTTATTTTAATTCATAAATAATTTTATATTTTATTTATTTTTTCATTAAATTTATATATAATTATTGAATAATCAGATAAATTTATATTATTACATCATTGGCATAATAATTCTAAAAAGAGAGAGAGCTTGGGAGATATTGAAGGGATTTAGGCTTTGCTTGGGTCAACTTTTTTATTGCTTTCTAATATAAAAATATCTTGGATTATAAATTTTTATACTAGAAAATTGTTTTAAAAATAATTAGAAAGCTGTTATAAATAAGACCTTAGGCTTCGTTTGGGATAACTTTTTACTGTTTTTTAAAGTAGTTTTCTAGTACAAAAATTTTTAGTTGAAAAAATTTTGATATTAAAAATATGCTTTAGAAAGCAATAATAAGGTTGTCCCAAACGAAGCCTTAGTGAGATGAACTTTTGACCAAAAACTCATTATTTTGTCTTGTGATGTCAATATTCGATTAATGATTCCATGTATGTAGATGAGGAGTAAAGTCGATTACACAATCTAATTTTTCATGCTTTGAAAATAAATAAAATTTTATATGCAAACTTTATAATGGTGTTACTATATAGCTAGTATGGTTGATAGATTTTCACTAAACGTCAACTTCTGTCGAGTTTCGTATACAGTGCGAGCATTCTTAATGAATTCTACTGACAAGAACCCTAATTAATCAATTAGTACTCTAGATGAGTAGCTGAGTTTTCAGATAGAATTGGCTTGCCTGAAGAAGGTAGCTATTAATCTAAAAGCACCTGAAGTTAATTAGGAAAATGCAAAAACATGAAGGGTAGTAGATAGAGGAGAATACTGTTCATTCTATATCTCATTCTACTGCTATTACACCTTGAGCATATAAAGCACTAATCTGTTATCAACTGACGGTGGAGATTAAGAGCAGAGAATCAAACGCTTAGCACTAAGCTAGTACAATGGAATAACAGAGAAGGTGGAGCAGGCACTAGGATAGAGAAGCCGTCTAATATATAAGTTAGAAAGCTTATCAAGTTTCCTTATCAGCCCCCCTCAAGCTAACAGTAGATGGTTGTAGTGTGAGCTTGTCACAAAGCTGAAAATGTCTTGTAGAGCTTAGAGCTTCAGTAAAAATATCTGCTGGTTGATCCTGCGAGCATATGTGGTGAACTTGAATATGACGATCTCTTATACAGTCACAGATGAAGTGGAAGTCAATTTCTATATGCTTAGTTCGAGCATGGAACACCGGGTTATTGGCTAAAGCAAGTGCAGAGACATTATCACAATGAAGAGGGGTGGGCTCTGGAGATGATATTTGGAAGTCGTTGAGGAGCCTGCGGAGCCAAATAATATCACATGCCGCAGTGGAAAGAGCTCTATACTCTGCCTCGGTAGAAGAACGAGCAACATATGTTTGCTTCTTAACTGTCCAGGAGACTAGAGTTGAGCCAAGAAAGGCACAATAGCCAGTGACCGAACGCCTGGTGATGGGATCAGTGGCCAAGTCGGAGTCTGCAAAACCTTGAAGAACAAGATTGGAAGATGTAATTGGAAGCCCAAGGAAGAGCGTTCCTTTTACATACCTGAGCACCCGCTTGAGGAGCTGAAAATGTACTTGAGACGGTTTATGCATATGCTGGCACAGAAAATTGACGGTGAAGGACAGATCAGGACGAGTGATCGTTAAATATTGAAGTGCTCCGAAGAGTTGTTTGTAAAGCTCAGGATGCTCATATGGGGCATCATTGGTGGAGATCACAGCGAAGTTGGTTGGGAGAGGAGTGAGCACTGGTTTGCAATTATCCATAGCTGCTTTATGGAGTAGATCTATTGCATAGTTGGTTTGCGTGAGGTGAAGACCGTGAGGTGTAGACGAAACTTGCAAACCGAGAAAATGATGCAGGTGGCCTAGATTGCGCATGGAGAACCTGGAATGCAAGGTAGCTGGCGATCCATCTCAGGCAGGGAGTTCCATGTAAGCAAGATATCATCTACATACACCAAGATGTAGATTTGAACCGAATTTTGTTGAAACAGCAGCAAGGAGGGATCGGCAGTGCTGGAACGGAAACCCAAATGATGCAGGTATGAAGAAAGAGTGGAAAACCACTGGCGAGGGGCTTGCTTGAGACCATAAATTGCCTTTTTCAAAAGGCACACATGAGTGGGAAATTGTTTGTCAATGAAACCAGCATGTTGCTTCATGTACACGGTCTCTTGGAGTGGTCCATGTAGGAATGCATTTGAGACATCTAGCTGAAAAATTGGCCAATGTTTGGTGACAGCAACCGTGAGAAAAATACGGATTGTGAAAAATTTGGCAACATTGCTAAATGTCTCAGTATAATCCAAGCCTTGTTCTTGCTTGAATCCTTGTGCAACTAGGCGAGCCTTGTAGTGGGTAATGGTACCATTGGAATTATATTTTGTTTTGAAGAGCCACTTACAACCCAAAACGTTAGAAGCTGACGGCAATGGAACAAGTGTCCACGTTCCCTGTTTTTGGAGAGCATCAAATTCCTGACTCATTGCATCTCGCCAAGTCGAATGCTGAGATGCCTGATGGAAACCAGAAGGATTAATAGGAATAACCGAATGTTGCAGATCCAGAATCTGCTTTGGTTTTAGATGTCCGATTTGAGCCCTTGTAACCATGATATGTCGAGGAGGCAGGGAAGGTGGAAGGCTTATAAGTTCAGGAGCTGTAGAAGGGGAAAAGGTAGTATGGGAGTGAGATGGTGAACCACGTGAAAGACATGGTGGAGTAGGTGTAGGGAGTCGGGTATTGGAGGGAGGTTTGTTAAATGACTGATTGACTGGCTGAAGAGTAGAGACTGGAATCAATGTGGCCGGAGAGAAAGTAGTGGGTGTGAGAGTGGCTGGAGAAGGAACAGTTGGAGCAGAAGATTTAAAAGGAAAATTTGTTTCATGGAAATGCACATGCCGAGAAATGTAGAGCTTGGAGGAGTTGAGATCAAGACATTTATAGCCTTTAGCATGCGGAGCATAGCCAAGAAAAATACATGGAGTGGAGCGAGGTGCCAGTTTGTGTGAAGCATTAGTGGGTAACCAAGGGTAACAAAGGCAACCAAAAACGCGCAAGTGAGAGTAATGGGGTGATTGCTTGTATAGGAGTTCATATGGTGATAAATGGTGAGTAGTAGGAGAAGGAGTGCGGTTAATGAGATATGTAGCTGTGTATAGAGCATCCAGCCATAATTTGGAGGGTAAATTGGCAGTGAACAATAAGGCTCGAACCATATTTAGCAAGTGTCGATGCTTCTGCTCAGCCACCCCATTTTGTTGTGGAGTGTAGGGACACGAGTGTTGGTGAATAATGCCAAAATTAAGTAGATGATTTTGAAAGATTTTGTTGACGTATTCACCGCCACCATCAGTGCGCAAAGTTTTGATAGATATTTGAAACTGATTTTCCACAAGCTTTTTAAATTGCAAAAATTTGGAACACACTTCAGACTTATGATGAAGAGGATATATCCAAATGTAACGACTATAATCATAAATAAAGACAACATAATAACGAAAAGCTTGCATTGATAGAATTGGGGAAGGACCCCATACATCACTGTGTATAAGTTCAAAACATTTTGTGGTAGTAGTAGTAGATAAAGAAAAGGGTAATCTAGTGCATTTAGCTTGAGAACAAGCCATACAATGTAAAGAAGTAGAACTAGGACTAATAGATAAGGTGGAGAATAGTCGCTGCTGAGTAGACATTGAGGGATGTCCAAGCCGCTGATGCCAGAGTGACGAGGAGGACGAAGTAGCAACTATAGCAGTGATAGGTGGAGGAGAACGGCGGGATTGCGAGGAGATTTTAATTGGATAGAGGCCATGACGATTGGGTCCTTGGAGAAGTATCTTGTTGGTCCGGGAGTCCTTGATAGCAAAGCCATTGGCATCAAGGAGCACAGAACAAGAATTATCATGTGTTAGTTTATGAATGGAGAGTAAATTGTGAGAGAGATTGGGAACATGTAAGATATGGGGTAGTTGAAGCTTACGATATGGAGTGGGGAGGAGACCTTGGCCTGTGTTAGCAATTGGTAATTGCTGGCAATTGCCCACCTGAACCTGAGACGTTCCAGTATAAGTGTGAACGTTGTGTAATTGAACAGGATTGGACGTTAAATGTTCTGTTGCACCGGAATCCAGAAACCAGTCAGCCGTTTGAAGTGTATCAGTGGTAATATAATCTTGAGGCGAGGTATTATACGAGGCATCATGACGATACCAACAGTGAATGGCGGAATGCCCAGATTTGCCACAAATCTGGCAGTCAACAGGAGCCCGAGAGCGTCTGCCACCTCTAGTAGGAAACGAAGTGCGACCATAAACAATGCGAGCAGAACCTCGGCCAGCACCGAAACGTCCAGGAGACGAGCGGCCACGATATCTAGTGAAACCACGAGTAGCTGTAAGAGCAAAGCTGGGGTCTGCATTAGAATGTGTAGTGGTTTCACGATGGGCTTCAGCCGTAAGATGCAGTTCTTCACTATACAGTAAAGCATAGAAATCGTCCAGGGAAATAGGTTGAAGCTGATTCCAAATAATAGCTTTGAAGGAGTTATAAGTGGATGGCAGACCATTGATTGTGTACAGGATAATGTCTTCTACATCAATGGAAGACCCTGCAGCAGCAATCGCATCAACCTTTGCCTTAATGTCTGAGAGATAGTTAAACATCGACTTGTCTCCAAGTTGTAACTGGTGTAGATCATTCTTGAGCTGGAGGAGTTTGGAACGATTCGTCGATTGGAGGCGAAGCTCCAAGGTGGTCCAGATTTCATGGGTAGAGGAGAGATTCAGAATGTAGGGAAGTAGAGAGGGTGAAACAGTTGAGTAGATGGCCGAAGCAAGGTGCTGATCAATGAGCATCCAGATCTGAAACTGAGGATTTGGAAAAAGTTGACCATCGATGGATGCAATTTCTGGCAACGGTTTGGCAGTGGCACCAGTAAGATAACCATCAAAGTTATTGGCCGCAAACAGCTTTAAGAGCTGGGATTTCCAGAGGAGATGATTATCAGTGGCTAACTGAACAGTTACCATGGTTTTAACATTAGCCATGAAGAATTTGAGCTGTGGAGGGATAATGACAGGAGGAGACATCGAAGTGACACCGTCGGACAGAGCAGCAGCAGGGGAAGAGGGCGACGATGCAGAAGTAGCCATTTGAGATAAAAAAAAACCTAAATCTCTGATACCATGAAGAAGGTAGCTATTAATTTAAAAGCACCTGAAGTTAATTAGGAAAATGCAAGAACAGGAAGGGTAGTAGATAGAGGAGAATACTGTTCATTCTATATCTCATTCTACTGCTATTACACCTTGAGCATATAAAGCACTAATATGTTATCAACTGACGGTGGAGATTAAGAGCAGAGAATCAAATGCTTAGCACTAAGCTAGTACAATGGAATAACAGAGAAGGTGGAGCAGGCACTAGGATAGAGAAGCCGTCTAATATATAAGTTAGAAAGCTTATCAAGTTTCCTTATCATTGCCAAGTAGACAATTTGCAAGTTTTCTAGGGTTAAGTAGAACTCTTGCCTTAAGAGAGTTGGCAAGTTTCATAACATAGGATTTGATCGGCTTCATATTTGACGAGTACCAAATTATAAGCGACTTAACATCAAAATCAATCATTTGTTGAACTCAATCTATGCCCTTACATCAACTTAATCAATCTGATATAAATGAAGAAAAACTTAGAGATATCCTAATATAATTTATTTCAGGATAAGTTTAAAAATCTTTATATCTACTTCGAGATTAGTGTAAAATAAGCTCTTAATATATAATACTAATCTCAAAGCAGATCCTATGTGTTTTAAATAAATCCAAATATAATTTTGATCAATATATTCTAAAAATAAAAAATAAACTTTTTTATTTTTATTTTTATTTTCTTACATTGGGAAGCCACAATTCCTTAAATTGAAAAAAAAAAAAAAAACAGTAAAAGGCTTACAAAAACTGTAAAAACAATGAGCACTACAGGCTTAGAACTGTTATTGTTGTCCCTCAAACAACAACATGATTGGAGCTTAATTTTACACGTGGCAAAAAAACAAGAAAGAAAGACAAAAATTCACATAACATGGGAGACTATTTCCTCATAGTGAGAATGACAAATTAAAGGGTCTATTTTAATATAAATAGCCACATCTAAGATAAGAGAATTAATTAAATATTTCAAAGGATAATATATTTAATATATTCTGATTGTTTAAATTCAAATTTTATTGATATAATAGTGATGAGTTTGAGCCAATTCAAATCAAATCAAATCAAAAATTTGTAAGCTCAGCTTGAGAAGGATTTAATTAAATTTAATTTTGATTAATTTGATTACAAAATTAGTTAATTATAAATTGAATTATAATCAATTTTGAAATTTACTTGAATTTAAAATTTATGTTATAATAATCTTAAAACAGATCTTGGATCTGTTTGGGATATTTTTCTTATTGTTTTGCTTTTTAGATCGCAAACATAATTTTAATTTATCTACTATTTTCTTGCTATTTTAAAAAATTTCTATATTATGAAGCTAATTTTTTCGTATTACTTTTCAAAAAAGTTATTTTCAAACAACAACTTTACAATCAATTCTATAAGAAGGTTTAGCCATCCCAAGCATACCCCTGTAACTTTTTATAAAGTTGATTGTGAAGTTGTGGGGAAGCTTTTTTTTTTTTGGCACATTTAGGCCAAATAAGGCAAACAAACACACATCACATACACAAGCTTCAAATCCAATACCTCTTGGTTGATAGCCAAAGCCCTCAACCAACGATCTAGATGATCTACCAGTGGGGAAGTAATTTAGCTGCAATGGTTGCAAAAAATAGTTTTTTACTGCATAAATTTTTAAAAAGCAGTGAGAAAGTAGCAAGAAAGTAAAAATCAAATCAAATAATGATTATTATTTGAAAAGCAAAGCAATTAGTAAGCTGTCTCAAATGGATCTTTATTATTTGAGATCCACCCTGATTAAATTTGAAAGAGCTTAAATTTAAATTTTCATAATTTTGAGTCAATTAAAAAAATAGAACGGGTTTGAGTTGAGTTTTGAAATTCGAGATTCACATAACCAAACGGTTGAAATCAACCCAAAAAGGATAATCGTTTGTATAATGGAATCCACCGAAATAGGCAGCAAAGCAAGTTATGATATGGGAAGAGAGTAATATTTAAAACATAATATATTTATATGCTTATAAAACATTCAGATACAAAGCATTTATTAATTTCAATCCTATAAAATTGGCTCAATTAAGACTATTTGAGTCGGATTTGAGTTGTCAGTCGGTTCTTTGATTTCGATCCAACTTGCTATGGGCTAGAAAAAATTTTAATTATGAAGTGGAAGAGTTTTGAATTCTAGCTTTGTACGATAATCCAACACAATCAAATAAACAAAAAGAACACAAATAACACAAAAGTTTTTATGTGAAAATTTTGGAAAGGGGAAAAAGGATAAGCCATACTCAATTTAAATGATTTCACTATATAAGTGCTGATTACAAATGTTTGGCCATCTTAATATTATAAGAGTATGGGGAGCTGATATAAAATATCGTTGAGTTGGTATGATGTGAAAGGCGTTAGGACTACTACGGTTGAATGATCACAATATGACAGTGGTGGTTGAGTGTTGGTGGTCTGAGGATGGTTTTGAGTGACGACGATCTACCTATGATGATCTAGTGATGAAGGTCTGAAGGTGGTGATTCATTGTTGGCAGTGGTGCGACAATTGTGGCCAGGTTGCAATAATCAAATGATGCTGGTTAGATGATGACGGTCAAGTTGCGGTTTGATGACGGTGGTCTGGCGATGAAAATTGGGTAGTGAAGATTCGACAACTGCAGTTGACTAGTTGTCCAATGATAGTGGTAGGACGGTGGTTAGGCAATGACATTGAAGCAATAGTCTGACGACAATTGTGCTTAGGTGGAGCTCCAAAATATTTCAAGCTTTTGGTCTCTCTGCAACCTCTACCCAAGGGTCCCGTTTATATTGGGGCCCATATATAAATTTGTGAGAGTGACATGTCTCATAAATATGAAAAAATTTTAAGGCACTCTATTGAATGGCTCATATTGATTTCATTAATTATAGAACATTTGTTAAGTAATTAAGTGCCTTATTGTCAGTATTAAGCAATTTTGGGCTCGTTAGATTCATCTTATTGAGATGCTTGATTTGATAATAAATATGTGAACTTTAAAGATCATTTAATCCTCCAATTGACATCTCAAAATATTTAACTATGCTTCAAGCAACTGATCAAAGTTTATGGTATTCAGATCAGATCATTTTTTTTTGTCATTGTGTTCATATCATCGGGCTAATTGATTGACAATAAATTTGCTGAAATCAGAATTTGTATAACCTTGAATTTAATTTCAAAATCTTTCTATTCAAACATGCATCAAGATTCAAGCCTCTTCAAACCCATTTTTTATAAACTAATTTATTTTATATTGAATCATTATAAAAAAAAAATCTAATATAATCATATATCATATTCAATTTCTACAAATTAATATATTGTTTCATATAAGCTTTCAAACCTTTCACCTTGAAGCTTTGATTGATTTGAAAACACTATCTTTCTAGTCATATACAGTATTGTACTTTCTTCTTTAAATTAAAATATAATAATAATAATAAACAAAGGACATTGATCAACATCTCACATCATTTTTGGTATTTAACAGTGAGAAGCTATTCGAATTTCGAACAACCATCATATCTATACTACTATACAGTAGAGGAATCAGAAGCAGCTCTCATCCCTTTTAATTTTTTTTTAAAAAATTATATAATCATATATAATATATATTTTTAATTTTATTTTTTTAATATAAAATAGTTGTGGCTTTTTTCTTACTATTTTTTAAAATATTTTTTTAGTAAAAAAATTTTTTTATTAAAAAATTATTTTTAAAAATAATAAAAAAACTATTCCAAATAAAATCTTAATTTTCTCCTCTCTCTCTCTCTCTATATATATTGTTATCTCTCTCACTAAGAAAATATAGTATGCAAGTCAATTATTTTTATTTTATATTTTCTTATTCTCATTATACAAAATATTTATGTATAAGCAACGCAAAAAATACTTTATAATTAGAGAGCTAAATAACATGAAATGGAATTAATCCTCTTGCAAGAGATATATTGCTACAGTTAATTGATTTTTGAAGAAAAAATTCAATAGAGAAATGAAGTTGGAAGCTTTGCATGTGACACTTTTGGTTCTTTATTTCTTGATATCTTCCTTCAATTTTTTTTTAAAAGGAAATCCATGCAGGAAAGAAGACAAGTTGGCATATTTTGTCACTTCCTTTGGCCTACTTATCTATCCTGGCTCCCTTCCCACTGCCCATCTTTCTAACGCTCCTCTCTCTATCTCTATTCTTCCTCACTCTCTCTCTCTCTTCAATGCCTCCCCCCTTCTCTCTCTCTCTCTCTTTCTCTTCCTTTCTCTATCTCTTTCTCTTCCTTTCTCTCTCTCACACACTAAGAGAAGCACAAGAACTAAGAAGATGGCAAAAAAGAGAGGAAGTTGACACCAATTTTCTTTCTCATTGGATCTTTTGCTACCGTTTCTAAAATTTTATTTGGGACTGCTTTTTTATTGTTTGTAAAAAGTATTTTTTAGTACAAATATTTTATTTTATTTTCTTAAAAATGCTTTAAAACGTATAAAAAAGCCATTCAAAATGGAGCCTAAGGCTCTGTTTGGGACAACTTTTTTGCTACTTTCTAAAATAACTTTCTAATACAAAAATTATCCCAGATAAAATCTAAGTGTAGTATTATTATTATGAAGTGGAAATTGGTAGCAGTGTAATATTCCTAAGGCACGAGCTTCCAAGAACTAAGCAACGGCAAATCAGAAGTGGAGTTCCCCTAAAGCCAATAGCTTTTATGATAATCAGATGGCACCCCTTCTCCACCTTTTGCGGGGCTTTCACGTGAAATAATAAGGACTGTAGCCATGAGAAGGGTTCTCCAACGTCTTATTCTACAGAAAGTCTTCTATGATTTTGAATCCCAAAAAGGGAGGGAGACTTAAAAAAAAGGGCTTTGTTTAATATTTGTTCCAATCTAAGCTTCTTATTGGCATCTAATAAGCAAACCAATGTCAAAGGTTAAGTCAATGAGATTGGAAGGAAATTTGCCTTTGGATTTTTTTTTTAATAAATCTAGATTTGTATGTACAAAAAAAAAGATATTTTTGAATTAAATTTTGTCTATGTTATAAGATAGTATTTATTTGAATCATAAAGAACTTTATTTTTTTTGCAAAGATTCTATCCAAGTAAATGAGTAATGACAAGGTATTATTTTTCAATTTATAAAAAGGACGATAGTTCAAAATCTATGTTTTTTTAAAATTTAATATTGATTTTATTTTATTTATATTTAATATGAAGTAAAATATAGTTAATATCTTAATTAAATGTATTTTAAAAATATAAATTATTATTATTATTTATTATCAAATAAATTAACTTATATGATGTGTCAGCTATCACTGATGGTGGCTGACAACGATCACCAATGAAAATGGTGCTCGCGATGAATGGCTAGAGATTGTTGTTAGTGGTATTAGAACATGGACGCCAATGACGATGATGGTAATTAATAATGATGATTATTTTAATAATAACTAAAAAAACTTAGAATTTATTTTTAATATTTTAAAAATGACTTGATTTATTTTTAAAATAATAAAAAAGAATGACAAAATACTATAAATATATATTTTAAAGATGCCAAACAACTCCGCTAAGTTTTTTTTTTTTTTTAACTATTTTTTCTGCATCCCCATATAATGTCATGGAGTATGCAGAGAGTCAGTTATCCGACAAAGGATGAAAATAGATAAAGCAAATAAAAGAGATAAGCCCCCTTATCTATATAGAAGGGTAGGACAAAATTTCATAGTTTTAAACAAGAATCAATCTAATGACTTAAACAATAGAAACAAACATTTGCTTAAACTAAGTTCCATTGGAGCTAAAACAATTAAGGTTAAAAAAAAATTGAGCAAATGAACAACATTAACATAAGTTAGCAATGAGCAATCTAAAGACTTACAAGATAGGAACAAGCATTTGACTAAACCTAGTCTTGTGGATTAACGCAATAGCCACCTTAGTCAAGATTAGGTTATAGGTACAACCATTGACAACAAGATCATTAAGGGGCAAATGGACAACACTAACATGCTGAAAAGAATAAGTCCAAGATGTTTTAGTAAAAACATATATGATGCAATGCAAGATCAAAACTCAAAAATAAGACTTCATTTGAGACAGCTTTTGTGCTGCTTTTTAAAGCAATTTTTTAGTATAAAAATTTCTTAAATTAAAAATTTTTTTACTAAAAAATCATTTTAAAAAGCAATAAAAAAATTATCCCAAACGAAACTTAAAAGTATAATAAAATATATGATTGCATTGGAAGCTTCAATTCCACTTATGTGAATAGTTGATGACCTTCATCACATGACAAGGGCACAATTCATCAATACCTTGCAAGATACTTCTTATTTAAATAATTATTATATATTTTTAAACATAAAATTAGATGACATTTAATTGCAAAGTTATTGGTATTAAGATTAATTTGGTCATCCTCACCTAAGTTTCATATGACCAACACTATACAAATTCAATGGTTGACCTAATCTAATTTTCAAGAATCATTTTAAGTTATTTGAACCTTAATCGACCGACGAAGGTAGAAGAGACAAGCAACTTTGACTTTTAAGTAACATTAGTCACATAAAACTTCGATAAGGATGATCTCAAACATAGTGCAAACATCTTCCGACTTCTAATTACATTCCAACTAAATTTCAACCATATTTTGATTAACTTTCAATAACTTTAAACTTAAAAAAGATAAATTAATTATTAGAAATAAAAAAATATATTGTAAGATGAAGTTGCTCTTGCCATAAAAAAGTAGGTGATAATCAATTCAAATAAGAAAAGTGAAATATAAACTTAACGTATCTATCTACACGCTTCATTATACTTTTTGCTTTTGAGTTAAAATCATACACTACGATTTCGTTTGGGACTATTTTCTTACTGCTTCTTAAAGCAACTTTTTAGTGAAAATTTTTTAATTTTTTTACTATAAAGCTATTTTAAGAAGTAACAAGAAAGCCATCCCAAACAAAACTTACATCAAAACAATTCACAAAAAAAATTACATGGTATCACATATCAACACCTACTTACATTCAACAAATTCCATTAAAATTTCTAAAAACACCTGAAATAATATGTAACATGCCTTTTGTGCACTTGCACACAGTCATCTGCCTATAAATGCAAAAACAATTGCCACCATAATAAACTAGCTTATAAGCCAAAAATAATCCAACAAAATAAACAGCCCCTTCTCTCAGCTGACTATTTATGAAAAATAGGACACTTGTTGAAACAAAACAATCTCATGCTACTTATCTTTGACCTTATTGGTTGAGAGCTTTGACCCCAGTCATAAAATTTATCATTCAAGATTCAATCTAAATAGACGTATGTGTGAAGAATGAATCCCGAAAGAACGACAAAGTTGCTTGGATATTTATTTATTATTTAATCTACAAATAATTAAATTTATTATTATTTTTTATGAATCATTTGCAAGATGTATCAATATCAACTGAGCTCATGGTCATGATCCCAAGTAGAACTAAGCTAAATCAACTTTAACTAAACCTAAGCTGCCATTCTCGCAAGAACATTGTTACGAAGAATGTAAACTTACAAACTGAGGTTTAGTTCGGGGCAGCTTTCTTATTGTTTTTCAAAGCTGCTTTCTAGTACGAAAATTTTTTGAACTAGAAATTTTTTAACAAAAAAATCACTTTAGAAAGCGGTAAGAAAGCTGCCCAAACGAAGCCTGAGTTGAAGTTCATTACAAACATGCTTATAAGGCTCATTAACATAATTTTCCAACAAATTTTATTGCAAACCTGTTCAAATATACCAAAACATGCGTTCTTAACTTGGCCACAAAAATGGCAAAAAAATTGTAAATTGAATGAATAATGCAGTTTACAAATTAACCTAAAGTTGCATCAATTTACAATGACTACCATCATTAAGAGAAATCATTAGCAAAATTTAAGCCAGTGGGCCAGTAAACTAGGCTAGAATAGCAGACTTGTAAATCTGCATTTATTATAAATGCGCAGAATGTACTCTTAGAAAGGTGCAAACACGAATTCCAGTTCAGGTCCTAATAAGAAGCCAGCAACCATTCCTTGTTGGCTACCAACTTTCAGCCATTATGGTCAATTTTGAGTTCAATATGCCACATATTTCTGAGTTTTTTCCTGTAAGAAATCAATTGGAAAAGTTCAAAAGCTGGGAATTAGAAATTTGAAGAAGCATGACACAAGAACTTAATCGTAGTGTGCAGAAAAGATTAAGGAATGGGAAGACTCTTAAAAACAGAGAAAAAGCAGTTGTTTAAAGCTGTCCCAAACGAAGCTTTAATGTAATTGAGATGTTAGGCGATACAACAACTCAACCATAAAACTAAATTAAAGGATAAAAAAGGCAATTTAGAACAATAAATCAGATTAAAAAACAGCATAAAACCCGAGGTTTCAGACTAAAATAGGACCATCATACTGTTTTATCATTTCAAATAACAGAAGTCTAACAATAGCTGGGTACAAGCATCAATCAAGTAACAAATCTGCCGTCAAATATAAAGGATGAAATCAAATTAAAAAAAACTAGTAGAATAATGACTTGACATTAGGCATCGGTGAGAAGAAGATTAATATTGTTAACAAATAGGATCAGAACGAATATTGCAAAACGTTTATGATCATAAATTAGTAGAAAGAAGAGTTAAATAAGTGCTAACCTCCATTAAATGTTGAGATGCATGTGGTCCTCCCTCCAGAGCAAGATTATTCAGAGTATGTTGAAAAATGAATCTTGCATCCATTCGCATGGTTTCTCAATGAAATGAAAAGAATTGGAGTCCAATCAAGTGCTTTTGTGTTTCTAATGCTAAAAGAGCTGTTTGGACCTAAAAACTAAACTCACATCTGAGAGGGCCGTGTTTTGATAATTTTCACTTCTCAGATGAATATTGCTGCAAATTTTTCATCCTGTGAACTTTGCACGCAAAACTTCTCAAATATAATTTTGGAAGAATAACTGAAAACCATTTGTCTTCTTGTCTTTTTGATAATAGCATCTTCCGATAGTAAAAAATAAGCAGGTAGAGGGAAAAAAATTTCACAGCGGTACTTCTGAACCATTCTATGTGTAGCAGCAGGCCATTTTTTAAACATCCATGGCTGTTAGAAATGATTTTAGAAAGAGCTAAACCCCAATATTTTGATTGGTTGGCCACCTGAACAATGGAAACAAGAACTTTGATGAGAATATATATATCCTAATAAAACCTTCTTCAGAAGTGATTCTCAAGAACCAACAGCTTATTCCAGGAACAACTGCAACATGTCACATAAAAATTAATAATAAAAAATTTTCACATGAATTTAATTATGAAGTTACAGCATTTTATTACTAATACTAACCAGTTGTTGGAAAAACTGTAATCTCAGTTTGTCCATTAAGCAGCTTTAAAAATTTAAAAAGAAATCAGACATTGATGTGTGCAAAGGAAGTATTCAGCTGTGACCATGTAAAAGCAAATCTCATCAATTTAAATTCTACAACTAAAAGATAGAGAGAGGATGCCTTTCTACCACCAATAATCAAACATCTAATCCTTGAATAATAGAGTAATCTACTGTTCATTTTAATTTTAGAATGCCTATGCCCAGTAAACTTGTTTTGCTTAGTTAAGTAATCCTGGATACTCAAGTTATCATGATACTGACTAAAACTCCAATTCTTTTTTGCAGTATAGTCTTATCAACAACATTGGCGGTAGTGCTGCAACATGACAATAGCCAATCCAGATCATATATATCATCATGAACTCCACTACGCATGAAGTAACAGTATTTTAAATGCAGAAGGAATACATGAGTTCAGGAATGAAAAAAAAATTTATGCCAGAATATCTTGATATAAATTATATCAAGATAGGCTTGAAAGCCATTAAATTTGTTTTGAAATTAGTATAATGCAAAATCTTTATACATAATACTAATATCAAAATAAATCTAATGATTTTTAAACCCATCTTCATACAATTAATATTAGGATATCCCGATCATTTTGTTGGCTCAAGAAAAATGGCACGAATACGTGAATCCCGCTTTGCAGCTGTAGGATTCCATTTCTCTTAAGTCAGATTAGAATTAACCAGATTTCTCCTGAGGGTAGTGTCAGGGTTTAATTAGATCTGGGGTCCTTACTTCCCATGAGCGCAAGCACTCATAGTTAATTACCCCTCTTAACACGTAAGAGAAAACTCTCGATTAAGGATGAATAAATTTTAGGTGATTTTAGTCTCAATTATGGGGAAAATGGAGGTAAATCCGATCAAGATCCCATAGTTCCGTCGTCCCGGGTATACCGTAAGTTTCAATCTACCAACACTGACAATCATTGACCGTAGTGTCCAGGGGATCTGATTAGCAGTCATGGGTTGCCTCCTCTCAGGGATCCCAAGTAGACTGAGGTGGTTAATTGTGGATTTTAATTTTAATTTTATTTGGGATTTACATCTATTAGAATACCCAGAAGTTGATTTAGTTTAGGATTTTATAACTTCATTTAGAATATTAACAAAAATATTTTTGAGAGTAAGATTTTAGATCTTAAGATTTTGTCTGTGCATGAGTATGCTAATGTTATGTGAGAAAAAGTGGCTAGTGATATTAAGAATATTGTAAAAGATGTGCTTAGAGTTTCAAAGGGAAAAACTCATAATAGTAAAAATAGTTGGTGGTGGAATTCAAATGTGCAAGAAACGATTAAAAATAAAAAAATTTGTTATAAAAATTAGTTTAATGGTAAAAATTCTGATAATTGGAAAATATATAAAGAGACGCGTAAGGAATCTAAGAAAGCAATATTCGATTCAAAGAGTTTAGCTTTTAGTAATTTATATAATAGATTAGATACTAAGGAGGGAGAAAGATATATATATAAGTTAGCCAAACAAACAGATAGGAGTAGTAAGGATTTAGTTCAAGTGAAGTGTATTAAGGATGAAGATCAAAAAGTATTTTTTTTAGAAGATGATATTCAACAAAGGTGGATGAGATATTTTGCTAAACTTTTTAATGAAGAATATGAAAATAAAATTGACTGTAGTGACCTTAGCACCTTAAACGAAAATAAGAATTTCTATTTTTATCGACGTATTAGTAAAACCAAAGTTAGAGAGACTTTAAAGAAAATGAAGGGTGGAAAAGCTGTTGGACCTGATGATATTCCAATAGAGGTGTCGAAATACTTAGGAGATGAAGGAATTTCTTGGCTTACTAAACTTTTTAATACTGTGTTGAAGACTAAAAAGATGCCAGATGAGTGGAGAATGAGTGTGTTAATCCCTATTTTTAAGAATAAAGGTGATGCACAAGATTGTGCGAATTATAGAGGAATTAAGTTAATGTGTCATACTTTAAAACTTTGGGAACAAGTTATGGAGCATAGGTTGCGGCGGGATACTAATGTTTCTCAAAATCAATTTGGATTCATGCTGTGTAGGTCTACTATGGAAGCCATACATTTATTAAGAGGTTTGATAGAGAAATATAGAGAGAATAAGGAGGATTTCCATATGATATTTATTGATTTAGAAAAATCATATGATAAAGTTCCAAGAGAAGTGCTATGGAGAGTTCTTGAAAAGAAAGGAGTTAATAACGCTTATATTCAAATCATTAAAGATATGTATGTAGGAGCTATTACTTGTATTCAAACACAAGGTGGTTTGACCAAGTATTTCCCTATTTCGGTTGGATTACATCAAGGATCAGCCTTAAGCCCATATCTTTTGCTTTAGTCATGGATGTTCTCACTAGACATTTGCAAGAGGATGTACCTTGGTGTATGCTTTTTGCTTATGATATTCTTCTTGTTGATAAGACTAGAGAGGGAGTTGAAGGTAAACTAGAATTGTGGAGGTCAACCTTAGAGTCTAAAGGTTTTCGTTTGAGTAGATCTAAAACGCAATATATAGAGTGTAATTTTAGTAATAATAGACCTAGTGAGGGGATTGTGACTTTGGACGATCAAGTCATTAATAAGAGTACATGTTTTAGATATCTTGGATCTATTGCTCAGAGTGATGGTGAAATAGATAGGGATATTATCAGCAGAATCCAAGCTGGATGGTTGAAGTGGAGGAATGCATCGGGCTTATTGTGTGATAGAAAAGTACCCCTCAAACTTAAGGGAAAATTCTATAAGATGGTGGTGAGACCTGCAATGCTTTATGGTGCCGAATGTTGGCCATTAAAAGAGAAACATAATTCTAAATTAAGTGTTGCAGAGATGAGGATGCTCAGGTGGATGAGTGGCTTTACCCTTAGAGATAGGATACGAAATGAGCATATTCGTGAAAAGGTTGGAGTAGCTCCAGTGGAAGATAGATTAGAGAGAGTCGCCTTAGATGGTTTGGTCACATAAAACGGCGGCCTCCCGATGACCCGGTTAGGAAAGTAGAGGTCTTAGATTTGACTTATGTTAAGAAAGGTAGAGGTAGACCTAAAAAGACTTGGTTAGAAAATATTAGAAATGATCTTTCTTTATTAGATTTAAACGAGAATTTGACTTTTAACAGGACACAATGGAGAAAAATGATTCATGTAGCCAACCCCATGTAGTGGGATAAAGGCTTGATGTTGATGTTGATGTTGAATGAAACTTTGTACATTTCAATATTAATTGTTCACACAAGCAATAAAAGTTCGAATATTTTCAATACTTCTTCAAATCAGATATGCATCACAACATAATTTTTAAATTTAAGTTTAGTCACCTCAAGATGCGAGTATTGCCTCAAAACATACAATTGCTTTGAGAAGCATGTCACTGCCTCGAGAAGCATGTTGTTTCCTTGAGAATTGTGCCACTACCTGAAAGAGCGTGCATTTACTCCATAAAGCATAAACCCATAATTGTCAACTGCGAATGCTGAATGGTGCACATAGCACAAAGTTTCTTATTGAGCAATAGTGCATAGTGAATGGCTAGGCACATGTCATTTTAAATATGGTGCATAATATTAAATTATTGTAAATAAAAATATATATTAATATGAAACACAAATATATAGAAAATAAATCATCATGAAAAAAAAATCCATAGTGATGTTTAAGTTCAAATAATCAACAACTCAATCACTAAGAATTCAAAACATTCTAACCATTTTTTCAAGTCAAATTCTGTTGTCAAAAATTAAACTAGTGCTTTTAGGAGTCATCATCATCATAAAATGTCTAAAAAAAGCCTCAATTCCTTCATCAACATCATCTGGTAACTCATAATCATCTTCATTTGCCATAAAAAAAGTCATACAATTATTATCTTAATTTGAAAATATTACATATTATGCAACATCTTTTTTTGTGGTTTGAACTAGATTTGACATTCTTTGAATGCCTATAAGAAAGCATGTGCTCAAAGTTTTTTACCTTCTTTTAAATGTGTGAATGAAATGATGAATATTAAATAACACAAATATAACATGAACTAATTCGATGAAACATAAAAAATATTTCATAAATAACTTATGCCCTCTTTTGTAGAAATTAAAGCACATTTACATGTAATGGCGGCATAATTAAATTATTAAATAAATAATAAAATTAATAAATATAAACATAAATATTAATTTAAAATTTAAAATCAAAGAAAAAAAGTGCGCACCATTTAGCTTTTGCTCTATGTGCAATTGCTCCTATATAGCACATATAGCATGCGTTATTTCGAACATGTGCACCACGCAGAGCAAATAGCATCGACGGCGTCGCACCATGCTCCATGGCGCATGCAATTTTACGAGATTGACATGTATGCATAAACCTATTTTAAAAGTATGAAACATAGCAAATAACGTACATTAACAAAGGTACGAAAGCACTAAGCAAATGCACTGAAAAAATGTACAAATGTATTTTGTAAGCACACTGAAATACACATAAATAAAATGAAAAGCATGCCAATGTATCATGTGAGTGCACAAAAAAGCTTGCAAATGTATCGTGGAGAAGCATCATAAAGCATGCACGTGATTTAAAAGGAAAGTCAAAGTTATCGCATGCAAACATATCGTGTAAGTGCGCTAAATGCTCGAATGAAAACTTGAGAATGATGTGCGAGGATCATAAAAAAAATTAAATTAAAATCTTCCTTTTCGAATTGAAATACCCGCATATGCTCCAACCATACAAATCAAACACCTGGGCTTACGGCCCAAGTATAATGTGCAGGTTAAAATAAAGAATAAATTCAAATTGTATTCATCTTGAAAAGCATGCGAGTCTGTCATATGACATCAAAAAAATATGTAAATGCACTGTGCACATACGTTAAAAGCCATGTGAATGCGCTATGTGAACGCACAAAAAAAATGCACATCATTTAAATTATGAATAAAAGCTAAAAATAATCTCCCGATTATTAATAAATATCCAATTTAGTCATAGAGTTTCACATTGCTCTAATTTAGTCCCTCAACTATTAAAAATTGAGCCAATTTAATCCCAAAGCCTAAAATAAAAGTTAAAGTTAACTCTAAAGTTAAATATGAAAAATATCTTAGGTATTACAAGTGGATATGAGATTCTTAATTATTTTTAATTAAAATAGTTAAACTAAATTAATTTGCTTCTATGTTATATTTCTACAGTAATGCCTGTTCTGCTATTTGGCTAAAGCTGAACGTTTGCTTTTCCTCCTCTCTAACAGTTCATTGCTCTCGACTTCACCTGCTTCACGTGAGAGGTAGAGTTTTGAACGAGTCACAAAATAACTTCATGGCCTCCTTTGACGGCGTTCCTTCCAGTCGGATTTGAAGTAACACCTTCTTATCGTTCTTTTATAGGATCATAAGTAACAATGAGAGCTTGCTCATTCTGAAGGTAGCCATCTTTCTTCCTGCATCGAAAAAGCCCCGCAGGGTTGTCATGCTCGTGGTGTGTCATCTGTCTCACAACTACATGCGAATCTGGAATGCAAATTGAAGCATGCCTTGCTCTGTCGCGACATGCTCGCTCACGTTGCCCTGGGTCGCTTGCATCTCGTTCTACACAGCTGCACCTCACACAAATCGATCTCCATGCCATATAGTGGGAAGGCGTTAAGCAGGTAATAAGTCATTTTACCAAAATGCCTACAAAGAAGCAAACCTCTTGAGCTTTTTCCGTTAATTTAAAGGACAAATCGTTCCCAGAAATTCGCCAATTTTCAATAGTTGAGGGACCAAATTGGAGCAATACAAAACTCTGAGACTAATTTGAACATTTATCATTAGTCATGTGACTATTTGCAGCTTTTACTCTTTAAATTACGTACAAGTCTTTAAAACAAATTTGTCAGCATGTACTACGACAAATACACTGTCAAACTTATTGTTTGAGAGTACTGCACAAATTAAAAAAGAAATGAACATAGTTTACTCGATCCTCATAAAGTAAGATGGCAAAGTTGACAAGGTCAAAATAATTAAAAAAAAAAAATTAACACCCTGTTGATAGCTATGATGAGAGAAAATCCCAATTGGAGTGGGTCCATTTCAAAATCACATTTTCATATTGCAAACATAAATACTCCAAGTGACTTTAATGTAACTGTGATGATAGTCGTGTCGAAAGTAACCTTAATAAGAGTGAAAAATATTTTCAAAAATCAAAATCTAAACCTTTGTCAGTAATTGGATAGAGTTAAGGTTTAAATGATAAAAATAAAATATTCGAACACCACAATGATGATTGTGTTAAGAATGAATCATAACTAAAGGGGATACAATTTATAAAAATACTCTCAAATCTCAAAGTAAGCTATTGTGAGGTTTAAATTTTTATAAAAATATAAAAATTCAATAAAAAATATAATATTCAAATGAAATTTACCATCCTATAAAACTTAAACTAGAAAATCTATCCACCTACACAACCATTTGTCGAGGGTAATAAATTTGAGAATAACTTGAGCTAATATATATATTGTCATGTGTATAACTACGAATCATTCTCAAGTAATAACTTGCTAGTAAAAACTTAGCACGTGTCTTCTAACAAATGATTTCATGGAGCCTTTAACCTGGTCGTTTTGTCACAAAATAGCACCAATAATTTTACATCACAACCAGATCCCACAAGTTTCCCAATGGATAAAAATCCTGAAGTTGTGCGCGTTAATAGGGTGCACTTACTATGGCACAAAATCTACTATTAATTAAGATAGACATGAATTTGTCCTCTTAGACAACATCCATTAAAAATCAACAAATTCCCTTGAACGAAGCACCTTATGACTACCAACAAGGATCCTTCAATAAGATTGAGTTGACAACTCCTCTGACTAAGTAGGCAAAGGGTCATGATATCCCGGAATGACTGAACCATAAGATCATGATTGAGTTCCTTATCATTTCCTCACTATCCACTTTAAGTGCAAGATGGTAAATTTAAAATCCTAATATCAAATTGTAGTTATAATACACTAAGCAATTAAAGTCTATCTCTAATAACTAGCCTTCATTGAAAGTTCTCTCCTGTTATCGAGAGAGATAATCTATCATAGGGGCTGGTGCTTCTTGGAAACCTAGAATTAGATCACAAAGTCCTCACGAAATGAGGGTGAAATCTCTAGGTAGTTTCTTATTTTAAAATTAATTTGACTTCTGAAAATTTGACTAGACACATATTCCTAAAACTCTATCATTAGAGAGAAGCTAGGGCAGAAATTTTCGAAGCACACAAGTTGATCATGTTTCAAAAGAGCAATTCACTTTTTCTTGAACATTTATGTTTTTAAATAAATAAAAACAAGAACAATGATATAATTGTAACATCAAAGTACTATGAGGACATTAAATATTGTGCTAATTGTTCAATTATCTAGAGAATCCTTCTTGCCTATCCATTCTTACTTGGTTTCCATGAGATATTAAATCTATATTGTCAAAATATTTCCGCAGTACTATACATATAACCTTTGATCTACTCGTTATTTTTTCTAATTTGCTTCGACCATTATTTTATCTACCCTTCTTTTGGTGTTAGTTCGATCTTTCAAACAATTTTTTTTAGAAATAGTTAATTATAACCTTGAGCCCTCTTTTTGAGGTCCTTTGAATTTAAATATGGAATGAAATTAGCATCATTGAATTTTTCACAATGGAAAATGCATCATTTCAATCACAAATCTAACGGAATTAGGGGCCAATTAGCTTCAAAAATAATAAGTTGCCATTTAGTTGTGAGTGAATTTTTTAATCAAAAAAAGCTAGCAAATTCATGATGATCAGGTTGATTTTGCAATTCATATCAATAATAATAATACTTGGACCCGTCCCTACTACAAATAAAAAAATAATCTAAAAATTTCTCAAATATCAGACAATTTTGCTTGGCATAAAGTTTTGCAGTCAAGGAAAATATGAAATATGTAAATCTTCGGATAGATGAAATTGGTACAACTTACCAGCATCCGCCAATTACACAAATCCTCAGATAGCTTGTTTTCGGTTCATTAATAGATTTAAGAATCCAGCAAGAAAGGCTCCTGCGTACCCCATGTTCTTCCAATCTTCATTTTGATGCGCAGAGGAACTGGAAAATAACATTCAAGTTGACACTACAGAAATAAATCTAGTATAAAGGACTACCACTGAAGCCGGATGATACCTGAAAGTGAAACAGCGCCCTCCATGCTAGTTTGAAGCAGTATTGCGGCCTCCCTTACAAAACGGGGATCTACTTCCAACACAAGTTCATCATGCACCTAAGAGTTTATGCAAAATGAAATGAACAATAAGACCCTTGATCTTGACATAAATCATTGGAACTTATCAAGGACTTTATTATAGCGTGCATAGTGGTAAAGGGACGAGGATTGAGAAAGTTTTACCATAAACATTCCTAAATTATTCCAATGCTAATGACACCTTCTAAAAAAGCTGCAGAGAAAAGTATAGTTTATAAAAATGAGGATGAATTAGTCAGTTTGTTTTCTGATGGAGATCTCTCTTCCATAAAACTATCAAAACAGCATCAAATGACATTTTAAGAAGCAATGTCCATTGAAAGTGGAACCTTTAGTTCCAAGTATTCAAAAGCATGGAAGAATGTTACTTCAAAATTTCATCCAAAAAAAAAAAAGGATAACATGTCTATAGATATCAAATAGACTAACAAGAAACCATGAGGAAGAGAAATCAAACACAACAAATATACAAGCATAAGTACACAAAAAAATTTATTGGGGGATTTAGTAAGTTACATCTAAGCCCAACATATATAGCGAATAATCTACTAAATTGCAAAAGGGGGAAGGGGAAAAATTATCTATATCAATTATTGAGAGTGAATACAACCACTGCTACAAAGACAAGAGTTGGAAATAGAGAATATGTGATGTGAAACAAAGTAGGAATTGCTTACGAAATTTATAAAAATTTGATATAAGCATGGTAATAATAAACTAATGTTTCACTAGATCAGATTTTGGGAATTTAAGACTATCAATATTGTTAAGGCAATCGGTTACACAGTAGAATTATAAGAACTTAAAATAACTTCAATAATAAGCGTAAACTGAAATGTTGTAACTTTAAATCCACCACTTAACAGTTAGAAAAGTCATCTTGAGTTTCTGATGTAGGCTAGGAGGGAGGGGGGGGGGGGGGGGGGGGGGGTGTCAAAACAAAAATAAAAATTCTTTGGACTTTGGGCTGCTGGTTGCTCTCGGTTTGAGCTTGGCTGCTTGGTTTTGGGCTGTGTACTTTGGGAGCTACTTGGTTCTAGCTCATAATTACTTGAGCTGCTGTTTTAGTTCATTTATTTGAAAAGTAATGTGGAGTGGACTTGGCCTTTTCCCTTCTCTGAGCCTCTTCGGTTTCCCCCACCTGTCTCCTCTTTTCCTATGGCTAGTTCTCCTTCCCGTGGCCTGTTCTGGTTCCCCTGGTTGCTGGTTCCGGTTCTCTGTGCTATCACTTCGGTTCCTTCCCTGGCTGTTTGTCCCGTGGTTGCTTTACCCAGTTTTTGTGTGGCTTTTTTGTTGCTGTTTCTAGACGCATGCTGGCCTTCCATTTTCTTATCCTGATTGGTTTTTTTTTTTGGAGGATGTTTTGGCTGTTTGGCTGCCCCCTTTTCTATTATAAATTTGTGATGTTTTGTAATAGATTTATGAGATTATGATGCAATTTTTGGAAGCTAAAAACCTGAGGGTTTTTGTTGGAAAAAACTTGCGAGCTTGTTCCATTCTCCTTCTCCTCTTCTAGGGAAGCTTGCGAGCTTCTCCTCTCTTCATCTCGGCTTCTAATCTCTTTCTTCTCTCCGCAAGTTCGACGCCACTTGTATCTTTCTTCTCAAATGAATGGAAAAGCTTCTTTAGGTTTTTTATGTGTGATTTAAGTTATTCTCTATATTTTAGTTCTCTAAGTGTTTTTTTGTGTTCTCCTACATGTTTTGGAGAGTTTATCTTTTTTATTAGGAGTCTTTTTGTATGCTTGCAAAAATTAGGGTCCTTTCTAATTTTTTTGCTTGCATCAGTTTCCCTCATTCACGCTCTTTGAGAGGGCTTTAGCAGAAGAAGAATCTCAACAACCTTAACAATGCCACCTTCAGGCAGAGGAAACTTACAGTAATGCCCAATGGGAAGTCGACCGGGGTTAGAGGGGTCGGTGGATGTTGGAGGAGGTACCATTGTCCGGTTGCTTGTTGCTCGTCAATGGCGGTCGTCAGGCTGAAGAGGATCCGGTCGATGTACTCTTCGACGGATTGGTCGTCCGCGAAATCAATGTCGAAGAAGGGTGATTGGTTTATGATGACCCATCCTTGAATATCATAAACAAATCCGTGGTCGAGCTCGGGGTCAGCCATGCACTAGGAAGAAGGTTGGGAAGGTACGAATGTCTTCTTCTTCTCTTGGGATATAACTCATGGAACAAGAAAAACCAAAGGAGAGGAAGAGGGGAGGGGTCGGCCAAGAGGAGAAGGGGATTGCTTTTGGAATTAGGGTTAGGGTCTGGAGAGGGGAAAAGGCAACTAAAATCTGAAATTAATTTCAGATTTAGTCAAATAGGAAAGGGTATTGAAATTTAGAAATTTGAATTTCAAATTAAATTGGGGGGTAATTGAAGTGGAGAGAGGAGAGAGGGCTAAGGGGGGCCGACGGCATGCATGGGGAAGGGAGGGGATTGAGGGGAAATTCAAAGCTTCCTAAATCATTATTCCAATTTAGGAAGGGGATAATGACATCAAATCCAATTTAAAATTAAATTAGACTTAATTATAGGAACTTTCTTATTTTAGCTTTAGATAATTTAGGAAAGTATTTGAAATTCAAATTGAGTTAATTTATTTCCCAAATTACTTAGGCTAATTTATGTAGGTAGTAATGATGATTGAAATCATCATTACGGGAGGGAGGGAGGGAGGGAGGGAGGGGGGAGGGTGTGGCCGGCAGCTAGGAGTGGTTGGGAGAGAGGCCGGCGGTTGTGGGAGGAGGGGTTGGCCGGCGACTATGAAAGGGGGAGGGATTTGGGATTGGCTGGCGGGTAGATGGAGAGGAGGTGGGTCTTGGGCCGGCGACTAGTGGGGGGAGAAGGAGGCTTTGGGGACCAGTGCTAGGAAGGGAAGAGGGTGGCCGACGGTAGGAGGAAGGAAGAAGAAATCGAACCACGAGCCCGGACAAATCCTGCGGCTGGTGGGTGTTGCTTTTGCCCACACCTTGGGACTTCACCACTCAAGAACTTACAAGCTCAAGAAGAAATCAAAATTTTTTTCATAATCAAGCATTAAACCCTAATACAAGACTAAGGACCTCATATATAGGCCTCAAAGAGAAAAGAAAACGAAAAGATTGAAATGCCCTCAGAGCTACAACTCAAAACAACTAACCAGCAATGGTACAATTGTCAAACAGAAATAAAATAAACTAATACAAGAAATATATCAAAAATAAAGACTCCTAATCGTAGCCGTCGATCTACGATGCCTCCGGTGATAGACGTTCCGGAATCTCCCACCGATGTCCTCATCAACATGTTATTGTTATTCTTGTTACTCTTCTTGCTTCTCTGTCGCAGGAGTTCAAACAACAGATTCTATCTGTTATGGCCAAAGTTATTTCCTCTTGTTGGAGTAGAAAACATCAAAACCTCTTCCCTCTTGAAGAAGTCAAAGACCCCCCCTCCCCCCCCCAAACAAGCTCCTTGAACTCCTCTTTCTCTCTCACCATAAAACAATTATCAAGCCATAAAAAAAACCTAGAGCCAGAATTAGAAAGCAACAACAACCTATGCGCTTCAACAAGAAAAAAATACGGAACAATGAATGTCCTGATTCTATAGATGACGGATCAAGCAACATTAAGTTAAGAGGAAAGGAGGTTGAGCACTACTCAGGGGTGTCTAATGCATTCAAAATCCGTATGCGTGTATCTTTATTTTATTAATATACCGAGAATAACAATCATAATTGATATATCGCCAAAAAATCATCTTGATCGGGCACGAATCTCGAGGAAAAACTCAAGTTGGAAACTTCAAAAATTATTTCGGAGACCATTTAAACTCCGATTTCAGCAAACTTATAGTCGAACTGAGCGTCTCGGAAATACGAATCCAACGACACCAAATTCGACTCAATCCGAGCCCAAGTGAGTCCAAATCAAGTACCCGAAGCGCTGTTGGAAGCATCAAACAGCTATTTGAGTTACGAAACGGTCTCCGATTTTGACGAGCTTATAGTCGAATCGAGCGGCTCGACGAGACGAATCCAACGAGCCCAAGATCGTAGAATTCTGACATCATTAAGACCTTCAAATGCTTGATAAACGGTTCATGATCAAGGGATTCAATATCGGCCGTTCATCCGGATCACTCCCTATTTGCCCCTGATCCCTCACATATTTACGGGTTATGCCACTCCAGAAAAACTATAAATAGCCCCTCATTTCTCCTAAGAGGGGACCCAAGCCAAGAAGAGAAGAAGAGAAGAAGAGAAGAAGAAGAGAAGAGAAGCCTAGGAGGGAACAGCTCCTCCTCGACCACTGCCGGAACTCCGCCGAAACACCGCCGGAACTCCGCCGGAACACCGCCGGAACTCCACCGAAGCACCCCCAGGCGCTCGAGGGACGCCGGAGCTCTGCCCTACACGGGAGCAGCGTCGGAATTCTGCCCGACGCCGGAATTCTACCCGACGCCCGAGTGACGCCGGGTTTCTTTCAAAGTGACGCCAGAATTCTGTTCGACATTCCGAGTGACGTCGGAACTCAGCTTGTCTTTGTAACAGATACTCATTGTAATCTGATCGCCCTTGAAAGCGAGTCAGTCCCCTGTAATCTGCTCAAGTTCTAGTGGAATCATTTCAACTGGGCGTGGCCCCGTGGTTTTTTTCCCTTTCCAGGGTTTTCCACGTAAAAATTCTGGTGTTACTTTCTCAATTCTGTTTGTGTGCTGGATATACGTACAACGTTGAGACGGAAAATTAAAATCTATCGCCGCGTATATTTGAGTCCGCAACAGTTTGGCGCCGTCTGTGGGAAGAAGTCCATCCCACAACTTCAAGTATTGCTACGATGGTCAACAGGCGCAGCAGTCGTATCATTGGAGCTTCTCGCTCCAACTCCCACCAGTCCAGAAATCAGTCTATAAATCATAGACGCCCGGTATCTACCTCTTTCCTCCCCGGGGGGCAAAACGCACATGGAGAAGGGACCTCGGGACCCTCCTTAGAGGAGAGAATTCGAAAGATGGAAGAATCTCAAAATGAGATCCTACAACTCTTGCGAGAGACTCGACAGCCGACCCTAGCACCTCAGGAGGAGGTTCTTCTCCCTCGAGATCCACCCCGTGTCGAAGCTGTTCAAATTGAACATCTTCAGGCTGAGAATCCTCTTCCTCCACCCAGGAGGCGTTCGCAGTCACGTCAAGAGAATGAGCTGGCTGATACAGCAAGTTCTACCCATCCTCCGCACGCAAATCAGCGATCTCGCCTTCCTCAAGACCTCCCTGAGGAGTTAGCCCAACCTCACATTGCTGAGCTCCCTCGCAATGCCCTACGCCACGAACTGCGACAATTAGTCCGGGAGGAATTCCCTACAGGAGGCATAAGGCAACCTCTTCGTCAGTGGGACTTCCAGGAGTCGTCACCCCTGGCAGAAGCCATTCTTCAACACCCTATTCCGGCTGGCTTTAAGCTGCCAAGCATTGAATCCTACGATGGGACATCCGACCCGTACGAGCACATCGACCATTACAGAACCATCATGCATATTCAACGAGCTTCAGATGCACTCCTTTGTCAGGTTTTCCCTGCTACTCTTAAAGGACAAGCTCGAACATGGTACTATTCACTTCCAGCCGGAACGATCCCCACATTTGTTAAATTGGCCAAGGTGTTTGTCGAGCAGTTCGTAGCCAACCGAAGAATTACTAAGGATTCTTCTCACCTTTCCGGGATTCGTCAAAGCGAGGGAGAATCATTGAAAGAGTACTTTCGACGATTTTCTATCGAGGCTCGACAAATCCCAGGAGTGGACCCAGAATTGCTCAGAGGGGTCTTTCTTGGAGGACTCCGTCCTGGCCCCTTCTATTCGGCACTCATGCGCGATACTGTCCATTCATATGCCGATCTGATCCATCGTGTGGAAGCACAGATATCAGCAGATGAGGCAATAAATGCTCACAGAAAACAGTTCGAGCAACCCACTGGGAAGCGCAAGGGAGCACCTGAGATGGATAATCCATCATCACAACGGAAAAAGCAAGGGAAGAGCAATCTACCTCCTAGACCCCCATTGCCACGACGAGAACCCCGACAGGAGAAGGAGTACACTCCGCTCAACACCTCTCGAGCAAATGTGTTGATGGCGATTCAAGATCAGGACAAAGTGAAGTGGCCGCATCCTTTAAAGCAGAATACAGGAAACCAAGATCAGTACTGCCACTTTCATCGTAGTCGTGGCCACACTACTGAGTCCTGTAGGCAACTTAAGGAGGAGATTGAAAGACTCATCCGTCAGGGTTATCTTCAACAATTTATTGGGAATCCACCTACCCGAGAAGAAGCTCGTCCCACTGGGGGGCAGAATCAATCACAAAGACAACCAGCGAATAACCGGGTAACGGTGGGCGAAATTGAAACAATCGCAGGAGGCCCCTTACTATCCGACCAAATCTTTTTAACTGTGGAAGAAAACCTAACTCCAAAAAGGGCTCGTATTGATCATTCCATCACGTTCGATGATTCCGACCTGGAAGGAGTAAAGACCCCCCATCAAGATCCGCTTGTCATAAACGCAGGCATTGGTGACCCGTGTTACAATGTCAAAAGAATTCTTGTGGACAACGGAAGCTCCGTAGATGTTCTATTCTACTCTACTTTTCTCAACATGGGTCTCTCAAGAGAAAAACTTCAACCTGCTGCAGGTCCTTTATATGGATTTGATAATCGACCTGTACAAGCAGAAGGAATAATCAGTCTCCCGGTAGTTCTTGGAGAATTTCCTCGACAGACTACACACTCCATCCAATTCATTGTGGTGAAATCAGAATCAGCTTATAACGCCATCTTCGGAAGGCCGCTCCAGTCAATTTTTGGGATCATCGCATCCATTCCTCACCTCAAGCTGAAGTTCCATACCCCATCAGGAGTCGGTGTAGTATGCGGAGATCAGCAAATAGCACAAACCTGCTATCTTAGGCAGATCAAGTCTCGTCCAACGGTTACCCTAAGCATCGAGGACTTTGATCTGCGCAGCGAAGATATTCCTCAGAGAGCTTCCCCTGTGGAAGACCTTACTACTGTATCTATATCTGAAGAGCATCCTTCAAAGACAGTGCGAATTGGATCACTTCTCTCAGATGATGAGAAGAAAAACTTTACAGCTTTTCTGCGAGAAAATCAGGATATTTTTGCATGGAGTCCAGCAGATATGCCTGGAATTGACCCCGAAGTGATCGTTCACTCTCTCAAAGTCAATCCAACATGCAAACCGATTATCCAGAAGAAGCGAAACTTTGCACCAGACCGCCAGCAAGCAATTGAACAAGAAGTTGATAAACTTTTAGAAGCCGGATTCATACGAGAGGTGCACTATCCTACTTGGTTAGCAAATGTTGTCATGGTACGGAAGGGGAGTGGAGCCTGGAGAATGTGTATAGATTACACTGATCTCAATAAAGCTTGCCCAAAAGATAGTTTTCCGCTCCCTCGCATTGACCAGTTAGTTGATACCACTTCCGATCATCAGATGTTAAGCTTTATGGATGCATACTCCGGTTACAATCAAATAAAGATGAATCCTGCTGATGAAGAAGCAACAGCTTTTCAAACAGACAAAGGATTGTACTGCTACCGGGTGATGCCCTTCGGGCTCAAAAATGCTGGAGCAACTTATCAGCGCCTCATGAATAAGGTTTTCAAAAGCCTTATTGGACGTACAATGGAGGTGTACGTGGACGATATGTTGGTAAAAAGTCTGGAAAAAACCCAACATATCTCTGACCTGAAACAATGTTTCCACTTGTTAAGGCATTACAATATGCGACTCAACCCCGCTAAATGTGCTTTTGGAGTCGCTTCTGGAAAGTTTTTAGGGTTTATGGTAACCCATAGAGGAATCGAAGCCAATCCGGAGAAGATCAAGGCACTAAGGGACATGGTGCCGCCAAAGAACATCAAGGAGGTCCAAAGGCTGAATGGGAGAATTGCGGCACTATCTCGTTTCCTGGCACGTTCAGGAGACAAATATCTGCCCTTCTTCAAGATACTTAGAGGTGCTCATAGCTCCGGATTTCAATGGACAGATGAATGTCAAGAAGCCTTCGAACAATTGCGAAAGTATTTGGCATCCCCGCCACTACTTTCTAAACCAATACCAGGAGAGAGATTGTATTTGTATATGGCTGTATCTATCCAAGCCATTAGTTCAGTTCTGGTCCGAGAAGAAAATGCTATACAACGTCCTATCTACTACGTTAGTAAGATTCTATCTGAAGTAGAGGGACGTTATCCTCTGGCAGATAAGACAGCATTGGCGTTAGTTTACTCCGCCAGAAAACTACGCCCTTACTTTCAAGCCCACTCAATTGGAGTTTACACGAATCTGCCGCTAAAAAGCATTCTGCAGAAGCCAGAAGCATCAGGCAGGCTTGTCAAGTGGTCTGTAGAACTGGGAGAATTTGATATCCACTACTTGCCTAGACCTGATATTAAATCTCAAGCACTAGCAGATTTTGTAGTTGAATGCACTGTTCCAGCATCTGATGTACAACCAAGTGCTTCACCTTCTTCTCCATTCTGGATGTTGTACGTCGATGGAGCTTCAGGGAGTTCTGGGGCTGGGGCTGGAATTTTATTAATCTCTCCACAGAAGGTTACTCTTGAGTACGGGCTTCGACTCAAGTTCCCAGCAACCAACAACGTAGCAGAATACGAGGCCCTTATTGCTGGGTTGAGACTAGCCATCGACTGTGAAGTCCAGAACCTAATAGCCCACACTGATTCCCAACTAGTCGCCTCTCAGGTGGAGGGGGATTTTGATATTCACAACCCACAATTGGCTCAATATTGTAGCATTGTGAAGCTACTCTTAGCCCGTATAGGGGAACATCAAATCATACATATCCTCCGAGAACAAAATGCAAGAGCAGACGCTCTTTCTAAACTTGCTACATCAACAACGGGGGATATCTACAAGAGAAGATGTATCGAGGAAATCCACTTTCCAAGCATTCAGGGTCCATGGGTCATACAGTCAATTGACGAGCCAAGAGAGATGTCTTGGATCGAACCCATCTTGTCTTTTCTAAAAGATGGAGTGCTACCTGAAGATCCTATAGCTGCAATACGACTTCGGAGACAAGCTGCAAATTTCACTATTATCAGCAACGAGTTGTATAAGCGCTCCTTCATTGGACCCTACCTCAAGTGTCTCCCACCATCAGAAGCCGATTACGCGCTTCGAGAAGTGCATTCAGGAGTATGTGGAGAACATCTGGGAGGAAGAGCGTTAGCTTACAAGATCATGAGACAGGGATTCTATTGGCCTACAATGAAACAGGATGCACTTGAATTCACACGAAAGTGCGAAAACTGTCAACTGCATTCTAACCTCACTCATACACCCGCTCTGGAGCTTGCATCTCTTCAAGGCCCCTGGCCTTTTGCCCAATGGAGAATTGATATAATGGGACCTTTTCCTATAGCAACTGGACAGCGAAAATTCATTATTTTGGCTGTAGATTACTTCACCAAATGGGTAGAGGCGGAACCTTTGGCGAAGATTACTGAAGCAAATGCCAAGCAATTCTTATGGAAGAACATAATATGTCGCTTTGGCATTCCCGCAAAAATCATCACTGATAACGGGACACAGTTCACTGGGAAAATCTTTACATCTTTTTGTAGGGATTTTCATATTCAGCTCATTCACACAGCTGTTGCCCATCCTCAAACTAATGGGCAAACAGAGGTCACAAATCGAACAATCCTGAAAGGGCTGAAGACACGCCTAGGGAAGGCTGGGGGGCAATGGGCCGAAGAACTCCCCAATGTCCTCTGGGCTTATCGGACCACCGCCAGAACTCCTACAGGGGAAACCCCATATAACCTTTGCTTTGGTACAGAAGCAGTCATACCGGTTGATATCGGAGTTCCTAGCCACAGAGTTCAGACTTTCGACTTCATAAGTAACGAGGAGAAGCTTAGAGCAAATTTGGATTTCCTCCCAGAAGTAAGAGATGAAGCCTCACTCAGAACCGCTGCATACCACCAAAGAGTTGCCCGTCACTACAATCGAAGGGTGAAACCTCGCCCTATCACTATTGGGGACTTAGTACTACGAAGCATTGAAGCCGCTGGAAAAGGCCCTCAGCGAAATAAGCTCTCCCCCCTCTGGGAGGGTCCTTATTTGGTAGCGGCTATGGTCAAGCCTGGAACCTTCAAACTGAAGGATGCTGGCGGGAAAATGCTTCCTCGAACTTGGAACGTGGGCAATCTTCGCAAATATTATCAGTAGGAGTTGATACTGCTATCAGTCTATGTATTATGTTTGTCTTATATTCGTGTTATAAAGTTTTTTGTACATCCCGTGTGTGTTGATTATAGAAGAACTTTTCTCTTGTATCCCTAAGTTATTCTAGGGAACTGTTATCTCATATCACAGAGCAATATGATATTCACTTTGTCGTGCTATTGTTTCTTCTCTCCAAACTCTTTTTCTGTGATTCGAGAAGTACACAATCTATATTGTATCTCAATTATTGAATGATCGATCCCAGGGGGATTTGATCCGACCTCTTCCACACAAGTTAATGTCATCAAGCAAATGCTTTGACTAACAACCTCGGATAGGTCAAGTATCCTAGGAGGATATCTTGGATATCAAAATCATTTGATGATCAATCCCAAAGGGAGTTGATCTGACCATTTTCCGGACAGGTTAAGAGAATCGAGCAAATGCTTTCACTAATAACCCTGGATAGGTCAAAATCTTTAAAGAAAAAGAATGCCTCACATTTGTTCAAGTCAAAAGAGAGCTCACTAAAGTCCAAACTGAAATAAAACTAAGTAAATTTCATTTGCATGTGAGAAAAGAACATCAACAACATCTTTATATATCACTGAACATCAAGTACACCAGATAGAAACATCAACATCGAGCATACATACAATCACTAGAAAGGAATCAAAGAGATACAAAACTACATCAAAGACACCCTAGAGAATCTCAACATCATCCTCGTCCTCCTCCAAGGCAAAAGCTCGCTGTAACTCACTCTCCAGCTCTTCACCACCAGAGTCCGAAGAAGCATCACTAGAAGCCTGGCTGGGAGTCAGTCCCTCGATCTCTGCTCCGGTCTTGCGATGTACTGTCCGAACACCCTTCATGAAGCCCCTGATGAAGCCATCCTCTGCGCACTCTGCCTCCAAGGCCTTCACCTCCACATCATAAATATGACTGCGAGCCTCCTGAATGTGGTCCTCAATAATGATCTTGAAAGCATAAGATTTTTTGAACTCCTCAATAACTGCTGACGGCAACTGCTGGGCCTCCTTCTCAGACAATACACTCCGAAGCCTCTCATTCTCAGCCTCAAGGACTTGCTGAGCCTTTTCCTGCTGCTTGATCGTCGCTTGTGCCTCCACCAATTCTATATGCAGACGATCCATCCGTTCATTCTGAGAAGAGACTGAAGTGATCTTGTTCGCCAACTCAGTTCTGCACCCCTCGAGCTGATCCTCCACCACCTTCATCTCCTTCACTTTACTGTCATATTTCTTCTTGTACTCTCCCTGAAGGTATTTAACCTTCACAAACTCTTTGTTCCAATCGTTCAGAACCTTGGTCATCTCAAGCTTGAAATCAGAATACTGAGACAAGAAAAATATCAGAAATATATTCCTTAAGAAATGTAAAAAAGGAGAAGAAGTGAAGGAGAACTCACCAACTCCTCAGCCCGTCGGCGGCCGATGCACTGATGGTTTAACACATCCTCTGGAATATATGTCTTGGATGGAGAAGCTCGGGGACCTCTGCTAACAACTGTCAAAACTTCACCTGCCCTCTTCTTCCTCAATGCCTGCAAACCTTCCTCGCTCCCTGGACGCTTGGAGTGGTTCTTTTGGGGAACCACTTCTGGAACTCTAGCAGACTTCTTCAACATTTGAGCATGTGATCTCCCTGCTTGAGTAGATAACCCAACCTTGAACAAGTACTCCTCATCTACATATCTACTCAAGTAACGCACCTCGTAGTGTAGAGCATCCAGATCAGGGAGTTTGAGTATCCTCAGCAAATCTTCTGCTCCAATGTGAAGGGGGACAGGTAGCTCTTTCAACTTCCCCCACTTCTCCTGAAGACCCCAATCATTCTGCACATAAAAGAAGTTGCTGATCCAACCTTTCGAGGGGTCTCGGGTGCGGATATCCAACCACTTGGACCTGAATGAAACACGTCCCTGCGCATCGCTAAAGAGACGCCCCATCCGAGAAAGGCACTCTGAGGAAAGTACCACTCCGCGGTCTCTGAAAAGCACGATCAGGCCCATCACAATCGACATTGCTCTGTAGGAAAATTGAGACCAGCACACCCCACAAAGCGTCAGAATGTCGATCAGTTCGGTGGAAGGAGAAAATCGTAGTCCCGCTCGCAGACTAAATTCATACACCGTCACATATCCAGGGGGAGGAAAGCAAGCACGATCAGTTCTGGCCGGCACCTTCATTACCAAATCATTAGGAAAATGAAACTTCTTCCTAAATGAGATGAAGGAATCCTCAGTGACGGTGGAAATCACATCGTCAGCCTTCGGCGCCTTCTGGACCCTCTTTGGAACTTCAGACCGTTGCACAGGATGATCTTCTGAAGGAATTTTAGAGGAGGCAGGGTCACCCATTTTTGCTCCCTTTACTAAAGAGGGGCGCAAATCTAAGTAGGGAAAATCACCTACGAAAGACTGCGGAAAGCCTCCAAAGTAGGAAGAAAAAGGGAGGAAGAACGAGGAGAGGAAGGGAGAAAGCCACTAACTTCTGCACAAAAAGAGGGGCGCCAAGTCAAGTAGGGAAAGTCACCTACTTAAAAAATGGCGGAAAGCCTCAGAATGCCAAAAGCTAGAAAGCCAGAGGAAGAAGGGAAGAAGGGGCGAGTTTCTACTAAGCCTTGGGGGGTCTATTTATAGTTTTCCTTAAGGGGGGGAGGATTCCAAAATTCTATTAAATTCCCTGAAATTTTTCAAATTTTTCGGAATTTTTTGGGATTTTTTCGGAATTTTTCGGACCCAAATTAAAAAATAATAATAATAATAAAATAATACAACCGGCCGGCGGTTTCCCTAACCGCCGGCCAAAACTGCCGGCCAAGAGGCGCGGCCAAGAGGCGCGGCCAGCCAGACCGCGCGGGCCAGGCGCGGGCCAGGCGCGGGCCTAGGGCGGGCCAGGCGCGGGCCGCGGGCGGGCCCCGGGCGGGCCGCGGGCGGGCCGAGGGCGGGCCGCGGGCTGGCCCAGCGCGGGCCGAGGGTGCTCCGGCGCGTTTCTGCGCCGCCGGCGGCGGCGGCGGCCGGCCGGTTCGGCCGGTTCGGCCGCCTACCCGTTCCCGGGCTCCGATTTTGGGCCCGGACGGTCCAAATTCGACGTTTTTTGAGGTTCCCGGACACGTTTTTCGACGTTCCGGACTCAATTTTGACACTTTCGGAGCTCAACGGGGCCTCTATGATCAAGTTCGAGCAAACATTTAATTTTTGGAACGCAAATTTTTGCAATTTTGCCAAAGTGAAAAGCCGGAACAAGTATTTTTGGACTCGTGGAGCTTCGACGTCCAAAAATAGGGGGGCAACTGATATATCGCCAAAAAATCATCTTGATCGGGCACGAATCTCGAGGAAAAACTCAAGTTGGAAACTTCAAAAATTATTTCGGAGACCATTTAAACTCCGATTTCAGCAAACTTATAGTCGAACTGAGCGTCTCGGAAATACGAATCCAACGACACCAAATTCGACTCAATCCGAGCCCAAGTGAGTCCAAATCAAGTACCCGAAGCGCTGTTGGAAGCATCAAACAGCTATTTGAGTTACGAAACGGTCTCCGATTTTGACGAGCTTATAGTCGAATCGAGCGGCTCGACGAGACGAATCCAACGAGCCCAAGATCGTAGAATTCTGACATCATTAAGACCTTCAAATGCTTGATAAACGGTTCATGATCAAGGGATTCAATATCGGCCGTTCATCCGGATCACTCCCTATTTGCCCCTGATCCCTCACATATTTACGGGTTATGCCACTCCAGAAAAACTATAAATAGCCCCTCATTTCTCCTAAGAGGGGACCCAAGCCAAGAAGAGAAGAAGAGAAGAAGAGAAGAAGAAGAGAAGAGAAGCCTAGGAGGGAACAGCTCCTCCTCGACCACTGCCGGAACTCCGCCGAAACACCGCCGGAACTCCGCCGGAACACCGCCGGAACTCCACCGAAGCACCCCCAGGCGCTCGAGGGACGCCGGAGCTCTGCCCTACACGGGAGCAGCGTCGGAATTCTGCCCGACGCCGGAATTCTACCCGACGCCCGAGTGACGCCGGGTTTCTTTCAAAGTGACGCCAGAATTCTGTTCGACATTCCGAGTGACGTCGGAACTCAGCTTGTCTTTGTAACAGATACTCATTGTAATCTGATCGCCCTTGAAAGCGAGTCAGTCCCCTGTAATCTGCTCAAGTTCTAGTGGAATCATTTCAACTGGGCGTGGGCCCCGTGGTTTTTTTTCCCTTTCCAGGGTTTTCCACGTAAAAATTCTGGTGTTACTTTCTCAATTCTGTTTGTGTGCTGGATATACGTACAACGTTGAGACGGAAAATTAAAATCTATCGCCGCGTATATTTGAGTCCGCAACAATAATGAATTCTATTTCCTCTAGCAATGAGAAGCATGCAGAAAATAATTTTTTGGTTATGCAAACCACGATAATCTACATACTAAGAAAATTAGGTAAAAGCAGGGAAATGTCTCCATAAGTACCTGCAAAATAATTCTGCATTGACCTCTCAGAATGGAGAACTGCACCTCAAATCTACTGTCTGCATCAGGCAAGTAAACACCTTCAACAATAGTTGTGTGGATTTTTATCATTGCAACTTTGATCACATCAGCAGCTGAGCCCTAGAAAAGAAAGAAACCATAAAACATTACCAATAAAGCCAAACTCAAACTGAACCCCTACAAAAATTTCAGAATACCTGGCATATGGAATTAACAGCCTGTCTCTGAGCTTTCGCCTTCTCTTTGTTATTTCCAAAATTTATTTTTGACAGAAAGCGCTTTCTTCCCAATAAGGTTTCTACATATCTACATTTACAATGTTATTTAAAATCCCACAAACGTACTCATAAATGAAGGCAACAGTGACATCCAGAAGCATAATATTGCTTTGCAAAATTATAAACGCACGAACAGTGCATCAGGGAAATCACTGGTGTCATACAAACTTCTACATTTGCACTTTACTATAATCTTTTCTATTATCATATAATAAATAATTAAATTTTTTTGAATAATTGAGAACTTGTGAATTCATAAAAAGCAAAATTCTTGAAATATGTCAGCAAACTTATGAATGCAGCTTATATATATATGTATCTCACAAGTTTAAATGATATTTTCAAGTGAGGCTTTGGATTCCACAGATAAAGCATGTATGGAAAACAGAAAGAAACATAAAAAGATGCACAATTGAACATGATCTTCTTATTGCTTATGTTAAGCATTTCTTGGTTGTAGCAGGCATAACTTTTTGGGTGCATTAAGGAACACTTACAATAGCTATTAATGGCTCCAAAATATTTTTAAAACAAGTTACCTCAGTAGTTTTTTATGTTATAAACTACAACATATAAATAGGAGCCCATACTCAAAGCTGAGAATGATCAAGTCATACAGAAAAAAAAAAAAAAAAAAGAGATTGCGGTATGAAAACAAAGCAAGCGGACAGATGGACTGACCCTTTATCGCAGCAAGAAGCAACGGCTGCATTCAACCAGGCAGAAACACCAGGGAAGGATGCTTTGAAGTTTTGGATTTTTTCATCAGCTTCCCTAGGGCTACACTCTAATTGCTCTGCGAGAGAGTTAGGACCCATTCCATACAGGATGCCATACACTAATCTTTTCGTATGCTCTCTCTCCATGGAGCTAATAGAAGATTCCAGTTTACCTGTCCATCTTGCTGCTATCATGGTAAAACAATCACCATCAGGTTTTCTTAGCAATTCAACTAGTGAAGAATCTTTGGAGAAATGAGCCATGAGTCGCAGCTCTATTTGGGAGTAATCAGCTGTGAGCAATAACCAATTGTCCTGCAATTCATACAAGAAAACATTGCATCCATCTGAATTTTAGTCACACATTCTATAGTAAAGAGATAATTGCAAATAAACCATTACTTGAGTAGGAATGACAAAATCACGAGGATTTATTTGATGATGATCAATATCTGATGAGCACAAGTTCTTCGCATCATGATCATGGGTTGTGAAGATCACCATATGTTCGACGCACTGCATTAGTACAAATCAATTGCTATAAACAGGTTAAAATAAATGGGAAACAGCTTAACGTTGACAAAAAATTTACTTGAAGATTTGGTTCCTCCATTGAAAGCCTCCCTGTAGCTGTTGAAGTCTGAAGCCAACGTCCCTGCACTATATACTTCTGGGAATTACTACACAAGCGAGCCCTTGAACAAATTGACCCTAATGTACAGTTTAATAGCTTTGCAAGGGTCCTGTGCTCTTTAATAACTGAAATGATGGGATGTTGTCCCCTGCAACCATAGCAGCAATAAAAGTCAACTGCAACAATACTTTAAGAATTGTTTGAATTCAAGCATGAATAATTTAAGAACAGTTTTTAGTCTTGCAATATAACAAAAGGAAACAAGAAAAATATCAAATTCAGAAGCAACGTTGCACATCATCACTGACAGCAATATGACATCATTATGAGATTAAAGTTTCAATTAAATGATTCTAAATCCAGAAAATATAAAAAACAGCTAAATCAACAATACATATATATTTATCACTAAGATTCCACCATAGAACCAATAAATTTAGCCAACTTTATCAGTTAACACAAGCTTTCAAAACAAAAATGAGCAGCTGAGCCATAAAAATTGGAAATCTTCGAGTTCATCACAGTCAATAATTGCAAAAGAAAAACATGGTCTGTTATGTTACATTTTCAAGTTTCCACAAAATTAGCAATTATGCGGTACTTAAACAGTTATCTAATTTTCAAAATAAGATCATATATGTATAATGTGTCTGTAGGTGTGTACTTGTATTCTGATTTAGAGTGTGGCAGGTACGTCCATATACAGATGCAAGTAGAAGTTTGTGTACATAACTGTTTCTGTATAGACAAGTGTGCACACAGGCATTTTAACATAAGTCCATAAACACGTCTATGCAAAATTCATGAAAATAAACCACGTTACCAAAAAAAAAAAAAAACCGGTTTAGAGCAGATGACAAATATTCACCGAAGAGTACCAAGCTAGAGGCATGGAAAAGTCACTTAGAAAGATTGAAAACTCATCAAGAGAAAAAACTCCAACATAAATCACTCATGATTTATTTCCCCTCTCACCAAGCATATAACTTGAGAGTTCAGAAATTCAAATCCAAAGCCTTATAGCCTTCTGCTGACAAACATGCCTCCAGCCTTCGCTGTAAGCCAAACTATAGTACTTATGAATTTGTGTGACATGAATGCTACTGATTCGTAATGAATGTAGAATACAATTTTAATTCAATGCTTGCATCTCCATATAAATGCAGTCTACCAACATTAGGATTAAAGATGTTACATGGAAACAAATTTAAAGAGATTCCAGAGAGCCTCTAAACAAATTAACTATTTCTCAAACAGAAGTTATAGAAACAGAAATCACGAGTCAACTGAATAGCCAAAAAATATTCAGAAGACAACCTCAATAAGTCCAGGGAGTGTTTGTTTGTGCTAGGATGAAGTTTTCCTTTCTTGCTGTTATTCGGTATTGGTAATTTCAAACGGGTATAAAGTACATGCGCAATATCTGCAGTTGAATAAAGAGAAAAAGGCACGCCAGCCAGATTATACGCATCCTTCTCAAGTTCCTTAAGTTTTCTCATTAAAACATGCCTTGCTCTGAGGCATGCTTCCATGTCAACACCAACACCCCAAAGTTCCATGTCTGCCAGCACTTTAACCTGCAACATCATGTAAGGATTCAAAAGATATGAAAGGCTAAAGAGTAACCGGGGGCCAGAGCTAAATCTATGAAAATACTAAAGCTCAAAATGACTGTCCTCAAAAGAGAGAGAGAGAGAGAGAGAGAGAGAGAGAGAGAGAGAGAGAGAATTAGAATTCTCCAAATTAACAAGAAAATGTACCATGGGGTTCTCAATTCTGGAGAGCACATTAACAAGGTTTTCAGAAACAACTAGCTTCCACACGACAGAACTCAAAGCTCGAATTTGTGCAACACGCCTACAACAGCCATCATGAGCAGCTTTACGCGTTTGATTTCTCCACCTACCATCCTGGTTAGCAGCTGCTGCAGCCTGACTAGATAGCCGCTTCTTGGCCAACTGCACCATAAATTACCATTTTAAAACATTACCTTCCAAGCTTGCGATTTTCAGCTTAAAGGGGAAGTTCTCACAAAACGCATTGAATCACTTAGAAGCAGATAAGATGAAGTTTATTGTGTTTAATGCTTACAGTCATTGAAGCTCAAGCTTCTAGCCTCACATGAACTATCAAAAGTTTACGCATAAAAAAATATAAAGCATACTTAATCCGCATAATTTCAACATAATAGATTTAGGCACTTGTCACACACATCATTGGATAAAACTGTCATTTCACCGTTCTAGTTCTTCATTCAATGTTTCATCAAGCCCATCTCTAAAGCACGTGCTCCTTTCCTAAAGACAGATTATAATGTATTTCTCAAATTGTTTAATTTGTAGTTTCATGAAGCTAAAAAATTATGCATCCTTGTAGTCAGAATAAATTTTTGAAAGTTAACCCGCACTGAATAAAAGAAAAAATATTTTGCAGCATTTTTTATTCTTTCATTCTTTAATTTGAACCTTGGCATTTATGAGGGGTAACACTCAACACTTCTAACCAATAAAATTTTCAAGTCATCAAACAAAAAACAAATTTTTATCCTAGAATGAGCAAGACAATCTATTAAATTACACAAATCTCAATTTCTTTCCACCTAAACTTGTAATTCAGTTTCCTTTTATATATTTTAATATGCTAAATTAAATTTCAAATGTTATATTTTATTAGCAATTCAAATCTTCTAGCACTTCATACTCCAATGCACAAGCCCCCTTAACAAGTTTCGAAACACTGATAAACGAAAAATACTTTTAACTGCAATTTTTTATTTTTTGCAAAGGATATGCTTGAAGTATCAAAAGTAAAAGCTCCTAATAGTAAAAAATAGTTGGTAGTGAAATCAAATGTGCAAGAAAAGATCAAAAACAAGAAACTTTGTCATAAAAATAGATTTAGATGCAAAAACTCAAAAAATTGGAAAAGATATACAGAGGCCTATAAAGAGTCTAAGAAAGCAACATGCGATGCAAACAATTTAGCTTTTAATTATTTATATAATAGATTAGTTACTATGGATGGAGAAATATGTATGTATAGCCAAGCAAAGAGATAGTAGTAAGGATTTAGTTCAAATGAAGTGGATTAAGGAAGAAGATCAAAAAGTATTTTATTAGAAGAGGATATTCAACAAAGGCAGATGAGATATTTTGATAAGTTTTTCAACGAAAATTGTGAGAATATGATTGACTTTAGCGACCTTAGTACCCTAAATGTAAATAGAAATTTATGTTTTATCGACATATTAGTAAAACTGGAGTTAGAGAGGCTTTAAAGAAATGAAGTGTGCAAAAGTTGTTGGACCTTATAATATTCCAATAGAGGTGTAGAAATGCTTAGGGGATGAAGGAATTTCTTGGCTTACGAAATTTTTCAATATTATTTTGAAAAGTAAAAAGTTGTGAGATGAGTTAAGTAGTGTGTTGATTCCTATTTTTAAGAATAAAGATGATGCACAAGAGTATGCGAATTATAGAGTAATTAAGTTAATGTATCATACTTTAAAACAATGGGAGAGAGTTATTAAGCATAGGTTATGACATGATACTAATGTTTCTCAAATCAATTTGGATTCATGTCGAGTAGGTCTACTATGGAAGCTATATATTTATTGAGATGTTTGATGGAGAAGTATAGAGAGAATAAGAAGGATCTCCATATGATATTTATTAATTTAGAGAAAGCATATGAAGAAGTTCCAAGAGCAGAGTTTTGGACAGTTCTAGAAAAGAAAGGGGTTAATAATGCTTATATTCAATCATTAACGATATGTATGTAGGAGTTGTTGTGTTCAAACACAAGGGGGTTTGACCAAGTAGTTTCCTATTTTAGTTGGATTACATCAAGGATTAGCTTAAAGCCCACATCTTTTTGCTTTAGTCAGGGATGTTCTTGCTAAACATTTACAAGAGGATGTACCCTGTTGTATGCTTTTCGTTGATGATATTCTTCTTGTTGATAAGACTAGAGAGGGAATTGAAGGTAAACTAGAATTGTAGAGGTCAATTTTAGAGTCTAAAGGTTTTCGGTTGAGTAGATCTAAAACCGAATACATGGAGTGTAATTTTAGTAGTAATAGATCTAGTGGAGGGATTGTGATTTTGGGCGATCAAGTCATTAATAAGAGTACACATTTTAGATATCTTGGGTCTATTGTTCAGAGTGATAGTGAAATAGATGGGGATATTATTAATAGAATTCAATTTGGATGGTTGAAGTGGAGAATGCATCAGGCTTGTTGTATGAAAAAAAAAGTACCCCTCAAACTTAAGGGAAAATTCTATAAGGTGGTGGTGAGACCTGCAATGATTTTGTGGCGCACAATGTTGGCCATTAAAAGAGAAGCATAAAATTAAGTGTTGCAGAGATGAGGATGCTCAGGTGGATGAGTGGCTTTACTCTAAGAAACAAAATGCAAAACGAGCATATATGTGAAAAGGTTGGAGTAGCTCCAGTGGAAGATAAGATTAGAGAGAATCACCTTAGATGGTTGGCCACATAAAACGTCGGCCTTTTGATGACCCGACTAGGAGAGTAGATGTATTAAATTTGGCCTATATTAAGAAAGGTAGAGTTAGACCTAAAAAGACTTGGTTAGAAAATATTAGTGACCTTTCTTTCTTAGATTTAAATGAGAATTTGACTCTTAATAGGACACAATGAAGAATAATGACTCATGTAGCCAACCCCACATAATGGGATAAAGGCTTGAAGTTGTTATTCTCGTATTCTTTAATTTGGGCTTTGACATTTTTGCAAGGTTACTTAACACCTCTAGCCATTGAAGTGTTCAAATCATTCAATATATTACATTTTTTTTTATCAAACTCCAGAAAGAAATCTATAAAATAAATCAAATCTAATATTCTCCCCATCTAAAATGCCTAATTCATTTTGTTCTTCTAAATTTTCATATGCATTCACAAAATTTCAAATATATTTAATTTAAAATAACGTCTTCTAGCTCTTCACTTGCATATGCTCCCCTAACCAAGAAGAGATTTTAAACATTGCTGCAGAATTTGAAGGTTAAAGCATAATATAGTTATTGAAGATTTCTACCACTCAAGACCATGGAAACTAATATCAAGCTGCTTGCTCGATAGCATATAGCTACCTTTTCAAGGCTGGGAGCGGACTTGCTCTCCTCATCAGGCCAAAGGCTCCACGTCATTAAACATAAATCAATCCCATCATGCACGGAGATGGTTGGCAGCAAAATATATGAACTACCAATAAGCTCAGTGTCATTCAACATTTTTAGCTCAAGTCCAAGCCTGTTGAATCTCTGAAGCGAGATACAGGGGAATTTTAAAACCTGGATCTGCGTTTTCAAGTTCCAACAAAATTTGCGAGAACCATTTTTACTTACTATTTTGCCTAACTTTTCCCATCTACTTTTGGCAAAAGACCAGATGTCAAAAGACGCTAGACTTTTGGTAATACCACCTTCTCGATTGGTTATTTCATTATGATAACTGCTTTCCATTTTACATGGTAAAAAATCCCTCAAAAAATTGACATAGTATATTGGTGAGTTTTCCCAACAAATAGCCAAACCAAAAACTTCAAACCGTAGAGAGGAATTTTGATCTGGCAACTTGGAGTAATGAAGATCAAAATAGAACTCCCTCTTCAGATCCCACTGTTCCAAGAAGGAATCAAAACCACCAGGAAATGTACTTGCACAAGAGGGACCTTTGTCAAAGCGTCTTGCGCTGCTGTGGATGGTTAAAGTTAGTTCCATATCTTTTTCTTTATTGTCAGAATCATGCTTCACGATATGCACTTCATTAGCAGGTCCCAACGTGGAGAAAGATGCACCCATTGGTTTGACAAGATCGTCAAGTAACTGATCAGAATAATTGCACTTTACCAAAGCCTTATCTATCAATTCAGAATTGGGCGCATTGTGATTGTGCTGCATTTCCCCAGTTGTCAACATAGTATCATCTATTTTTTTGCTAAGCTTTTGTACTACAATTTCTTCAGACATGTTATCTAATACCATGATTTTGTTATCTTCTGCAGGATACCTGGTAGCCTTTGTATCCTGTGAAGTTGATCTGTCAAATAGCGATTCAGCGTATTTAGAAGTGGTACTACCATGTTGAAAACTCTCAGCAATATTAGACAGTATAGGACGAGAAATTTGAGGAATATTAATTCCAAGGGACTTGAAAGCAGAGAAGGCAGCAACACTTGCTTCTTCTGCTTTATCAAGGAGAATTTTGCGAGAAGCATTTTTTATCTTCTTGGCAACTCCCATATGTATGCGTTTCTTAGCTAAACCTTCTGCAAAATCAGCATAAAAGATTTTATCAACAAAAAACGATGAAAAAAAGACAGGGTTCTATAACAAATATTAAAACGAGCATGCTTATACATAAGCCGTAGAAAAGGCTATAAGAACTCCAGAAAGAAAAAAAAAAACCTCACAGCTATGTGAATCAATAACTATGACTATAAACAGAATCAGACATTCACAAAGAAGAGAAAAAACTAAAATAGAATGCATAAGAGCCAAAAAGAACTTCCAGTTCATCTACAAACTTGAGCTGATGCAAGAGCAAGATGCACACAATTGTGTACAAAATTTGTATACCATAAAATGAAGAGAGTGGCATGGTAACCAGAAACTGTTGTTTTCTTCAAATTCGCCTAGGAATAGTTAAATTGTATGTCCTACTAACAATGAAGACAAAATACTGTTATGGTGTGCCTTTCAATTATATTAACTTTGGTTCCAACCCAAGAGATCACTATTCCTAGAAAGCAACCTCAAATATTTCATTAATTACAAAGAAATATTCTTGGAGTTATATAAATAAAAGATTATCAAATGCTTACCTTGGCATACGAAGAAGATTGATTAGGAGAGGCTATATGTTTATCTAAAAGCTTTAGTGGGAGTTGAAACCATAGACCTATGACTTGAGACCATGCTGTTCAGTATCAGACACAAAAGGCCCTTTGACCTAAGGCCAAAGCATAACAGGCTAAGGCCAATTGATGGAGGTCATGATGACCCTCCATGATCCCAGCTAACCTTGATAGACCTATTTGAATTCGTGTGATCCCAAAAAAGTTTGCTTTGCAAGACTCCACAGGACCAGAAATGGTCTTAAATAGTCCCATAAATGTGCCTCAGGTACCTCAACATGGGCCCTAGTTGGCCCACCTATCGACTGACTTATGTGATCGTCAATTAACTCACTGATTGTTCACATAAATCCATGAAGGTCCAATTGATCCATTTTGAACCATTAAGGCTCTAATTTAGTTTAAGTGGCCCATGACTACTTCAATCACTATAATGAGTCAAGACAAATCAATTAACCCATTGATTGCTCACCTCTTTGAGCTTGTGCGGTACAACTTCTAGCTGTGTTAGACACATATGCTAAATATATGGACCTTGAAATGGCAGAATAATGGAAGCTAAGCCAAAACATATAGTAAATGGATCGGTGGAGGGTAGGGATAACAATATCAATAGCCATATTAAAAGAAATGAGAATTATGAAAGAAAGAGAGATGCATAACTCATTTATGATTGAAATAAAATATAAATGTTATTTCATGGGCACCTTACCAAAGTTTTCATTCACCAAAGTTGACCTACCCTTACCACTATGCAAATATGCAAAGCACCCTAAATTATTTCATCCAAGCTAATTTCTAATACAAGGCTATCACACATTTAAGTTAACCCCACACTGGGGATTACAAGTCCTATAATCGGAGACTTTCAAAGATGCAAGTTCCCACCTCATTAATAGAAATGGTGGGAAATCACTAGTCCCTTTAAAGGCAACAAAATTTTATTACTCAATGGAAAAGTTGCATGAACAAGCAATTACAAAGAATTACCTATAAAAAGAAAAGAACAAAATAACTAGGTCAAGACAACCTAAAGCTGAAAGAATATGATGAGGACATCCGACCGTGAAAAGTTTATCAGAGGAAGGGCCGAAGATCTATGGCTAGGATCGGATTGCTTTATTTCTGAGCAATTATTTGTATTTGATTTATTATGTATAATTTTTCATTTTTATCCTCACTTGAGGGAGTAGGTTTATGTGACCATAGGGGGCACTTTTGTTATTTAATGTTTTATTGTATTTTATCTATTTATAGGAGTTTATCAGAGGAAGGGCCGAAGATCTATGGCTAGGATCGGATTGCTTTATTTCTGAGCAATTATTTGTATTTGATTTATTATGTATAATTTTTAATTTTTATCCTCACTTGAGGGAGTAGGTTTATGTGACCATAGGGGGCACTTTTGTTATTTAATGTTTTATTGTATTTTATCTAAATTAGCCTAGTGTTAATTTTGGAAAACCTGAAATTCAAATTCGAAATCTCAAAGCCTTGAAATTCTTTCCTAAATTGTTGGGTTATGTTTGAAAAGATATCCCAATCAATCAATTTGAATATTAATGGGAGATCACAATTAACTCCCCTTCCTAAATTAGCTTAGCGTTAATTTTGATAATTTGATTTCAAATTCGAATTCTCCTACAAGCCTTGAATTCATTTCCTAAATTGTTGGGCTATGTTTGGAAGGATATCCCCATCAGCAAATCTGAATACTGATTGAAATTTTGAATTAATCCCTCTTTCCTTAACTAGTAAGCAATAGTTGGCAACTCCACGAAGGCCCCAAATCAGCCCTCTAATCATTTAGTGCTTGCTGCCCCCCAATTTCACATCAGGAGCTTGTTGTTTCCCTCCCAAATCATCCCAAAGACAACCGCCTGTTGCTGAAATACAGGATCAGCCCGTTTTCCAGCCCCACTACCAGTTGTTCCAGGATTTAAAGCCCACATGGTTGCTGTCCAGAATTTTTGAAGATGTTAAGAGTGCTGTCCGGACGTGCAAAAGCGTTGGTATTGCTGTCCTTTCCACATAGGCAGCCAAACGACTTCATTGTGGCTTAGTTTCTTCTTCCATGCGGGTAAACTCTTTCCCCCCTTGTATCTTTTTGATCCCTCCTCAATCATGGCATCATCTTATTGTGAAAGCTTATCCGCTTAGCCCACACCAAGAGTGTTGTGTGAGTGGGCCTTTGTAGTGACTAATCTATTTGTTAGCTAAGGAATTGTCTCTGAAACACCACGTGAGCATGTTATTAATTAATCTGTTACTTAATTGTCCTCCCAATAGCATGTGATTGTTTTCGTAAACTTGATTGCCCCCTCGCATGCGGAAGTCAGTGCTTAAGTTCATGGTGAGTTAATAAATTGTTAAGCTCTATTCAGGCACGCGTAATTTCTAAATCAACATCACTTGCATATATAGTTCTACATCAGAATAATATATATTTAAGGGCAAAGAAGTGAGCTCACATTAAGACACATGCTAATTTATCAGGTGAGTTATTGCATCTGTAAAACTCGAAAAAACAAATGTCGATCGTAAGCGTTGCACGCATATCAATGCGCCACGACAAAATTTAGGCGAATTTTCAAAGTCGTCGGATTTCGACGAAAATAATTTTATAAACTAGTACATTAAATTTCGATCAAATCGACATAAAGGACTTATAGTAAATTTAGTACTAATTTGGAATTAAAAATCGCCGAAGGTTATTAATATAAAAAAATTACTTAATAGCCCTCAAGGGTCTTAAGGAAATTATGTCAGGCTAGGGCAAATGAGTAAATTGGAAGTCCTTAACCACCAATGCTTTAAGGGACCGAATTCATTCGGTCCTTTCTCATTCGCACCATCCTTCGGCCAAACATAGAAAACGAAAGGAGAGAGGGCGACAGCGAGGGCTTCTAGGGCGACGGCGACGGCGGTTTCCGGTGGCTTCCTTGGGGAAAATTCAAGAGGAAGAATAAGGGAGAGTTAATGTATGTTTTAATTAAGAGATTTTTCAAATTTTTGTAAAAATTTCTTTAAGAGAAATTTCTAGGGTTTCTCCAAAACCTAAAATTTCATTAAGAGATTGTTAGGGAATGTTTAGGAAAGGATTTTAACCATGAAATTTCAAGTTTCCCCAAAAAATTTTAAGTTGGAGAAATTAGGGTTTTTCGTATTATTGGATTTTTAAGAAAATTTCTTCATGATTATTGTTCCAAATGATCTTAGAGGAGTTTTTAATGATAGAAATTAGGTTTGTTCGCAAAAAATTTTATTTTCATAATTTTATGATTTAATAAATCCGAAAATAAAAAACCTTAATTATTAAATTTGATAAGGGGGATGTTTTGGCATGAAAATATTATGAAAATAATGAAAATCGTGTTTCCAAAATTAGGGTTTTTGAATAAATCCGAAAATTAAATAAATTTTAAATTAAATTAGAAATTGATGAGGGTTCAAATTGCATAAATTATGGATTTAAATAAATTAGGAATGTTTAAAAATTAAGGATTTATTTTTAAATCCAAAAATAAAAAAAAATGTAATTCTTTTATTTAATGGAAATGTAGAAGGTATCATGATTAAGGAATTTGTATTCATGCTTTGCTTCTACACTTAAATTTAGGTGTTTGTTATAAAGGAATACCTCGAGCATAAGCGGCATCGTAGAGATTTAATTTGCTTTTGAGGTAGGCATTCATACCTCTTTTAAGTTCATAAGTTTCTCTTTAAATGTTTAAATTTTATATGCTTTAATATTTTATTTTAGTTAAAAGTTTTATGTTAATTGTTTAGAATTCATACTGCAATATGCATGTATTCCCTTTTAGATTTATTTAGTTATTAACATGTAAAATTTCAGGAGAACATTTGAGCATGAAACATTATTAGACAAGCATATATGAATTCATGAATGATTTAATTTCTATGATAAACATTGAATGATTAAATGTGCATGATGATCCGTAGTACCAAATGGTAAAGGGCTCTTCGGAGCAAAATGGTAAAGGCAAGGAACGATTGGTAAAGGACTCTTCGGAGTAAATGAAATGAAATGTTTGGCCAAATTTGATTATGTACCTGATCAGTACAAAAATATTAGTACTTTTGGGACGGGTGTATAAAACTAAGACTAATTATTTTATGCTTCTATGCATATAAGAATAAGAAAGGAAAAGCTAAGCAAAAATTGAAAAATGAAAAGTTATGATTGTATGTTATGATTAAAGGAAAAATAGGCATTCAAAATGATATATGGAATATGCTCATGTAAGATCAATTTTTGATATTATAGTACCTTCTTCAAAATTATTTCAATTTGGTCATATGAACATTTCATGGCATATTGTTTCTTCTTTCCTTGCCTTATGAATTTAATTGAGATATTTACTACCTACTGAGTGTTAGCTCACCCCTGCTTGTGGGAATGTTTTCAGGAGAACCTGTTAGAGATTGATGGTTGATAGACTTGTTACATATCAGCGTCGAGCAGTGCAAGGAAACAGGTTTTTATGATTATGTTATGTCATGTGTTAGGTTATGTGTCGTTGACTACTGTAGTAGTTTTATTTTATGTTTTGAGGGATTGTTTGATCTGATGTAATAGTGATGGTTGAACTGGATGTTTAGTGGCTTTTTCCTACTTTTGTATTTAGATGATTACAATTTGTTTATGTTATTTGTGGAATGAAAGTTACAAGTGTTCTCCGTACGACCGCCTGTTCCCGCCCCGTCAAATCGGGCTTACCGGGCTGGGTCGTGACAGCATCTAGCTTGAAATCTAATAAATCTAAGAGAAAAAGGAATAAATTTCTTCGATCTATGTATTTTCAAGAAAATACAAATTGAAACCTTCTATCTACTAATCAAGAAAGACTTCTGATAGAATCTTAAGATGAATATTAATAACCTCCATATCAAAACAACCATGAGTAGCATTAGGATACGCAGTTGATTTCATAGGGAGAGAAGATTAGGAATGATTGAGGTGTAAGATACTAAATTAGGTAAGGAAATCAATTAATTTTAAATAAATTTTATTTGCCTTATCAGTTACTGTTAAGTAAATAGAAGTAATATTAAATTAAATAACTGTATAGGCATTTATCCGAATAGATGCTTGCTTTGGATGAGAACATTGGAATTCAGTTACTAGGGGGGCCTCTTATTGATTTCTCTGTTTTGATTTCACGCAAGCCATCAGCAAATCAACAGAGAAGAGTTTCAGGAATTGCTTTCTCTGTTTTGATTTCACGCAAGCCAACAGAGAAGAATTTAGGGAGAGGGACTGTAGAGTATTCGGCCAGTGCAAGCAAAGGGATTTCGGCACAGTGAAGCAGAAATCCCTGTAGCAGAATTCGCCATAGTGTTTTGAGACGGCATAGTGAATTCCTGTAGCAGAAACGGCACAGTGCATTCGGCACAATAAAGTGCTGAAGAAACAGTGAAGGAAAGTTTAAGAAACAGTAAATTCCTGTAGCAAAATTGATGAGAGTGAGCAATTGCTAGGAGGAAAAAGTGAAGGAAGAATAAGGAAAGTATTGGAAGAAAGAAGGAGATATATATAGAGAGGAGAATTTGAGATAGTTTGTCAAAGGAAAAGGTTACATGGTGTAGAATTGGAAGAGGAAGTTCGTCAAAGAGGTAAGTTTTGCAATTATAAATTACAAAAGTAAATGTTAGAAATTCTTGATGCGTACAATGTAAATTGATTCATTTAAAAGGTTAATGGGGTTATATAATTCCAATTATGGAATATGAAAATACATCTCGTATGCATTGCATGAATAAACAAATTCATATCCATATGAAAACTTGCAAATAGAAATCAGATGAAGCATGTTTGTTTAATATAAAGAAATTGAGTATACTTCCAAGTTTCCATGTATGATTAACCACTTACATAATTTAATTATACAATATCAACAACATCAAACCTTTGCCCCACTACGTGGGGTTGGCTACATGAATCCTTATTCTCCATTGTGTACTATTAAACATAATTTAATTATGTGAGTTTAAAATAAGGTTTAGTATGTTCATATAAATATTTTCTATGTGATAATGTTTTGAAAAGAGGCTTATTTCCTTACATATTGTATGCACATTCTTTCTATGCAGATAGTATAATCAAAAGATTGACATGAAAGCATGCATCAATACAAATATGAATTATGAATATGTGAAGTTTAGGGAATATCAATTTAAAGTAAAGTTTGGCTATAAAATGATGCACAAATTACAATTGCAGGTGGGGCAAAAGGTTCCCCATGTATGATATTGCATTGTAAGTGGGGCAAAAGGGATCCCAGAGAAATAATACCTGTATAGCAGGTGGGGCAAAAGGGTCCCCATGTATGATATTGCATTGTAAGTGGGGCAAAAGGGATCCCAGAGAAATAATACCTGCATAGCAGGTGGGGCAAAAGGAACACCTATTGTTCAATGGCGATAATGTCAAGTTTACCTGGGCTCTATTGAACATGCTGATAAAAATTTAGCCAAATCTTTAAAATATTAATATTGATATTCAGTAAAGACTTCAAAAGAAGTTTAAAGTTAAATATCATTTTATGATATTTTATTAATGATGTCAAGTTTATTTAATTTATAAATTCAATATTGTGAATTTAATTATGTAATTTAACTGCTATTTAAATTTACATAACTTATTGAGCCTCATAGCTCACCAGTTCTTTTCATATTTGCTATTGTTATAGGAAAAGGAAAGGAAAAGATCAATACATAATAAGTTGCAAGTTATTTCATTTTATATAAGTTTACCTTTGTTTATAAGTTTACAGTTGAGGTATGTAGACAGTTCATTGGTATACTCTTTTGAATTTTTTAGTGGTACTGTGAACCTTTATGTTGTGAAATTTAGATTTATTAGATGCTTCCGTCTATATAGTGAATGTAAATGTTGTTGGATGATTTAAATAAATATTCAAATGATGCAAAGTATCTTATGTTTAATGATGAGAAAAATATTATATTTATTCTGTGGCACTCTACAATACTGTTAAGGGGTATTGTGGGGTGTTACATGAGGGATGCTCAAAAGGCTAATAAATAGCTTTCCTAGACACGGCTCTTGAAGTATCAATTAGCCCAACAACCATAAATGATGATACCAAAAAAGGGGAAATAGGAGGGATACTTATATCCAACAGACCAACAATAATTTAGAATGCAAAAACCCAAAGAATAGTCTAGAGTAGTGTCTAGAGCATTAGAACATTCTAGAAGGGATGAGGCTAATTAAAAGTATTCCAAAAAGTTGGCAAGATTAGTTTGATGTCAAATGACACATAAAGATGAGTTCCCAAGCTTGGAAAGCCTAATCTACCCACCTTGAAGAAATTATACCCCGATAAATTCAATCATATTCATTCTTAGAGCAAGCCAATCGTATAAGCCTCAACTTTTAAATCTAAGACCTTCCTCTAATTATAAGCTCTAATTTCTATCAAACTCAGCATAATTGACTCATGGTCACTCTCAAAAAAGGCATTTCCCAAAGTTGATAAGTTTGTTGAACCCAATCAAAGGAATGGTGAAACATCAAGCTGACAAGCTATGGCAAAAAAAAAGTTGGTAACCACCACCCAACCACATCATCTTCATTTGCTTAAGTGAACCCAACACTTGTGTAAGTAAACACTTATAAACTCTCATATCAAAGGCATCCCTTTAACTAGAGCATGACTCTAAGCTTCCTTCTTGAGGCAACCCATGGATGCAGTATAGTTTCTTCTACCATATGATTCAATCACCTCAAAAGCATATAATCAATCGTCAAGAAAAGTTATTGAATAAAATATCTGATATGGGCAACCGTTTTGTAATAAAGAGTGTCTAGTAGCACAAAATATGTCTCCATCCCACATTTAGAAAGGTATTCCTTGTCCAAGGTGAGCTTAAGATCTATTCCAGGATGGTTGAATTGCCATGTCACTCTTTTCATCTAGAGTTAGTTGTCTTATCATCTATATATTCTACTCTATCATGCTGCACACCCCTAAGCCAATCTTAGTATCAGCCAAACAAGGTGTTAAACCTTCAATGATCGTGTCCTTGCACCTCTAAACCATGGTTAGCCATGCTTGTACCCTTGTATTTTTTATGATACAAGACAAATCTTCGAACCTCATCATTAGAGGATATACCTTTGGTTTATTTTCCCCAAATCTATCAAACACATGGATTAAAAAAGTGTTTGAGGTGGACGCCTTGAGGCGCGCCTCGAATCGAGGCGGAGGTCGGGCGAACTGAGGCTTAAGCCTCGAACGCTCGAGCGAGGCTCATGCCTTTTTCCACGGAGGCGTACGCCTCAAGGCGCCGAGGCTACAAAGGCGCTGCATCGATTCATTTCACCAGACTCGTGCGTGTGTGCCAGTCGAGCGCCCTTATTAGACTTATGGCTTCTTTTTCAAAGCACTTCCGCCGCTCGCTCTAATTCGTTCTCTCTCGTTCCCTGCTCTCTTTCGTTTGTTCGTGTACAAAGCTTCCGCCGACTTCAACAGCCACGTTCGGTCAATCATTCCTTCGTGTACACTGCTTCCGCCGACTTCGACTCCAACTTCGTGTGCAAAGGTAAGGTTCCCGATCTTTCTTCCCCCATTGTTTTCATCATCTTCGCCTGATTTTCTTCCCATTTTAGTCGGTGCTTCATCTTCAACATAGACTTCGACGTGCTTCATCTTCGACCTCTATCCGACGTGCATCTCCGACTTAATCTTCGACTTCGACGTGCCTGATTTTCTTCCCATTTTTTCCTCTTCGACTTAATCTCCGCCAAGGTAACGACTATTTCTATTCACCTGCTTCCCGTAATTCACTGCGCTTTTGCTGCGCTTTCACTTTTGCTGCTTTTTTGCTGCTCTTTTGCTTTGTAATAAGTTGTTTTGACCACATTTTTGTTGCAATGGGTCTTGATCCTAAGGGGATGTTTTATTTTTAATTGAGTTTATTTTAAATCTTGTATTCCAGTAATATTATCTTAGAACAAATCATCAAATTCATAATTGACATAATATTTTGTTATTTTTTGTCATTATTCATAATTTTAAATTATCTTATTTTCATCGTTTTGAGGCCTACGCCTCGCCTTGCTTAGACAAAATGCCTCGATTCCTGATTTCGCCATTTAAAACCTTGATCAAACATATTTGAAAAGAAGTGACACAAGACTACTAATCAGGCTTACTAGAAGATAATGGTTTCATATTACAATATGCCCACCAAGCAAGCTCTGGATTATAGAAAATAAGATCATATTCAAGTTGACTATCAATCCCAACTTGCTAACAACCTCCTAACCTCAGGGTGCACTTTATAACTATAATTGATAGTTTTTTATGTATTGTATCACAAACATAATTAATCATATAGGTTTATACTTATAGAAAATATAAATATCTTAAAATTAAAATAAATCTTAATCAATTTGTTAGGAGTATGGGGAAAATCTCCAAGACCTTTTTTTTCCAATATGAGTTTAAAATTCCGCAGTGCCCTTCCTAAAACTCTAAAAGAGAGCATTTAAATGTTCTCTTTACACTAGAGTGAGCGTCATAGCACACTTTCAAACCCGCACTATAATAAAAAAGATGATGGATTATATAATATTTCATATGTTATGAGTTTTCTCCAAAGTCAGCTTGAATGCCATGTCCTCTTAACAAAACGAATACTTAAAATAATTTCAAAGGTAAAACTTAAACCATGACAATCTATTTTATTGTGTCTAAGTTTTAATCAAAATAATTACCAGTACTAAAAATTCAACATTGAATTCTCCTTAAACTTCCTGCAAAACAACAAACAAGCCTTATCTAACTAATTAGTACAAATATAATATTTCATTGATCAAAATAAACATGTTTCTGATTCCGCCAACCTATTAGGTAACATAATTACAACTAAATAACTCCCTAACTCACCAAAGCCTAGTACGATCATTAAACTAAACAAGAAAAAAAGTTAAAATTGACATCCCATCTCTACTATATGATCTAATACAATTAATCCATATGGATTGCTACTTAATATCCTCTAATAAATGTGCCAATCATATTGTCACTTAAAAGTTACTCTACTCATAAAACAAAATAACAAAATTGAGAGCACATTGCATACTTGTCATTATCTTAGTCTCAATTAGGGCTGGGAACGATTTCATTTTGAGTCGATCGAAGGTTGGCTCGATAGATTCGATCATGACTCAAAATCGAATCATGGCTCAATTTATTCAATTTTGAGCTAGCACGGATTGAAATTAAATCAAGCTCGATGAGGTGTATTTTAATTTTGAGTTAGCTAAAATAGAGTTCCTCGATCAAATATGGCTTGAAATCAAAACAAGCTAGTTTTTTTTTTCTTTTTTCAGCTGCCGCAAAATTAATTGCAAAAAAAACTAAGAAAAAACCCAAAAAGCCAAGTTTCTTACTTATGCCATTGAGCGAAGGTTGGCATATGATATGCCTTGGTATCAAAAACAGCCAACAAATCAATACAAATTTAGCAAACAACAATTCTTATTGATAAGAAAAGAAATACGAACAAACAAGAGACAATGGTCCTCTTTTGAGATGAGTACCGTCTCCCAAATCCTAGATGCTACTAGGATTCTTCACAAAAAAAGAAGACAACAAACACTCACAAAATTCTACATACAAAATATAACATAAACCCTACTACTTACAGAAAACAATAAATAACAAATTTCAAAACAGCCCTCCCCCAATTCCCTCTCAAATTAGCCCCCAAATCTGCCCTCTCCAATTAGAAAATATCTTCTAATTAATCCCTTCCAAATCAGCCCCCAAATATGTCCTTTTTAATTAGGAAACATCTCCTAATTAATCCCTCCAAATCAGAATTCAAATTAGATCTCTTGCCCTAAATAATTCCCTTCTAATTGTAATTAAAATTTTATTAAATAATTTTCATTTGATTAAGAACCTTCTTAAATAGCTTCCTCTTAATTAGAAAATTTTCTAATTCCCTCCCAATCAAATCGGCCAGTCCATCAGCATGCCACTCGGGCAAGCTAAAATTTCATTTAGAATTCCACTAATTTATGTTACATATAAATGAATTTTATTTTTTATAAATAATAAAAAATGTTAGATTCAATTTTGAGCCAATCCGATTTGATCCACCTACGGCTAAAAATCGGATCGAAAATAAGTGTGATCCTAACTTTTGGCTCATATCATATATCACTTGATTTGAACCAATATAATCCAAAATTGGAATCCATTTTCGAATGATAGATGATCTTCAAGTTAAACTCTCAAACCTAGTCTCAACGATGTGTCGAACTTTAGTATAACATTTTTGAAAAATAGTTATTTTTTAGGGCACAATTATAAGAATTCATGAAATGTATGTGAGTCAATTAAATTTGTTAGATGTTATATCTTTCCAAAACAAACTAAAACCTTGTCCAGACAATCTCTAGATCTTAGATTTTACCCACATACACTTTAACTGTAATTCCAAGCAATGAATTTGAATGTGCATTTTTAATCAGATCCTATAAAAACTTGAAGAGTAATGAAAACACTGAACAAATCAGAATAAAGTAAATAAAAATAATAACCTCTTTGTAACTGATAGGGACATCAAATTATGGAAGGTTTATCAGCGACGTGGCAAGCGATCTACGGCCACGATTGAGTCGATGTATTTTTGAGTATTTTCATGTATTTGTTTTGTTATTTGCTTTATTAGTTTTGTTACCGCTTTTACCCTTATTTAAGGGAGGTCGTACGTAAGCCCAAGAGGGCATTGTCGTATTTTATCTTCGAGTCCTTTTGTATGAGGCTATAAATAGCACTATTATTCTCTTATGATGGTTAATGAAGAATTGAAAGAAAATTTCCTGCATTGTTTTTCTCTTGTGCTGAGAGCTAGTGAGATTTGTGGAAGAGCCTAGGAGAGGCGAGCGTAATACCCAACAGTGGCCCTCGGTGCTCTTGGTTTTTCCTTATCTCCTCCATCTTCCCCTAGCAACCGCCGACCCTTCCACCACCGGTCCTCCCTCTCCCCCACGTCAAGCCCAAGCTTCCCCACCGCCGCCCCACTCCCACGGGCAAGCCCCACCGCCGGCCCTAGTCCCCCTTGCCTCTTCACCTTTCAATTTCTTGTTTCCGAATTTAGATGGAGTAGAATTTGGACAGATTTTGAATCCAAATCCAAATCAATTAGAGATTCAAATCTTTCCTAATTCCCTAAATCTATTTTAGGAAAGTTCCTAAATTAAATCCTATTTGAATTTTCAATTAATTGGGATTTAATTAAAACTTTCCTGATCTCTAGATCCCAATTTAGGAACTCAAATAATTCCCCCACAATTCCCCCCCTAGCCAATTAAGCCGCCGGCCCCCCTCATGGATTCCCTTGGATTTGATTTCCTAAAACATTAATCCTATTTTAGGGAAGCTACCAAATTTCAACCATTGATTTCTTTTGACTTAATTAATGAGGAAGTAATTAGAGCCTTTCCTAATTTAATAATCCTATTGAAGAAGGCTAGAATTATTTCCTCACAATCCCCTCTCCCCTCATTAAAGCCGCCGGCTCCCACTACTCCACCCACCCCCTCATCCTCTCTCCAATTTCTCTCTCTCCACATTAAAGCCCCACCTCCTTTAGGAATTAAATTCAAATCTCTAATTCCTAACTTCCCTCCAAATCTAAGCCTGAGATCAATTTCAGATTTTAGAATTCCTTCTTCCCAAAACCCAACCCGAACTCCTCCCAAAACCCTTCCTTAACCTAAACCGAATTCCCCAAGGTGCTCTCCCTTGGCCGGCCACGTTTCCCTACCATCCACCACTTGGATTCTTGAAAGAAGACCTTCTTGTAAAACCCGAAACTTTTCAATTGGACATGTTGCACGCATTTCGATGCGCCGCAACGAAATTAGGCAAAATTTCAATGTTGTCGGAAAATTTTGAAATAAATTTTATTAAATTCGACACGAAATTTCGAACGAAACGGTATAAAGAACCTATATTTAATTCCGCACAGTTTGCGAGTTAAAAATGTTTGAAAGTTGTTTAAGTAACATTTTAGCTTAGTTTCCCTTTTTGCCCTTCATGACATAATAGAAACCTTTGAGGTAGAGGGGCACATGCGTAATTTGGTACAAAACCTCTCCCTTAACTCCACTCATCCGCCTAGGGACCGATTTATTCGGTCCCTTGTTCATTTCGTTCGGCCGAGTACGAGAGAGCGCGAGAGAGAGAGGAGACGAGGGGCGGCGGAAGCTCTACGAGCGGCGGCCGGCGGGTTTCCGGTGAGGTCTTGAGGAGAAATCAAAGGGAAAGGCTTAGGGAAGAAGAAAGGTGAGTTTCTCATGCAAGAAATCTCTCTTTTTCTTTAGATTTCTTGGAGGAAAAGAATTAGGGTTTTGCTTTTAATGGGGTTTTCTTAGAGAAATGATAAGGCTTATGTATGAGCATGTTTCTAAGTCAAAAAAATGAATTTTTTTTTTTTAGAACACTTTAGGTTTTCAAAATTAGGGTTTCTCCAAATTAAGTTATTTTTGAAAGAAATGTTAGAAGAACATAGGGGAAGGAGCTTTATATAGGAAAATGCAATTTTAACCAAAAATTTTGAGTTTTCTAAATTAGGGCTTTTCCAAATCTTTTATGTTTAAGTTTGCATGTTCATTAATTTTGTTCCTAGTAGACTTAGAAAGTCTCTAATGATGAGAAAATGAAAATTTGGAAAAGAAAATAATTTTTCTAATTTTCATATTATTTTAATCCGAAAAATTATAATTAGGGTTAGTATGATAGATGTTAGGATTAGTGATTTAAATGTCATGTGCACAAATATGAACATTTTTGCATTTCAAAATATTGGATTTTTATATTAATCCGAAAATTTTAAAATTAATTAAGGGAAAAATGTTAAAATTATGCTAAGTTATGTTATAAGAGAGAACTATTATAAAATTTGGAAATTTACAAATAACTTATGTTGTAAATTTTAGGATTTGAAAGGAGGGATTAAGGAAAAGGTGATGAAGACTTGCAAAAGCACAAATTGAGGTAGGAACCTCTTTCCTACATGGTCATATTTCTTTATGTTCTTAACCCTTCTATGTTGACAAATAGCTTACGTTGGCAATTATCTTATGGTGGCAAATATCTTACATAAATGGGAAATATTGGCAATTAGCTTATGTTGGCAATTATCTTATGTTGGCAATTAGCTTATGTTGGCAATTAGCTTATGTTGGCAATTATCTTATGTTGGCAATTATCTTATGTTGGCAAATATTTTACTTAAATGGGAAATGTTAGCAAATAAGCTTTGTATCACACTTTAAGTTCATTTTTCTTGTTTCATATTCATGATGAGTAAACGTTTCATATTCATTATGGCTTGTGTATGTTGATTTCGGAGTACCAAATATGGTGCGAAAACACAAACTTATATGGGAACAATATGGCCCTTTTTGGGGCAAAAGAGAAAAAGAAATAAGTGGCCAAAAGATGATGTGTACCTGATCAGTACACCCCTGGTACTCCGGTACGGTTGTATAATTATTTATAGCATTGATACATTTACATTCATTGAGACATTCACATTCAAATACCGATGTGGCATTGAGACATTGAGGCATTTACACATGGAAATGACATTGTGGCATTTTAAACTTTGAAATGACATTGTGGCAAACAAAACTTATGACATGGAAATGTGGCATGGCATTGAAACACCGATGTGGCATGGCATTGAAACACCGATGTGGCATTGAGAATTATATGTGGCATTGAAACACCGATGTGGCATTGAGAAAAGTTTAGCTATTTAGATGTGAAACCTCTTATGTGGCATTGATATGAAACAACTATATGACATGATGGCACTTAAGTTTGAGGCATTTAATGTGAAGTATTCCAATGTAAATGTATTTTAAAGATATATGAAAATATTAGGATTGAGCTTTCCTATTGAGCTTTGGCTCACTCCCTTGTGTTGGGATACTTTTCAGGAGAACCTGTTCTTAAGTGATGGATGATCGACCTTGGTACACATACAGTCGTAGAGGACCGGATGACAGGTTCCTCTTTTGTTTTCTTAGTTTTGATATTTTGGGAAGTTTGGCATGTTTATGAAGTTTTGTAACCACCTTTGTACATGTGCAATACTATGAAATGATATGAAATCTATGTTGTATGTTCGGAGAAAAATGTAGAGGCGCTTTTAGTGTATTATAAAGTCTCTTAGAGTTATTCAATGCATGTTTTCAGATAAATTGAAAGGTTACAAATGTCTGATTTCGTTCCCGCCTCGTTTATACGAGCTAACCGGGCCGGGTCGTGACACTTCTCTTGTCTAGTAAAGGCGGCAAGGACAGCAAGAAGAATCTCCCCTCCCCCCCCCCCCCCCCCCCCTCAACCCAACAAGGCAAGATCGATGCATGGATCCCGAAGTTAATTTCGGCTACGCTTACGACGAGCAGGGCTTCGTTCACATTCTCTTTTCCACCTTCTTTGACATCAATCCGAACATCGATCACACGGTGGAAGAATACGTAGAGCGCATCCTGGACTCCCTTGTTGAAGCCATTGACGAGCAGCTGGACAACGCACAGTGGCTCATCACCTCCGGTTCTCAATAAGGGTGAACCTCTACCCCTTATTCATTTATCTTTCACTTCACTAACTTTGTAGGTGATGATCAGATCGCAAAGAATCATGCCAAAGCTATTTGCCATCGCTTAGTAAACGTAGGGCTTGAGTTTACTTTCTATGTGACGATCTTCTTTGTTAGATCTGGGATTTTGTTGAACAACTACTTTATTTGCATGTCTTTGAAATTCTGAATTGTCTTGATTGGTTTAAGATCTTACATGTAATTTGGCCTAAACGAAGATAACCGCTCTTACGTTTTATCTTGTCATTTTGGAATAACTGATAGTTTAATTATATTGTTCTTTTAAAATCGGCAAGTTCTTATTTGATTCATCATCAGGCATTATAGTCCTACATCAGTAACATTGCCACTGTTAACCGGGGATGATAATTAAATATTTTTATCAAAAACAAGAAAATTCACCTTGTCCAGACCAGGAAGAAGATTCAAATAGAGCATTAGCAATGTCAGAAATAGATGCTTCTGCAATCGAAAGAGGGGTGCGCAAACCAGCTTTATAAAGTGCCCTCGCTCGTGACCCCTGGGATATGCCCGGAAATGAAGTAAAACTAGCATATCAAAGGACAAACAAACATTTCCAAATATTGTTAGTAATTCCATAAAGTGAGTGAAGATCATCTTACCTTAACGTATGGAATGGTAGTGAGCTCCACAATTTCTGCTCTCACCCCAAATGAGACCCGATTTTGGAATTTGGCAACAAGACCTTCCAAATCATGCCATCCTAATCTCTCACAAAACAAGGATACCATTGAAGCGAATCTTCCAGCATTTTCTTGTAAGGCCTGAATCATTCCCCTGGCCACTTTGAAGGCTTCACAAACATCAGAAACAGGGACTTCCTGAAAGGATAATTAACAACAGACATCTTATGGTACTAGCAAAATACAAAATTTGCCTATTTTTATAAAGAAGTTAAAATAGATAAAATGGCAGATTTCAAACAGATTTAATAAACTTATTAACTAATCATTTCAAAAAAAAAAAAGAACATAAAATGCAGTTTAGATCTACTCTCATCAAATACTGCGTGGCAGTCCACAATATGATACCTTACCGAACACATCAAAGTAAATATTCCTGAAAACGCCACAATATCCCAGAGCTCACCATTTACCTCAGTGGATAATTGAACATGGTGATTTTGGAAACCACCTACGGTATGTAATGGATAAAAAGACAGATAGCCAGCCTTCCTCTCGTAGCCTAAGTTCACAAGTACCAGCACACAAATGATCCCCTACTATCCCAATAACAGAAAACAGTTTTGCAGCAAGAGTCCCTTGCGTTACCATTACCATTAAATATCATTTAACTCTTAATCTTCAAAAAAAATTTATTTAACCTATTATTAACAAAAATTAGCAAACAAAACCACATAAAGGTAATAGGAATGCCATAACATTAAAACAAACTTGACAAGACATGCAATCCATGAAAGAAACCATTACAAAAGCAAACAATTCGGTTTCCTGAATGAGCAACATAAAAGAACCTTATGAAGTCATAAATATCATTGCCTAAGAAGCAATAGATGAAAGGCAAAGATGAATTATTAAGGAAATAAACTTAACGTAATTATATCTACATTTGAAAAAAGAAGATAAAAAGTAACCTGTACAAGCCTTGATAGCATAAGTGCAACAAAGAAACGCCTAGCAATTCGAAGAGATTGTTCATTTGAAAGTAGATCACTGACGTTGGTAGCACTCCTCGCATTCAACTTGCCCTTTGGGCTCTTTTTTTTCCCTTTTGATCGATCTTGAACAGGCATTGGGGCACCATGGGCCATGCGCATCAAGAAAGGCTCCACCACTCCCACTCGGTTGCCAACAGACTTCAAAGTAAGAACTAAATCAGATTGCCAAAATATCTCACGAAGACAGGCAGCAGAATTAAAGTTATGAGAAGCATTATGCATCTCCATAATTAACAACAAAACTTTACTGAACTATAAGAATAAAGATATTTCCGCCAGAACAGAAATAGTGGCACCCATGTAATAAATTTTTAAAAAATTGCACATGCATCATCATACAGAATAGCATCTCATTCAGAATGTTCACAAAATGAACGAGATTATATGACATCAAAATAAATTTCTGAGAACTTAGCATAGTCTAAAACAATTATGGAAAATGAGCTTTTATGGGACAGAATTCTAGAACAAAACATACTCGGACATTATATAAAAAAGCTTCCATAACTGACAAACACGAGAAAATTGATTGAACTTCAATGCAACCATTGAGATTTCGAGTACTCTAATACGCAAGATGCTTAGGGATGAAGCATACAACTTTCTCTTCCGTTGTTGCACTGTGGTTTCATTGTTTACAGACTTCTTCTGAAGATCTGTTCTTTCTACGCAATGAAAAATTTGCATGGAATTAAGAAATGCCATATTTCAAGACTGTATCCTACAAGGAAGAACTTCATCGAGGTTGTAATATAAGAAAAGGAAACAAAAGAGATGGAAAGCAGAATGAAAGGTAAAAATAAAGATTAGAAAAGGATATGGATGCAGAACAGAGTGGTATGTAGTAACATGCAAGTTAGAATTGCTTAGGGATTAAATAAAAGATGAATTAGCATTCCAAAATATAAACCAAATACCTCTAAAAGAAACAAAATAAAGATTTCCAGGATTTAACTTAGCACGGCATGAAATCACTTATCTTGATGCGAGAACAATTTAAATAAAACAAAGATTAGCAAACTTAGAGCAAAACAAAATCCCAAAGTTAATATTTAGATTAGGCACTAAGAGAGTTACCCTCACTCATGCTCATTAGTACACTCAAACATGAGGAGAAACAATGCTTTAATTGAAGAAGCCACTAAGGGAGGTGATGCTGAAATATAAGCTCAAAGGAAAGGAACGAACCTGCGATTCAGAAGAATGCGGGGTGCTGGACTCGAATGAGTGGTAAACCTCCTTTCTTGCTTTGGTAGATGTAGTGGCTACCTTCAGCTGACCGAAATGGTGGCGTTGGTTGCTGGAAAGGGAGTGGACAGCAGCTGTTCACTGTGTTTGAGTGCAGGGATAGGTTGGCAGCAAGTTGGAAGAGGTAATTAGAAAAAGTAAGGCTTGGTTGGGGTTAATGCCTCCCTTGGCTGCTGTAGGAGAAGTAATTGCAGCTGTAATAAATTAATTCCAAGGGGAGATGAAGGACAAAGTTGGGTATTGGGTAGGGAAAAAGTTTTATTAATAATAAGGATTGTAATTAATAAAAAGCTGGAAAGTTAAGTGAGGTGGCGGCTTGGGGAATAGGAAAGGTTGGAGCTCTATTGGGGGTGGTAAAAGGTAGTGACTTTTCCAATTATCTTTGGGAGATGAAGGGTTTCCAGCAGGGAATATGATTGGGTGGCTGTTGAGTTCCCAAAAGATGGCTTTTGGGCTTCCAAGGTGTGGAGTAAGTACACGGCAGGATGAGGGGGAGGGTGGAGGAAGGTTCTAGGATGAATGGTGGCTGGAATTTGGAGATTGTTGGCCACTGTAGAGCAACCAGAAGACAGCAAACAGTGCCTGAACTGTTCGGCAAGTAGTTGGTTGGTCGATTGGCGACAGGATAGTGATCGACTGGAGCAGGGAAGTGGAAAACTGCAGTGAAGAATCGACTGGTTGGAGGGAGAAGCAGGAAAACAAGATTAGAGGAGGAAGAAGAGATAGAAAATGATAACCCAAGATCCTGCTGTTGGGGTGTTTCTTTTCCTCTAGAGCTCACTCTCTAGGATTGCCAATCTCACCAAACAGGAAATTTTAAAACAAGTGCATAAGCTTTCATATATTCATCATCCCCTTAATACATGACTAAGGCCACTATTTAAAGGCCAAGAAAAGGAAAAATAAGCATAAACCAAATTGCCCTCCCAAACAATAGTATAAAACCAAAACTAACAAGGGCAAACTGGGAAAATACATAATATCAAAATAAAATGCAAAAAATACAATAGTCAAAAATAAAGACTATGGAACACTTCCAACGGTCCACGATCACGCCGATGATAAACCCGCAAAGGCTTGCTTCTGATGTCCCCATCATATATAGTTATGAGATATGCCTCTATTAGTCCTGCAATAAGCCAAACATAAACACGTGTCTACAGGTATGAGAGGGGTAACTGATGTAAAACGCGGGGGGGTGGGGAGGGAATAAAATTAAAGATCGGAAATTCAATTTCAAATTTCCCTTAATTAAGGGATTTGAATTTGAAATTCAAATAAGATAGAGGGAAGGATAAGAAGTGATTAATTAATCCCCTAATTGGATTCCTTAACAAGGAAGAAAATAATTAAAATAGGGGAGAAAGGGGGGCCGACCAAGAGAGAGGGAAGGGGAGTTAATGTGGCGAGAGGGGGAGATTGGGAAGGGGGGCCGGCAGATTGGTGAGGTGGACTAGGGCTAGGTAGGGTGATTTAAGGCTTGCCAATTCAAGGACCTTTAATCAAGGAAAAGGATTTAAGTCGAATTCAATGTGAAATTGATTTGGATTAAGGAACTTTCCTAAAATAGGATATCTATTTTAGAAAATAATTCAAAATTGAATTGAATAATTAACATCAAAACTTTCCCAAATGATATTGTATAGAAAAAGGAAAGTAAGCTATCAAGCAAGATTGACTCCCATCTAGAGAAAGAGGGCAGGGGCGGCGTGTAGAGAGAGGGGGCCAGGTATGGGAAGAATGAAATAAGGAGATCCAAGTGGATTATTTGTGGGGCCAAGCAATTAATTAGATTGGAATCTCAAATTCGAAATTAATATCAAATTTATTCTAATTTAGGGGAGTTTCCTAATTTAAGGATTATGAGTTTGGAAAGAATTTAAAATTCAAATCTTTGAATTTGAATTAAAGGAACTCTCCCAATTAGATTTACCTAAATTAGGAAAGCGTTCATGATCAATTGAAGGAAGGATTTTAGGTTGAGTGGCAAGACCGGCGGCTATGCTGGGTGGGGGCCGATGGTTAGAGGTGGGGAGGAGGTGATGTGGCCGGCGGCTTGGATGTTAGTGGGGGTCGGCGGTTGGGTTTTGGGCTAGGATTGGAGTGGGAGGTCTCGGCCAAGGGGAAGAGGGAATGGGGAGGTGGCAGCTAGGAAAATAAGGAAAAACAAAAAGATAAAACAGTGAGCCCGGACACTTCCTGCAGCTGACGGGTGGTACGTTGCCCTTCAACAAGGGACTTCAAGCCACGAGCCCGGACCCATCCTGTGGCTGGTGGAAACTACATTTCCCTCCCACAGGGATCTCACCAAAGTCATCTCAATGAACAAAAGTGCAGAACAAAAATTTCTATTAAAACTCCATCATGCCATTACATTAGCAATGGCCTCTATATATAGGCCTTAGAAATAAAAGAAACTAAAATAAGATGATCATGCCCCTAGGGCTTACATAAGACTAGACCCTTAAGTAAGGGTAAAAACGGAAAATGCATAATTAAAAACAAAAATTACAAATAAAAATTTAAGATAACGTGGGACGATCACGGCCGTCAATTTCAGCTCCTCGAATAGGCATGGACGGTTGGATGTCCGCATCAGTAACACAAACTACAAGAAACCTACAGGTCCTATATAGTACATAAACTAGCTCCTTGCTTTAGATCAGTTTTGACGGCATTCAAAATGCATCCTTGAAAAACATTTAAATTCAACACAGCTGCCATATAGAAACTTGAAAGAATTGACACATTTCTCACAATTCGAATGAAACTCTTTCATCCTTGTGACTGTAGCGATTACTATTTCACAAAAAATACAGTAAAGCATAATATCACCATACCTAAATAATGAACCTATAGAATTTCAATAAATTGTTAAAGCTTATTGAGTAAGCTGAAGAAAAACACCTGATCCAGGGGAGACAATTCCATAAATCGCTGGTAGTAAAGTTCCCAATCAGGTTCCACCTCAACATTTATGGGTGTCACCAAATAAACCAAGTGTAAATCAGATGCAAGGACAAATCCTTCCCTTGCTCTTGAAAGATCATTCAGTACAACCTATAAAGACGATATTCAAAGTGAAGCACAATAGAATAATAAAAGATAAGGAAATAATCAACAAAAGATAACAATATGATTATGAATATTCCAACCAGTGATTCTTCAGGACTAAGAGAACTGCCAAATGAAGCACGACCAAGAGGTGTCGAACTGTACAACCCAGTTTCTTCGTTCCATTCAAGAAATTTCTTGCGGCATAACCATCGAAGGGAATCTTGAGCTGATGCCACAACATCTTCAAAAGGTCTGGTCGAATTGAGAAGAGTACATCTGACATAACGATGAATGTCACTTGCTGATTGGACAATGCCCCCTGCAACTACCTCCATGATTGCGTGAGTCATACCATTTTTCTCTTCAGAAAGGCAAGATTGCAAAGGAGGACAACTATCATTAAGAATGGCAGAAACCTTTTTTGTTTCATCATGCTTGCATATAAGTATCTGAAAGAGTAGACTGTGATGTAAATAACTTGAGAATATGACCACCGTAATGATAATAAGACAAAAGAAGCATGAAGGAAGAAATATATAATGAAAAGAAAAAAAAATGCCATAGCATGTTGATGTTGAATTGATATGAAACATGAAAATGACAAAAACTACAAACAACAGAAGATCATACACTTTCTCCTTTAGTATCTATTCCAGTTCGACCAGCACGACCAGCCATTTGTCTATATCGAGTTCCATCAATGAAATCACGGCCAATCCTTGGCTGCCTGAATATGACCCTCCTAGCAGGCAAATTAACTCCAGCAGCTAATGTTGATGTAGCAGTCAAAACACGCACAATTCCTTTGCGATAACACATTTCAACTATCTCCCTTTCCTCGACCTAAGAATCATTAGAAGTAGTTGCTTTATAAGCAAAAAAACTGGAAGAAAAACTTTTTGGAGTTCAGCAGCAGTTTGGCTTTTAATTACACAGAAATGAGAATACAGACATGGACCAGAATAAGCTAGGCAGGGTACAGTAAGATACATTAAAGAGCTGATGTAAGTAACGACCATAATTAAATACAAATACTTATAGAGTTATAGTGTATTTGGTTTTTAAAAATTATAAATAAAAATTAACTAAAATTGTTAGCCGGAAATCCATTATTAGGTATAGCAATTTCATCAACCAAAATTTTGTTGAAATTTATTTCTTTTTTAGTTTTGAAAGTTGACTAGAGGTGGAACCTCCGGGATGCTTCACTCTTTCCATGTGAGAACAAGAGTACTCTCAAAACTGTCGACCACTATGATGGTTGTTGATAAGAATATCCTTTTTGCAGACCCATTCTCGGCGAATCTCCACAATGGCGGATCTCAATGGTACATCCAGATGACATACATATAAGTTCACCAACAAGATCATTTCCATGAGGTCACCATACTTGCTTCACCCTCTGCTTGGATCTTTTAGTAGTAGATTGTTGGGTACGAGCCAAAGTGTAACATCTAATACTCAACTCGTGGTATTCTTTAGTCCTGTAAGCTACAAGGCTATTTTGAAGAGTCATGGGATCAATAGCAACCAAGGCTCAGAAATAATTATCCTCGTGACAAGGGCAACAACAAGAGTCATTCTATTAAATATCGATACTCTCTTGTAAAACCTCCACAATAGTGGTAATAGCAAGAGCCTCAACAGGGGGCATCTTGAACATGGGATAGAGGTTTTGATGAGGACGTTAGCAGGAGATTTCAACACGTCTATCATCGGAGGAATCGTAGATTGACGGCTACGATTCAGAGTCTTTATTTATGATGCATTTATGTATTTTATTTTATTTATGTTCTGGTTTACCATTGTACCCTTTAGTGGGATTAGTTTAAGTTGTAGCCCAGAGGGCATTGAGTCTTTGTGTTTTCTTTTATTTAAGGCCTATATATGATGACCCTCCGAATTGTATAAGTTGATGATTGATTAATAAAATTTCAGCACTTATTCCCTTTTCTTTTTGTGAGCTATTGAGATAAGAGAGAACCCTAGGAGAGGGCCAAGCAACACCCGTTAGCTGCCGGTAGGGGCCGGGCTCACGGTTTGCAACTGTTCTATTTCTTATTTCCCTTCTACTCATTCCCAACCGCCGGCCAACCTTCCCCTTTTCTCCCCCACACCCGCCGGCCAAGCCAACCCTAAGCCCCAACCGCCGGTCTCCAACCCACCTTCCTCCAAAACCGCCGGCCTACCTAGCCCAATCCCAAGACGCAGCCCCTCCTCTTCCACAAGCTTTGATTTCAAATTCAAATTGTCTCTACACACCTTCCTAATTTACCCTATTATCAATTTGGAAAGTCTCATAATTTGAATTCAAATAATATTTAAAATTCAAAACCTTTCCTAATTAATAAATCTATTTTAAGAAGCCCCTTTAAATCACTCCCAATCTGAAATTAATTGTGATTTATTTCTAAATCCCACATGCATTGCATCTAGACACACTACAGGAAAATCAAGGATTACCGGCGGTTCCTATTATATTTCCGGCGGTATCGAAAACTACCGGTACGAACCAACCGCTGGTATAAACTGCGTAGGAAACGTTTTCCGGCGGTCGGTTTCCGGCGGTTAGGATTACCGGCGGCATAAACGGCCGGTAAATTCCGACGTTCATAGCGCTTGTGACCGCCGGTTAATCACCGGCGGCTTACCGGCCGTCAAAAACGTCGGTTTTACCGACGGTCTAACCGCCGGCAACCGCCGTTATTGCTGGCGGCTAAGTGACCGCCGGTAATGCCTGAATTTCTTGTAGTGACACATTTAATGAATGTGGACAATCTCCCCTTCCCTTCTCTTGGTCGGCCCCCTCTCTCCCCTCTCTTTTAATTATTGCTCCCCATTAATGCTCCCAATTTAACCCCTTCCCAGTTAGGTATGCCGCCCCATCTTCTCCCCAAGTAAAGGAGATTCAAATTCAAACTATTTTCCCTCCTTCCCTATTCTATAATCTGAAATTAACAGGGCCTCTCCTAGTCTTGGCCGAAATTCCCAAGCCCCTTTTCCATCCATTACCTCTCTTCTCCCTTGCTTCACATACCATCCAAGGATGAAGATACGCTACTACTTGGTCTACTTCCCCCATGAATGGCCGATCCTGAAAGAGACCATGGATTCGTGTATGATCTTTGAGGACGAGTAGATATTCTCCGAACTCCCTTCTTCAATCTTAACTTGGAGATCGACGACACCGTCAACGACTATGTCGACCGTATACTCTTCACTTTAACGTCTGCCATCGACGAGCACCAAACCTCCGGACAGTGGCGAGTTATTGGACATCCACTAACTTCTTCCCCTCCGGCTAACTTTTCGTTAGGCAATACCGCAAGCGTCTTCTGTCTCTTAGTGGCGTCATTAGGTTTGCTGAGATTGTTCTTCAGCTAAAACAACCTTCAAGAGTGAGAGTGAGGGGAACTCAAGGTGAACCTTCTATTTGTTAACCTATGAATTTCTGTTATTTTTGCATTTAGCTTTACTATAATTTGTTGTTATTTTAAATCGCCCTGCTAATCTAGTTTGTAACCGCATGCCAAAGCACGTCAACAACTAAGAGATCCTAGAATCTAGTCTAATGAAACATTAACTTTAAAATTAGCAAACTAAACAAATTTTTATTGATTTCTTGCAATTCCTATTATGTTTCACATCATCTTGGTATCAGAGCATGGTTGTGTCTTAGTTGCATTCTAGGATTCCCTACTTGTTTTAGTAGATGTCATAACTTGCATCCACCTCCATGCATTATCTTTACATTACTGTTGTCTCTGCATTAGTTACCAAAGGTGAGACAATGGACCCCGAGCAAATTCAGCGAACATTAGACTTAATTGTAGATCAGTTAGGAACTATTACCCAACAGATAAGAGAAACCCAAGGAGAGTTAGCTGACTTTAGACAACAAGCTGGAGAACGTCTAGACCACATTGAAAGACTAGGGAACCAGGCGATGTATACCCCTTCTAAGCCTCCTTCCCCTTATGTTGAAGAGGCACGAGCTGATTACGGACCTCCACGAGACCCTTACCATCATAACCATAGACCCAATCAGGAACCCGTAGGTCATGACCCAATCTAGAGAGATAATGACACTCAATTGCTTAAGAATATCCGAGTAGATGCCCCTTCCTTTGATGGCACCCTAGACTCCCAAGTTTTTCTAGATTAGCTTAAGGGAATGGATAGTTATTTCACGTGGTACAATATTTCGAAAGCTAGGAAGGTTCCGTTCGCTGAAATGAAGCTTACTGGAAGAGCTAGTCAATACTGGATGAACCTAGAAAACATGCGCGAAGCTCGAGGCGAATACCCCATCACTGAATGGAGAACTATGAAGCAAGAACTCAAGCAAAAGTACCTCCCTCCATCCTATTACCCCAGACTCTTAGATAGATAGAATAGACTGACTCAGGATAGTAAATCCGTGATTTATATTTCTGCCTTTGATGATTACATGATTCGTTGTAGTGGCGAAGAGATCACCACACCTGCTCAAATTCTATCAATGTTTAGAGCTGGTTTTAGGGAAGACCTTCGTAATGAGCTGTTCGCAAGAGGAGTTAACACTCTAGAAGCCGCTTATAGTCTTGTACTTGATTTAGAAGAATCTAGGACTCAGTCCCATTCTAGAAGCCAAGACTCCGTCCGCATCCTTTTAAAACTTTCTCCAGTCAACCTCAAAACAAATCTCCCGCTTCTATGACTGGTTGACCCACTGCAGGTCAATTCCAACCCCGCCCTGACTACAAGGGTAAAACTCCTGATCGTGAGTCACCCAAAACTAACTCTGGAACCAAGTGTTTTAGGTGTCATGGGTATGGACACATTGCCTCCCAATGTTCCAGCCCATATAAAGTCACCATAATTGAGGAAGTTATCGATGACGAGGAAGAACCTGACACCGAACTAGTTCATCACATTGATCATGAGGAAGACTTCTTTTGTGAAGAGGACACCGCTGTGATTCACTGCCTGCAAAAGATGAATCACGTTGAATTACAAAGTTGTTAGGTGTGCCTTGTCACAACCTAAGCCGAGTGATGAATGGCGTAGAACTTCTATCTTCCACACTTTCACCAAGATTGGTGACAAGAACTATAAGGTTATTATCAACAGTGGAAGCTATATTAACACTGTCTCTTCCACTATGATTTTCAAACTTAACCTGAAAACGACCCCTCACCCGGACCCTTATAAGGTTGCTTGGATCAATTCGACTGCATTGGAAGTTAAGGATAGGAGCCTTATTCCCATAGAGTTCATAGGATACAAGGAGAAGATTTGGTGTGACGTTTTAACTATGGATGTAGGTCAAATTATCCTTGGTTGTCCATGGTTATTTGACAATGATGTCCATATTTATGGGAGGACAAACACCTGCATGTTTGAACATAATGATAAGAAGATCAAACTTTTACCCTCTCAAACCAAGCCGAGTAAAGATGAAGTTAAGCCCACCCCTATCAAACCCAACAAAAGCTTAAACCTCTAAACTGCTAAAGAAGTAGAAGATGAACTCACTCAAGGATCACCCATATACGTCTTAGTAGCCCGGGAAGCAATTGTTGACTCGGAAGAACTTATCCTGGAAGAGGTCAAACCACTCCTTGAAACTTTTGCTGATGTGTTCCCTGACGATCTACCCAACCAACTTCCCCCTTTAAGGGATATCCAGCATGCCATTGACCTAGTACCTAGAGCCTCTTTACCCAATTTGCCTCATTACCGTATGAATCCGGAAGAGCATGCTAAGTTGAAAGAGCAAGTTGATGATTTACTCCAACTAGGATTCATTAAAGAGAGCCTAAGCCCTTGTGTCGTCCCTGCACTTTTAACTCCCAAAAAGGATGATTTGTGGTGAATGTGTGTTGATAGTCGCGCAATCAATAAAATCACGGTGAAGTATCATTTCCCTATTCCCCGTTTGGACGATATGTTAGATATGATGATCGGAGCCACCCTCTTTACTAAAATTGATCTCAAGAGTGGATATCACCAAATCAAAATCTGTCCTAGTGATGAATGGAAAACTGCCTTTAAGACTAAGGATGGTATATATAAATGGATGGTCATCCCTTTTGGCCTTACCAATGCCCCTAGCACTTTTATGAGGGTTATGACTCGAGTCCTCCGACCCTTCTTAGAAAAATTTGTGGTTATTTATTTTGATGATAATTTGATCTATAGCAATTCGGTTGGACAACATTTAGATCATTTAAAGCAAGTTTGTGAGATTTTGATGAATGAACAACTATATGCTAATCCAACGAAATGTATGTTCCTCACAACTAGTGTTACCTTCCTCGGATTTATTATTTCTTCTGAAGGGATATCAGCTGATCCCGAGAAGGTGCGTGCGATTAATGAGTGGCCTGAACCTAAAATTATTAGAGATGTTCGAAGTTTTCACGGATTGTTCACATTCTATTGGAGGTTTATTAGAAACTTTAGTACCATCGTTGCCCCAATAACCGATTGTCTTAAAAAGAGCGAATTTCATTGAACCATAACTGCCTCCTAAGCTTTTGATGAAATCAAGAACAGAATAGTAGAAGCTCCTGTCATGTGTTTACCTGATTTCTCTAAGATCTTTGAAGTAACTTATGACTCTTCAGGCATTGGTATTGGTGGTGTCCTTTCCTAAGGTCACCCCGTGGCCTACTTTAGTGAAAAGCTAAATGATATCAAGCAGCAATACTCTACCTTTGACAAAGAATTTTATGCCATCATTCAGTCCCTTAGATATTGGAGACACTACCTGCTTCCACAAGAATTTGTTATCTTCTCTGATCACGAGGCCTTGCGATACATAAACTCCCAGAAGAAGCTCAATGCCCGACATGGCCGTTGGGTTGAATTCCTGCAAGAGTATACCTATACGATCCGACACAAAGCAAGATCTAAAAATAAAGCGGCTGATGCTTTAAGTCATCATATGATGGTAACCCGAGAAATGAGGGCTGAAGTGATTGGATTTGAACGTATAAAGAAGATTATAAGGATTGCCCTAACTTTAAGGAAACATATTCCCTACTGACTACTGGTGGTGAACAAATAGTTGATAATTTCTTTTTAGAAGATAGTTATTTGTTTAAATCACAACACCTCTGCATTCCTAACACTTCACTACGGGAATTCCTCGTATGGGAATTACACGCTGGAGATTTAGCTGAACACTTTGGCCAAACAAAAACCATTGCCTCAGTAGAACATCAATTTTATTGGCCTAGCTTTAAACGAGATGTTAGTAAATTGGTTAGAATGTGTCACACTTGTCAGTTAGCTAAGCAGCGTAAACAGAACACCGGTCTCTACACACCCCTCTCGGTACCCAATTGCCCTTGGCAGGACGTATGTATGAATTTCGTCCTTGGATTACCTAAGACCTTTAAAAAGCATAACTCAATTTGTGTGGTGGTTGATCGTTTTTCTAAAATGGTCCATTTCCTCCCTTGCTCCAAAACTTTTGATGCCTCTCGAATTGCGAAATTATACTTTGATGAGATTGTTAGGCTCCATGGACTACCTAAGACCATAGTATCTGATCGAGATGTCAAGTTCACTAGTTATTTTTTGAAGATGTTGTGGCATAAAATGGGTACGAAACTCCAATTTTTCATCGCTTTTCATCCCCAAACTGACGAGCAAACTGAAGTTGTAATAGGAGTTTAGGCAATCTCTTAAGAACTTTGGTAGGAGAACATGTTCGAGATTGGGATTCCAAACTTCCTACAGTTGAGTTCGCTTATAACAACTCTGTTAATCGAACCACGGGTCTAAGTCCCGCTGAAATTGTGTACAGGTACCAACCTAGATGGCTTATACATTTGATCCTTATGTGTCCTAAGTTAAGAGCATCTGAGTCTGTATCTGCATTTGTATCGCATCTCCAGGAATTGCACAAGAAAATTAATAAAAAAATTGAAAAAAGCAATGCTAATTATAAACTTAATGCAGATCTTAAGAAAAGATTTAAAGAATTCGAGATTAGAGATTTTGTAATGGTACGGATTCGTCCTGAATGGTTCCCACAAGGGACCGTTAAAAAGTTACATGCTAGAAGTGCGGGACCTTTTAAAATAATATCAAAAATAAATAGTAATGCTTATGTGCTAGACCTTCTGAAAGTTTTAACATGAATCCTATGTTTAACATCAAAGATCTAGTAGCTTTTGAGGGACTATAGTTTAACCCCACTAATCCACTAAATATTAAGTTTTGTGTGACCCTACCTAGTAAGAACCCTAGCCTACCTCCACTCCCAAATATCCCTACTTTACCTAATGTGAAGAAAATTGAAGCAATACTTAGTGATAAAATCATCTCCACTAAAGATGGTGGGCGCCAAAGGTATTTAGTTCAATGGAAAGGGAAACAGGAGACGGAGAACACATAGATTGATCATGATGAGCTACAGAGATTGGACCCCAATCTTCAAGAGTTGTACGAGAGTTCCCGAGACACTTTCTCGACGGGGTCGAGTTTTCTCCCACCCGGGAAGAATGATGAGGACATCAGCAAGAGATTTCGACACATCTATCATCGGAGGAATCGTAGATTGACGGCTATGATTCAGAGTCTTTATATATGATATATTTATGTATTTTATTTTATTTATGTTCGAGTTTACCATTATATCCTTTAGTGGGATTAGTTTATGTTGTAGCCTGAAGAGCATTTGAGTCTTTGTGTTTATCTTTTATTTGAGGCCTATATATGATGGCCCTCCCTATTGTATGAGTTGATGATTGATTAATGAAATTTCAACACTTATTCCCTTTTCTTTGTTGTGAGCTATTGAGAGAAGAGAAAATCCTAGGAGAGGGCCAAGCAACACCCGTCAACTTTCGGTAGCAGCCGAGCTCGCGGTTCGTATCCGTTCTATTTCTTATTTCCCTTCTCCTCATTCCCAATCGCCGGCCAACCTTCCCCTTTTCTCCCCCACACCCGCCGGCCAAGCCAACCCCAAGCCCCAACTGCCGGTCTCCACCCCACCGTCCTCAAAAACAACCTGCCACCCTCCCCTATCCACCTCAAGCCGCCGGCCTACCTAGCCCAAGCCCAAGCCGTCGGCCCCTCCTCTTCCACAAGCCTTGATTTCAAATTCAAATTGTCTCTAAACACCTTCATAATTTACCCAATTATTAATTTGAAAAGTCTCATAATTTGAATTCAAATAATATTTGAAATTCAAAACTTTTCCTAATTAATAAATCTATTTTAAGAAGCCCCCTTAAATCACTCCCAATCTTAAATTAATTATGATTTATTTCTAAATCCCACATACATTGCATTTGGACACATTCAATGAATGTGGACAACCTCCTCTTCCCTTCTCTTGGCCGGCCCCCTCTCTCCCCTCTTTTTAATCATTGCTCCCCATTAATGCTCCCAATTTAACCCCTTCCCATTTAAGTATGTCGCCCCATCTTCTCCCCAATTAAAGGAGATTCAAATTCAAACTATTTTCCCTCCTTCTCTATTCTAAAATCTGAAATTACATTTCAGATGTTTGGATTTGTTCCCTCTCACTTCCTTAACCCTAAATCTGAAATTAACAGGGCCTCTCCTAGCCTTGGCCGAAATTCCCAAGCCCTTTTTCCATCCATTACCTCTCTTCTCCCTTGCTTTACATACCATCCAAGGAAGAAGATACGCTACTACTTGGTCTACTTCCCCCATGAATGGCCGATTCTGAAAGAGACCACCGATTCGTGCATGATCTTCAAGGACGAGTAGATATTCTCTGAACTCCCTTCTTCAACCTTAACTTGGAGATCGACGGCTACGTCGACCGTATCCTCTTCACTTTAACGTTTCCATCAACGAGCACCAAACCTTCGAACAGTGGCGAGTTATTGAACATCCACCGACTCTGCCCCTCCGGCTAACTTTTCGTTGGGCAATACCGCAAGCGTCTTCTGTCTCTTAGTGGCGTCATTAGGTTTGATGAGATTGATCTTCTGCTAAAACAACCTTCAAGAGAGAGTGAGGGGAACTCAAGGTGAACCTTCTATTTGTTAACCTGTGGATTTCTGTTATTTTTGCATTTAGCTATACGATAATTTGTTGTTATCTTAAATCGCCTTGTTAATCTAGTTGTAACCACATGCCAAAGCACGTCAACAACTAAGAGATCATAGAATCTAGTCTAGTGAAACATTAACTTTAAAATTAGCAAACTTAACAAATTTTTATTGATTTCCTGCAATTCCTATTATGTTTCACATCAGGTTTGTCTAAGAGTAAATTTTAAGCCAATCTTAGCTAACAAGGGGTTTCATACTCCGTTAATTACACCTTATGACTCACAACTCATAGATATAGCCCATGAGAACATCCACACTTATGTCGAAACCAATAATATAAAGGCATAGTTGTAATTAAGCTAACGATTCAACTAAGGGTATGTGTCATATCCTTGTATGTGAATTTTAAATGTGACCATACTTGATGCATGCAAGTTTCAGTTTAATTTGGTTTCTTTTATTGTAATTTGAATATTAACTTTTGATTTTTTTTATGCTACCTTATGATGGAAGACATCCAATGAGCATGAGTAGGTAGTGCTTGGGCTTGACAAACTTTAGGTGTGCTAGCTAGTTGGGTTCTTTGAGTTTTTGGGCTGCTGGATGCTTCTTGGGTTGGGCTTGGCTGCTTGGTTTTAGGCTATGTTTTTTGGAGCTTGTTCCATTTCTCTCTTCCTCCTCTCTATTTCATCTTGGGCTTCTAACCTCTTCTTCTCTCCGCAAGTTCCACTCCATTTGTATCTTTCTTCTTGAGCTATTGGAGGTGTTTGTTGGCTGATTTGGTGACATTTGCTAGAGAAGTTTTGGTGGACGTTGGACCTTATAGCTGTGGTGAACCCTTAATTTGTAAGCCCTAAGCACTTATTTTATACTGCCTACTTTATTCGTTGCATGTGAGGAAACCGCTTGCCGGTTGTTCTGATGGTAGTGTTTTTTTAATTTTAATTTTGTTTCATTTGTTTGGCTTTCTTTTGTCTTGGTGTTTGTTTGGATATGAGCTTACTAGTTTGGATTGAGTTATGTTCCACTAGTCCTAGTGTTCTCCTCTCTTGGCTCTTTCTTTCTAGTTTTCCTGCATCAAGTTTGGTATCAGAGCAAGTTAGCATATCCTCGGCGGGTGCGTGAGTTTTTTCTTGAATCAAAATGGCTAATCAAAATAACCCTGGGGATTGGCAACAATTGATGCAACAATTGAATAATATGCAACAACAAATCAACAACATGGCTGAAGCAATTGCAAATCTGAATGTTAATAATGCTAATGCTAATCCTGATGTTCAATCTTCTGAAAGTGAGGAGGAGCTCCCTAGAAACCAAAACAACCAACAAAGAAATTGGGATCATGGGATTAAAATTGATGTCCATAACTTTGAAGGAAAACTGCAACCCGACCAATTCCTTGAATTAGTAGAAAAGATGGATCAGTTTTTTGAATTGTAAGGAAAAATCGGATAACAGGAATGTTAAATTTGCAAGCTTAAAACTCACTGGTCATGCACTCACATGGTGGAAAATCTTCAAAACAATAGACTAAGGCGAGGGAAAGAAAAAATACAAAATTGGGAAAGAATGAAAGAGAAAATGAGAGAAATTTCTGCCTTCAGACTACACACGAACCACCTTTCAAGAATGTAATAACTTGCGTCAAGATAATCAAACTGTTGAAGAATACACTGAAACTTTTTACAAACTCCAATCTAGAAATGATTTAGATGAATCTGAAGAAAGAACTGTCACTAGGTACATCAATGGATTAAAATGAAAAATTCAAGACCAACTTAGTTTGCACCATGTAATTGAATTAGACGAGGCTTATCGAATGGCACTGAAAATTGAAAAGCAACATCAACGGGGTCATAACAAAATAGCTGAAACTTATAAGCGACGACAGACTGGCGGGGTTAAAACTCAATCTTCACAAACTTCTATACTAACATCGGGTGTGCGAACTAAATCATTTGAAACTCAAAATTTGGATAAAGGTAAGGGATTAATGGGACCTAAACCTACTGAACAACCAAAACTGATTGGACCATGTTATAAATGCGAGCTTTATGGCCATCTCTCTACGGCTTGTAGAACATACAATCCTCCAAGAAATAACTACATTGAAAATGATGAAGAAATAGAGGAAGAGGAAAAAATGAAATTGAACCTAAAAACGAAATTGAATTGGAAAAAATTGATGTAGAGGGCGATGAAGGTGAAGAACTGTTAGTAATCCGTCAAGTTTTAACTGCTAAAATGGAAAATGGAGATAGGTGGTTTAAAAGAAACATTTTCAAAACCACTTGCACAGTTGAGGGAAAAATTTGCACACTAATGATCTATAGTGGAAGTTCAGGCAACTTTATTTCAAAACTAATGGTTGATAAACTCAAATTGAAATCAAAACCACTTGCCAAACCTTATAAAATCTCTTGGTTTAAGGAAGGGGTGAGGTTCCAATAACAAAACAATGCATTGTTAATTTAACAATTGGAAATTCTTACAAAGATCAAGTTGTTTGTGATGTTGTACCTTTTGAAGTCTGTCACATCTTGTTGGGTCGTCCTTGGCAATATGATCACAAAACCATTCATAACGGGAAAAAAATACCTACACTTTGATTCAAAATAATAAGGAATTCACTCTTTTTCCTCAAAAACACATTCCTGACTCACCAGCCAAAAATAACAAAACTGCAAAAATAACCACTCCTGAACTGCTTCTTAACACAAATGATTTGAAACAATCTGAAGTAGCATATTTGGTGCTAGGAAAAGAATCTGACTCAATCTTTCAAATTCCTAAAGAAATACAACCATTAATCAATGCATTTTCTGATTTAACACCTGAAGAGTTGCCAAAAGGTTTGCCACCAATGAGAGACATTCAACATCACATTGATTTAATATCTGGAGCCACTTTGTCTAATCTTTCCCATTACAGAATGAGCCCAACTGAACATAAAGAGCTTCATAAGCAAGAGTCTGAACTTTTAGAAAAGGGTTTATTTAAGGAAAGCTTAAGTCCCTGTGCTGTGCCTGCTTTACTCACTCCTAAAAAAGATGGAATCTGGCAAATGTGTGTGGATAGTCGAGCTATAAATAAAATCACCATCAAGTATAGGTTTCCAATTCCTAGGTTGGATGACATGTTGGATATGTTAAGTGGTGCTCAAATCTTTTCTAAAATTAACTTGAGAAGTGGGTATCACCATATTAGAATAAGACCGGGAGATGAATAGAAAACTACTTTTAAAACTAAGGAAGGATTGTATGAATGGCTTGTTATGCCTTTTGGGTTGTCAAATGCTCCTAGTACTTCTACGAGAACAATGAATCATGTTTTAATACATTTTATTGGAAAGTTTGTTGTAGTCTACTTCGATGATATTCTGATTTATAACATTTACCCTTCTGAGCATCTTAATCATGTGAAACAAATTCTGCAAACTCTAAGAGAACAAAAGCTGTACATCAATCTGAAAAAGTGTTCTTTTGTGACTTCAAGTTTGACATTTTTTGGGATACATCATGTCTGAGAAGGGAATTAAGGTTGATCCTGTTAAAATTGAAGCAATTCAAAACTGACCTACTCCTAAAAACATAAGCGAGGTGAGAGGGTTTCATGGCTTAGCTTCTTTCTATCGAAGGTTTATTAAAAACTTCAGCTCTCTAATTGCTCCTATCACTGATTGTTTGAAAAAAGGAGTCCTTTAAGTGGACACCTTAAGCTGAACAAACTTCTCAATTAAGTAAGGCAAAAATGAGTCAAGCTCCCATCCTTAGCCTGCTAAATTTTGAAAAAGTTTTTGAAGTTGATTGTGATGCTTCGCAATTGGTATAGGTGTTGTACTTAGCCAGGAAGGAAAGCCCATTGCTTACTTTAGTGAAAAGTTGAATGATTCTCGATCTAAATATTCTACTTATGACTTGGAATTCTATGTTATTATTCAAGCTTTAAAATTCTGGAGATGTTATTTAATTCAAAGAGAATTTATTTTAAACACTGATCACAAAGCTTTGCGATTCTTGGGCTCTTAAAAAAATCTGAACAAAAGACATGCCAAATAGACCTCTTTTTTGCAAGAATACTCTTTTCATATTAAGCATAAAACTGGGCTGCTAAACAAAGTGGCTGATGCTTTAAGTAGGAGGTCTCATCTGTTGGTAACTGTTTACCCAACCATAACTTCTTTCGATTTATTAAAAGACACCTATGCGAATGATCCAAATTTTAAGGGTTTTTGGGAATCTTGTCTCACTACTGGAACTGATCAATTTGTCATTCAACAAGGATTTTTATTTAAAGGTTCTCGACTTTGCATTACAAAAAATTCTTTAAGAAAATAACTTGTGCGAGAGCTTCATAGTGGGGGTTTGGGTGGACATTTTGGTCAAGGAAAAACTATTGCCTTAGTGGAAGAAAAATATTTCTGGCCTCATATGAGAAAGCAAATTGCTAAGCTGGTGAAACAATATAAAGTCTGTCAAGCTTTTAAAGGAACATCTAAAAATACGGGTTTGTACACTCCCCTCCCAATTCCAAATAAACCCTGGGAAGATATCACTATGAATTTTGTTTTAGGGTTGCCAGTTACTATGCGAAAGTATGATTATGTCTTTGTTGTTGTAGATCACTTTAGCAAAATGGCACACTTTATTCCATGCAAAAAAACTTCTGATACATCATATATTACTGATTTGTTTTTTAAAGAAATTATTCATCTCCATGGCATTCCTCGTACATTTACTTCTGATAGGGATACTAGATCTTTTAGTCACTTTTGGAGAACACTCTGGGCTAAGTTAGGAACTACTCTTCAGTTTAGCAATGGTTATCATCCACAAACTAATGAACAAACTGAAGTTGTCAATCGAAGCTTTGGAAACTTACTGAGATGCCTTGCTGGTGAGAAACCATCCCAATGGGATTTGATATTGCCCCAAGCTGAGTTTGCATATAATAATTCTGTTAATCGCTCCACTGGTAAAACTCCCTTTGAGATTATTTATGGTCAGCCTATACCTCACATTTTAGATTGAAATTGTTTGTCATTACCTAATAAGGTTAGTGCTGAAGCAACAGAAACTTTTGATCATATCAAATATATCGAACAGCAAGTCCTTGAAAAACTCCGAATGGCTAATGTTAAATACAAATCTGCTGCTGACAAACATCAGAAGGAAGTATATTTTAAGGAGAGAGATTTGGTTATGGCTTACTTTCGTCATCAACGATTTACTGTTGGTACTTTTGGCAAATTAAGCAGGTAGAAATTTAGGCCTTTTCGTATTCTACGAAATTTGGGCATGAATGCCTATCTCTTGGATCTCCCTATTATTGTTGGAACTTCTCTTGTGTTTAATGTTTCTGACCTTTCTTTGTATGAAGGAAATTCTGATGATTCTGTCGAAGTTGAAAATTTACCACTTTCCACTTCAGTTCTAAACAATGATGATCAAGTTGAAGATGTTATTGACGTCAGGATTATCAAAACTAGACATGGCGAACACAAAAGGTTCCTGGTTAAATGGAGCAATCGTCCATTGACTGACTGTACATTGATGGATGCTATTAAGCTTAAAAATCATCATCCGAATCTTTATCGAAAAGTTGTTGAAGCCTTCTTATCAGGAGATGAGATTCTCTCACCCGGGGGGAATTGATGCATGCAAATTTCAGTTTATTTTGGTTTCTTTTATTATAATTTGAATATTATAATTTCTTTTGATTTTTTATGCTACCCTATGATGGAAGACATCCAATGAGCATGAGTAGGTAGTGCTTGGGCTTGGCAAACTTTGGGTGTGCTAGCTAGTTGGGTTCATTGAGTTTTTGGGCTGCTAGATGCTTCTCGGGTTGGGCTTGGCTGCTTGCTTTTGGGCTGTGTTTTTGGGAGCTGCTTGGTTCTAGCTCATTAATGCTTGATCTGCTGTTTTAGCTTATTATTTTAGAAAGTTATGTGAAGTAAACTCTTGCCTTTCCCCTTCTCTGTACCTCTTTGATTTCCCCCACTTGTCTCCTCTTTTTCCTGTGGCTAGTTCTCCTTCCCGTGGCCTGTTCCAGTCCCCCTGGTTGCTGGTTCCGATTCCTGTGCTGTCCCTTCAGTTCCTCCCCTGGCTATTTGTCATGTGGCTGCTTTACCCTGTTTTTAGGTGGCCTTTTCGGGTGCTGTTCTGGATGCTTGTTGGCCTTCCATTTCCCCTATCTTGATTGATTAGGTTGGAAGTGAGTTTTGGCTGTTTTGCTGCCCCTTTTCCTATAAATTGGAGGTGTTTTGGTGCATAAAAAGGTTGTTGAATATTTGAGCAAAGTCTCTACAAAACCTGAGGGTTTCTTCTTCCTTGGAAAAGCTTGCGAACTTGTTCCATTTCTCTCTTCCTCCTCTCTATTTCATCTTGGGCTTCTAACCTCTTCTTCTCTCCGCAAGTTCCACTCCACTTGTATCTTTCTTCTTGAGCTATTGGAGGTGTTTGTTAGCTGATTTGGTGACATTTGCTGGAGGAGTTTTGGTGGACGTTGGACCTTGTAGCTGTGGTGGACCCTTGGTTTGCAAGCCCTAAGTAGTTATTTTATATTGCCTATTTTTTTCGTTGCATGTGAGAAAACCGCTTGCTGGTTTTTCTGAGGGCAGTGTTTTTTAATTTTAATTTTGTTTCGTTTGTTTGGCTTTCTTTTGTCTTGGTGTTTGCTTGGATGTCAGCTTACTAGTTTGGATTGAGTTATGTTCTACTAGTCCTAATATTCTCCTCTCTTAGCTCTTTCTTTCTAGTTTGCCTGCATCAATATTGATGCACTTAATGTGAAAAATTAGCTATTTAAATTTTGTTCAAACTTAAATTTTTTATGCCGAGCAAACTGATGAGAAGGACGGATACGACTATATACTACATGAACTTTATGTTTATATATATATATATATATATATATATATCTTCTATTGTTTTGGTAGTAAGTAAAATTTGATGAAATACCTGCCAAGTATTACATTGCTTTTATTATGTCCATCAGCATGAAAAAAAATGAAATGTGTTTCTTTGAAGTTTGAGGGGATTTTTAGGATGGGCCATTCAGTTGTAATATTCTAATAACCAAACCATCATCGAGAAATAATTTCAAGTATTTAGCTTGATTCATCTTCGGAAGCATAGATTTGCTTGAAACCCCTCCAATTATAATCTATGACAATAACAACCATCATGGGAAATAGTACATGCCTTGGAGCATGTGTAGAACCTTTAGGTTGAAGACTCTCTGGCTTAATGATAACATCAAACAACCATTAGATTAGCTCATAAATAGTTGCAATGACCCATTTCTTATTTTTACATGAAAATCATTGTGTCGTGAGCTTTAGTGGCTATTTTATTTATTTGTACAGGATTGAGCTAAAAAGATTATCGGGTTATGAACTGTGTCAACTTTGCCTGCTCACTTGCATATCTTGCCCTACATACCTAAAGCTCAAACAATATATTCAAACATGATGATAATAACGAACGACATCACAACAAAATGCATTGTACAAATTAAAATACTCAAACACTGCTTGTTTTGTGTAAATAACAATGTTGAACCATCTAAACCATGAAAATTTTCCAAAGAAAGAGAGCTCTGTGATCAATTCAATTGAGCATAACGAGGACTCCACCACTTTCTTCTCTTGTGTGAGAGCGAAGAACTACTCATAAAAACCCCCTCCCCTGCTGGTTCAAAAACGTTCTAACAGGCAGTCCTTAAACTCCCTCCAGCTCCGTATGGGCCGCCTCATATCCCTCCACGGGTACTATGCCAATGCTTTCCCCTCCAAGCACAGGCCAACTGCCGTCAATCTCTCCTCCGTCAACCTATTGATGGCAAAGTACATTTCCACCATATAGATCCAACCATGTACATCCTCTCTCAAACACAGGCATCTTTAGCATCCTCACCCTCAATCTTCTTCGTTCCTCCTATTTCCTGCATAGCCTCCCATTCCCCAAAGGTTGGTCCCCCCAAGTGTCCCGATCATCCATACTACGCTCGTGTACACAAACACTTCATCAAAATCCCTCCACCTTTAAAAATCAGCAACCCTTTGGTCATAATCAACCCCTCTCCTTTCAAATTCAGCACCCCTTCGCTCATAATCAGTCCCTCTCATTTTAAATTCAGCACCCCCTTTGCTCATACCCAACCCCGTCACACCTTTTCCCCATACCCTCTACATGTCTCCTCCCTAGGAATGGGCTCTAAATGAGGTCTTCTCTCTTCTCCCTCCAAGATCCACACCTCTTGTTCTTCCCCTCTCCTTATCGGATTAGGATTTTCCCCACTCCCTTCACCATCGGCAGCTTCCCGCCTCTAATGAGGCCATTTTGGTTTGGACCTCGAGCATCTTCTTCATCATCTCCTCCATAATGACAAACATCACATTGATCTTCTCGTGGATGGCTAAAATTTGAGTTTGGAAATCTAAAATTTCATATTTCAATTGTTCGATCTCCCCTTCAACCACTTCTACCTTTTTTCTGTCGTGGTACCCGAATCTAGGCTCTAAACATCAATAAACAATAATTTGATGCGAATCCAGCCTCTAAACAGCAAGAACGGAGAGAAAATGCAACAGAATTCAGCGAGGGAGACTTTTATTTTAGCCCAGGAAACTGCTCTAATATTAATTTGATATGAAGTAGATGAGGCCATTTTGGTTTGGATCTCGAGCATCTTCTTCTTCATCTCCTCTATGATGGCAAACATCCCATTGATCTTCTCGTGGACGACTAAAATTTGAGTTTACAAATCTAAAATTTCATATTTCAATTATCCAATCTCCCCTTCAATCACTTCTACCTTTTTTCTGCCATGTTCCCCGGATCTAAGCTCCAAATAGCAAAAAATAACAATTTGATTTGAATCCTGCCTCTAAACAGCAAGAACGGAGAGAAAATGCAGCAGAATTCAGCGAGGGAGACTTTTATTTTAGCTCAGGAAACTGCTCTAATATTAATTTGATAGGAAGTAGATGCAACTTCAGCAAAAATCAATGAATGGCACAAGAAATTTTGGAAGAAGAACACCCAAGAATAATTTTTATTGAAAGAACTATGAAGGAAAATAAAAGATACAATTGCATCTTTGATTTGACAGGAAGATCTAGCTCTCTCAAATCCCTAGTCGCCGGCTCAAGTGAAATCTACCTCCCAAAATTTAAAGCAACAATCCATCAATCCTCCGTAAGTCATGGGTAATAAACCAAATACAATCTCAGCTCATAAATAGCAAATGTGATATCAAACGTATCATGATGATCACTCTAAAAAAATCCATACTATCATGTTATTTGATACACATTTCTTCTATCATATTCATTTAATGCTAAAAGTTCATCATCACATATGCATTTTAACTAACATCGTCTTACACATAATAACATCAAAATATAAGTAAAATAATTATTTAAACATTACCTTTAGAATTTAAATAAAAATTCAACAATAAAATTACTATACACAATTGTAATTACCCACTTTGATTGTTTTTGAGCTTTAATTCCTTTCAAACCTCGAGCTTTGCAAATAATCTTCTACAATGTAGCCTAAAATTTCACACAAAATTACATAACTATTATTATTATTAATTTTCATTAATTTTATATAAAATTTCATGTAAGGATTTACATAGAAATGAGGAAAAAATCAACAAACCTTCTTTTTTCTTCCTCTCAGCCGCTTCTCTCAACAGAAACTCTCTCTCTATCATTTTCTTCTACATAAATGAATGAAAATGGACTTATCTCTCACGAGCAGTTATTTTTCACCCACATACGCTATCCTTCGCTCAACGGCTCGATTCGACTTCACCTGGGAGGGTTACGCAAGTGGACGGTCGCGGTTCGTCTGTCTGGACCTGCAGTTCGCATAACTGCTCGCTCGCTAAAATGAATAGACCGGTTCAGTTGAACCGGTCAGGTCCGATTCTCATAATAACACTCATTAAAAGATCAAAATTGTGTCAATTTTAAGTATTGCATGCACATTTAAAGAAAATTTGAATTTTAAATTATCACTTTGAAAAGTATGCAATCAATTAGAAGGATTCCTAAACTTTCTTTCAAAATCAAAATTTCTGCAAATCTATATGTGCTCTAATAAACATGTTAAAAATTTACAAAAAACTATTAGAATGCCGTGCGGACTAAAAATAAGACTCAAAATTTCCCCTGCATCAAAAATCGTGTGCAGCTAGTCCAAGAGTCGTGCAATAGTTCCAATAAGCGTGTAATTACTCTTAGAAACATGCAACTGATCCGAAAAGCATGTAAATACCCTGAGAAGTGTGCAATTGCTTTACAAAGCTTGCAACCATTCTAAGAAGCATGAAAATGCTCCATTAAAAGTGCAACTACTCCAAAATGCATTCAACCACTTTCAATTCCACATTTTTTTTTCAAATTCAAAGTATTCAACATGCTATACATACACTCTCGAGTGGGCTACCCTACCCAAAGGGTAGGAGCATAAGTCCAATATTTTGAAGTCTTATCCTCTATGTCCCCAAAGATCAGAGTTGACAAGACGTTTACCTCATGATAAATCACAACAATGCCAACAAAAGAAGGTTTTCTATTCCTTGTTTTTTGCCAATTTTGCAATTAACTGCTCAATTATGAAATTCATGAGAATATTTGCATTATGTTTGCATAACGCCTTTAATAAAGAAAATTTATTTCTAATGCAAACTCTCAAATACAATCCTTCGCAAGCAAACAGACAAAGTTGACAGGGTAGTAAAATAAAACCATTCAAACACCACTACCCAAATGATGGTCGCATTGACAAAAATTTCAACCGGAGGGGTTTCTATTTACAAATGCCCCCAAATTTTAATGTTAGTCATTTAGGGAACAATTTTTTAAAAAATGCAAAAATCTCAAGCAATTACAAAATTCAAAATGTTCAAGTGAAATTGATTACCTAAGCTTAAAGTAAGAATCCCTTCATCCTCCATAACAATTTATCGAAGGTGACAAATTTAAAATTAACCAAAGCTCACAAAAAACCAATCATATCAAGGGTACATCTATGTCCACACTCCAAAAACTCACGCCAATAAGAAAGTGGCATATACTCTCTCACTGGATGATTTGTTGCCAAATAACATCACAAAGGTGCAATTTTTACCGGGGCTCTCTAATTGGTAATCCACTGCAAAATATAACCATTAAATTATAATCATAATCAAATCCCACAAGTTTCATAGTAGCTTAAAACCCAAAGTAGTAATCATAAAGTACATTTGATAGGGGACAAAACCCTCTATTAGCTAAGGTCAACTTAAAATATCCCCTTCGGCAAACATCCACAATAAGTCTACAAGATCCGTTTGGACTACACAACCCATAACTATTGATGATGATCCTTCAATCAGGTTGGGTTGACTACATCCGTTCACTAAGTAGGTCCGAGAAGACAGAATTATGGATCCTAATTTGATTCATCATCATCCTTCCACCCCTACTTTAAGATAAAAATGGTAAATTTTCTTAATCTAAAATCAAATCACTACTATGTTATGCACTTAGCGAATACTAATTAGTCTTAATCAAAAGTTCTATCTCATCACCTGGAGGGATAATTAGTCATCAAGGTTTGCGTCTATAAGAAATTAAAACTAGATCATTAAGTCCTCACAAAATAAGGGTGAACTCATTAATCAATGTCTTATCTCTAATTTACTATATCTTGTAAAAATTTAACCCTGGATAAACTCTCTCAAGAGAACCAGGCCTGAATTTTCGAAGCCCATAAATTTCTAGCAAATTTTTGAAGCCCAAAAAGGCCTTTCAAATTATCTAAGTTGATGTAAATAGATCATACCACTTTCATATCGTTTAGGTCCTAATAATTTGAATCTTGATATTAAACAAAAAAGCAAAATGGAGGGAAAAGGTCTAATGGTGTCAAATAACTAGAAACATATCCTAGACAGCATCAACCAATTATAGCCCAACTCATTCATAATCTTTTTGTATCTTTTACAGCATTAGAAAGAAAACACTTCAAAACATCATTTAAAAATTTTCGTGCATGAGGTTACCAAAAATATGAAGAGGACGGATGGCAGTGTGTATCCCTCTAGATCAAATGGGGCAACCTAAGTATTGACCCTAGTCTACCATCAATTTTACATAAAATGCCATTGATAACAACTATCACAATAATCAAAAAGTTAAAAAAAAAAATTAATGAAAGGCTGTGGTCAACAATCAACTTCAAAGAAACATAACCCATAGCAGTAAAAAAGAAATTGATGAACACAGCCAAAACGACTTAAAACTAATACAAAGAAAGTAGATAGCTGAACAAATTTTGTGACACTTTTCACTAAATCCGTATGTAATCAAGATGAAAAAATGCAATGAAAAATATGAATAGAAGATATACCGTAAGGCCAGCATGATGATATGCTACACCAGAAGGCAAAGTTTCTTCTAATATTGGGTCCAACCCAGAAGGACATCTTCGCAAGGCTTCAATAGCAGAGGAATAATCTTTGTATTCACAGTCAACAACACGCATGGAAATCGAATACCCTTTTAAAAACATAGAGATATGCCTCGCAGTTATTTCACAACCTTTTCGGCTGGAGCAAAATAATAGCACCGACTGCCCCTCTTGAACAACCTGGGTAACGGTCGTTTTGTAAGAGATCAAGGTAATTAAGAAAACTTCTATGAATGCTTAAAAAACAAAACTTAATAGTTAATATATTATCGACAGGAACAAACAAAAATAGTTACCTCATTGCAAAGTTCCACAATATGATCTGGGTCTTTTCCACCAAGGTCTGCAGTTTTTGGTAAAACACGAACAGCATCCATCTTTTTGTTAAAAATGGTGTTTCCGACTTTAATGAATTCCTCTAGTGGGACTGGTCTAAAATTAGTCTGATACAGTGCTGCCTGCAAGTTTAATGATATATTTTTAGGAAAAATAAAAGCATTGGTTAAATAACTGATTGCAAACAAAGAACATGTTTAGCACTTAGCAGGAACTATGACAGCACCACGATATTTAATTTTATTTGATCCGCATTGTTTACTTTTCCCATTTGACCTGACAAAATGAGTCACGTGTTAAATTGCAACACATTGGTGCATACACTGTCGTGTCCTTCTAACAGTAAACAGCATATTTAATTTATATCTCATATAACATTCATCCTTATAAAAAATAAAAATATTAAGAGAGAGATTGAAATATAATCAGGGAGAAAGCGTACTATTAAAGCAACCTACATATGAACAAAAGGAAGCAACTTCAAGTTCCATTTACATTAGTACACATGAATTTTCAAAAGAAGGTCAAACTCAAATGGCTCCCGTTAGCTACAGGATCCAAGAAGGGATTGATGAACTCAATATTACCTTGCATATTTACACATGTATTATATTTTTAGAACAAAAACAAACTCAGAAGACTTCAGTTAGATATGCGGTCTAAGATGAACTAAATATTACCATGCATTAAGCCTTAAAAAAAAATTTAGATCAAAATGAGGAACATAGCTATTGCACCTCAGCTCGCTCTCCATTACTATGGCAGGAACATAACCAGTTTCAAGTCAATAACTAATATTCGAAAGATCAACAGTCAAATAGAAACCAAATATCTTGGAGCCAATTTTCCGAATTAATTAAACAATTTTAACTTTCCACTTCAATAACCGTGACCAGTAAAATTTTGTCTTCAGAGTTGAATGAAGCATGAGTCATGTAACTTCACCACCACGTCCCAGCAAGACACAAGCAGAGTGATCAAAACAATCAATCAAAGGGAAGCAAACTGTCTTATATTTTCCAAAATCCCTACGTAAAAACTTTGAGAGAAATTACAAATACCTACACCAAAGGCACTCCCATCAGGCTTTTCAAAATTAAACACTTAAATTAAGAGAAAAGTACAAGTTCTCACTTGAAGCCAATCAGCTACAGCTGAAAGATTAGGCATGGTTGCACTCATTCCAACAATCTGCAGACCACATGCAACATCTGTTTTTCCACTACTGGTTGTTGAACCCTCTTCACTACATGATTCTGAGATCCCTTCCCCAGCAGCATAACGCAGCTTAGTCAGCATTAGCTCCAAAAGATACCCTCTATGTTGATCGCCGACCTATAATCACAAATGTGAGAATCTGAGTGCCTTGAAACAGTATAGCATCAGTAAAGGACAAATCATGGTTTTTTAAACTAGTTAAACAGAAAAGAGGAATATATTAGAGAATATATTGAGCAGTGAAAATAAATCTTGCAAAAATAAAAATCGTGTGCCAAAAAGAAATTTTCTCCAAAGAAAATTATATAACATAGTGGGAAAAAACCAAGAAATCATTTTGCACGAAATATTTTGTGCAAAATCTACAATATAGGTCATTCTTAAGCTTGATGGAAATCCTAAAGCTATCAGCATAGGGTGCAACTTTACATTAGAAAAATAAATTAAAGACATTCAAATTACCCCTGGAGATGGAAAAGTAAACAACCTAGAAATTCAATCAAAACTCAGGAAACTCCAATTATTCTACTTTTAAAAGAACAGTTGCAGGGTGGGGAAAAAGCTATAATTTTTTTTAAAACAAATATAAGGCACATTAAAAAATACCTTATATTAAGATTTTATTGATCCACATGACTTTTAGCTGATAGGAATTAGCACTTTTTTAGTACTATCTATTTTTCTCATGATGATTATCTTCTAATTAGAGTTTTGGTGGTAGTTTGGATATTTTGTTATTAGGCTATTTCTATAAATCGACCATTATTTATTGTAAAAACCAAGTGATGTGCTGAATTCAAAGAAAAATTTTGCCAGTCCTTACTTAGGCTCTCCCTAGCTTTCTTGCTTTGAGGATTTGACAAACGATTCTTGAGGAATCAACATCAATAGCTTGAGAATATGATACTACAGTCTTTATTTTCAAATTTCATAGTTTTTTTACTATTATGTTGCATATCTTACATCAATTTAGTATCAAAATTGAATCAACTGTTGTTTGGCTCTAATTTTTATCAATATGTCAGTGTTTACTTACACATATCAGCATCAATTTTATGTATTTCTTTCTCTTCCATACATCTCTCCACCTAAATGCCTCTCTACCTCTTTTCATGAGAAAAAAGGTTAGGAAACTAGATTCACACAAATAAATTCCAGGTTCTATACTGCCCCGATTCTACCATCCACCTCTATTTTTCACTCATCCATTTAGCGATATACAAAAAGCATGAACTTCTAAAGACTCCACACCCACCACCTCCTCTTTTCTAGTCTCCCCTTTCCACATCATCTTCTAAATTATAACAAAAACTCCTAAAATATCACAAAAAAAAACTTTAAAATAAAAAAAGTTACATAAATTTTTAGACTTCAATCCAAATCTCCAACCTTTTCTTCCAAAATTCCTCCTATAAATAAGCTAACCAAATTCAAATAAAATATAAAATCCACATCAACAGTAAACTAGAAAGCCTATTCCCCTGAACTCCTATTCGAGTACAACAACAACATCAAGCATTTATCCCACAATGTGGGGTCGGCTACATGATTCATTTTTCTCCATTGTCCTGTTAAGAGTTAAATTCTCATTTAAATCTAATAAAGAAAGGTCATTTCTAATATTTTCTAACCAAGTCCTTTTAGGTCTACCTCTACTTTTCATAACAGAAATCAAATCTAATACATCTACTTTCCTAATCGGGTCATCGGAAGGCCGCCGTTTTATGTGACCAAACCATCTAAGGTGACTCTCTCTAATCTTATCTTTCACTAGAGCTACTCCAACCTTTTCACGTATATGCTCATTTTGTATCCTATCTCTAAGAGTAAAGCCACTCATCCACCTGAGCATCCTCATCTCTGCAACACTTAACTTAATATTATGCTTCTCTTTTAATGGCCAATATTCTGCACTATAAAGCATTGCAGGTCTAAACACCATCTTATAGAATTTTCCCTTAAGTTTGAGGGGGACTTTTCTATCACACAATAAGCCTGATGCATTCCTCCACTTCAACCATCCAACTTGAATTCTACTAATAATATCCCAATCTATTTCACCATCGCTTTGAACAATAGACCCAAGATATTGAAAACGTGTATTCTTATTAATGACTTGATCACCCAAAGTCATAATCCCCCACTAGATCTATTATTACTAAAATTTTACGCCATATATTCAGTTTTAGATCTACTCAAACGAAAGCCTTCAGACTCTAAAGATGACCTCCATAATTCAAATTTACCTTCAACTCCCTCTCTAGTGAAAAGTGAAAACCTATTCTCATCAACTCCTAGATGCAATCTCTTCAACCAATTAGATTTAAACAAATTAAGTTTTCTCATAGGCCGTATCCAAAGATTCCAACCATGCAATAAATTTTCATATCTTTCAAGATCCCTTATCAATTATATCTAAATTTTCAATATTGGTTCCTTTAATTTTTAAATTAGTGCAGAATGCAATAAGAATATGGGTTGTATAACCTAAATTAGAATGTAGCTTCTTCATAAATAAGACTGCAGCACCCGAAGGCCAAAAGGCTGTCCAGGAGCAGCACCCAAAGAGCCACAAAGAGGGCCAACAGGCTGTCCAGAAATAGCACCCGAACAGCCACACAGAAAACCGGAAAAGGCAGCCACAAGGGGGGAAGAAACGGGCACCACAGGGAACCGGAACCAGCAACACAGGGAACCAGAACAGGCAGTCACAAGGAACCGGAACAGGCAACCAAGGGAACCTGAACAGGCAGCCGAGGGAACCTGAACAGGCAGCCAAGGGAACCTGAACAGGCAGCCAAGGGGGGAAGGAACCAGCCATGAGAAAAAGGAGCCAGGCGGAGGAACCAAACAGCCACAGGGACCCGAACAGCCAGACCCAAACCAAGACCCATCAACAGCCCAAGAGCCAAAGCACCAAGATAGAAATTTAATTTTTTCTGACCCCCCTTTGCATGCATCAAATTCTCCTCCGGTTGAAAGAGCTCATCCCCTGATGAGATGACTTTAGAATTTTCCTAACGATTTGAAGGCTTCGCATCAGATCTCTTTCCTTGGTATGAAGATATACGTCATTTTGCTCCCATGTTTCATCTTCCATGCTCTTGTTCTGATTTCTAGATGAGGTACTTGAAAAGGTAGGTGCAATGGATTCCATTTTTTTGTTTTTTATAGACTCAAAAAAAATGAAGACTTACAACAACTACGCAAACTAAAACTAACATGACACCAAGACACACTCGACAACCACAAGCTCTGATACCAAATTGATGCAACCAAGAGTTCCCAAAACAAGTAGGAGAACCCCCAGTCACAAGAAGAAACAAAGTAAATACTAAACTTTCTCTCCTTATACTTTATGATAAAACAAGATTACAAGTTAAAAGACCCACTTTTAATAGATAAAGGCTAAACAAGACAAGCATCACAATTATATGCTTAAAACAAAGACCATCTTTATCCTAAAGAAGCTTGTAAAGTTTTTAAAAGAAGAAGGATACAATGGGGTGGACACTTACGGAGAAAAGAAAGAGGTAAGAAGCCAAGACGAAGGAGAGGACAAGCTCGCAAGCTTTCTCAAGAAGGAAGAAGAAGAACGGAACAAACTCGCAAGCTTTTCCAAAGAAGAAAAACCCTCAGGTTTTTTGCTCCAAAAATCTCTCCATAATACCCTCTTTTAATTACCAAAACAACTTATATTTATAGGAGAAATGAGGCAGCAAAACAGACCCTAAAACACTCCAACCAAGTCAATTAAAACAGGGAAAGAGAAGGCCAAAAGGCTGTCCAGGAGCAGCACCCGAAGAGCCACAAAGGAGGCCAGCAGGGTGTCCAGAAACAACACCCGAATAGCCACACAGAAAACCGAAAAAGGCATCCATAAGGGGGGAAGGAACGAACACCACATGGAACCAGAACCAGCAGCCCAGGGAACCGGAGCAGGTAGTCACAAGGAACCGGAACAGGCAGCCAAGGGAACCCGAACAGGCAGCCAAGGGGGGAAGGAACCAGCCACGGGAAAAAGGAGCCAGGCGGAGGAACCGAACAGCCACAGGGACCCGAACAGCCAGGTCCAAACCAAGACCCATCAGTAGCCCAAGAGCCAAAGCACCAAGATAAAAATTTAATTTTTTCTGACCCCCCCCCCCCCCCCCCCCCCTCTTGCATGCATCAACTAATATCAGCCAATTCAGTCTAGACAAGCTATGTATCTCACAGGATTAAACCCAATGAGTCAAATCAAATGACCAAGAAGCTAAACTCATCGTTCTCATGGCTTTCTACACTCATTATCATTCATGTTTGATTTTGATTATCTATGTTCTTTAGTTTAAAATGTTTTTAAATTGTAATAAGATTAAGTATCATTATTTTTCCAACTTTATTATGAAAATTAAATCTGGAGTAATTATTCTTCTTGATATATGCAGGTTATAGTGTATTCCATCTGATTCTACAGCTACCATTTATAACGATAACAATTGAAAATGCTACAAATATTCAAACAATAATATAGAGTACTTTACCTTTATAAGATTCCACAATTTTTTTCAATAGATTGAATTGTTTGTACTTCAATTTTTAGAGAAAATCCTACCACTCCTAATCTTTAGAGGAAAGCCATTCCCACCCCAAATGAGTTGATGTAGTCTCCTATCTATAGTCCAATTGATGATGGAGATGAATAACATTTTATTTATTTAACATTGTTGTAGCCGAGTCCCAAATCCTGGATGATAGAAGTGGAGGGTTGCATTAACTAGTCGAAAGCCAGTATAAAATTTGTCGAACAATCATATCATCATCATCATTCAAATTTTATTTATTAAGAAATATCAATTTTAATATTATATCCAATTTTCATGATAAATATCTTCTAATTACCTAAGAGGTAGTTTAGAATGGTAGTTGTTAGACTATTTAAATAAATAGCCCATACTCATTGTATTACACTTAGATACATAATGTGAAACATGTATATACGTGAAAAGGTTAGAGCAGCTCCAGTGATAGACAAAATCAGAGAGTCTCCTTAGATAGTTTGGACACATAAAACGTCGGTATTCCGATGACCCTGTTAGGAGAGTAGATGTATTAGATTCGGCCTATATTAAAAAAGTTAAAGGTAAACCTAAAAAGACTTGGCTAGAAAGTATTAAAATTTATCTTTTTTATTAGATTTAAATGAGAATTTGACTCTTAATATGACAAAATGGAGAAAAAGTATTCATGTAGTTGAGCCCACGTAGTAGAACGAAGGCTTTTTGTTTCTGTGCTAGCCAATACTCATTGTAAAAAATCATATTATGATGAGTTAATAAAAAAGTCCTGCAACCTTGATTTAGCCTCTCAGTTATCTTGCCTTGAAGATTAAACATTTTAACAACATAATATTCTGTGCAATCTATATAAAGAACATGAGATTCACTATTTTGGTATCTTCTACATCACTTCTTTCGATTGTCTATTATTTTTCATATTTCATTGTGCCAACATACAAGCATGGCATATAAATTTTTGTAGTTAAAAATATGATAAGTCAATTTAAATAAAATGATGTTTATAAGACTATAACTACTCGAAAATTGTATATAACTATTTGAAATAAGAAGAAATAGAAAAAGAAATATATAGCACAATTTTAGACAAAGAAGAAGTCCTTTCCAATATTGAAGGGAACCAAGCAAACCAAAACCTAATATTGGTTTCCTGGAGTTGGTGCTCAATGAAATCCTAAGTCGGTGAAAAATGATGCAAGAGAAAATGACCATGAGCCCTTCCCCCCATTGCATATAGCTGGACTTCACGAAGAAAATTAACCTTAGAGAACAAAAAAGAAGAGGTTATTCCTTACAATAACTTCTAAAGTCGAATAAAAGATTTGTTATATCTTTTATTCTAAAAATAGTTCCATGTACGTTGCAAATAAAGGGTCATCTCCTTCTTAGCAAATTTAAAAGATCAATATCATTTCTCTCTTCCATCAAAACAATTACAAAGATACAAAAATCAAGTTCACATATGCATAGCAAATATAAGCCGTGTCACGGAAATATTAATGTGCTATTAGAGCTAATCTTTCAATGCTAATTCAATCAGCACTGGTAATATTTCACCAATATAAAAGCCTCTGACACACCCACTTAGGTTTATTGGACCATATGTCGTGAGTTGCCACTCACAACTAAGTTATCATAATAACAAAAGCTATGATATAAGAAATTTTAAAAAGAGTTTGTTGATCTAAAAAAGATAGAAAATTATAGCTTTGATTTACATGCATGAATTAAACAAGATAATATAAGAATCAAATAGACCAATATAAAAGCCTCTGACACACCCACTTAGGTTTATTGGATCATATGTCGTGAGTTGCCACTCACAACTAAGTTATCATAATAACAAAAGCTATGATATAAGAAATTTTAAAAAGAGTTTGTTGATCTAAAAAAGATAGAAAATTATAGCTTTGATTTACATACATGAATTAAACAAGATAATATAAGAATCAAATAGACAACTCACCATATGAAGTTCATCAATCACAATAATTCCAACTTCAGAAAGACGACCCTCTTCTAACAACCTATTAATCAAGGAATTGGCTTTCTCGATTGTACAAACGGCTACTGATGTATCTTTGGGAAGTGAGCCACTACCTTGGTTTCCATAGAAGCTACGCACATGCTTGCCAAGAGGCTGAAGTAGTAGTTCCAAATGTTCAGCCTACATGAAATTGTGTAAAACATATTAATGATACTAAAAATCCAATAATTAACAACGAAACAATGAATGAAAGTACCTTTTCTGCACAAATTGATACATAGGGAAGAACAAGAAGAGCCATTTTTCCTGTTGCTATAACTCTCCTCAGCATCAAAATTTCAGCCACAAAACTTTTACCGGCACTGATAAATAGCAAATATTTATAAATGATGCATAAAATTTTCAAAAGAAATACAATTTACCATATATAGCTCTTCCAATTTACAAGGAAGAAATACATAATAACAAGCATAGCCTGGGGAAGCCTGATTTGAGTCAGGTAAGCCTGACTTTAGTTAGGTTAGCCTGGTATGAGTTAACCTAGCCTGACATACAATCCAGTACCATTTGGCATCTGTATAGCAAAGAGAATGATGACTCAACCTACGTTGGTTTGGGTTAGTCTAGGTCGTATTGGAATGTACATTGCTATGAAATAGTTATTTAGATAATACTAAGGATAATATTAAAACTCAAAATAAATTCAAAAGTCTTGAAACACTTTTTTAAAGTTAAGTGGTATTTTATGTATCTAGTAGAATTAACCAGTATTCTATAAAATTTATCCAGCTCATCAGCTTCTTCAATGATCAATGTTCACGTCAATAATAAAAAATGAGAAAATTTTTCTTAAACAACAAATTTTTTATCGACAAAAAACAAATTTCACACACACAAGATCACGAAGCGACGCAAACTTACACGAACAATAAAATTTTACAAAACATATATTTAAATAATAACTAATGGTATATATTTATATTTATTATTGTTGTTGTTATTATTATTATTATAAAAAAATCAAATCAATTTAAATTAAATTATAATTTTAATATATATCAATTTTCTTCTCCCATTCCTCTCCTCATAACTACAACCAGTTCACACATCGCTCATAGCTTCCCACTCACGCTAAAAACTAAACCTACTAAACCCATCCCCTAAGTCTCCCTCTAACTCACGCAAAAACCCCACACTCATGCATAGGACTGAACCTCTCTTCTCCTAATGATCTCCCCCTATACCTCACTCTCCCTCTACGACCTACTCTATTGCACAAAAGACGGGCAACCACCCCTCTCGATGTCTCTAATTCACATGAAACAAGATCGCACAAAACTCCTCCGCTCTCTTAGGCGCGCGTGAACCTTCGCTCCCAATGCTCATCTCCCTATCTTTGTCTCTCTCGTGCGACCCCTCAGACCGACGCCACAAACCCCCTAGCCCGCAAACCCGCTGGATTGCGTAGCCACCGCCACCTCTTCCCCTTTCTTCCTCCTCCTCCGCCTTCTCTTTCTCCTTCTAGGTGTTCTTCTTCCATTTCTCATCCTTCCTCTATTTCTTCTTCCACTACATCTTCTTCACCTTCTACTTCTTCATCTTCGCCCCCATTATCTCTACTCATCCTCTCTCCCCCCTCTCTATCTAGAAAGATAGTAAAAAAATTTTAAAAAAGAAAAAAAATCTAGAAAGGTGAACAACCAAAAAGAACGAATGAGAAAAGAACAGGTATATATATATCTCTCTCTCCTGTGTCAATAAGGAATATTGAAAATCACGTGTTCCATTGATCTTAGATCTGGCTGAAAATAAAGACCGCCTCTGAGATCTGTTGATCTTAGATCCAGCCAGAGTTCTTACCTCCCTCTGTTGATGTTAAATCCGGCCAAAGTTCTTAACTGCCTCCGTTGATCATAAATATGGGTCAAGGGAGAAGAATGCCAAGGGCTATGCACGACAAATGTTCAATGGAGGCTAACAGGCTGGCATCGAATAGCAGTCGTTATAATAACCTTGCAAGTTTGACGTTACTAACACATTCTTAATCCCTCTCGAGTGTGATTGTTGTCACTCAAAAATCGTCGGCATTAAGGCTTGAAAGCCCATGACATAATGCAAAGCAGAATTTTTTATCAAGATTTATATTGAGAATCTTATCAACGACTTTTGATAATGGGTTATTTTGATATTCTTTATATTTAACATGCACTATGTGCAAATAATGCAAGTCATGGGAGCGTTGTTATACTCATCATTTAATAAAACTCACATATCCTAAACTGAATATATTTCATATGTTCACATTATCTCAATTAGCAATACAATTATCACATGTACATACTTTTGCTTTCTCAAATACGGGAGCAAAATCATAACAAGAATAATATTACACAACTAAATGAAAGTCAAATAACTCGATCAATCAAAGTTATCGGCCAAAAGACCCTAATCCAAGCTTGCTACCTCCTATTAGAAGATCCAAGGGTCCTAGTGAAATATTCTCAAACGGGTTGCTTTGCACAAAATATAAGGTTGTATGACACATATTTTAAAATAATCTTAAATTCACAAGGAACACTTGTGCAAGATGCCTAAAACTTAGGTCAATTAGTTACAACTATCCAACATCTCTTAATAAATTTAAGCTAATCCTAACAAAGAATAAGATTACTATGCAAAGCAAGTCATTCAAAATCGGGCTTTCCAAATAAATGTAAGTTCTACCTCAAATAATATTCAAGCAACTCATAAATAGAGCAATAAGCCTCATCCTAATCTAAATTCGGGCATGCCAATGGATATAAGCACCACTTAAATCATATTTAATTGGGTCGTTATAAAAGCCATCAAGCCCATTGAAATGAAATTAAAAATTTTGGGCCTTCCAATAGATATAAGATCTAACCAAATTAAATTCGAGCATTCCAATAGATGTAAGCCCTAACTCTTAGAATATGCAGGTTTTATCGCATTTTTAACATCACTTAAAAAGGAAATCTACAAAAAATTAAAATAAGGACTCAACCAAACAAAAAGAAATTCATATCTCATACGGGAGATGACTCCGAGATAGCAACAAAGTGATCCAAATATTCTCTCCTCATTGGCAGTCGAACTATATTTTTTGCCCAAAATCTTTAGCAAATGAAATTCCGATAATTGATTTGAAAAAATAATTTAAAAAAGAAATAGCTTGTTGCCTGAAAACCAAAAACTAGATGAACCAAAACAGCAGCAATCTAAACTTAAATTGGTAGAATTTGAGCAAGCTGGAGTTCAATGCAAACAATAAAACCTTGTAGATGCACAATACACAAGATTTCTTCTCTCCAGAACACCATCAACACGAAGGCAATCAACCTACAATATTTAACAAGAATAACCATAAGCTTTGGTGCGTAGATCTATCCAACAACATAACTTACATGCATGCTTTTTCAATGTACAGAGCAAATTAAGAAGTGAAGCCGGAGAAATGTAAAAAACTAAAAGCATGCACAACTAACCTAACAAAAAAATGGACGATCCAGCTAGTTTTGTGTGAATAAAAAATTAATAAAAATCTTTACGTCGAATGGCCAGAGATTTTTAAGAAATTTAATGCCAAATTAATAATGCATAGCCAGTAAACAAAGCTATAAATAAAGCAATAGATAAACCAAATATAAGAAGATTAAACCCCCAGGCAAAATAAAAGGTTTCCAGGTGATCAAATATCCCCATTCAGACTGGAAACCTACCTTTTCACGTGAATACAATGGAGTGTAAACAATAGGAATTGCATAATTGTAGAAGAAACAAGTCCTATACTTAGAAAACAGGTGCGCATAGCATTTTCTATAATTTTCAAAATAAAAACTATAAAACCATAAGAATAAATGGATTTGACTAGTCAAACCTCCATTTGCTGCATAATCTCTATTTTTTGCTGTCATGAGTAAAGTAAATGATATAAATATAGCAATTAATGTATAGTAGCAATTAAGGATTTGTTTGGTTCAATTATGGTGTTATTGATATGTTTTATGAAATAAACAACTCTATTCTCGCACAGTTGGGACAAGATGCAATTATAAAACCACTCTATTCTCACAACGTAAATTTCCATCACAAACCAAAACTGTCTTTTCCGAAAAAGATTGGAGAAAAGTTCCACCAAACCATGCCTAAGAGATATTGTCATTATTCAAGAGACAGGACCAAAAGACTGTTAAGCCCTGTATGCCTCCCAAATTTTGCAAAAATGTAACTACCCGATGTGGTATAGAGGAAGGATTGATAAAGGAAAAGTGAATAAACCTGCCAAGGATAAAGTTTTGTAATGCCTTTCTTTGAATATACACCAACAAGTTCAGAAGGGAGCCAACTGCTAAGCTGCAAATAATCCCTCAAAGGGACAACACTAGCTGGTGTGTTGTTTTCTTCATGGTAGGCTTGAGCATTTGACCTGGTTTCCAATACGTCGGCATCTATTCTTTCCTGTAAAGCAGAAATTGAACGAATAGAAGACAAGTCATTGCATGATGGATTAGCTACATTGACCTGACCCAAAGAGACACTTTTCCCCACGATTCCAACAGAATTGGAAGCATCAGGAACTGGTTTATGCAACTTTCCATCCAGCAAATGCACGTTACTTAGGTTCTGATTTGTATCAAAAGCCTTTCTGTATGCTTCACTTTCACAACTCTTATCATGCAATTTTTTATCATTTATGAAATCACCATCTATGAGCCCCGCTCCAGCATTGCTAACAGAATTAGTTCTGTCCAGAAAGCCCGGATCAGAATTCTTGTTGGTATCATTCTCCTCGTGAATAAAATCAAAATGCCTTACTGGCAGAGGTGACACTTCATTCTTTTGAATGACAGCAGGTAGCATTTTAATTTCTTCAGTGAACAACTCTTTAGGCATCATAAAAGAATTTCCTACACCATTTTGAGCTTCTTCCCTGACAATCTCTAGCTTAGAGATATATTCAGAATTCTGATGAGCAACACAAGACAAAGCGTCTTTAACAAAAGTTTTGAGAGACCCATCACTCGTTGAAACTAGTGAATTTGCAAGTAGCCTTTCAACTGGAACAATTAAACCATCAGCAACTTGAATTGCCTCATTCCAAAATTCTTCCCCTGGCGAGAACCGGGAACTTCTTGAGGCCGATTTAGGGGTTTCAACAGATGAAGCAAGCGCATTAAGCCCACCCTTTATTAACTTTAAATCAGGTGTTTTACTGCATCTTATTGAGCTAACACGAGAAGTATCATCCATGTTAATTTCTTTGCGATCATTACATCCTGACTCCTGCACAAGTTTTACCACATCGAAGGTTACAAGGGCGAAGAAGGAAAAAAATGAAATAAAGTACTTACCTTTGCAATCATTACCTCAGAATCATTCTTACTTGTATCTGGTCTTGCATCAAATATATCTGTGATGCACTGCTTTTTACTGCAGGTGGACAAAAAAAATGAACTGCCATCTCTTTTTTTTCCTTTAGCCTCACTTGTCTCCGGTAATGCTGATTGAAGATCACTTATCAAACAAAATTTGACATATTCAGGGTTAATTTTTAAGAAAACCATAAGTTACTAATATTTTATGTAACTATAACCAAGTATATCTCATAATCTACAAACAATGCGAATAGTGGTCGCACTAAATGCAGCGTTAATTTATCATAGATGCAAAAACATATAAGAATTACCTGCAATACAAAGAGAGAAAATCATTTGCAAACTTTTTGAGCTCCAAATTACCTCCAACTGATTCGGAACCCCCTTCCTCTTTAGAAGGAGCATCTGCACTGTTAACATCACGGGTAATCAAAGTTTCAAAAAGAGCTCCTTTTTTATCATTACAAAGACCCTCATCTTTCCTTGAGTCGCCTGTAGACTCCGGAGAGGACAAAGAATATTTCTTCGCGATGCCAGAACCCAGACCAATCTCCAATGTCAAATTCCTCTTGACCGAACCGGGACGGGAAGAAGCATTTTCAGCGTCAGGGTGAGTGTTTGCATCCGGAGATTTAACCAAATATCGCACTAGAGTGCCCTTGGGAGACCCGGAAAACGAGGTTTTTGGACCTTTCTCAGATTGTTTTTTCTTGGAGGCGAAGAACTGTTTGATTTTGGATGACAAAAAACGAATAAAAACAGGATGGATTTCGCGAATAAGACGTGCTTTGGTGAAAAAGAAGGGAAGTTTGTGAGAGAAGATGAAAGACCTGATTAATTCGGGCTCGAGGAGAGCCCGAGGACATCATCGAGGGGGAGGAAAGCAGCTGGCTTCGATGACAGACGAAGACGATGCAAGCTTCTACGTTGAATGCGTGAGAAAATACACGGTGAAATGTTGCTGCGCTCCGACCGCCATTCTTTTGAACAAACGAAGCCGCGCTGCGAGCTTCAAAACAGGAACAGGGGCCTAATCGGCTGTTTTTGTTAGGGTTATTTGAATACATTTTGCTTTTTTTTATAAATAATGAATTAATTTAAGAAATTATAAATAGCTATAATGATTAACCATATTTGACAAATAATGACAAGCTTTCTTTTCAAATGGATGTCTTAAAAGGCCTGATATCATTATTAGAGTTTAATATACAAGTTTAACTTTGTTAGTTTGATAATTTTATATTTGCAAATTAAAATTTAAGTCACTCTATACCAATAAATATTTATTATTCAGGGTATATATATTAGAATTTAAAAAAAAACCATGACATGTATGCCAAGATTGGTTCTACTTAATTGTGAAATAATATAAATTGTATCCCTTTATTATGACCTTCTAAACCTATTATTTAAAGATCAAATTAAGGGTCATTTTATAAAAATAATATGCAAGAGTATTTATATTTATTTGAAGCAAATATTAAATATGTATAACAATTTCAAATCGATCGTTGACTATCATAATATGAACAATCACTCTAATGCTATCATGCATGCTCGATAGATCATATGGTAACATAATATCATATTTTTATCGGTCTCGTTATGCAATCACATGTCGCATGTAAAGTGTTGATTTATCCTTATTAGAACATATCAACATTAAGGCCCAAAGTTACCATATTCATTGTATCAATCAAAGCATGCCCATCAACTTGTCCTTCTACATGGAATCTTCATGTGCAAAAGCTTACTAGTAGGTATCCTTTCCATAACCAATCATCCCATCACATTTATACTTGTATTTGTATTCATATGGCATCATCATAATTCTTATGTCTCATATAGATTATATGGCACATTTGGCACATCATGTAACATGTAAAATGCCATAAACATGGATGTGTGTGCAATCATACATGCACCACATGGAGTTCATGAGAATTACGTCTAACATAAATTTATGTGTTGCACATATGAAACATGTATAATCATTTCTACAACAACAAAATCAAATTTAGTATTTTCATGCTAATATCAATTTTACTTATCTGTAAAATAAGACGGATTACGACCCTTTGTTATAAAGTTTTAAATATATTATCATTTTTTCATGGAAGGATCAAACTAAGGGGATTTCTATACAAATGATACATAAGATTATTGTTATTAATCCAATACAATTATTGTATAAATATCACAATTGCAATCACTTAGGCGATCAACCCAATGCCAATTTGTAGTCACTCTGGTATTCATTAGTGTGCTCATTAACTGATATGGTACATAAATATTAGTGCACTCATTGATCAAATCATGCCCACTCATATTACATGCATGTTATCTTCTTATCATTATCAGATAATATCAATATTAGGGCCAACACCTATCATATTCATTGTGTTAATAAAGACAAGCCATAGGTATCATTTCCATAGCCAATCATTTTCACACATATATACATGTGCTTGCATTCACATAACAAAGTCATTCCAACGCTTTTGCATATCATATGGCATATCATGTAATATTGAACATATCAAATTTATGGATGTGTGTAATATTGAACATAGAGTCCATGAGAATCATGTCCCTCATAAAATTATTTATGCACTATATGTAAAAAGAGTGTATATAATAACATAGGATCACATTCATATATAGCATGTAAGATTGTATGGGGAATATCATAGAGTATCTATGCATACATATAAGAAGCCTCACAAAATGAAGCATAATGCATGTCTTGCATACAAGATCATGTAGGTCATATTTGGAATCTCTTGTAATATAATCAATATCCATGCCTATATCATTCTCACCATTACGCAGAAAGAGATAAAATAAATAGATCAATCACAAAAAGAACACATAAAACACATTATTCTCTTGTCAAAATGGATGGAAATACCTCTCTCTCTCTCTCTCTCTCTCTCTCTCTCTCTCTCTCTCTATATATATATATATATATATATATATATATATATATATATATATATATATATATATATATATATATATATATATATATATATATATATATATATATATATATATAATTCTCCTCAAATGACAATAAAAGTTCAAATGGCTAGCCAACATAAAGTTAATAAAGGGATAAGACTTAAAGAAGAATTGGAGGAAGAAAAGTTTGATGAGTGATTACTATTAGTTTTAATATAGTGATCTAAAAATTTAAGTTTATGGAATGTATCCAGATATGGCAAAACATAACCTAAAAACAATAATCAAATGTCACCATATAATTTAGATGGACTTCACAATTATATTAGTATTGCATCTTTGTTCAATGAATCTTACATATATATATTGTTGTCAATTATACACACAATTGGAGACAACACATATGATTATCTAGAGATCAAAATCATCCGTAAAATACTATGGCATGCATATGGTCATCATATCAATACAATAGTCATATATATGGTATTAGTGTTAGAAAAGAATATCCATACAATATGAGTGTGGGCTAGGCTATTGTATAGGTAGGTAACAAAATCTCTCAACCTTTGCAAAATTCTAATATTTACATTTTCGTCAATGCACAGAGTAAATAAAATTAAGTTTGTGCAAAACTTCCCCATCTCTAACTGTTTCTCTCATGTCAACTGATCAATTCCATTTTTTTTTTCTTCCAATAAACTTACACCATAAGAATTCACTTGTTCCTAAGTTCTCTCACATGGAAATGTAGTATACTTTCAAGTTCTTATTTTTAACTTAGATAAAAATCTACTTCAATATATGTATTTGATACTTTGTTCATACTATTTGTCACCTACTTCATCAAAGAAGATAAGAGGAGCACATCAAGGATCACATTCACATGCAATGGCAGTTACAATATGCATGCACTTTTTCCAACTTTATCAATGATATCAAATAATACAACATATCCTAGATTTAGTTTTCCTCTTTTGTCAAACCTTGGTAATGCTTTCATGGTCTAACATATACAAATATCAAGTCTTCCTATTTAATTTTAATAGCTGATGTTTGAGATCAATGCTTTTTTTTTTTATTTAACTTATGTTTATTTTAATTTCTCTAAAAATTTTGAACTTTCAAAAGCACATCCATAAGCTTTGCTCCCAATCACTATGGGAAAAAAATAATTAATCCGGATGGATTTTATCAATTGAATTAATTTATAATACTAATAGCTTTCTAGCAAGCAATTTGATGGTATACGTTATCATTAGAACTCCATCAGTTTTTTATCAACGAATAGTTGGTGGATAATATGCCTCTATAACCACATCTTTGACAAATTTATGCAAGCAAATCTATAAAAAATATACTTGTCACCAAAGAATTTTATATGTTAAAATTTCATTAGTAACATGAATAAATAGAATAAAATTTCAGTAGTTGTAGAGCTTGTTAAACACATTTTTTAATTAAAATGTGCAATATATCTTTAAGATCACAATTAAAACATTTTTAATAGGGAACAAGTCACCTATGTGGTGAGTGACCAGGCTCAAATTTTTCCTTCATCCAATGGGTTGCTATAGTGGTGCTTATAGATTGAGTTTCAGTGGGTCAAAATTAAAATAGTTGTAATTTATTTGTTGTTCATTCAAAAAATTAATTTTCTTTTACTTATATATGCATTTTATGTATAATAATAGTGTAAATTTGTTTAAAATTTGTTATATGCAAAATACATTTTGGTTTCATGCGAATTTTTATGATTATAGAATGACAAATATGTATTATTTGGCCTTATATTTTTATCTAACAAGTTCATTTGCCATCAAAAAATTTCATGATATACTTTCATTATAATTCTCAAAGAACTTGTACAATTAATATAAATAATTTTTAATTTCATGTATACCAATTTCATCTTAACTTTTATGAGTGTTATCATTAAAGCATTTGACTACTATGAGTTATGTAAGAAGCACATGTAACGTCCTAAGATTAAAATTTGGAAGAATTATCTAATATAAACTACTAGTTAATCTACTAGAGATACTAATATCATTTCAATTGATAGAAACTTGCAGAAGCAATTATAAATTCTTTTCTATCATTAAAATTCTCAAAATTCATATACAACAGCCAGAAGATCAAGCAATATATCATTCTATCTTTTTTAACCCGACTTTATTAGAATAAGCAAAAATGTAGAAAATAAAATAAAACATAAAAATCATCATTAATCTCACTCCACTGGATCCTGACCCATTCCTAAAAATATATAAAAATTATGGTGTGAGCTAACAGTTCGGTATGTTACCAGAACATACAATTGTAGTCAATGCATGACAATAGAAAGTAATATGTATGTTATCATTCAATCAATATCACCATGAACATGTAACTAAAAAAGTATGTAGCATTCAATGTGAACCTTAACATATCATATGAGCAATGAAAATCAATGTAAGTGATGTAATTCATAATTAATGATCAATAGTCATATGAAGGTTCAGTAGATTATATCGTTTCCTATACCCATCAGTTACAAGGCAATTTATATTTTATTTTAAATAAATTGGTACATCTCTCATTGATTAAATATTCATTATACGTACTGCATCTATCTTATGCAAGTATATCATATGCATATACATCATTATTCCTATCTAATGCAATATATCAAGTATTAGTTTTATTAAGCATATGAACCTAATCTGTAGTATCATATGTTGGTATGTGTATGCGTGTCGTATAATATCAATATCATGTATGCCCTGTTGTTGACCTCATTTTTGTATGAGGTCAGTAGGACCAATCCAGACCTTAGGATCATTTTAATCACTAAGATCAATCTGATCTTAGATCAATCCAGACTTTAATATCAATCCAGATTTAAATCAATCTTAATCTCATATTAATTTTAAACTCAATTCAATCAAACTCCAGGTTAATCTAAACTCTAGGATCCTCCTAGACTCCAGACCTTAGGATCTACTCTAGACCCTAGGATTCTGCCAGACTTCAGACTCTAGGATCAATTTAGACCCTAGATCAAATCCAAAACCATAGGATCTTCATAGAATTCAGACTTTAGGATCTACTCTAGATCCTAAGACTCTTCTAGACCCTAGAACCTAGGACTTCTTAGATTCTAGAGACCTCCTAGATCCTAGACCTTAGGATTCTTCCAGACTTCAGGTCCTAGAATCCACCCATGTCCTTAATCTACCCAGACTTTAGGATTTTCCTAGACTTTAGTCCCTAGGATCTACTCTAGACCCTAGGATTCCTTTAAGCTAATATAGACCCTAGGATCCACTCTAAGCCCTAAGATTCCTCTAGATTAATCCAAATTTCAATTCAATCTAGACTTAATTCAAATCCAGACATTCAAACCCAAAATCTAGATTAAATCTAGATTTCCATACTCAAATCCAAGGCCAAAGGTCTAAGTCCTAAAAATCTTTTCCAGCAAATCATTAAACACTTCAAAACCCTATCTAATGACCTCTAATTCAGAGTCTGTCAGTTGCATACTGATGTGACATGTCTCTAAAGGCAACTCTCCAAATTTGAGCTCATTCTGAGATCTCTAACCCCAGAAATTGAGTTAAAATCCAAATGTTGTAAAACCTTCAAATATTTACGGCCTATGCCACTAGACCTATCAACCAGTGGGTTTTGATCTTAGAGCTTTCCCCAAAGCCTCCAATCACTTCTAGATCCTTAATCCTGACCTCTTGAGCATTAAACTGCATTATTTTGGACCCACTTTAACCCCTAGTTGACCAGGGGTCAAAATGACCAAAATACCCCTTAGGGGTTCAAATACACATTTCAAATCAAATGACCTCCAAATTGCTTAGAACCACTTCCAACAATTTTCAAATGTCAAACCAAACTTGTTGGACCCAAAATCAGTCCTTAGGTCAATCTGGTTGACCAAGTCAACCCAGGTTGACCAAACAGGCCTTTTAGGGTTCAAATAGGTCATTTTGACCAAATGACCCCCTCATACCTTGAGACTACCACTAGTAGACTCAGAATATTATTTTAAACTAGTTGGACCCAATCCTTGGCCCTGGATCAACTTAGTTGACCAAGTCAATCTAGTTGACCCATTAGGCCCATTAAGGGCCTAAACAAGTCATTTGATCCAAATGACCCATTTAAACCCTGAAATCACCTCCACCAGATCTCTATTGTCATTTCAAACCTGTTAAACTTGGACCCACCCCTTGGTTCAACCTGGTTGACCAAGTCAACCTAGGTTGACTCAGGTGTTCCTTAAGGGTATAAATGGGTTATTCCAACCCATTTGATCAAATCAAATCCTTTAAGTTCTCAAATCCATTTCAAAATATGATTCAAATCCATTCAAAATAACTTGAGCCCTATCAATGTGGATTGGACCAAGTTAACTCTTTGGACTTGGTCAAAACTTCCACATTTTAATCATTTTAATCCTCACTTCAAGCCTAAGCCAATCAAGCTATTCAAACATTTAAAACTATCCAACTACTTGCCTTGGACATCATCAAACTATTATGAGTTAAATCATGTTTGATTTGACTTAGCCAATTCATAAGACTTGGTCAAATCTCCATGTTTAAGTCAAACCATCAAGTAAATCCAATCAAAACCCTATCAAACCCTAAATATTACATTCAAGCAGCTCCTCAATTCAACTCAAGTGCCACCTCAGCATTCAATGACCCATTGATTGGTCAAATGGTCAATGAGTGGTTAAATAGCCTTCTAGGTGGTCAAATGTGTCCTAAACATTTATTTCTTCCCATTTGAAATCATTCCAGCTATCTAAATACATTCCAGAAGTTTCTTAAGTCTAATTTAAACCTCACTTAAACTTTAATTTGATCCTAATTAACCCCTAATCATCTCATGTGCTCCAAAGGACAAGAGGCCTTTCCATCTCACTTGTCATTGGTGTCCTTTGATTCCCTGCTACTTCAGCCGTCTAGGGACACATGACAAGTATCAAGGAGGTTATCCATTCGATCCTAGCCATCCAAATGGAGTTGGGGCACTTCAATTGAGAAAAAGACTCAAATAGACTCTCATTTTATCCTATTCACTCTCTCTCCACATTCAAGCTCTCCAGCTGAGCTCTATACTCACTGAAGCCTTTAAGCCCTCCCTCCATATTTTCCAACATTAATCCAGCTATTTAGAGTTGCCGGCGACGTGCTTTCCGGCAAGCCCAAGCCAACGTCCGTCCAACCCAAAGATCACATGATTGGGAGCTTATCGGACCACAATTTCAAGAGGGAAAAGAATCGTGGACAGTCAACAAGGTCAGAGCATCCTTGATCATCCAAATCCATTGATTATGTGAGGTATAATCCTAAACCCTAGCTTAGGACACCTAGGCTTATTTAGCTTTTTATAAAGCAGCTTTTAATCCAAACAATTATTTCCCCATAAATTTTGTTCATATATTCTTAGTATGTTTAAAATTTCATCAAAAAATATTGATCCGATCGAGAGAAAATTCAAAAAAATGGGTTATAAGGCTTCGATTCAGCTGTTTATTCACTGTACAGGTTCTGGACCGTTGATCTTATGATCAACGGTCCAGATTTGGCTGTCTCGCAGTTCTAGCTAATTGTGGATCCAATCCCGCTGTCAGCTCTTACGTTCAGCAGCATCTAGGCCGTCTGTTTCATAGCACAGGCGATCCAACGGGCGTTGCAAGTCTGCTAACGTGGATTAGTGAAGCACGTGGGCCCGCCGTCGTCTTTTTGTATTAAATGCTGATGATTGCCGGTGGCGCAATCATTAGCATTTAATGCCGCCGCCGGCCGCGTTTTGGGAGAACCAACCAGAGGCTGCCACGTGGCACCGACGCATTTTTTTAAATTTTATTTTATTAAACTTTAATTATTTTTAATTATATTTTAATTAACAGAAATCAAATGATTAATTAAAAATTAATTTTAAACCTAAAATTAATATATTACATATATTATAATTTTTAAGAAAAATAAATAAATGATTTAATTTAAAACTATTATTAATATAAAATATTTTAAATATTTTAAATATGAATTTTTAATTATCCTCGTTATTTTAATAATTAAATAATTAATTAATATTTGATTAATTCAATATTAAATCACTAAATTAAAATTAAAATTTTTCATTTCAAAATATTTAATGATTGAAGAATTGTTTTAAAATATTATTATTTTGAAACTAAATTGATTTAAAATATGTTTTATATTTTAATTAATTAAATATTTAAATACCAATTAGTATTTAATTAAAATTAAATAATTTAAAATTTCAAATAAATTTTTTTTAATTAACTTAATTCTAAAGTTCCAGAAAGATTGAAAATTTATTTTAATTTAATTTAAGATTTATTTTAAATGTTAATTAATTTTAAATTAATTTAAATACATTAATTAACCTTAAAGTTTAAGAATTCAAATAAAATTTAATTTAAATCATAAAAATATAAATAAAATCTCAAAATTTTCAGAATTTTAAATATTTTAATTTAAAATTAACTTCAAGATTTAAACATCTATTTATTTTAAATAATTTGAATTACTTTAATATTTTCAATATTTAATTAATATTTTTAAATATTTTCAAAGAAAATTATTTTTAAATTATTTTAAAAAATTAGAGGATCTCTCATTAATATGTTAAACTTATTTTGAAAATACTTTTAATTTTTTTAATTTAAAACTTATATTTATGTATAGGTTTATATTTATATACATATATATTTTAAAATTATTTTGAAATTATATAAGTTTTAAATCTTTAAAATTTGAGAGATCCCTTGAAATTTTAAACATAGCTTGAGCATGTGAACAGAATTAGTGGGGAATGGTTATTAATCAAGAACAATTAGTTTTGCTAATTGTTTATTGATTAAGTTTCTTAATTAATTAACCTTTCTTTAAGCTTGCATGTATAGGGTGCACACACCATTTAGCTTAGGCTCTCTTAGTATTAGGATTTGTTTGTGATTGTGTATGTTTGCATATGCTTGTTTAAGGGTTAGTAAAACCTTGATTTGAACCCACTCAAACCTAGTGTCATTAAGGACAATAATTAAGGATTCGATTAGAAAATTTAAAAAAATTATAAAATTAGGATCCATCTCCTTTTGACTTGAAACTTTAAACACTTGAACTTAGTGACATTCTCAGCCCTAGGAAAATTCCTCACTGAATTTTGAAGTCATTAAGCCTCTTAATTAATTTAATTAAGTTTAAACCTTAATTAAACATTAAAACCTTCCAAAAAATGTATTAAATCAATTTTAAATCCAAAAATTAAGAATAAGACCTCTAACTGACCAGATTTAAAACCTCAATCAATGAAAAATAAAAGCCTATTGATTGGACTTAAAAATCAATTTTAATTTAATTTTAAGTGAAATTTAATATTTAATTAATTTAATTAAGTAAAAATAATTAAAAAATTTCAAAAATCTCTTAAACACTTGATAATCCATCCTTAGACCATTCCTGATCTTTGGAGGCGATTTCAAGAAGTTGGGAGGTCATTTGAAGTCAAATCATCAAAAGCCTTCTAATTAAACAAATTAAATAATTCAAATAAATTGTCAAACTTCAAAAATTCATAACTAATTCAAATAAACTCCAAATTAAGCAAACTCAAAGGCATTAAACTCACATTAATGTCTAATATTTATTAAAAATATCAAGATTTCAGAAATCAAACAAATTTAAAAAAATCAACTTTTGGTCAAACTTAGTTCAAAATCAAGTCAAAACTTCAAACCTTCATAATAAAATCTAAAAAAATCCAATTTCAGCGTGCTTATAGTCTAACTGATCGTATTAAGGTCTAATATTTTAATAAAATATTAACATTCCAGAAAATACTTTTAATCAAAATATTATTTTTTAAACCCTTAATTAAACCATTAAAATAATCCGGAAAATTCCAATATTCAACAAATCATTAAAAATTCCAGAAAATCTTAATTCAACATTGAAACCAACAACCAATCAATTTGAATAAAATTTAATTAACTTTCAAACTTAATCAAACTCAAATCACTTAATTATACCGGGTACCACTACATAACCCAGGCCTACAAGGCTATTAAGTTAGCCCCAAGGAAGGTGAAATAAACTTGACGGCCTCAATGTAAAACAAAGGTGGTATCTAACAAATAATTAAAATTAATTTTAAAATTAATTTCAAATCATTAAAATTTAAATTCAAATTAAAACCTCCCTCAAATCTTTCAACCAACCATAATATTAAACAACTTTAACCAATTGCCATGTTTAGGACATATCAAAGCCACACAGCCTCCTACACACACTGTAGATGGTTTGCTAGGACAACCAACTCTAGTTTTAGGCTAGGTCGATGTTTACTTTTCTACTACTTGCGTGTGCCAGATTTTCCGTACTTTTCATTATATGCTCGTTGTTAGATTTAAGTAATTGATGTGATTGTTTATTTAATTTCTGCACTCTATGATGTGATTGATTGTACGTTAAATCTACCCCTAGGTTAGAGATGATTTGTACTAATTCAATCTTATGTAGGTGGCCATGCTCGCATAGGGCATTTAAAATTAAAGGGGGCAAATAATTAAGCTTTAAAAATTAACAATGGTTTCTACATGTGCTTTAGAATACGCTTAAGACCCCCTTTAAAATTAAAAGAGCATGGCCAAGTGTGGTTGTGTTTGAGCATTTAAATTTCAAAAATATTAACTGCTTGGGATGTTTATATAACTGCTGATTATTAGGAAAATCCTACAGGTCGTTGAGTCTAGATTTTTTAATTTTGATTAATGTAATTTGATTTGAACTTGAGTTGTAATGTTAAGTGATTTGAGATGGAATAATAGTGATCCAAACTGGATTCCAAGGAGAAAAGTGACATCCCTTAGGGGAGAGTACCTCTTCACTTTGAAATACAGTTTAGGATACTTTTCAAGTATCCAAAGAGAAAAGATAACACCCTTATCCAATGGGAGTTTCTTTTTATTTGGATATCCGGACCCGATGATCCAAGGAGTTCCAAGAAGGCGAAGAAGTGAAGAACAAGAAGACCCATTCTCAAAGTCACTTGAGTCTTAGGATTAGAATCCAGGTTGTAGTCAGTGGTACCCGACCACTTTACTTTTCCTACAGACCATGGGTTGTAATATTAAAAGGCACTTGCCTATGAACTTTCAATTTGAGTATTATATTTAATTAATTTGATTAATTATTGATGTGTTTAATTGTGATTAGGGATTTTCCTGCTTTTTATAGTTTTTGGGCGATCTTGTATGTCGTATTTGATTTAGCTTGGAATCCGATCGGAGGCTCGTGAGGACACTTTTAAAACTATTTCTACTTAAACAAAATTTAAAATATTTAGGCTCAGATAAAAACTCTAACGCCTTTAAGACGTAAGCCCGGACTCGCTAGGGGTTTTTATGCATTCATATTGACTTTTCTTTTCCATGTTAGGCACCTCCCTGCCTGCAGGTTTTGACAGACCACCTGACCTATTTGGGTGCAGTTCTGTCCAAGGGGACGTTGTGCAATCTCTAGAATAAATTTTTTTTAAGCCTGATTTTAAAACTGCTTCATTTTAATTTTAAGCATTTAATCGAGTTAACTAGCATGCATTGCATTAGTAATGAATTAAAATTGAGTCTAATTCTTAATTGCATTTCTAACTTAAGCATTTCACCCAACATATGTCAAGGGGTCAATTAGGAATCTGCTCTAGATATCGACCCAACTCCTTAAACCCAATCTTAAATAATGTCTTTAACCACTCTATATTTAAATACTTGACTCATGATTTTGAAGCGTTTAGGTGGTTTAGTTGGCTCCCCAATCCAGGCCAGGATAAGTCTAGATTTGTATTGCATTAGCTAGGTTCTGGGTCACTGATTTTCAGTACCCACTTTAGACTTAGGTTCTGAGACAGATTTTTAATCTTAAGACCTTAACCTCCGGGAATCTAATTCCCACTTTCTAATAAAATTGATCATTTAAATATTAAATCTCTTTCTATCAAATTCAAGCCCAACACTTAAGATAGGTTCGGGTGTTTCTGAAGTAATTCAAAATCTTAAAACATCTCCTACCCTTCTTCCTTTGACTCCAGAAATAAGTGTTCAACCTTGAACCAATCCCTGTTGAAATTTTAGTCCCTACCTCATTTGACATCAAACTTTGAAAATCTTAATTAAAATTTGTATCGCTATTTTAATCAAGAGTTTTCGTAAGAAATTTTCAATTTTCTATGATGTAATTAACTACGAGGGCTTGCGCTCATAGGAGATTTAGAAACTCAAACCTGATTTTCAAAATCAAGCTTTCAAAACCCTTAATTAATTACCTTTGGGAAATCAAACAAAAAATGACGATCGTTATCGTCATATTCGAGTAATTAACAATGTATTTTCTTCCTTTGGGATGATATATCATTTATTGATATAACTTTGAATATGAAATCAATGATAATTTATCTAGATTATCGTAGCCAGATATTTGATTGAACTTCATTTTGATCCTTTAGGATCATATGTAGTTCCCTCCTGAATCTAGCTACGACATTCAGGATCAGATTTGTAATTTTAAATTCGAACCATTATGAGATTTTATCTCTACCTTTCGAGGTAGTATATTATCACTAATGGATGTTCGATTTTAGAGTTAAAATTTAAATATCAATCTTAGATTATTCCCAAAGAAAATTAAACCTTTTTAAAAACATATTTTTCAATCAAACACCTGCTATCTATCTTCTCAGCCATATCATATGTATATATCAGTCATTTCCTGCATCATATACATATCATATCATATCATATCACTTAGACAAATTATCACGTAAACTCATGTCATATTCATATGCAAACAAGATAGGAAACCATGTTACCTATGAAGTATTTTCTTTTCTTGTATCTCGTTCTGCAGGCCAACCCTAAAGGAACCAGTATAAATCATATAAGTCATGTTACTAGGAATCAGTCTCATATCACATGTTATAAGTCAGATAACTTTTATATAAGAAGTTGTCACTTCATGTCTATCAGCATATCATGCCACATCAATCAGTGTCCTTATACTTTCATTTCCAAATCACTTAGGATTACAATGTAATTAAAGAAAAGCCCATCAGTCCACCCTCTTATACAGGATAATATAAATCCAACAAAATTGAATCAGACAATAATTTTCAATCAGCCTTTCTTGGCTTTACTCACATGTCATATTATATAGATTATAATAATAAACATCATTATATACCCAATGTAATTATCACTATACTCATTAGTAGGCCTGTAATATACAAAAAAAATGCATGCTTGACTAAATGATTAGTAAGTGTATGCATGTCGTACAATTCATATCGAAATGCAGTATACACACTTCTAATTAATTTATACTTTACATTATACTACTTATTTTAATTAAAATGATGGATAAACAAAATTATGAAATGAAATTTCAATATTTACCGGTCAAAATGCTCGGGGTTGTAATATATACTACATATCAAAAATTAAATGGTGGAAATCATTAAAACTAGATAAATTCTATTTTTCTATCAATTTTAGGAGGGAGAAAAAAATAGTTAAAACACAAAATCATTGAAAATAGAGAGAAGGTTAGGGTTGCCTACCACAATTGGAACATTTTTCCCAACTGGAGCGATGAAAGATACTAGCCCGAACCCCGCATTCTCTCTCATCTTTTCTCTCCCTTTCTCTCTTCTCTCACATAACTATGTGAAGGAATAGGGAAGGGGGGAGGGGTGGTTATGGTTTAACAAAATGGTTCTAGATATTTTTATTTTAAAAAATAAAATTTCATACCTAGCATCACATCATTCTAGACTTTGTGTCGCAACTCTTCCCACTAGAGAGCCCAGCTCCGCAGCGCCCAACCCCATTAGCACAGTGTTAGTTCATTTTCCAAAAATCTTCTAGAGAGCTAAATGTCATTGTGCTACCCACCCGATGTCGTGGTGCTCAACTAGCCAAATTCCTGGAAACTAGGACAATTTAATGAAAGGTTATTATAGCTTGATTGAGATACTAAAAATTTGTATAAGAATTTAGAAAATGTCTTCTAGTGAAGGAGATGAGCACATGAGAATCCATAAAATCTATTCTCTAAGAAGAAGAAGTCATATTCCATTGCACCACCACCATCACCAACAATATCACAACTCACACTCTAACAACCATGTCATCCACTCCACCCACCACTACCACCCATACCACACCACCAATTCCTATTTCATCAATCTATCAATCCAAATAAGTTGCACATATCCCATCATTCCATTCATATTCTTCTTTCCATTACCACCATAAGCATGATTACACACATATATCATCCTCCTTTTCTTGGCCAATCTACTACCCCATGCCATCTCATTAGGTTAGCATGTCTAGTTATCATAAACTAATACCACTTATTACCCCACCCACATCTCACATGATCAAATTCATCCAGGAACTACAACAAAGGAGTGTGTAACTAATACACCTATGCATTAATACAAAGGATATTTTGAGTTTAACGGTGACATGTAATACCTCATTTTGATTTTATTTATGTGATTATTTATTTTTTATTAAGATTCATTTCCAGGTTTAAACCACTCAAACAACTAACTCATAAGATGAAAGATGCTATAAAGAGCAAGTTTTATCCTCCTTAATAAGTTTAGGGTATAGGGTCTAAAGGAAATTTATGGTGAAGAAAACAACTTACGCCTTTCGCCAGTTCGCCTTCTACAGTCTGCGTTGTTCACCTTCTACAGTTCGCCTCCTGCACGCTGCTCACCTTCTGTGGCCCGCCTTCCGCACGCTGCTTGTATGTTCTCCTTCCACAGTCAGCCTTGCTCATGTTGCTCGAATGTTCACCTTCTGTGGTCCTCCCTTTCGCACGCAGTTTATCTTTCACTCGTTGTTCTCCTTTCCCATATGCTTAATTGAGTAGCTCAATGAGAAAATGAGCCGAGCGTCGATTCAATCGAACTCGAGCCCAAAACTCGATAAGCTCAACTCACAAGCTCATTAATGAGCTGAGCTATAACAGGCTCGCGAGTCAACTTGACTCGTTTGCACCCCTACTCTGGACTAGGAGATTTATGGAAGAGAGGGATTGAGTTAGAAATAGTACAGAGTAAAGAAAATTTAGGGGAAATATTTTTCAAATTCAATTCATAATTTGATAATAATTACAAGCATTTGCACACCTATTTATAAAAAGTACAATTATGTTAAATTCAGATAATTGGAGAGGGAAAAGACTTAGTTTTATTACACAAAATTATCCCTATTTATAGATCTATACAAGATATCCTAGTAAGGAAACAAATAATTAGAGAATAATGTATAATTATACTAATATAAACCTTCCTAAATCAGCCACCAAAATAGGGAAGTAGATTGACGTAATCCAGATGAGCCTCCCACTGATCCCTATGCTGATCGTGGGATCAAGGGCTAAGAGATAGCTGAGATATAACAACGTGATCCAGGTGAACCTCCCACAGATCCATATGCTGGCTATGGGATCAAGGGCCAAAGGACGATTGAGATTTTAACACTCCCCCTTGAGCTGGGTAATATAGATCTGTCATTCCCAGCTTGGTAATTAGTCCAAGAAAAGTAGAGTTATCAAGTCCCTTGGTGCATCATAGAGTCCTCCATTTAGTCAAACCTTTGGGAGGAATTAGCTTCAGACATTACTACGGTAAATGATAGCGATGAAGGCGATATCAATCAAGCTTGTAAGGTGCAGGGCAGTCATGAAGGCTGCATTGAATAGTAGCCCTCAAGATACCAAAAATGGCAATAAAGGCTGGTGGTGGGATAGTAGGGAATGTGGATTAATTATCCTTTGGGTATGTTTCCTTCTTGGTTCTCAAGGGAAGGTCGGCAATGAAGGCGTGACAATATAAAGAAAAAAACATTTTTAGGGTTGCATCTAGCTTCAAGGGTAACAGCAAAAAAAAGGTCTCAGGTGGCTCAGCACTCGGCACGCAGATCTCCTCTCGCTTGATTGAGCCAGCCTTTGGCCTAATGCAAATTAGTCACTCGGCTCCACCGGAACAGACTCCTGTTTGATCAGACCCGGGAAGTGAAGACAAAGCTTTTGGTTAGATGTAGATAACGGATTGCCCGGCTCAACACTAGCACACGCAAAAGTCTCAGGCTCAGGTCCCTTGCACGATTGTTCTGCTCAATTGACTCCCAGGTCACACGAACTGCTTGGTTCACTCAGCTTCACGTTCACAAGGAGTCACTCGATCCTTCTTGCTCCCTCGCTCGGTCCTCTTCTTCACTTGGTTCAGTCCCCAATCCATTCGAGAGACTCATGTCTCCACTTCTTATAGTTGCATGCACGAAATAGAGGGCACGAACAGTTTGGACCACTCAACTCTTATTCGATCTCCCATGGAAACGAAGGCCGCTGACTACTCTTTGCTTCCTTCGATTCATATATCCCAATGATTCTAGCAATGAAGGCCGATGGAAGGACTAGTATTCCTCAAAATTTCTACAATGAAGGCCGGTGGAAGGACCAGTATTCCTTTAAATTCTAACAATGAAGGCCAGTGGAAGGCCCAATATTCCTCAAATTCTGGCAATGAAGGCCGTTGGTTGGTACCTATATTTCTCAAAATTTTGGAGATAAAGGCCAGTTGTGGGAACCTGTATTCCTCGTATTTCTGACAATGAAGGTTGGTTGCTCCTCTCTGCTTCCTTTGATTCAAGTCTCTGATACCATGTTAAATTCAGAGAATTGGAGAGGGAAAAGACTTAGTTTTATTTCATAAAACTATTCCTATTTATAGATCTATACAAGATATCTTAGTAAGGAAACAAATAATTAGAGAATAATGCATAATTGTACTAATATAATCCTTCCTAAATCAACCACTAAAATAGGGAAGGAGATCGATGTAATCTAGGTGAGCCTCCCACTGATCCCTATGCTGGCCGTGGGATCAAGGGCTAAGAGACAACTGAGATTTAACAGTGTGATCTAGATAAGCCTCCCATAGATCCTCATGTTGGCCGTGGAATCAAGGGCAAGGGACGATTGAGATTTTAACAAATTACATTTAAAACTAAACCAATTTAAAATTAATATTTAGATAAATCCTATAATCTAATTAAAAAATTCTAAAATTTAATTAATTAAAATTGAAAAACAAAATCTAGCTATAATCTAAAGATCTAGAATAAACTAGAAAATAACAGGATAAATTGATACTTCATCTTGTTCACAATCATTAAGCCTTTGGAATTATATCAAAACTTGCTTGCTATCGTTAACTATATTGTAGACCTAAATAATTATGTATACATGATTATATTGAAAGACATTGCAAAATCAGCAAATTTTTTAAGTATTGAGCAAGACCATTGGTTCTAATAAGTGAGTCCACTCCTACAATTTAAATAAAACAAAAGCAAATTCTTTGATTCTTCAGTCCTTTAGGATTTGGTTACTTCTTATTTCTGATAAGCTTTTTAAGATTTTGGTTCTGTTTGGAACAGATTTTTTATTGCTTTCTAAAACAACTTCTTTTAAAAGCTTTAAAAAATAAAAAAAATAAAAAAAACTGTTCCAACCGGAGCCTTTCATTCTTCAAAATGGAAGATCCACACTCATGAGCTCCGTATAAGAAGGGGATGATCTTCTTCACGTTCACATGCTACTTTCTGCTAAAACTTTCATCAACATAGTTACAGTAATGAAAAGCAATTTCTGATTTCTGTGAAAAATATGATTATGAAATAATTTTTGCCAGTGCATATTTCCTATGACTTCATGATCATATAGATTGAGTTATGGAACAACTAATATTTCTGCGAGAGTATATGATAGCTTCAATTTGCGGAAGCAGGGTCTGAAAGAGAAGGTTATTATATCAACAATAATCATCACCTTCAATACATGCTTCTGCAAATTACTGATTAATATAACAGCGTTGCAAATCAATTGTAGCAAACTAGCAGAAACCTCATACCAGTTGCAGTCGAGCAGGTATGATCAAGCCAACAATTAGACGCAAAGCTGAATTCAGAAAAGATACAACTTTCATGGAAAATAATCATCAAAATCATCATTTATCATAGATGTTGACAAACACGGCCATGCACAGTTGATATATTGTCCGCATATTATAAACAACAGAGTAGTATAACCCCTTCATCAAGGTCAAAAATGTCGACCAATGTTAGTTCAAATTACACTTTAATGAAGGTCCAATACTAAATTAGTCCCAACATGTCTTGATTTATCCATGAAATTGATGACCGCCGACTCAATAGACATAGGAACATAGAAATGATGAAAAGGAAAAACACAATCAAGAAATAAAACCAGTAAAATGGGGAATATGCAACAGGAAAGCAAGAAAATGACTTTCCAGCATAACAACAATAAGGAAACAAATGTAGTTTATGGAAAGCTTTTTACCGAATTTCAGTAAAATGGTGCGCACAACTACCTACCTCAGAATACAGTAGTGAGGATATCATGGTGATTACAAACATCCAACGCCCAAAATTTGCTAAGAGTTACCCGTGAATGAAGAAGATTCAATCCGATGCATGGTTAGTCCTACATTAGTCTCCCTTCCAGGGAAAAATCTGTAGCCAGGCCTTCCTGTTCATAAAACATTTCAAGGTCTTCGGAAAGTAAGACCTATAATAAATGAGACACAGTTTGCTAAACTTCAACTGCATCTGGATTCACATTTCATAGTTGTCTACCACATCGAAGGCACATACACCTGCTCTTTCAGATTTTGGGTAGCACTTTCAGTTGGAAAGCCTCTCACGGCTCCAATAGTCCACTGTGAAATGATACCTGCAGCAACAGCAAACCTGAGTTGCCGCTCCAAAAAGTCCTGATCCTCGTACATCTCTGGATGTATTGTGAGCTTTCTCATAACTGCAGCAACAACAGCATCACCAGAGCCAGTGCGATCGCAAGTGAAAGGAGTAATGAGCACATCCTCCGTCCCAACAACTGCCCCATTGAACTTCGGAGTATAGTAATGGATACGAAGTGTTCCATCAGTGACGAATAGGATCTTTATTCTGTCATGCCAAATAGGAGCAATCTCCTCAGGAGTGTAATGGTAATAATCACGAATCTTTCTGGTCTGCTCATACGACTCTGAATAGTATTGGGGCCTGTAGTTTCTCTTCTTCTCATAGTACTCTTCATCCAAGAGAAATTCTAATTCCTGCCTTGTTACTTCAATAAGATCAGACTCATCCCATGCTCTCTTGATCAGTTCCTTGGTCTCATCTCGAGAATTCCAAAGGGGAAGTGGCAGGTTTAGATCAAAGAATATTCTGCTATCAAACTTCCTAGACCATTTAATCGCTCTAAAAAGAGCAGGTTGCATTGTAGGGGATAAAAGAACCTGTGAATTGAAATGAAGTATCCTAGCCTGCATATTTTGAGAAAAATCCTATTTCAATCACCCTTTGACTGCACTCAGGTCAAATACAAAGAAATTGAGGAGAATAATGCAATTCCTAGGACACTGCAGTTCAAACAATGTATATGCATTTCCAATCCTCTTAAATATCTAAATAGAATTTATGGTAATACTACTTTGAAGTGTGTTGTTTCAAAGCATATTTAATAATAGTGCATCTGTAGCTCACAGCATAGCAAGGCTTGCATCATGCTCCAACAAGGTGGTGGTACAAGGGCATCAAATAGCTTGTTATTCAGGCCTCACACTAACTATAGTGCATAAAGCAAGCCATGATTAGTGTACGCAATTAAGACACCATTGATGCAATTCTTTAAATAGCTGTGATGATGTTGAATGATTATAATTGAAATTGGATTTTGTGTTTTGATGGAGAGAATGACTATCTAGTAAAGAAGGATTGGCATAGAATATTGTTGCAAGAGCTAGTGATGTCTATGACAAAAACTACAATTTTTCAAGAACAATATAAAAGAAAAGATTAAGAGTCTTCCTTTGAGGCTAGAATACTTGAAATAGCTAAAGGTGATGAAGAAGATTATGTTGTATGAAATGATGAGGCTATTTTGATTTATGAGGATAAAGAAGATAAGGAGTATGACTAATTTAATTCTTGAATATGAATATGGAACTTATAATTGACCCAACTATAAATAATCTTTTAAGCATTACTATTTCCTTTATGATAGTCACTTTCATCTTTTTCTTAATAATATATGATCTCCAATTTTGTGCATGTTAGTTCAATGCCATGTACTTCTACAAGTATAAAAGTTTTAATTACCATTCTAACTGCTTTTATTGTCATCAGTAGCAGAACAAGTTTTTAAAGGGAGGGAATGCAAAAAAATTACCCTAAACTTAAGAAGAGCAAAGCTTCTTAATATACTTAGTTTATAGACAAAGCTTTCATAGTATACATAGCCAGACTTTATCTCAATCCTAAGAGGCAAGGGCAAGAGCTGTCTTCACTCAGATCTAATTGATAACTGAACCATCAACTGTCAAGTTTACAATTGAGGATCATGCAGAGTACAGCATAAGTGTACTAAATCATTAGACGTGAATGGCAAATTTTGCTCGATTTGTATTTAAACTACCCATGGGATCTTCTCATTCAAATCAAAATTAGCATGGTATCAGTTCAATACCTCTTTTAGGACAGCAACGTCAATCTCAGAACTCATGAAGGAATCCTCTGCACAAGCCTTTACTGTATCCGCCACCATCCTCCTGCGATTGCCATCATCTCGGAACCCTATCCTCATATACGAAGCCGCAGTACTGACAGCTGGATCGATCTTCACTGCTCGAGTCTGGACTTTCTCCATGTTCATCTTGTACACTAGATCGTTTCCGAAATCATCATCCCCAACTTTCCCCATGAAGGCTGCGCGACCGCCCAGTCGAACGTGGGAGATGGCGACATTCGACGGCGATCCGCCAGGAGCCCTTACGAACTCCGGCGGATTCCATTGCAAGCCCTTCCACGACGAGTATTGGTCCGGATGCATTCGCCGCTCGGATACCCTAACGGTCGGCACGAACTCCCTCTGCGCCGCTCCGAAACAGCAAACCAGCGGCGGAGACTCGTAAGGGAAGTCTATATCATCGTCGAAGACATCTTCGTCCTCCTCAGCCCCCTTCGCTTTTGTTTCCGTTTGGGCACCAGCGACTTTGGATTCTTCCAAAGTTGAATCCTTTTCCATGGAAGCGCGCTTTTTCTTCACGGATGCCGACGACGAAGGCTTCTTACGAGTTTTTTTAGCACGCTTTGGGGGCTCGGGAGTTCCGTTACCGCCATTGGTGGTGGCTTTGGGAGCTGTTTGGTTGTAGGATAAAACAGAGAAGAAAAGGGGTTTCCATTGTGGGGTATTGGAAGGAATGGGTGAGCTCGACAACAATGGTGGAGCCAGATGTCGAGCGTTGAAGAGGAGTGAAACCATGACCTTGTCTACTGCAACTCTTTCGATTGTTCTTCACTACCCTTCCCTTTCGAAACTATCACTGCCCCAGCTTCTCGCGGTAGTATGGCGATAACGCGCGCTGGCGACTGCGCTCAAGCGAGAAGATCACGGGAAATTTGGGCCATGACTCAAGAGCTTGTTTATTTCCTGTATCTCTGTAAGAGCGGAAGAGCTCAGCGTTGTATGGATTGATTATCTCATAATAAATTATTATTTTTATATAATTATCTCTTTAATGCACTCTTCAAACGATAGAAACTAACTTTCTACCCTCACTATAAAGGAATTAAATGACTTACGTCATTGATTTGTAATCAGTTTTGAAAAATCTCATGTTGCTCTATGTAGAATTCTTTAGACCTGCACAAACTTAAGAAACCTGCTTAGAGATTTATGAATAGCAAGTAATGAAGAAGAAGAGCAGAGAATTCATATGTAAGGTTTGTATCTCTTGATATTCCTTCAGGCTACAGTGAGTTTGTTTTAAAGGAAGAAGATGACAGAGTTCGTTACAGACGAACGTTTGAGATTGAAAGAATAGCAGAGTACCAACGGCTGTGATTTTCCTGATCAGAATAATGGAGCTGACAGGACAGGAGTAGTGGAGAGGCAAGCCACCGGATTATAAGAGATATCTGCTTGCTGATCAGATAAGTCATGTCCGTTATCACCCCCCCGCAAGTTAAGCATGGGTTCACTGATGGTTAACTCGGAAGCAATATGATGAACCGTAATGGTTTGTAACTTAATGCAATCACGAATGAAGTGAAAGTCAACCGCAATGTGTTTTGTGCTAGGGTGAAACACTGGATTCTTCGCAAGAGCAATAGCAGAACTACTGTCACAAAAGAGAGGTGTGGGCTTGGAAACTGAAACATGAAAATCCAGTAAAAGACGACATAACCAAATAATATCGGGAGCTGCCATGGCAAGGGATCTGTACTCAGCTTCGGTGGAGGAGCGAGCGACTGTAGTTTGCTTCTTAACACACCAGGAAACTAAGGTGGTGCCAAGATAAGCACAATATCCTGTAATGGATCATCGAGTTGCAGGATCAGTAGTCCAATCTGAATCCGAATAGGCATGTAATGCTGGAGGTGAAGCAGTAATTAGGAGCCCCATGAGAAGTGTTCCACGGATATAGCGTAGAACCGTTTCAAGAGTTGGAAGTGTACCTCATAAGGCTTATGCATTTGCTGACATAGAAGGTTAACGACAAAGGAGATATCAGGGTGTGTAATTGTCAAATACTGGAGAGAGCCAACCACCTGGCGATAAAACTCAAGTTTAGAGTATAGCTGGGCCTGCTCTGTGATGGGTGAAATTTTGGTTAGTAGAGGGGAGTGGACTGGTTTACGATCCTGCATTCCTGAACGTTGCAGAAGTTGCTCAGCATATTGAGTTTGAGAAAGATGAAGACCATGGCCTAGTGGAAGAACCTGTATGCCGAGAAAGTGTGAAAATTTGCCAAGATTGCGCATCTGAAACTGTAGATGCAATTTGTGAAGCAGTGCGTTTATAAGGGATGACTCATTGCTAGTGAGTAAAATGTCGTCCACATAAAGTAAAATGTAGAGTTGGGCACTGTCTTTATGATACATAAATAATGAGGGATCAGCAGAGCTTTGAATGAAGCCAAATTCGGAGAGAAAGTTGGTGAAGGTGGCAAACCATTTCCGCGGAGCTTATTTAAGACCATACAGGGCCTTTTTCAATAGACAGATGTGCTTGGGGAACTGAGGATCTCTAAAACCGAGAGGTTGCATCATATAGACTGTTTCAGCTAAAGGTCCATGAAGGAAAGCATTGGATACATCCAATTGTAGTATATTCCACTGACATACAACTGCTATAGTAAAGAAAATGCGAATGGTGGGGAACTTGGCGACAGGACTGAAGGTGTCAAAATAGTCTAAGCCAAATTCCTGATTGTAGCCTTGAGCAACTAATCTAGCTTTGTGACGGGCTATGGAGCCATCAGAGTTAAGTTTGGTCCGAAATAACCATTTGCATCCGAGGACATTAAGATCTGGTGAATGAGGGACCAAGACCGAGGTGCCTTGGCTCTGTAAAGCTTCAAATTCGACTGACATAGCTTTTCTCCATACAGAATGCTTTATAGCTTGCGAATATGAGGTAGGGGTGGAATTCATGACCGAATGTTGTAAGTCAAAAATTTTCTTTGGTTGAACATGACCTGCCTTTAAACAGGGTGATCATAGGATGCCTGTTCTGGACATGTGAAGGTAGCAGAACATGTATAGTGGAGGGAGATGGATGTTGAGATGCGAATGGAGACATATTGCGTGGCTGAAAGAGATGTGAATGAGCATTGGGTGGAGAAGAATGGGAATGAGCATTTTGTGAAGGTTCTATAGTGGGTATAGTTGGAGATGTAGAGATAGATAGAATGGATGCAGGTATGAGTAGAGATGGGGGTAATGAAGTAGATTGAGAACTGGAGGCTGGTGCAGGAGTTGCAGACATGTATGTGAATAAGGATTCGAAGAATTTTACATGCCGAGATAAATGTATGCAAACTGTCGTAGTATTGAAACATTTGTAGCTTTTTGTAGAGTCTCCATATCCAAGGAAAATATAGGCTTGAGCATGTGGCTGAAATTTATGTTGAAGGTGGGAAGGTAGCCACGGGTATCAAAGACAGCCAAACACTTTAAGCAGGGAATAATCTGGTGGCTGATTATATAACAATTCATATGGAGATTTATAATTGTTCAGCTTAGAGCGAAGTCTATTAATAGTATAAGCAGCAGTTAAGAGAGCTTCAGGCCAGAAGTGATTCGGCAGGTTAGCTTGAAAGAGTAAGGCTCGAACAGTTTCGAGAAGGTGCCGATGCTTGCGCTCGGCGACGCCATTTTATTGTGGAGTATAAGGGCAGGTCACCTGATGAACAATTCCACATTGTTTTAAGAATTTCTTAAATGAGTGATTTATATATTCACCTCCTCCGTCGGATCTTAAGTATTTAATGATGTTTTGGAATTGATTTTCAACCATTGATTTAAATTGGACAAATGTCTGAAATGTATCGGATTTGTTATGAAGAGGTTAAATCCAACTGAACCGTGTATAATCATCAACAAAGAGTAGATAATATTTGTAACCTTGTAAGGACAAAATGGGGGAAGGTCCCCAAACATCTGTGTGTATTAATTGTAAACACATAGTCATTTTTGGAACTGATAAACTAAAAGGTAAACAATGGGATTTTGCTTGCATGCAGGCGGAGCAATGAAAAGTAGAAGTAGATAATTTGCTAACATGAAGAAAGGAAGATAGAAGTTGCTGCGTTGAAACAGATGGATGCCCCAAACGCTGATGCGAATGAGTAGATGTAACGGTAGCAGAGTGAAGTGTGAGCTCGGAGTGAGGTGGAGGAGGCTGAACCGAAGATGATTTAATAGGATATAGACCGCGATGACTGGGGCCTTGTAGGAGAGTTCGGTTGGTCCAAGAATCCTTGATAATGAACCCATTAGCATCAAAAATAATGGAGCATGGATTATCAGCAATTAGTTTATTGAGAGATAAGAGATTGTGTGATAAATTCAGAACATGAAAAATACGACGAAGTCGCAGCTTACGCGAAGGAGTAGGGAGTATGCCTTGTCCAGAATTGGCGATAGGTAAAAGTTTACCATTTCCAACCTACACTTGAGAGGATCCAGTGTAAGATTGTGGTGACTGAAGCTGGTGTAGATTTGATGTCAAGTGGGAAGTGGCGCCGGAATCCAAGAACCAGTCCTCTATTGTAGAATCATCTGAAGCAATATAGGCTTGTTGAGGAGGTTGAACAGTGAGATCCGTGTGGCACCAACACTGATAGGCGGAATGACCGGGTTTGGTGCAAATCTGGCATTGGATAGAGGATCGTGGACGACGACCACCGTGGATGTTCGGAGAGAATGAATGACCACCTTGGGTCGGAGAAGAAGTGGATCATCCTTGGTTAAAGGTAGACTGAAACTGACGCCCGCGACCACGACCACGCACAGTGTGGGAAGTAAATGTTGCATCATTTGACACAGGAGCTGAGTCTGTCGCCAGTTCAGAGAGTATGTTGAGCTCCTCGCTGATAAGGAATGAATAAAAATCGTCAAGGCCTATGGGTTGTATTTGTGTGCGTATAGCGATTTTAAAGGCATTATATGCTGATTGTAAACCATTAAGTGTATGCAGTAATATATCCTTAGAGTCTATGGTTGATCCTGCTGCGGTAATGGCATCCACCTTTTGTTTGATCTCCGACAAATATTGAACCATGGATTTATCGCTCTTTTGTATGTGATGAAGTTCACTTTTCAGTTGAAGCTGACAGGAGCGGTTTGTGGATTGAAGTTGACGTTCAATTGTTTTCCAGATTTCATGACATGAATCCAGATTGAGGATATATGGTAGTAGCGACTGAGAAATCGTAGAATATAGAGCCGAAGATAAATTTTGGTGTCTAACATCCATGTTTGATACTGGGGATTTATGCTTACTGTTCCATCTGAGGCTAGTATTTGTTTTTGTGGTTTGCTGGTGGAACCATCCAAATATCCATCAAACCCATTTGCAGAGAAGAGCTTAAGAATTTGTGATTTCCAGATAGGATGATTGTCTGCCGTAAGTTATGTGCTGATCACCGCCTTAGCATTGTTCATAAGGAACTTGAGCGGAGAGAGGATCTCGGGGCCAGTTATCGTGCTAGAAGCATTGGGAGTGGGGGATAGGGATGAAGCAGAGGACGCCATTTGTTTAGTTGTGCTCTGATACAATGTAGAATTCTTTAGACCTACACAAACTTAAGAAACCTGCATAGAGATTTATGAATAGCAAGTAATGAAGAAGAAGAGCAGAGAATTCATATGTAAGGTTTGTATCTCTTGATATTCCTTCAGGCTACAATGAGTTTGTTTTAAAGGAAGAAGATGACAGAGTTTGTTACAGACAAACGTTTGAGATTGAAAGAATAGCAGAGTACCAACGGCTGTGATTTTCCTGATCAGAATAATGGAGCTGACATGACAGGAGTAGTGGAGAGGCAAGCCACCGAATTATAAGAGATCTTTGCTTGCTGATCAGATAAGTCATGTCCGTTATCAGTCTATTGGTTGGGAGCTTAGGCTACTAACTAAAAGGTCTTGGATTCAAGTCTTGTGTATGCGATGAGTGTGTGAGTCTACTTTTTTGTGTGTGTGTGTGAGTCTACTTTAATTGGCCTAAATGCCAAAAAAAAAAATCTCATATTTTGAACTAATTTCAATTAATTAATTACTTTTGCATCAAACTCAGGTATGATGTATGCATTTGCACTCTACTTACTAAGCTTTTGAAACTTATGACAATCATAAAAATTTTAGTATTTCTTTATGTTATTTCTTAAATGATAGGGACAAATCATTCGCTCTTCATTGTAAAATATGTTCTTTGTCGCCTCTCTTATGTCTTTCTCCATATTTTATATGATAGCCGATTACTTAATCTCACAACCAAATTATTCGATTAATTTTTTTTAATATAATCATATTTCTATTTTTATTTAGATTAAACAGGTGCAAAAGTTAGGGTAAAAATATTATTATTTTAAGTGATAGGCATCGAGTCATATAATTTATCAACAATTAGTAAGGAAATCATTCGTGCATGAGGAATGTTAGAATGATTATTTATAATATCATATATCTTATGGGCGTCCCAACTATATGTGATATAGGCTTTATTGGTGCCAGACATAAATTTATAGCTTTTTCTTTTCTTACTTCAAAAGTGATCATCGTCGCATAATGATCCTCTTGTTCTTCATGGGCATCCTCGATGCAAGCAAATTGTTATAACTCATGTTCTATACTAGCTTTGATCTTTGCTTCAAAATTGTTTATAATGGCTTTTGAAGGAAGAATTTGCTTGAAACTCATTGAATCAGCATTACATGAACTACTGATAAAACTATCATTTGTAACTTGACTAGTTAAAAGACCATCAATCTATATGCAAGCTCATTGGCTTTATTATTATTGTTGTTGAAAGTTAAATGATATTACTTTAACAGGTGAATATTATATGCTACTCCTCTACTTTACAAAGACTTTACATCTTCTCCCATATATGAGCTTTTTTAATCTCTGTCAAATGATTACAGAGACTGTCATGTATTATAACAAGCATCTCAGATTGCTCACTTTCACCAAACTATCTAACCATTACCATCACCACAATGTTAGGATAAGCTTGTAGACTCTGAGATATTTTTGTTAATATGGTTGTATAATTCATAACCATGACCTCTTAGCAAGGGCAAATCCCTTCATTATCTTCTCTTAGCACAAAAAACATAAACATGTAGTTTTAGAAAATCATTTGGATATAATAATTGTACATACATGCATAAAATAAGTTCTTCTGTAAAATTTTCTTTAGCGATTATCGTACAAGTGAGTATTTATTCGAGATTTTTTGCGGATGATTTTGAAAAATAATGATTTTATAAATTCAAAATTTTATTAAAATATCTATAAAGAGTGTTCTAGTTCAATCAATGCTCTAGAATGTTGTTATATAAGATCTCTGATAATTTGATTAATTTCTGAAAATGTGAATTTCTGCTCAATAGTATTTCCTGTTGCCCACTTCTAAGGCATTTTAGCAAAATTTGAATTGAGTTCAATTATACTTTACTTAAAATAGTACGTTGAAATATATGAATATTAAATGAAATGTAAAAATCTATTGGTAGAGAGAAGGGATTTTGTTAACTATTAAATATCAAATTTGGTGGTGAGAAGGGATTCTACATATATATATATTTGAGCCAAAAAGGTTACTATGATTTTAAAACCGGATGGCTCTTCTAATATTCCCTAAAAAGGGATTTTGTTGGTGGATATAAGGGACTTTATTGGCGGCGAGAAAGGATTCTACTGGTGAAGAGAAGGGATTTTGTTAGTGGCAAGAAGGGATTCTGTTGGTAGAGACAAGGGATTTTGTTGGGGATGAGAATGGATTCTGCTACACATTAAATATATAAAGAAAATTTGAGCCTGAGGGCAAATATGAAATTTGTTATAAGATATTTGTTTATATTTTAGTCATTTTAAGTCTAATTTCAATAGTTATTTAAATGCATTCAGTGTCGGTATGTGTTTCAGTTCCAGTTTTTCAGACAATAATTATGCTTATTATTACAACACAGTATTTTCAGTTATTTTGGTTTTAACTATTTATTTTTGTTTTAGGCTACGATGGCCTACTGAGCCGTGTTAGCTCATTCGCCCTTTTACTTCTGCCTTGAGGCTAGGGAAGGAGTAAGGAGCAAGCCAAGTTGTTTTCATAGTAGGCTCAGATCTGTGATGTAAATATATTTTGATTAGTTTAATTTTGTAGGCTTGACTTTATTTTATTTGTTATATTCTCTTTTGATAAGTGCTGGTGTAGATATATCCATGATTGTAGATGTATTTTTGGATGATAATAGAAAAAATTTATTTTCGAGATTTAGCTTTCTGCTTTATAATATTTTTAGTAGTGGCTCTGTAGTATGTATAAATTGGAAGTTTAATTTTTCATACTTCACCAATTGGATCTTGTGGTCAGTTTTTTGTTCTTATCTTGATTGGGCACTATATGACCTGTGTAGTATCGGGTTAGGTTATGACAAAATTTTTTGTATCAGAACGTAGGTTGGAGAAGCGAATTGTGACAGAGCTATACACTATATGAAATATAGCCATTTTCGGTGGACAAATCCACCAGAAAACACTAAAAATCCATTTAAATTTCGCATTACCGATGGATTTCTAACAAATTAAAATTTGATGGTATTCCAGGTGTCGGAAAAGAATTTTCAATGGATAACTTTTGTCGAAAACATTTTAGGCAAATTTCTAACAACCTTTCGAAGGTTGTAGGATTGGAAAAATGATGAGTTATGGAGATGTTACCGGCGTAATTTTGTGCGGATTCTTCCCCTAAAATTACCGGAGAAAACATGCACAGGTAATCCACCAGAAATTTTGGCAAAAATTTTGTCGATATTTATGGTGGATGTTTCCGCTGGTAATCGGCTCGAAATTTCGACGAGAAAGGCCATCGGAATACATGTGCTAAATTCATCATACCGACCATTTCCGATGAAAAATCTACTGGAAACCTATAAAACCCATAAAAAAAACATCCTCTCATGTCAATTAATCTATAGTACAATAACACAACATAACAGAAACATTTTATACAATAAAAATATTATAATAATTTACAAACATATACAATATTGTATAAAGCAAAAATATTATAATAATTTACAAACATATACAATATTGTATAAAGCAAAAACATTATTGCATCAAATTTAACTTAAGTTCTTCGTAAAATGTTCTCAAACACATCAAAAGTCCTTATACATTAAAAAAAACACATACAATATACTCAAAATCAGTTCCCTCACACTCGTTAGGCGATACATGTGCATGTTACTTTGCACTAAACTGCTCTTTTATTCTTTGAAGCTCCTTCAAGTTCTAACTTTGTTGCATTTGCATGTCCTCAATAGTAATCTCATTTGGTGTGACACAAGCTTGATTTTTATGGTTTGAATAAGGACAATGAAACCTCTACTCTGATATAAAGGAAGATAGTTGATAGGCCGCATTGATGAAGAAATGCGCTCCGTTAATGAATTCATTTGTTAATATTTTACGTCTAGTCAATAACCAATTATACATCCACTATTTTTTATTTCAAACATCCATATCAAACTTGATATATTTTAGGCCCTACACACAAACATTAAGATTATATGAGATATAACGGTATTATCTCAGTGTTAGACCCCTACAAACTAAAATCATAATATTTTTTCCTCAACATAACCCATTTGTTACTTATTTTGGCTTCAATTTTCTTTTCCATTCTGTTTAGTAAATGAAAGAATTTAAAGCTTGTTGAGTTTTTCCAACCCATTAGTTTGATAGCTCAATACTTTAAGGCTTTGATGCAACCTATCTCGAATTTGTTAAATATGGATAGTAGAAACTAAGCAAAATGATTTTTGTTCAGATAGACCCCTACAAAGTGAAATCATCACATTATTTTCTCAACTTAACTCTTTTGCTTCTCATATTGGCTTCAATTTTTTTTTTCTATTGTGTAAATGAAAGCATTTAAAACATGTTGAGTTTAGCCAAACCTAAACACCTTAAAAGTTTAATGCAACCAATCCTATTTTCATCAAGCATAGAAAACCCAAACTAATATTATGCATTTGAAAGTGATTAAATCATCCCCCTACAAAGTAAAATCTTCACATTTTTCTACAAATTAACCCTTTTGTTTGTCATTTTGGCTTCAAATTTCTTTATTATTCTATCTTTTAAATGAAACCATTTTAATCTTGTTGAGTTTTGTCAACACTTTGGGACTGTTTAGATGCAAGATTTAGGACGGAGTTAGGCTAGATTTGAGCTAAATCCTTCCAAACGCCAAAAAATTCTATGCCAAAAAAATTCAAAGTTAAATCTTACGGTAAGTATAATCTCTACTTCACAATATTTTCTCCATTTTTGCCCTAAATCCTAGTCATTTTAAAATCCGACCGAAGAAGCTCGTGAAAGGGGAGAAATAATGTTACCTTTGTGGCGAGTTCCCGACTTCTGATCCAATAAGAACAACTTAAAGGACGCAAAAATGCTTTGACTCTTTCAGAACTCTACTTCACATGAAGCAAATAATAATCGAATAATATAGAAGAGGAAGAACCTCACGTGAGTGGGAATGAAGAAATAGAGAAGAGTAAAACCCATAATTTTCTCTTAATTTCTTAATTTAGGTCACTTAAATCCAATTAAATTTACCACAAAAATTTTCGTGTGAAAGTTCTTCATTCTTTTCTGGCGACCAATCCACCGGTTTGTCCTCCAGTGTTTTCGATGACTATTTTTTCTGTCAAAAATACTGCCATAAAAAGGTAATTTCCATGTAGTGATAGGATTAAGTTTGTAGAAGAGTGATATGATTTTGGGTATTTTTGGGTGCTCTTTTTTTTACTATGCATGTGTTTCATATATTTGTGTTATGTATAACCACTGATCCATCTTAGTTAGATCTAGATATGACTGACAGTTAGAGATCTGGTCAGGCCTCTCAGGTTTAGAGTATAATTCATGTGATTAATTTTAAGGTGATTTCTCAGATTGTAGGTATAGTAGCACAGCTAGTTAGTGAGACTCATACACAAGTTTCTTGTTTTTGATCTATTGACAGGGATATATATTTATAAAATTTTATGAGATTACAACCTCTGAGTCTTTCAGGTATTATTGAGCCTGGAGCAATTGATGATTGGATGAGGAGGATAGAGAAAACTCTATATGACATGTATTGTCCTTGTAAGAGGAGAGTTGCATTAGCTGCATTTCTATTAGAAGGTGAGGCAGAGCGCTGGTGGCTTGGCTAGCAGAAGGAGAAGATATTCTAATTTCTTTAGAGGAGTTTAGGGAGATATTCAGGATATAGTTTGTACCTTCATCTGCTAGGAAACAACTATAAAACTCTTTTTTTAAATTGATTCAAGGGAGTATGTAAGTGATGTGGTAAAGGTCTAAGTTCATTGTTCTCTCCATGCACGCTCCACATTTGATTGGCACTTCTAAGGAGATGCGTGATTAGTTTTTGGAGGGACTTTGGGGTGCTCTGAGGCAGCCGTTATGTGTAGGATATTATATATTATTGCTCACCTTGTCATAAGGGCCAAGAGGATAGAGATTGAAACTAAAGGAAAATGTCCTATTATCGAAGGACAAAATCCACCGGTAATCATGGAAATCCGACGAAAATTCCATATTTTCGACGGATTTTCGGTGAAAATTCATACAACTATAATTCACGAGTCGAAAAGACTTTAACGGCGAAATATTTCTGTCGAAAACATTTCTGGCAGACTTTACGGCGCAATTTCGACAAAAAATATGAAGGACACGAGTCATTTTCTTTGAACGAATCCCATTGTTATATCCATCAAAATTTTTGACTGATTATTATGCCGGAAATTCTGATAGATAATCCGTCACCCAGACCCGCCAAATTATTATTGACAGATGCAACCAGTGGATTATCCGCCAGAATTTTTGGCATAACAGATCTGTCAAAAATTCCTAAATATTTTGTCATATCATAATTTCCGGCAGATTATCCACTAGAAACTTGTAGCATAAACAAAAAAAATTGCCTTCCCCTCTTAGGAAACTGTTTTCTATAATATAACCTGCAAACAAAAATTCCAAAACTATATTCATTCAAACAGAAACCTCTAATAAAAAATATCAGCAAATATTGAACATAAACATAAACATGCATTCCAAATTAATTATCCAAATAGTTTAAAAATAAATAAGTACATATATAAAAACTAAACTACGTAAATGCCCAAAAATAAATAAGTACAAATGTCCAAAAAAAACTACACAACATCTACTCTGAATCCGTCTCCTCCTTCTCTGCTGAAGCTGCCTCCTTTCCACTAAACTGCTACCTCATTTTTTGCATTTCATCCAATAACTGAGTGTGTTTCATCTGCATCTGCATCTTCACTTACCAGTCAACTTGTGATTTGCTGACTTGCTCTAGCTCGGCTTGAAAGACAGCTAACTGTTGGCTATATAAGGACTCTTGGGAACTTCCTGAGAAGCTGGAGCCACCAGATATCTTCCCCTCATATGCATAGGCTTATGAGCTTAAACCATAAAGCCTACCATGTTGCATTCCCCTTATCACTTGCGACCAAATGTGATAGTAAGAATATTCTGCTGATCCGCTAAAAGAACCCTCACTTGCTGCAGCTTGGCTCTCTCGAAGCCATGTATACTCCTTCTATCAAAGTTTATAAAAATTTAATTAATTTAGATATGATATCAAAAATATTAAATTTATATACTTACATAGGATTTCCTTGCTCGCTCATCAACCCATTGTTGGTCTTCCTGCCACCTGTGGGTATGACTATGTAATTCAACAGGGGTCGGTTCTCAACCCATCAGCCCTTTTTGTAATAGACTTATATTAATATTCATATTAAAGTAAGTTATTAAAATCTTTTAAAATTTCTTACCAAACATCGCATGTACTTAGTTTGTGGAATTGAGCCGCTAGTATGAAGGGAACTATCCATGCCCCCAACATCAGAAGCTTTGTTCTGTCTATTCTGGTCCCTCCTCCTGCTACACTTTAGGCTATCCCAAGCATAGGTCAACTCAACCCATACACTCTCACCAATCCAGAGTGCCCGTTCGCCTGACTTTCTAATGTTTGTAAATATATCTCACATGCCAGTTGACCCATATTTCTCAAATTTCTTTTTAATTTTATCATTATACTCGGGCATCCAACAAAATTTTTTGTGTATTTAAAAATATATAACATATAATATATATTTTTATTAGCTTAAGTAAAAAAGATATAATACAAAATATATTTGTATAATAACTAACCTCAAACTCTCTAAACCACATGTCCCGCACTTCTTTCGGGACTTTCTTCCAAGAAATATAAGGAACATCATACATGCTCTGTATTATGCACCATATTTTATGTGTCAGTTATTTTGACAGATGAAACCTAATAAAAATATGTTATGTGAGAAAAAATATTTATTTAATTTTAGTTGTATATTAATAATATAATAAGTACGTATGTGTCACCGTTAGGTTCAATCAATATGCGACCGTTTGTCGCCTGCTCTGCTACAGCTGGGGTGGAAGGTCCACCAGTAGCGAGCTGAAGGTCAACCTGTATTCTATACGAAATGTGTTCATTATGCCATCTCATATGTACAACAGATCTCATGGATGCATATAACCATTGTAATCTAGGAATTATGGGTAAGTAAATCATCATACTGACAGGTACTTCCTTCAACTTTCTTTTCATTCAAGACTTTGATTTAAATTTTGGTGCATTACAATGACAGCATACAATCTCTGATAAATTATCTTTAAAGTATAACATGCATCCATTGATACAATAATCTATCTTTTTATATGTCAAACCAAGTTTAGAAACTATCTGCTTTGTCTAATATAAATTTATAAAAATTATGTTAACTACCATGTTGGTTTTCTTAAGTAGCCAAATGAATTGATTAAAATATACATAGGAGATATTATATTCCACCTTGATGCTTAACATCTTCATAGCAATGAATAACTCTAAGTGAGTAGTGCACCCATTCTATATTGATCTTTGGGTAGCATGAAACAAATCATAAAAATTTTGTGCCTCCTTATTTAGTAACTTTTCTATATATTATTCAAATTATGTTTCAGTTGCATCATGAACTAAGTCCTCAAGATCTGGTTGGATATTTTCTTCCTCAGCTATATTAGAACTTGTAGACAAGCAGCATTAAAAATTAAAATGTGGCTCATACTCACTATGAGAAATTTAATACTAATATTCTAACATGAGCCCTCTGTGATATAGATCAACAATTACATCATCTGATCTTAGGTGCACTAATTTTTATGTTTAGAATATGGATATCGAAACTTTTCATCTAAGATGAAGCTAGTCAGTTGTTTCACTGTCTGAATGAAAAAATTCATCCCATTAATGAACTCATCAGTTAACATCTTTCATTCTTACGTCAATCGGTTATACATCCAACTTCTTTGATTTCTAATATCCATAATATATATATTATATATAATATGAATATATTATATATTGTTAGAAAATTTATTAAAGGAAAATGGATGGATTTTAATTTTATTTGTAAATTGAATGATATTATTTCACATAGATACCCTGTAAATGAAAAATTTAGCAGCCTCCCGACATCTCCTCCATTTAAGGGAAATACAAAGAGTCTAAGCCTGCCCGCCACGTCAAGAAAGATGTGTACGGTCGGTGTCGGATGACATCGTGGTCATGGCCTTCAATCCTTTCATTCCAAGAAAGGCGTGTATAGGTCTTCGGGGGGTGGGGGTACCTAAGTGAAAATGCAGTTTGCGTCGGAGATATTTCTGGTGGATTTATCAATTTTCTTGGCTTGTGAAAATGTAATTTACATGACAAAACTATCTAAGGCAACTCTCTAACTCTCTCTAATCATATCTTTCATAAGAGCTTCTCTAACATTTTCACGTATATGCTCATTTCTTCACTCATGAGTATTCTAATATCTGCAAACACTTAACTTAATGTTATATTTCTCTTTTAGACTATAAAACATTGTAAGTCTCACCACATCTTATAGAATTTTCCCCAAGTCTCACCACATCAACTCCTTCTCTAGACTCACACATTGCATTTAAATAAATATGTTATGTTTCTCTTTTATAGAATTTTCCTCAACGCATTCCTCTACTTTAACCATCCAATTTAAATTCTACTAATAATATGCATATCAACTCCCTCTGTATACTCATCAATAAGAAGAACATCATCAACAAAATGCATACACCATGGCCCAAGCTCTTGCTCATGTCTACCTAGAAAATTCATGATAAAAGGAAAAACCTTCAGTGGCTTTTTGGCAAATGAGGCGACAAACGTCGGTGACTGAGGTGGCGAACGTCGGCAAAGTCAGTGGCAAATGTTGGGCGACGGACTAGTATCGACAGTGGCAGCATTCGACTGAGGCGATTGATGCGAGAGGAGCATACCAAAATGAGGAAGGAAGAAAATGGTAAAGAAAATGAGGTCGGGAGGGAAATAGGGCCTTCGCCGTCAGATTTTCCAGTGAATTTTCTACCAAACACTTTACCATCAAAAACTTCATAAAAATATCCACCAAATAGTCCACCGATAATTATCGGTGGATAATATGCCAGAATAAATTGACGATCATATAAATAACCACTAAAATGTCGATGGATAATCCCAAGTAAAATTCCAGCAGACTTTCAGTAGGAAACTCCATTGCTAAATTACCTGCAAAATATCTGCTAGGGTGTATGCCGCTTTTACCTGCGTATTTATATCTGTCAGAAGATCCATTGGTAATAGAAGGTTTTCCTATAGTGTGACTTAGTAGCAGTTCAACAACGATGAATTGCGAGTAAAGAAATGTTTGGTAGTGAGACAGCTGACATCAGTTATTTTGAGAAGAAGATCAAGTTTGGACCTGCTAAGTTTAGAAGGAGGGGAACAATTAGGGGCAGTATTGTCAACTCTGGAGGTTCAAATAGGGATAATCGGTAATAGTTTCTCCTGGATCAAATAAGGGCCATGTTGTCAGCTCTGATGGTTCAGCCAGTGGAGTACAATTATGTCAGCATTATGGTAGGAGGCACAATAGTTAATGTTATAGAGCATCATGTTAATTATTTTCGTTGTGATTGGTATGCACATTGGATTGCTAAGTGTTCACAGGGTAGCTTAATAGATGTTTAGATTTGAGAATTGAAAGCTTTGGATAGCTGAGAGTGGATAGGCCAAGGGAAATGCCACCCCAATCATATTCTGAGGCCTTTAGTGGCTAAAGTGCTGATCTGGCATCCAGAGGTCAGCGTTCTAAAGGTTTACGAGGTGTAGGGATTTATGTTTCTTTAACTCCAATACAACAATAGGTTTATATTATGACACATCAAGAGGACATTGAGTCTCTAGATATTATGATAGGTACAACTTATATTTATGCATTTCCTTGTCATAATTTATTTGATTTGGGTGCAAGTCATTCTTTCATGTCTGAGCAGTGTTTTGATTCTCCTAATTTGCCTTTCATACTACTACCTATTTTTTAACCTATTTTTGTCTATGGATTTGCCTACGCAAGAAGGAATGATAGCTAGTAGATTTTATTTTGTGATTTAAAGTTTTTTTATATAATTTGGAGATCTGATTTAATTTTATTGCATATTTTTTCATTCGATGTTCTTTTGGGTATAAACTAGATGAGTCGTTATATAGCTTAGATCAGTTGTCTAAATAAGAAAGTTACTCTATATCAAAATGGTGGGAGCTTTATATTTAAGGAAATTATTGGCATTCTCTCTTATTTGATTTCTACTCTAGAAGTGAATAGACTTTGGAGAAAAGTTAGTCTATTATTTTTAGTAACTATCAGAAATGTGTGGATCTATTTAGCATCTATAAGTAGTGTTCTTATAGTTCAGGAGTTTTTAGATGTCCTCCTTGAGGAGTTAGTGCCTTTATTGCCAAACAGATAGGTAGAGTTTTATATAGTTATTTTTTTAGGTACTGCTCTAATCTTTAAGGCCATATATCAGATGTTACCTAAGAAACTTCAGGAGTTGAATGTACAACTTAAGGAGTTGGTGGATAGAGGTTTCACCTGTCCTAGTGTGTCTCTGTGGGGAGCTTCTGTATTATTTGTCAAGAAGAAGGATGATATCTTACAGATGTGTATTGATTACAAATATTTGAATAAGTTAACTATAAAAAATAAATATCATCTACTAAGGATTGATGACTTATTTGATCAACAGGTTGGATGTTCGATATTTTCTAAGATTAAAATGCAATTCGATTATTATCAGCTGAAGGTAAGAGAGGTGGATATGATGAAGATTGCATTTAGCACGAGGTACGAGCATTATGAATCTTTAGTCATACCGTTTTGAGTGACTAATGCCCCAATGATCTTCATGGATTTGATGAATAGAGTTTTTAGGAAATACCTAAACCAATTTGTGATAGTTTTTTTAGATTATATTTTGAATTATTTTAGATTTGAGGATGAGCATGCAACACACTTGAGGATTATTCTAAAAAAATTGAGGTAACATCAATTATATATTAAATTCTAGAAGTGTGAGTTCTGGTTGAATAATATTTCATTTTTGAGGCATATTATGAGTAGTGTAGGTATTTCAATAAATCCCAAAATAATTCAGGTTTTTTTGATTGGCCAAGGTCTATTATAATTTTTGAGATTTATAGTTTCTTAAGCTTAGCTTGTTACTATAAAAAATTATTCAAGAGTTTTCTTAAATTTTTTTGCCATTGACGAGACTGACACATAAGTTAGCAGCTCTTCTATTTGATTTGAAGATTTAACGGTATTAATTATACAACTACAGGAAAACCTTAGTATACCGGCAGAATTATATCCGCCAGTAAAAGCGACAGTGTAACCAATGGTAACTTAATGATAAATTTTTTGACGGGTTTTCCGTCGAAAAGTTTCCGGTGGAAAACCCGCCGGAAAGATTGTCTGTTTTTATAAAACTAACAGTAACGTTCAACAAAAAATGCGCTGAAAATTCTGTCGGAAATAATTTTGGAAAAAATCTACCAAAAAAGGCCCTATTTCTCTTCTGCGGCCGCCTTCCTTCTCATTTCACTCTCATGCTCATTTTCCTTCACTTCTGCTCGCATCAGTTGCTTCCAGCCAAACGCTGCCTCCGTCGCCTTCACCGTCACTGACATTCACCACCTTAATCATCGGAAATCCACCTTAAGTTGCCCATTTATTTTTTCTTTAGCCATGGATGTTCTCGATAAACATTTGTAAGAGATTGTACAATGATGTATGCATTTTATTGATGATATTCTTGTGGTTGATAAGTATAAAGAGGGAGTTTATGGTGAGATAGATGTGGATACTATTAGTAGAAATCAAGTTGGTTGGTTAAAATGGAGGAATGGTTGGAGAAGCTCCTATGGAATATAATATTAGAGAGAGTGAGAGAGTCACCTTAGATGTTTTGGTAACATAAAATGGCAGCCTCTCGATGACCTAGTTAGGAAAGTAGAGGTATTAGATTTGGCTTATGTTAAGAAATGTAGAGGTATAAGAAGGCTTGCATGTTTGTGGCATGGGAAGCGTGCTTCGAAACCATTGAAAGATGAATGCTTCACAAAAGTTGAATATTTCTGCATAATTTTCTCAGAATTCTATCTGAAATATCTATGGCGCAAACTGCATTTTCACACATGTATCCCCTTAAAGACCTATATATGCCTTTCTTGGCATTGTAGGATTGAAGACTACGTCCGCGATATCACCTGACCCCGATCGTATATGTCTTTCTTGACGTGGCGGGTAGGCTAAGGCTCCTTAAAATTTTCTTAAATGGAGGAGACGTTGGGAGGCTGCCAAAATTTTCATTGATTGGGGACCTGTATGAAATAACACCATCTGATTTATAAATTAATTTGAATTCAATCTATTTTTCTTCAATAGATATTACTCCAATCTCTAAATCTTCATATTATATGTAGGCTAAATTCTTTATATTATGGATATTAGAAATCAAAGAAGTTGAATGTATAATAGATTGACGTAAGGATGAAATGCATTAACAGATGACTTCCTTAATGAGGTGAATTTTTTCATTCATATAATATGTCAACTGCCTAACTTTATCTTATATGGAAAGTTTTGATACCCATATTCTAAACATAAAAATTAAGTACACCTAAGACCAAATGATGTAATTGTTAATCTATATCATAGAGGGTTCATGTCAGAATATTAGTATTAAACTTCTCATGGTGAGTACGAGCCACATTTCGATTCTCAATGTGACCCATCTACAAGTTCTAAAATAGCCAAGAAAAAAATATCTAACCTTTTGAGGACTTAGTTTATGATACAATTGGAGCACAATTTGAATAATATATAGAAGAGTCACCAAATACGGAGGCATATAATTTTTATGATTTGTTACATGCTATCTAACAATCAATATGGAAGAGTTGCACCACTCACTCAGAGTTATCTATTACTGTGAAGATATTAAGCATCAAGACAGAATATAATATCCCCCGTGAATATTTTAGTCAATTCGTTGGGCTACTTAAGGAAACCAACCTGACATATAACATAATTTCTATAGATTTATATCAAACTAAAAAGTTAATTTTTAAATATGGCTTGATATACACAAAAATAGATTATTATATCAATGGATGCATATTATACTATAAAGATGATTTATCAGATATTGCATGTCGTTATTGCAATGCACTGGGATAAAAAGAAAGTAAAAGGATGTACGAGTCAATAGGATATTTTACTTACCCATAATTCCTAGACCATAACGATTATATGCATAAATGGGATCTGCTGCACATATAAGATGGCATAATGAATGCATCTTATAAGAAGGTGTTAACACACATCCGTTAGAAGCAGAAGCCTGAAAATACTTTGATCATACACATCCCACCTTCGCCACATAATCAAGAAATATAAGATTAGATTTATGCTCAGATGGTTTTACTCTATTTAGTCAGTTCTCTTCACCTTATTCATACTGGCCCGTGATACTTACTCATTGCAATCTTCCTCCAGAGTTGTGTATGACTACTCCTTATATATTTCTGACGCTGATCATTTCATGGCCATATAATCCAAAAGTATAGATCAATGTATTCTTGCTATCGTTAATCAGTGATTTTAATTAATTATAAGAAGGAGTAGTACATATAATATCTTTACCAAACAAAACTTAATAATGAGGGCAGCATTACTTTGAACAATTGATGACTTTCCTACATACAATATGCTTTCAGGTTGATAAACTTCCAGTAAGTTAGCTTGTCCATATTATATGAAATTAATAAAACTATTCAATTTAAAGCATGGAGGGAAGAACACTTGGTTCAATTATCACCACATGTTCTTACCTACAGGTTATTCTTTTAGACAAAATAAGGATGTTTTTACTAAAAATAAGATGGTGACATTCTACATTAACCAGTGAAGAAATATTTGAAAGGGTAAGGTTTATGCCCACGATAGTTGATTCTCTAACATTAGCTGATTACAAATATCTAGGGTATGGTGTCAACCACAATTGGACCAAGAAAAATATTTTTTTGTCCTTGTCATATTGGAGAATAAACCTAATCAGACATAACTTGGATGTCATGTATATAGAGAAAAATATTTTTAATAATATATTCAATATAGTCATGGACATCAAAGATAAATCCAAAGATAATATAAAAATAATGATGGACTTAAAAGAGATTTATAGGAGAAAAGTTTTAGAGTTGAAGGATGATGAAAACAAAAAATTTCTCAAACTAAAAGCTCCATTCACCTTGAATTTAGAGGAAAGACGAGCAATTTGTGAATGGGTGCAGACTCTATGAGTACCTGGTGGATATTCTTTCGATCTTAGTAGATGTGTTGACATAAGATCTAGGAGATTATATGGATTGAAAAGTCATGACTATCATATCTTCATGCAAAGTCTACTACCAATTACTTTTATTTTTTTGTAAGATCAAATTTTAAAGCCCTAAATCGAGCTAAGTATCTTCTTCAAAGATTTATGCTCTTTAAAATTAAATGCAGAGCACTTCATTCTTATGGAGTAACATATTTTTTTTATTCTATGTAAGATTGAGAAGATATTTTCTCAAGTATTTTTTGACTCTATGGAACATCTACCCATGTATTTATCATATAAGGCTACAGTAGGTGAACATATTCAATATCGATGGATGTATCTTTTTAAGAGGTATTTAAATAAACTTAAAAAGACTACTAAGAATAAAACATATCCTGAAGGCTCAATTTATAAAGCATATTTAATATATGAGACAACCTAATTTTACTCGTATTACTTTGACACAACATCACAATCAACTAAGAGTCTTGCACCTTAAAATATAGGTCATACTGATTCATGTAAATTCTCAAATATATATATGTATTCAATAAAAGTGGTGAACCCACAGGCACTAGTACCGTGCGCTAGTTGATTGATAAGGAGATGAGAGCTGCTAGGAAATCACAAGCTGACATGAAGATGCAGATGTAGATGCAACAACTCAATTATTGGATGAGCTGCAAAAATTGAGGGAGCAGTTTAGTGGAAATTAGGCAGCATCAATAGAGGATGAGATTAATTCTGATTAGATATTTTCTGGTATTATTGGACATTTCATTTATATGTTGGACATTTCATTTATATGTTTAATTATTTTATTATTCATTTTTAGTTGTGCAATGAACGAACTTTATGTTTAATTTTAAACAGTTTGGTGAATGTTTAATGCACTTAGAATGATCGAAATATGTTATTACAAGCTTGTAGCATGTCTTTATATTCAATGTCTGAATGAATATGATATATGTATATTTTTATGCATGTTTATTGTGTTGTAGAAAACATAAGAGAAGTGTTATTTTTTTTGCTACATGTTTCTAGCGGAATATCCACCAGAAATAGAAATACGATGAAAAGGTATCATAATTTTAGTGGAAAATTCCAACAGAAGTTTCGGCAGAATTTTTCCACAGATATTTTTGACTGATAAACCATCGATAATAGTGACTCCTAAATGATGAATGTCATCACTATATTTTGCAGGAATTTCGTCGATAAATCTACCGAAAATATCTTCGGTCGACTATAATTCAGCTAGAAATGCACATTTTTCGGTGGAATTTCATGATTTTTGAAGGATTTGGGCTGCCGGTATCACGTGATTTTCCTATAGTGTACAAAGTTAGATGTGAGATATTTACTGATCATCAAATTTTGAAATATATTTTCACTCAGAAGAATCTGAATTTGAGGCAAAGAAGATGGCTAGAGCTGATCAAGGATTATGATCTATTTATTCAATATCAGCATAATAATGTGAATATTATGGCAAATGCCTTGAGTAGGAAGTTATTAGGTACTTATCTTTCATTTCTGACTTCTATAGATTTTCTTATTTGATATTTATAAACGTTAGAGACAAAGGTGGCATTTGTGGATACTGATCTAAATTTACTAGCCTAGATGATTATTCAACCTAGTATGCAGGAAATAATTTAGGAAGCTCATAAGTCAGATACAGAGTTTCTGAAATTGAGTGGTCAGGTTAAGTTTAGTAGGTGACCTGAACTTTTACTATTTGTTTATGGTGTTATTTTCTACAAAGGTAGATTTTAGGTTCCTTCTATTGATCATTTGAGAGCTGAGATTCAACAGAGGCAGACTATTGAGGTTACATTATTCATCTATGAAGCAGTGAGATGTATTGAGATTTGAAAGATATGTTCTGGTGGCACGAAGTGTAGAAAAATATAGCAGAGTTTGTTTCAAACTGTGAGGCTTATTAGTTAGTGAAGGCAGAGCATCAATAACCTGGTGGTCCTTTGCAATAATTACCTATTCTGGAGTGAAAATGAGAACAAGTGACGAGGGATTTTACTATCGGTTTTCCCATATTGAGATAAGGGCGTGATGTAATCTTGGTTGTTATTGATCGGCTGTCAAAATATGGGCACTTTATTTTAATCTAACAGACTAGATTTGGTAGATAGGTTGGGATACATATAATTTCAGAGATATTATCAAATTACATAGTGTGCCAAAGGTGATTGGATTTTATCATGATGGTTTGATTACCTCCATGTTATAAAGAGGTATTTAGGTCATGCATGATGATAAATTTTTTAGTTATTTTATGTGTTTTGATTTTTTTTTCAAGTTTTATTAGGCCATTCAGGTCATGGATCATGTCAACTCTTCTGTATTATTTTGTTTTAGGTAAGGTTATTAAAATCAGATTTGATCGGCCAATTTGGTCTATGTATAAAACCAGAATAACATTGAACCGCTCGAGAACCACTCGAACCGGCAATCAAACAGGCGAACCAGAGAATTAATGCCAGTTTTGCAAAATTGGGTTGTTTAAGCCCAGCTAAACTTGAACTGACTAGCTCATATTTAATTAAATAAAATAATTTAATAAATTTATTATTAAATATTTCACTTAATAAATTAATTTAAATTTTATATATTTTAGTTAAACAAGTATCAACAATATTTTATCAAATATGCTTTATTACTTGACCCAACTTACTATTTGACTTTTTTTTCCATGTGAATCAAAAAGCTTATATAGATAAAAATAATGCTAACATATAATGTCTAGGTGATGTGAGACTAAACCACAAAAGTGAAGTACTCAAGTTCATTATATATACACTACATATTTGTACATATATTTTTTAAATTAAAATTTAATAATGCAAATAATATTTAATTTTTATATATTATTTTTTATTTAATTTAATTATATAATATAAAAATTAATTTATTTTAATTTTTATCTATTTTTAATAATAAATACTATAACATGAATTTATAGATATAATTTTATAATATAAAATTTGTATATTTTCCATTGGTATAAATTATATCTAAACATATAACATAAATAAGAAATTATTTATATTAAATTTAAAAATATAAAAGTATACTAATTTATATTAAATATGAATTATATATTTATAAAGTATGATTTTAAACCTCTAACTCATTCTTAGTTTGAATATTTGATATGTATAATAGGATTGGTTTATGCTTAAGCTTAAGTTTAGATTGTCATATTATTATTTTAATTTAATTAATTTTTAATAATATTATTATTTATTATATCATTCGATTAAACCTCGGTCGAACAGGTTTCGAACCGGTCGAACCGTGAATCTGTCATTCTTCCGATTCATTGTCCGATCAGGTTTGCACAACCTTGATATTGGGTAGATTATGATGTTTTAAATCAAACATTCACCACTATCTCTCCTTAGTTCATTATCTATCTTCATCTTAAACATTTGTATTTAGAATATTCATTCTTTATTAAGCTTATTCCATTCACTAGAATAATCTTTATATTCAATTTATTTTATTTAATATAATAAACAGTTATATGCAAAGTGATATGTATATTTTAATGTCTACTTATAACTCTACTTTAACTTATTCCTTTCACAGTCAACAACCACAAAGCGAAGGAGATAATCTTGAATCCTCTTGTAATTCAACTTCCACTTATGTCTCCCTTGAACTTGCCACACCTGCATAAAATAGATGGAGCAAAAAATAACCTCTCACATTCAACCAGCTCAAATGGGGCCATAATCAGATGAAGAATAAAATAGAAAGCCAAGTCCACATAATAGAATTTAAAGTGCACTTTATCAGTCTCCCACATAGAAATATTTGTCATATGAAATGCATAAGAACTTTTTAGAATTAACATAAATACAAGATGCTGAGCATGATCATGAATAAATGTATACTACAATACAGAGAATGATGAATATGCATTTATTCACATTTTTCAACTTTCACCATTTAGGAAATTATTTGTAAATAAACTTTAAAACACTATTTTAAGAATTTTAGGGAATTATATTCAACATCAAATTTGCCAATTTTAATAAAAAATACAAAGACATTAACATAGAGCACGGTGAAAAGTTTATTATACTGAATACATTTATATTTACTTGTTATCTTTTCATAAAAATATAAGAATTGAAATAAAAAATAGGGTATTGGGAGCCTTCCTCTAGCACAACAATTTCTTTAATGGGCCCGATGGATGAATCCCTAATTATGACCTCCAAATTCCTTTCTTCTCTTTCTCTCTATTTCTTCTTCTCCTTTCCTCTTCCTTTTCTTCTATGACAAGTAGTTGGGGCGATGGTTTTGACCAAGAACTAAACGTTGTGGTTGTCACAACCCAACCTGACCAGGATAGGTCCTATCATGTTGAGTTGTGATAAATAAATCTCAAAATCTAGTTTTGAAATTATTTTAAATTTTTTATCAATATTCATTGAAATAATAAATAAACTACAGAGCTGCTAAAATATCAAAATATTTAAAATAAACTTATCCATCAAGTTTCTTTCATTTTATCAAAATAATTATCTACACTATAATACATGGCTACATGTAAGAGCTACAGAACTGAAAATTTAACTAGCTATGACTGTACAAAAATTAAAATAGAAAAATACATATGACCTCAGATCTAATCCTGAAATGCTAGTCCACAATCTCTTTCCCCTTCCCATGTCCTAAAAAAAAGAAGCAAAATCACAGTGGGCGACAATCGCTCAGCAAACCACATAACCAATCTAAATTTGTAATATTCTTTTATCAAATATTTTGCTGAATATGTAAAAACAATTAAATGTAGTTTAAATAAATCATTTTACTAAGAGATGTAATAAATGTATAACAGTTATTTCCTAATTTAAATAATAATACTAAATGTGACTTACCTTGAGACAAACAAAAAAAGGATAATGTGACATATCTTGAGACGAACAAGTTTTCCAACTGGGCCGACGGACGAAAATAGCCCGAAGTCGCCCAAAACTAGGATTTTCTCCTTTCTCTCTCCTCTCTTTCTCTCTAATTTCTCTATCCGATCTCTATTTGGGAAAAAACATGAAAAAAATAAATTTTATCATATTATATAACAGTGGAATGAGATATTATATTAAAATATTAATTATTATAATTATTTAATGTTCAAATATTAATTTTATTCAAATTCTTTTATATTTTTAAATTTGAAAATCTAAAAATTACAGAAAAATATTCATAAATTAGCAAATTTTATTTAAAAAATTATGATAAATCAGTTTGCAAAACGGACACCTAATGGTCCCAAAAACCCCACTTGTACTAATAGGTGCTGATTTCCTAAGAAATTTCAACAGTGCCCAAAAATTATGAAAAAAGGGTAATTAAAGCGTAATATTATAAATATTTTGAGAAAGATGATTTGTAATTTGGACTTATAATAACTCATGAAATAATTATTGACTACTCTAGGTGAACAAAAATCTTGAAAATTGTAAGGCTTTCACAGTGGTGGCAATTGATGGAGCGGTAAGGCAAAGACGAGAAGTGAATGGAGAGCTAATGTGAAGCTCGCTAAATTTGAAATACGCTTAATTTTTTTATATAAAATTTATAATAGTCCATTGATTTGTGAAAGTATACGTGCCAATTCAAGTTATAAAGTGTTAGAGCAGAGTGTTAAACCCATGAGGAAGTATTCTGCTAACTTGCAACAAAACTTCTACTACTTATTCCAATTGCATAAATTTATTGTACTCAAATGAAAAATGAAGTTTTCGAGTTCTTACCACTGAATGAAAATAAGTAAAAATGGTTGATACAATTTCAATAAAAATATTTTAGATTGATGCACGTAAATTATATATATTTCATAATGAGACTCTTAATTATAGATTTGGATCAGAGCATGTGCATTCCTAGATCTCTATAAAGCTTGCAGGGGTAAAAAAAGATTGCTAGTCTTCACTATCTCCATAGAACTTATAATATTTAAACATCAGCATGCTAATATTCTATTTTAATATTCCTAACTATTCTTACATTCCTCCATCAAGGCTATACATCACAATAGATTTTAACTACATTCATGACCATTATATGCATTAAATGAAGAATAAGAGATATTAAAAATATCAATATTTTTATTGAAGAATATGAGTCTACATCAGTATTTAATATGCACTTTATATCATCAACCCAAAAATGGAGATCTAGCCAAACATGGAAGAAGTAACAAGCAAACTTAGATTTATTTTATTGGTAGAAGAACAAAGTACAAGAGAAGTAGTAGAAATTTATCACAAGGAAGGATCAAAATATCTTCTCTACTCTCCTTCCATCACTTACAAAGTTTCTTTTACAAACACAAGCTAAACTCCCCCATAGATTATATCTTGTACTTGAATAACCTCCCTTAGACTTTACTTTAAGGTGACACTAAAGAAACACACTAAAAAATACTATATTTTTACTCAAAGGGCAGAACTCTATAAATAATAAAATTGATATACATTTATAGTAAGTATAGTATCAGGCTCAAGCGCTGCGACGCTGGATAAGGTGGCCCTACGATGGTGCAAAATGAGCTAGTGCCTCAGCGTTGTGATGTTCGCTCTGTTGTGATGCTGAATGATGTGGCATGGTTATCACCAGAATCACATTTTTTCATTAAATCGGTGCAGTTCTTAGAAGTTATAACTGCTCCGTCGCGGCGCCATAAAACCATGAGCATTGCGGCACTTAGAATAACATTCCGGTGTTGTGGCATTCAAAAAGTTGACGCTCCTGCATGAATTTTGTCGAGATACCCAATGCTATGGTGCTATTTTTGGGTGTAGAAGTGTTGTGTTGCGCTGCGATGCTAACATTTGTGATGCCACGACATATGTAAACAGAGAAGGTAGGCATTGCCGGGTTAAAATCAGCGCTTCATCGTTGATCAATATTGAGTTGTAGCGTTATTCTTGTTGGAACTGCGACGCTGTCCGACACTTATAATTTTTGCTTTTTCTTGCACTTTAATTGTATAAACACAACCAAAACAACATATTTTGTTGAAATTAACATAACTGAAGTAATGCACAATTTACACTTATCAAATTCCCCCTGTGTCGCAACAATCCCTCAATTCTCACCAAAATATTGAGAGGTAGTGCCACGGTGCCACCACTATCAATGCCACAGGCCCACAAATGCCCCCCAATGCACTTAACATTTTATTTTACTTCTCTATTCCATTTTTATATTCATTTTGGATTTAAGTTTAAACATTAATAACATAAAATTTTGATATACTCTCTATAGTACGATCCATATCAATTATTTTGATCATGAAGCATTTTTTAATCATTTAAATGTCTTAATGATATTATACTTATGTGATCTTGGGCTCATTGGATTCATCTCGTTAAGCAACTTGATTCGACCATAAGCATGTCAAATTTTGCATTTAGATAATCATGATTTTAATTTAAAAAGTTTTCTATTCAAATATTACATTGAGATTTATGTAGATCATATAAATTGTCTAAACTCATTTGACAACACTCTGGCATGCAATATAAATATTCATAAAAATTGAAATTATGTTCAGTCTGTATGATACATAAATATATGTGCCACACAAGTAATATTTTTTCAAAATAAACTGTCAATCCCATAAGGAGTTTCCTATCCTAAAAGTGTCCCTAATACTGTCTAATTCAAATTGCAACATTTATTCTACCAAATCTAAGTGGAATTCATTTTCTATGTGACTACAACAAATGCTTAAATGAGAAATTCAGTAAATTAAAATGTCCCGAACTTATAATAGTGAATGATGCAACATTTTTCTAAGTTGACACTTTTAAGTTATGTTATGAATCAGAGTATATGGACTCTTAGATCTGTGTCAAGCATGTAAGAGTATAAAGTAAGGTTCCCTACTAGAGTTGTTGTATTTTCTTAGACTCCAAAATCCTATCCATTCTATGTCTATGCATGAAAGTTTTCTATTTCCATTCTCCTAATTATTTCATCATTTCATTGTCGAGGCAATGAATCACACTAGATGTCAGCTTGAATATGACCATTGCAAAAATTAAATTAAGTATGGGAGTTATTGAAAATAACATTCAACATTTCATGTTCTAGAGTTTACTTATGAAAAACATGCATAACCACACATCATAAGTCCAAAACTCAATTATTAGCTAGCCATGGAGTTGTATTCACACGAAATAACATTCATTTTATAAATTAAAACAAGATACAAGAGTTTGAATGTGTAGTATTACACCTAGAATAGCTTTTATAAGAAATTACTAACACCGGAGGCTTTCCAGATTCATATCCCTTAAGCATAGTCCCTCCCCACACTTTGTCACTCACACAATCTTGCTTACAAAATAAACGTCAAGCCATTACAAAATCGAAAAGAAAACTATTTATATTAAATAGACGAATCTGTCACTGGCGCCATGACACTTGACAAGTCGGCGCGGCGAAACTAGTAAATAAACTAGTGCCGCGACATAAGTCGCTTGTCTCCGTTGCGGTGTTGGTCTGAATCTGCGCAACGCTTTTTTAACAAACCGCTCTAGCTTTTCTTACACATTTTGCAACCATGATGCTGCGATGTTTAAATAAAGCAAGCGCTGCGGTGCTTTTTACCTTTGGGGCACTTCAGAATACGGCGGTATGGTGCTGAATTATTTACAATTTTTTTTAAGAGCATTCTTGCTACGGTGCTAGGCTTTTTTGCGCTAGTGCTCTCATAGCGCCTTAGCGCTGTATGATGTGGCATTGGGGTGTTAAATTAACTTGTAAAATACAAGAGAGTAGTGATACCACGATGCGTCAACTTTGATGTTGTGGTGGTGATTGATATGGTGCCATGGCGCCGTTATCAAAATTCCCTTTTTATGCCTTTTCTCAGGGTTTCTTGCGCAACAACAAACAAAACAATATCTCTACAACAAAATGTATGCAAAAATACTAAAAAATAATTTTCTAACATCATATCGACTCTAATGATTGAAAATTAGTTGAATGCCTGAATCTTAACCCTCAAATTTAATGGTGGAGTTGAATGCACCAATCATATCCTAAATAACTTTCCATTTAATTAAGGAATCATACAACAACACAACCAAAGCAAAATGGTGTTGTGGAATGCTAACACCATCATCTTGTTGAAATAATCTATAGTCTTCTCATTGAAGCTCATCTATCACACATCTTTTGGACTGATGTAATACTCACTGCTATATATTTAATCAATAGGCTAGTAAGGACAACCTCAAAAATGAAGTCCCCTTTTTAGCAACAATACAAACAACAACCCACTTACTACCATCTCTAAATATTCAATTGCCTGGACTTTCCATGACATTAACCCCAATACATCAAATAAATATTATTAAATCTCAAGAGATTTGTCTAATAGATCAAAGGAACAACTCACTTTAGGCAACGAATTGAAAAACAGGATCTTTTTCTGTTCTCTTACTATGATAGGGTATGTGATTCGATTGATTGTAAATCAACCCCAGACCATTGCACTTTCTTTAAAATACCTTAGTATCTTGAAATTTAAGAAACATTTAATAGTTGCAAAATCATCAAACGAAAGCTGGGTATAATGCCTTAGCAACTGCTACAATGACTTTTTTGTTGTCTTCTTACAAATTTTCAAATCATAGTCCAACAACCTACTTATCTTCATTATGACAATATCTTACCATGTCATTTGTCAAGAATTTATTTTTTGAGCAAGAACCAAACACATTGAAATATATTAACTTTATTTTGGGAGTGCATACTTTTAAGAGAAATTATAGCTCTACACATCAATTCAAAAGACCAACTAGTAGAAATTCTTACAAAACCACTACGTACCACCCATTTTTAGCAACTTACGATAAGTTGACAATCCTAGTAATTGATCATTAAATTGAGGGGCACTGATAAGAGATACACTTACTTGATAAGTAATGGACCATTCTTGATAAGCTAATATGATATAGAACACATGTTCTCAATCTATGGATCAAAAGCATTCATACTCTATTATTTCATCCTTACCTCACAAGTCACATCTCTAATAACCCGTTCAATATTCACCCTTTAATTTTAACCGACCATGTACCTTATGCATAATATACTCCCTCACCAAGTATAAGTATATGATTCAAGTACTGTATGAAGGCTACAACATAGAAAATGAAATATTTGTTTTAGCTTCACTCATTTTTTTCATTTTCTACTCCATATTTCTTATGTGTGTTCATTTAATATGGAAGGTCATGAGCCTCTTCAAAATTATCCCTAACATGGTAAAATCTATTGTATTCCTGGACAATTATGTGGACCTTCAAGTTATTTTAAATTGGTTCAATTTGGTCATTTTGCATACTAACAAGCTCCCACCACTAATTACTATTCTCCTTTACTCATTGTTGGTTCATCGATGCTTGCCCTAACAGGCTCTCTTCATGAACTCCATAACCCCAGTTTGTAATCTCATGAGGAACTCTCCATTTTTGTTTGAATTTCATTCCCTTGCATATCCCAGTTTAAACCAATGTTCGAATAGCAAATATACCACTTCTATATTTCATTCATAACACTCTTATCATCTTATAAACTTTAACATTTTATTTTATATATTCATATTTATTCTATAAATAATAGATATATAATATTAATATTTTAAATGTTAAATATATAACATGAAATAAAGCGACATGTAGTTTATCATTTCAGAGTAACTTTAAATGAAGGATACCTCTCAACCACTCTCAAGTCTCACCGGACCAAAGATCTTTCCGAGGTTCCTGCTGCCATTGACTTCTTTTGCCGACCGCCTCCTGCTTGTTGACACTTCTGCCCTAACCACGTGCTCGGGTTTACTGGAACACGCTGGGCAACTCATCATCCAGCGTGAGGAACGCCTCCCTCTCCCCTTTCTCCGATTCGAAGGATCTGTTACCCACGGAGAAGTGAGGTGAAGAGCTCCCATTCTTCGTTCTCATGGCGAAACGCCAGACTGAGAGCGTCCCGCTCTCCAAATTTGGCGTTCTGGTCGCGCAACTGGAGTCTATCGTCGCTTCTGCTCCTCAACAATCTCCGGACCCGCTTCTCTGCTTCGATCTGCTCTCCGCGCTAGTAGACGCCATCGGCGAAGAGTCCCAGGTTTTATCTTCAACTTTGCCTTTATACGGTCGAATCCTCCCAATTCTTGCCTTCATTGTTTTGAAATGCTCACATCATGGTCCTTCTGCTTTCACTCCTTCGACCTTCTCTCTTTCATTGTAGCGTTAAATCTTACTACACCAATATGAATCATTGTCAGAGCAGTTCAATAACAATGCAAAGAAAGGGCCAATTGATGAATTATGTTTGTGATGCATGGTCATTCTATAACCGCAGGAGAATATTGTGCAATGGCAACGGAAGTGCGAAGATGCCTTGTTTTCCTTGCTTGTTCTGGGTGCCAGGCGTCCCATAAGACGTCTTGCTTCGTTAGCCATGGTGAGGGTAATTGGAAAAGGTGACGGAATTTCCATATATTCAAGAGCAAGCAGTCTCCAAGGATGGCTTGCTGATTGCAAACGGAGTGAACCCCTTTCCTGCGCTGGTTTGCATGACTACTTGATCCTTTTTTCCATAACCTTTTCCTCATATAGAAGTCTAAACTTGGTGTTTTTGTTAAGAATTTCAGTTTCTTAATGATGGCATTAAATTTCACAACAATATCTAATTTTCTATTGTTTTGCGGTACTTTCCCAAAAAATTAAGCATTTTTAAGCAAATGGCAACCTTCAACCAATTTATATTTCTTACTCCTTGAGTGTCAAGCTATTTTTTATGCAATTCAAAGCTAATTGGTCTATGGAAGCGCTTCAAAGTATATTTAATTGTTATCGTCAACATCTGGAATAATTGACCTTTCATCTACATTCATCGCTCTTAGTATGAAATACATCATAAATCCTTCATGAGCAAACCATACAGTGTTTTAAACTGTCTCAATAGCTTGGAATGATATTTTTAATTTTTTAAATATTCTCACATCATAGAGGTCTCATAGGAAGTTTTGACAGGATTAAATAAAATTTAGTTGCATATCTGCATGTGTGAGCCAGTTGAGGGTTTTATGACAAGAGAATATTATCTTGGCTATAGGAGGAGTTCCATGGAGCAGTAATTGGACCATTTATGTTTATTGAATTGGATAATATCAAAAAGAGAAATGCCGTGAGTTGAGTAATTGAATTTTAGAATTTGAAGATTTAATTGTGATATAACTTGGATGCCTAAAATGAAGTGCAACTACTGTTGAGAAAACATGACAATGACATCTTTTGGATGATAGTAGAAGTCATATTTATGGAGGCGCATGAAAACTGGAAGTAAAGTTAATGTGTAAAGTTTAGGAAAGAAAATTGTAGGCTAATTTTACTTCACATTGAAGTGGCGCAGAGTGGTGTTACTTGAGTTTAACTAGTGGCATTAATCGGAACGAATGATAACAAGATTTCAAAATCTCACCTCTAATTATTTTTATAAGAATTATAATAATAAATAAGATGTTACAGAGATAAGATGTGACAAGATAGTTAACAAGGGTGAACAAGTAAATGGCATGAGAAGTGGGATGATTGGAAGAACAGATAAGTCAAAATTGAATAGGGTATATGAAATTACATTAATAAAGAGCCAATGCTAGTCTTGTAAGTGGATTTCATAGGTCCTTATAAAATGAAAGAAGGGTGCTTAGTTATATTTCTACTTTAATGTGTTATCTCTATAAAGATTTTGGAGAGTTATACTAGAGAAGTTTGATTTTTGTATGAGGGCAACCAATTAAATTTATGTTAATTTTCTTTATTTGCTACTTATAACAAGTTATGAATGGAATAGAGCCAGGAGCTTGAGATGTGTATAGAGCAAGGTCAAGCCACTGAGATCTTGGAGTCAAGAGAAGCATATGATTGAATACCTAGCAAAGTTATACATAAGTGACATCTCTTGGTTGAACATATATACTGAGGTCTGTCCAACATGTGAATAGTTCTGCGCATAAGGGTCTATTTGGTTCGAAATGGGATGTATTTTGAATTGTTTGTTACTTTTGTTGAACAAGTCTCAGCTCAATTATATTTTATTTTTAATAAAATTATATTCAGAGGGAAGACTAAATTAGGCATCATCACACATTTGTTTGGTTTGAGAATAGGATTAATTATTATAATGGGATTAATTCTATCAAATTATCAATTAGGAAAACAAGCTCCTTGGTATTCAAAGCTGATTTACTCAAAATACAATGAGGTTTTGTTTGGTACTGATGGCGTATGCTTTAAGGTCAGTGCATTATTCATGGTGGCGAAGTTGTTCCAAGGAAAAAAGGATTTCCATTGTATGATTCCAACAAAATTGAAAATTGGGCCATGATTGAGACCATATTTTTCATGAGTCGTTGCATCCACTAGTTGGTATAAGTAGAGCCTGTTAGCTCGATAAGTGGGCCCATGTATATTCTCGGGTGAAACCCTAGTTTTAAACAATATATGTTGTGCTTGGTGATGAATGCCATTCCAATTTAAAGAGGGACAACTATTCAAAGTCTTGGTGTTTTGCTTGTATAAGCGAGTTGGAGGGCAGTTAAAGTCAAGGTTTTAAAAACCGGATCAGACCAGCCGGTTCAACCGGTGACCGGTCCGGTTCCTTCATTAGAACCGTTTAATACAAAAACAAGAGAAAAACCGGTTTTTTTTTTCTGGTTGAATCGGATAACTGTTGAATTGGCGGGTTTTAGAAGAATTGTCCGGTTCTTATTTTGCTTAAATCACATCTGTCCGATGAGGATCAAACGAGTGAAAATTTAAACGGAGTGCCCTAAGAGGTGAAAATTTAAACGGAGTGCCCTAAGAGGCAAAACACATGCGAAAATTCCCTCCCAGAACGCGATCCGTTCCTTCCTAGGCTCTCCGTCCTGAGCCATTCGCAATTTCCTTCCTCTTCGGTGGCCAGTTTTCTCTGTCGAATAGTTGCAGAAGATAGAAGGTATGCTTTGTGTGCTTCTTCGCTCAATCCTTTCTCAGTTTTCCCTTCTCCGCTCTGTGTGCTATATCACATCTTGAATCCAAAAGTTGATGTGTAGATAGGTAGTTCTTGTTGAAATCACTAAACATCTAACTAGATTTTTTTCGAAGATTAATATATAAATGATTCTATATGTTTGAATAAGCAATATTCAGATGGTAAAATGAATTCATATAGATTTTGGGTAAAAATCGGACATATTTTTAAGTCTTGGGATGAATTAGAAGTTCCAGGAGATGTTATCTTACTTGTAACTGCAATCACTCAAGTCAATGCAACATCACATATTTGTTTGCATCATTATATATTTTGATATCGATAATAGACATGCATTCCTCCCCCAATGCAATGTCGTTTGGTCATCCTGTGCGGGAACTAGGAGCCGTTGGATGGCCGGACCACCTCATGTGGGAATCTGGAGCCGCAAGGTGTGCCGTTTGGTGGTGCTGTTGCTGTTACAATTACTCTCCATTTATTAGGTTAGTTATAAATCCTGTTTGAGTTATTTGTGAAATATTTGTTTATGTTTTATGACTTAATTGATGTCACATTTGCGTTATGTGTTATTTGTTTATGTCTTATAGACTTAATTGATGTCCACCTAATATGAAATTATGCTATTATTGAAGCAAATCAATTTTATAGGCTGATGTGGAGGTCAATACAATTTTGTTGTGCTGCAGTACTAGTCTATTTTGAGTTGTCACATATGCTTAATGAATGACAAAATAGTGATGGTCAATTATTTCAAAATTTTTGATACAAAACTTTCTTAAATTCAAGCAAATTATAAGAAATGCAAAGGGATTATTTTGGAAATATTTAGGTGCTTTGATAAGTTTGACATGAAAATAGAATTTAGAGTGAAGTTAATAAGTTTCAATGAAATTCATAAGAGTCATAGAATGTTAAATGGCTGGGGAGATGAAACTAATTTTATTAATTTTTAATAATATTATTATTTATTACATCATCCGGTTCGACATCGGTTTGACTGGTTGAACCGTGAGCCTGTCCTTTTTCTGGTTCGTTGTCCGGTTTTCACAACCTTGGTTAAAATAACTTTCAGTGTTTCTTATTTAAAAATCATAAAAATGAGACTTAGGGTGTAAGGGTGAGGGGCCTTTTTGGTGCCATACCCCCATGGAGGTATACCTCCTTCACATCCTCAACTTGAAATCTCTTTAATTTTTGTTGTCAGTCCTTAACATCCTCATAACTATTCTACTGTCTCTGTCTTAGACCTAATTCCATAAGTTTCCTGTGTTGGTCTTCTCTTCCTGTTTCTCGTTGTTGTGTTTGTGTAAGTTTTTTTTTTTCTTTTTATTTCTGTCCCATTACATTGATAAATCATCATTGCCGACTGCCATAATCTCATAATTGTTATTAGCATGTTTTTTTTTTAATTTTGATTCAGTGTAGAAGCTGTCTGATCAATGTGAATTTTCATGAGAGCTCATCTTTAATGCTTTTTTACTTGTCTTTCCTTGGTATTATTGTAGGTCTAGCACAATGCTTGGGGGAGTTATATCACTATTTTGGTCGAAAGATTACTTCAGGGTTGACCGAAACAGCCAATATTGCTGCAAAACTACTTAAGTTCCACGAGGTAATTCTCTGTTTGTATATGAAATAGAATCGAGTGTTCCCTCAAGGAAGTTTCCCTCGATAGTCTGTTGATTACTTGCAGTAAGGCGCCAATAATGGATTCAGTGTTAAAATGCATAAATGCACTGTGACCGTCTTCCTTTACTAAATAATCATAGTGAAATATATGTACATCATAGCATGACACACACATACAAAATCGCATAGAAACTTACTAAGACACAATTGCAGATGCACAAACATACAATATTTTTGTCAAAGGTCCTATGCTGAAGCTGAATTCTTTTATATGTATAATATTGGAATATACAGTTGTTATAACTGAATGTTTAGGAAACAAATCATCTTCTATCTATCAATTTAGGAGAGTTATTTTGTTCTTTTATTTAGGAAGGTTATTTTGATTCTGTAATTGTGCAATTTATCACTGTTGGATTTTTTCATGTTTCAGTTTTGATTAGTTTCTTGTAGAATATTTTCATGTCTCATAACTTATAGGTTTAACTATTGGGGAATGTTTGGGCATGGCCTTTGGGGCTTCATAGTATAAGGGCTCATTTTAGGCATGATCACACAGTATGAAGGGAATTTGTCACGTCCTTCCTAGTATTTTTTTGAATGTGCTCATATGAATACACATGGTTTAACATTGACTCTTTATGAGCAATGCTCAAAATTAAATTTTACATCCTTGATAAATTGGTGCAGATGATGGATAGATGGTTGCTCCAAATGCAAAGTGATTTGAATTTTTTGTATATATATAATTTTATGTTTTAAGCTGGGACTGTATTTAGATGAAATTCCCTCTAATTATAATTTTATTTTGATCATGCTTAACATAGGGATGCATGTCCGAAGTACATTTTTCTTTGAATTTGAGGGGGAAATTTTATACCGCTCCTCTAATCTATGCACATATTCAAAAACTAGCATTTCAATCTCCTTCAACAACTTCGCCTCAAATCTCAGCTACAAACCAATCCAATATAATTCCTTACCTTTCTTCTAAATTTTAAGTTAAATTCAATTTCATATTTGAATTTCGCACTTCAATACAATTTTGGAATTTAAATTCATAACTGCCTAATTCTTTCAAAAGCATATCCACTTATTTAGTTATCCTATGATGAAAATTGATATTGGAATGAGTTCAAATGTAATCATATGATAAAAATTTCAACTTAAGATGAGCCATCTTAAAAAAATCATGCATGTTTATTTTCTAATTATAGAGTTATGTTGCATCACATGTAAATGCTTGAGCGAATCAATAAATTGAGGAATGTTTGTACTTTTTGACATATTTCAAAAAAATATTATTGAAACATGTGAATATAAATGAAGGAAAATGAAAAACGATAAAAGAATCAATTAATTAAAAAAAGGATAATTGTTGAAAATATTTCGAGTATTTCAAACTTATGTCCATTTCAAGAATTGTGACTCTTATATTCTCAAGCGAAAAATGTAAAAGGCCCCGCATAAATTCCATAAAATTATACAAATGGGTTAAATGTCAAGGAAATATAGAATTCACCCTACGCGGATTCTTGGTGCATGAATAACAAACTCAACATTTTTTGTGACCTAACAATTCTTGAGTTTAGTTTGTAATAAATTTTGAATTCTTGGTTGAACTAACCTCTCCTATCTAAGACGCCCAAAGGATAATTCAGCTATAACTCTCACCAAAATTTATATTGACACATTTTCATGAGGCCTTCAAGGTTTTTCATGATGAGAATTCATTAATTAGCAAACCATTTTGGGCAACTCTACATATAGAGTAGTTATACTCTTCAAGTATTGGGTCATCTTCAAATCTTCAAAATGTTAAGTCCCACCTTTGGGTATTTTTATCATCAAAGTTGTAAACAATGGCCCCGGCTAATCTTGAGAAATTTGATTCGAATGTTAGATATATATACATACATATACACACACACAACAACAACAACAACAACAACAACACCAAGCCTTTATCCCATTACGTGGGGTCGGCTACATAAATCCTTTTTCTCCATTGTGTCCTGTTAAGAGTCAAATTCTCATTTAAATCTAATAAAGAAAGGTCATTTCTAATAATTTCTAACCAAGTCTTTTTTAGGTTTACCTCTATCTTTTTTAACACAGGCCACATCTAATACATCTACTCTCCTAACAAGGTTATCGGAAGGCCGCCATTTTACATGACCAAACAATCAAGGTGACTTTCTCTAATCTTATATGTCACTGGAGCTATTCCAACCTTTTCACAAATATGCTTGTTTCGTATCCTGTCTCTAAGAGTAAATCCACTCATCCACCTGAGCATCCTCATCTCAGCAACACTTAACTTAATATTATGCTTCTCTTTTAGTGGCCAACATTTTGCGCCATAAAGCATTGCAGGTCTCACCATCTTCTTATAAAATTTTTCCTTAAGTTTGATTGGTACTTTTCTATCACACAACAAACCCGATGCATTCCTCCAATTCAACCATCCAACTTGAATTCTACTAATAATATCCTCATCTATTTCACCATCTCTCTGAACAATAGTCCTAAGATATTTAAAACAAGTACACTTATTAATGACTTGATCACTCAAAGTCACACGACGGTTTGACCAATTATTTCTCTATTTTAGTTGGATTACATCAAGAATCAACTTTAATCATATATCTTTTTGCTTTAGTCATGGATGTTCTTACTAGACATTTGCAAGAGGTTGTGCCTTGGTGTATGTTTTTTGCTGTTGATACTTCTAGTTGATAAGACTAGAGAGGGAGTTGAAGGTAAATTTGAATTACGGAGGTCAACCTTAGAGTCTAAAGATTTTATATGAGTAGATCTAAAGCTAAATACATGGAGTATAATTTTAGTAGTAATAAATCTAGTGGTGGGATTGTGACATTGGGTGATCAAGTCATTAAAAAGAGTGCATGCTTTATACATATCGGGTCTATGTTTTTAAAGCAATTGTGAAATAGACGGGGGATAATACTAGTAGAGTTCAAGTTGGATGGTTGAAATGAAATCATGCATCAAGTTATGTGATAGAAAAGTACCCCTCAAACTTAAGAGAAAATTTTATAAGATGATGGTGAGACTTAAAATGCTTTATGGCGTAGAATTTGCCATTAATTGAGCTGAATAAAATTAAATTTAGTGTTGCATAGATGTGGATGCTCAAGTGGATGAGTGAGTTTACACTTAGAGATAGAATGCGAAATGAGTATATACGTGAAAAGGTTGGAGTAGCTCTAGTGACATATAAGATTAGAGAGAGTTGCATTAGATAGTTTGGTCACATAAAACGTTAGTCTTCTGATGGCCCTATTGAAACAGTAGATGTATTAGATCTAGCATATGTTAAGAAAGACAAAGATAGACCTAAGAAGACATGGTTAGAAAGTAGTAGAAATGATTTTTTTATTAGATGTTAATGAGAATTTGACTTGTAATTAGGTAGTTAAAAATGGATTAATGTAGCCGACCCCACATAGTGGGATAAATGCTTGATGTTGTTGTTATTGTGGCTGGTTATTTTCTTGGGGTGAATTTTAGCGTTTGCTTGAGGATTGTTCACATTATTTTTGATAAGCATTGATGACTTCATCAACAGCTATTTATGCTTCTACTCGGTAAATAAGATCAACGTAGGTGCGAAATGTCTTCTACATTAATGAGAAATTGAAAGGTCATAGAGAAAACCTTCAATAAAACACCTCGAAGTAGCTTCATATCTATTCCCATAATTTGACGTTCTTTGAAAAAGAATATTTGAATGACTATTTAAAGATCTCACTCATTTTGATGAATCTCAATAAGATGGGTTTTTGATGATCTTTTGATGGGCAATACATTATTTATCAAAAAAATTAGTTAGATTTGTAAATGTATGAATAGTTCTGTAAAATAGAGTAGAATCATGTGCGAGCTTGTGTTGTAAGAGCTGCGGGAAAGGCCTGACAAAGGGTACTATACAAAACTTAACAAATGTATGTGATCGCCTGGTAGTGATCAGCATGCTTGTAGGAGTTAAAAGTCTGATCATATAGATCATGTATAGGTAATTTAAATTATGTTGGAATAGGATGTTTGGAAATTAAATCAGTAAGAGATGAAGACTCTTGAAGGTTATGTCAATGGATAAATTGGTTCATTTGTCTCAATGAATATTTCTCTTAAACATGTCATTGTATCTTGTCTCTTATAACATCATGATGGGTGTCAATAATGAGATGTTGATTTAAGTCCTTCATAATTGGTAGAGTATTACAGATTGACTGTGCAACACTGGAATGATGGGTTGTATTGACAGTATTTGAGAGAACCTGATGAGGCTGTGGCAGAGAGGGAGCTATAGCATGAGGCATTGTATTGGTGGCATTAAGTGGAGCAAGTCCAAACCTTTGTTTTAAAAATCGGACCAGATCGGCCGGTTCAACCTGCTGAATCGGGAACCGGTTGGCTAGCCGGTCTGGATTTTCTCTAAAACTGGCTTTGCAATGAGTCGACTAAAATTGGTTTGAACCGGTGGTTTGATCGTCTAACTGGTGAACCGGTCCCGGTTTTTAAGAACTGTCAGGTTTAATAATTATTTATTTATATAATTATTTTTTGAAAAAATAAGTTTAATAAATTAAATTAAATTTATAAAATTTGAATTTGAAATAACTTTAAATTTGTTATAATAATCATTTTTTAAATAATTTTCAGCAAGGCTTACTCATATGACATCTCCATTCAGTTGACTTTCAATTCACAAAAAATTATATAAAGTTATAAACAATACTAACCTAAAGTGTCCAGGTGATGTGAGACTAAAGAATTAAAGTGAAGTTCTAATGTTAACAACACAAATTACATATTTTTAAACATAACTTTTAATTAATTTTTATAATGTAAATAATATTTACTTTTTAGTTAATAATATTTAATGTTATTTATTTATATATTTAATTAAATAATATAAAAACAAAAAATTTATCTATTTTTTAATTATAAATAATGTAGTATGAATTTATAAATAGTATTTTATGATGTAAAGTTTATATATAATTTATATGTGTAAATCATACCTAAATATATAACATAAATTAGCATTTATTTATATTAAATTTATATATTTATATGTGAACTAAATTTTTATTAAATGTGAATTAAAATCAATGTTTGCGATATTTACTCTAAAATTTAATATTGGGTTTGTTGTTGATGATTGCTAGGCAATATAATATTGTTCTTTAACTTTCTCAGCTCTCAAACCTCTCTCACATAGAGAATGAGGTCTTATTTATAGCTTTTTGATATGGGTATTTTGATAATTTGGGCCATAATCTAAAATACTCCATCGAATGGTCCGAATTGACCTCTTGTTCATGGATCATTTATTTAGTATTTGAGCATGTTAATGACCTTAGAATTACATGATATTGGGCTCGTTGGATTTGACTTGTTGGGTTGCTTGATTTTGCTCTATGCACACAGATTTTGAGACCCTTTTTTTCCTTGAATTAATGCCCTGAAACTTTCAAATATACTTAAAGTGTTTGATTTTATTTGGACTCAAATTAGATCATTTTTGATTTCATTGGGTTCGTCTTGTTGAGTCGTTTAGTTTGACTATAATTTTGTTGAAATCAGAGTTTAAGTAACACTGAATGTAATCTCGAGATTCGTGTTGATCGGGTGAATATTTGGTATGGCAAAGAACATTTGTAGACATGGTTAATTTTTAGCACAATGCTTTTGAAGAAAAACTCGATGCATGATTTGACAAAAAAACATTTCTTGCCTTGTTAGCGTTACAGTTTGATGTATCACTGGGTTGGCATTGTTTTTAACTTTATGGGTGCATAACGATACAAGAGGTGAAGGCAGCCTTTTTTGCTTATCAAGGACCTGAATCAATAAATAGTATTAGAGATTGTTTTTATTTTTTATTTTCTTGAAAACAACGGATTTAAATTCTAGTAGGTTTACTCAGACATATGCGAAGGAGAGCAAACTTATGACGATAAGTGCTTACTTGATGTAAAACTTATGACGATTAGTGCTTACGCGAAGGAGAGCAAACTGTCAAGTTGTTGTAAATAACGAATTGGTATTACTTGTTTATCTTCTACTATTTCTCAGACATACGCGAAGGAGAGCAAACTTAAAAAAGACTATTTGACTAATTAATTCATGGCCTAATAATATTTTTCTGTCTGAGGGAACATTTGCTGTTGTCAATTAACAGTTTCTGTACTTCTGTATGGTACTCACAGGTGTTGACCTTTAATCCTTAGCATGGTCCTTGTTGGTGTTTAAGATAGAGCGAACTTATTACCATCCATTTGTTCTAGGGAACGATGTAAAGTAATTAAGCCTTTGAGGATGGTGTCTTGACATTGCTGCTTTTTCTTTTTATAATTTTTAGTTTTATTGTATCTGTAACTGTTAAACATGCAGCTATATCCCTTGCATCTTTTACTTTTCCAATGGATATGCCAGGATTTTGTACGACAAGATGCTTTGAGAATGCTTGAGAGTGCACTTGAAGGTTCAGGTTCTGGTGGTGCATCTGCTGCTTACTCAGAATCCTTCAGGATCATCATGCGATTTGGTGTTAGTGATAAGGCATTCATTGTCAGGCTTGCTGCAGCAAGATGCTTGAAAACTTTTGCTAGCATAGGTGGTCCTGGTCTATTAACTACCGATTTTGAAAATTCAATGTCACATTGTGTCAAGGTATAGTTTCAGTCTTATTTTGCAGAAGTTTCTCTTTATCTTTAACTTTTTTTTGCATCTCTTAGTTTTGTTTTTATTTCTTTTATTATTTGTGGATCATGGTTAAACGTATAGTTGGTTCATTTAATATAAATTTGTTGATATTTAAATAGGGCCTTGAGGATTCCGTCTCATCTGTTAGGGATGCATTTGCGGAGGCTTTAGGTGCATTGCTTGCTCTTGCAATAAATCTGGTTGCACAGGTACACCATGTTCACTTCTATCTGTTTATTCATTCATTTTCTGTAGGATCTTTCTTATGACGATAAGTGCTTACTTGATGTAAAGGTTAATAAAAAGGGAAAAGATCACCCTGTTCCAGCAAAGAAATTGGAGGATAGTTTGCAAAAATATTTGATTTCACCATTCATTCGAGGTAACTCTTCATATTGGTTGTAGATTCTCTATTTGAATAAAAAAGGAAAAAGCATTTGATGTCACCATTTTTTGCTTCTTTCTACGAAGTGCTGATTGATGATTGATCGCTTTTAAACCGGCCTGTTTACGGGCTTTTTGATAAAAAGTTTTTATTATGATATTTTTATTTTTGCTATTCAGTTTTTTTGATCGCTTTCCTTGTAGTTTTTCATGTGCTCCGTCTAAGAAATTTTGATACCTCATTGATTTAATTTTTCTTATGCTTTGACATGCTTTTGCTGTGTGGAGATTAGAGAGGATTACAATCCTTAGGTTTGGAATGTTGAACTTATACTCTATATTAACTCATAAACTTTCTTTGAATCAACAATGTTATAGCTACAGCATGTTTGCATTTTTTTGTCGTTGTGTCATAATTCTTTATTAGTATTATTTCTCAAGTACCATATATTCTATTTTTTAAAAGAACGTGAAATCTGAACATTTTCAGCATGTTCTCGATTTAAGTGGCATATCAGGAAGACTTAATCATAGTGGGTAAGAAGAGAGGAGAGAAATTACTCAACTATCTAATGCAACTATCTGAATCTCTCAAAAGAAGAGGGAGGCGTCAAACTCCCTGAATCTCTCAAGAGAAGAGGGAGACATCAAACTTTCCAAGCAAGGCTGGCAGAAAATTGCTGTAGGGTTTTATTCAAAAAACTATGCGGAAAATGGCCTATATTAACTATTTATATTATTTGGCAAAAACCATTTGCAAATACAGGGTAAAAATTTTCAAGTCGAAGAATTTATGGAAATAAAAGTGTGATCTAAAAAAAAGAATGAATTATACAAAAGTACTACATAAATTTTGCTGCAAAACGAAATTCATAAGTAAATCACATCTACTGTATATAACTGAGTAATTGTGGGTGAAGAACTTAATTATTTATAGATTTTGTATGCATTATGTATCACAGAAAGAGGTTTGTAAAATGGTTTTTTCATACACGTCAGTTCAGAAAAAAAAAAGTCCAAATTGGTTTAAATAATTTAAAATAATTTTCCATTTTTTTAAAATAATAATAAATCTAATGTAATTTATTATAATAATTTTAGTTTTATTTTGCATACGATAAATTTTCATTTATATATTAAATTATAGATAACGCATATTAAGTAATATGATAAATTAGCTAGAATGTGGTGTTATGAATATATTTACTATTATTATAATTTTGCTTATCCAAGCCTTAAAATTGCTTTAGATAGAAACGCCCAGAAGAAAGTACAAAGGGGGTATAAAAGGGAATATTTATGTGGTAAAACTATTAGCTGTTATAAGAGTTTTTTGCAAGATTGTAATATAAAAAAAATCTAATAGATGCAGTTGATTTGACTAAACCAACTATGTTAGTTCCATTCCAAAACAAACTTGATTCCATCCACCCTCATTTCGTGAGGGGGAGGGGAAACAAAGAGTTCAATATCGAGTCGTGAAAGGGGAGTTGAAGGGGATGGTCCGACACCTTTTAAGTCATGAGAGATAAAGGTGAAGTACTGTGTGAGGCTGGTGGGCTTGGGGTTTACTAGGTGTTTAATAGGGGTGTCAAAATGGCTTTTCGGGTCTCGTTCGGGTTGAACCCGGAATTGACCCGAGTCCAAGCAGGTTAACCATAACCTGACCCGATTATGTAAAAGCATCAAAATTTCTGACCCGGACTCCACCCGTCGGGTTACCAGGTTGAACTGACTCGACCCGCTAACTAGCCTAACCCAAATCTCCTTCCAAGTGCGAGTAACAGTTCGAGCGCGAGTGAGTAGTTCGGGTGCAAGTGGTGCAGGTGAAGGCTGAAGGAGGCGCGTCATGCGTGCCGGCGAGCTTGCCTGCGCTCGGTGCGACACTGCTGTCATGGGAGCAGGCAAGGGTGCGCCAGTGCGGCCTTGCGGGCGTGGCGTGAGTCCAGGTGAGGTTCGTGCGGACGCAAGCGTGAGGGCATGGGGTCGGGCACAGGCGTAGTGCGGACGTGAGCGCGCTGGATGGCGGGAGCGCATGTTGGAGAGGTGAGGACTACGGACGCAAGGGCAAGAAAGCTAGCGCGGGTCCGGGTGAGCCGCGGGCAGGGTGCGAGCGCGTAATCGTGGACATCTGGCTATAGGGCATCATGCCATTTCGAGTTGATTTCGGATTTTTTGGGTCAATCTGAACCTGACCCGGTTTTGTAAATGGGCCAGAATCTTAAATCCAAATCCGATCGTATGGCAAACGGGTTGACTCGAACCTGAAAATTTTCAGGTCGGGTCGGTTTTGGGTCGGGTCAAATATTGACACCCTTAGGGCTTACGGTCCTTGCGATGAGATGGGAAGAGCGAAGGTGATGAGGACATCTACAAGAGTTTCTAGTGCTAGGAGATATCAATGATCAACGGCCATGATCTATTTTTGATTATTATTGTATTTGATGTATTTTGTTTTATGTTTTATGAGTTTATTGTATTTCTTTCCGTTTATGCCCTAGCTTAAGGGCCTCGTCATGTGTTTGCCTTAGGGGAAATTGTGTCTTTGTATTTTTTTTATTCCTTTGGCTATTTAAAGTCTTCCCCTCTTCATGTGAGGAATGATGATGATTGTGAAAAAAAAAAAATTTCAGTTTTCTTATTGATCTCTTTGTGAGTTCTTGAGAGGAGAAACCCTAGGAGAGGGCCACGCATCATCCGTCAGCCGCTGGTGGATTCTGGGACTCGCTGTTAGTATCTATTAGTATTTTCTTCCCCTCTTTCCCTGTTTCCACCGCCGGCCATCCCTCACCACTTCCCCTTAGCCGCCGGCTCACCTCCCAACACCCCAAAACCCGCCGGCCTGCACCCCCCAAATCGAACCCTTACTTCCCATCTACACGTTGGCCGCCTTGGCCTTCCCAACCGCCGACCGCCCCTCCCAAGGCCATCGTCACCACCCCGGCCCGTCCCCTTCCCCCCTTCAATGCCACCGGCCATCCCTCTCTCACCCATGGATTATGAAATTCAAATCCCAAAGCTCACAAATGATTTCCTAAAATATCTTTCTATTAATTTGGAAATTTTTTTGATTTGAATTCAAAATTATTTGAATTTCAAATTAATCCCATATTAATGAACCCTATTTTAGGAAACCCATTCAATCTCTTAAAATCTGAAATTAATTCAGATTTAATCATATAATTAAATTGATTGCATGGGGACCACATACATCGAATGTGGACAGTTTTCCCTAACTCCTTTGGGCCGCCCCTTCCTCTCTCCAATCTCACTTAATTAGATCCTAAATTAAGGATCTAATTCATTTAATTCCCTAGCCCTTAATATTACAAAATCTGAAATTATAATCTCAGATTTTATTTTCCCTCTCCCGCCACCAGATCCAAGGCCTAATTGGATCTCCACATCACCCCAACCACTTGGCTGACCCCCTTTCCTTCCTCCTTGCACGAAACTTTGCTCCCAAACCCACTGCCTCAAATTTCTGGACATTCTAACTTGCTGTCTTGAAGATCCAACAAAGGGAGTTCAACAGTTTGCTGCTACAAACCCTCCTGTTGCCATCCAAAACCCCCTTTGACTGCTGTCCTGTGAAGACAACTGCTGTCCTGATTTTCTGGAAGCTGATTGGTTGCTGTCCAGAATTATTTCAAGGGCCAAACTACTGTCCAAGGAAACTGGACTGTTGTCCGCGGGTTTCTGCAGGCTTCCCAGCACCTTGTCTTTCGTTCGGAAGACTCCAACGGCTGTCCACCTCTTCCTCAGCATTCAAACGACCTTGCCGGAGTACGTATCTCTCTTGTCTTTGGGTAAATTCGACACCCGACTCTCTATCTTCATAGTTACATATATGATTGTGGTTATTATTATAGTCATGAAGATAATGTTAATGCTTCTCCGCTAACGCCTAGAAATTGGAATAGTTAAGTGAAAGATCTTCTTGTAAGATTAATCTTATTATTAGCATTGAGATTTAATGTTGAAAATCATCATGCATGCAACGTTAGATTAAATTGATTATTGTGATCTTAACTCCTATGCATGTGATTTAGCCTAAGTTTTTCTTACCCCTCGTTGTGTTTTATGTTGTCGTTTAAAATCAATTTAAAGGTATAATTATTGTGAGCTCTAAAATTAAGCGTGCAATTTTCCTAATCTAATCATCCTTGCATGTACATTCTACATCAGAAGGACATCGCATGAGAAGAAGGGATAGTAGGGATTTTTCATTTAGAGGCTGTTTGGTTTGAAGTTAGATGTGTATAAAATATTTCAAATGTAGGAGTTTTGAAAATATTGGTGTTTGATTTGAAATAAAATAAATGCAGTGCAAAATTTTTGTACATTTGGTATGCACTCGTTAGTGCAAATTTGGCATATTTGGAATTTGTCCGATTTGACTAATTTCTAAATACATCATAAATTCATTGCCTTTGCCACCAGCAATTGCAGCCTCGTCATGCTGGTTAGCTACTACATAGCCGTTGCCGGCCATGACCGCCACCGACCACCACTGCCACCACTAGCCAGTGCCACTATCGCCATAGCTAATTCGCTTGGTTTGACGGATTTATGACTTTGTTTTGACCTAGTTCATTAGTTGGCTTTACTGCTTATTGACTTTGTGCATATCTGATTAATTAGGTTGAGGACTTTGGAATGTCCAAAGTTGAACTTGCAACCTCTAGAGCTTGGAAAGCCCATGAGTGGGTCTCATGGCCTTGCCTTGTTGGTAAGTTGACCCATATAATTGTTCTTACAATCTTTCACTCTAGGAAAGGCGGCCTATTTGATTATGTAGGCTTGATTTTCGTTTTTGTTGTATATATTTAATGCGCATATTAGAAGATGATGCACCCTAGCTCTTGGATCAACAAGGAAATAACATAAGTCAACTCAGGTTGTTGGCATATGTGCATGCTGAATTGAGTTGATGTTGATTGTATTTGAGTTAGGGCCCTTTTTTATCATTAATAATTTTGTTCTTGAGATTACACTTTGGTGATGTGAAACCTCCAGATTCAGTATTCAGTTTAACCTATTCTGACATGATTTGAAAGAAGTAATTGCTTGAATCTTTGCATTTTAAACTCTTTTATGTGTTTATGAATGATATATGTGTGTGAAGAAGGTCTGCATGTGTTCTGAAGTGAGGTGTAGGGGTTTGAATGTATATTGGTGAAACATAGAATTTTTCTCCTGGAGCGCCTAGGTGTTGTGTTGTTTGGCCTCGGTGCTGAATAGTGGCGCCTTGACATTGTGAGCTCTAGAAAATAAAAAGGTGAATTAGTGCCCGATGCTCAAACAGTGGTGTTTATACACTAGGCCTTTTTCTGCACTTAAATATATTAAATTTCACTATTCCATTCCATTTGCTGATTTTGGCAACCGAAGAAGAAGAAGAAGAAGAAGAAGAAGAAGAAGAAGAAGAAGAAGAAGAGAGAGAGAGAGAGAGAGAGAGAGAGATTTTGGAGACGAAAGAAGTGGATTTGGGCCGCTTCAGATCATTTTTAGTCATCGGCCAAGTTCTAAAAGTTGTTCGGATCGAGGTAGGTCATGTTTTGCCTATCTTAGTTTTAAAAATACGAGTGTTTTCTTAATTTTCTGATTAAATTTTTGTTTACATTATCGAAAAATGGGGATAACTTTGCACTAATAAAACTTTCACTGCGTAACTTTTTATTTTTTCTAGAGATTAAAATTTTGACCTTTTTGAATATTTTCTGAATATTTTTTAACGTGGGTTTTAGAATTTATCCTATTTTTATCAAATAGACAATAATCTGGACTCTGAAAAATAATGCTTAGTATAATTAAAGTCTTAGAACACTGTTCTGCACAATCTTTGGTAATTTGATTATTTTTTGAAAAAGTGTATTTTCTTAGTAGGGTTTTCTATTGCGTACAGTTAGAGTATGTTAGTAAATTCTGAAATGTGTTTATTTATGCATCAATTATGCAATGCATTGAAATATGTGCCTAATTGATTGAAATGAGTTATTCTGTGCAGATCTAAAAGAGGGTGGAGGAAGTTCTGTTCTGGTGGTATATATACATTTAGAGTTGTTGAACTCTGTTTGTTACCCAGAGTTGTTGAACTCTGTATAATGCTTAAAATTATTGAACTGTCTGTTGGGAGGCGTAAGGGTCAGGGTTATCACTCAATCTGTTGGGAGGATGAGATAAATATTAAGTGCTTGTGTATTTTGCCTATATTTTAGATAACTACATTTAATTCTCTATTTAGTTCCATTTTTACTACTCCAACGGATGTTTAATAAATGAAATGATTTGAGAATTTAGATCAGTTGGAATGTGGTATGATGAGCTGTTTTAGCTCATTGTTGTTTTACATTCTATTTTCAGGGTCTGTGATGCAATCATTTTTTTGTATTTCTTATTGAACAATGGTTTTTATTTTATTTTTAGTTATTTTACATTTTTGTTAGCTATCCAATGATGGAAGGCATCCTATGAGCATGGTAGGTTGTGCTTTGGGCTTGGTAGACCTTGGTTTGCTAGCTTGGGTCCTTTGGTGGCTGCTGATTTTCGGTTGGGAGCTGATATTGGAGTTCTGGTTTTGTGAGCTGAAGTTTAGCTCATTAATTCTAAAAGGCATGAAGTATTGGTGAAGCTCATTAATGGTAATAGGTATGGTGGAGTGTGGCTTTTCTTTTCCCCTTGCTGCCTTCTCGTTTTTCCCCTTGCTGCCTCCTCGGTTTCTCCTTTAAACCCTCGGTTTTGGTGGTCTTTGCTGGTTTCCTGTGCCTGTTTCTTCGGTTTCCTGTGTGCCTCTTCGGTTCCCTCATTGGGCTGTTCCGTGGCTGTTTTCTGGATATTCTCGTGGCTGTTTTCTGGCTGTTCCGTGGCTGTTTCTGTCCTGTTTCCTGTGCAGAACTTTGGGGCTGCTGTTGGAGACTCTTGGCCTTTCATTTCCTTAAATCTAATTGGTTTAGTTGGAGGTGTTATGGCCGTTTGTTTTCCTTCTTGTGCCTATAAATATGAGATGATTTTGGATGAGAAAGGTTGTTGAAATTTGCTTGGCATAGCCACCAAAACCTGAGGGTTTCTTCTCTTGGAAAAGCTTGAGAGCTTGTTCCGTTTCCTTCTCTTCTCTATTTCGTCTGGGCTTCTTACCTCTTTTTCTCTCCACAAGTTATATTCCACCTGTACCTTTCTTCTTGAGCGATTGGTGTTATCGGTTGGCTGATTTGGAAGCATTTGCTGGAGGAGTTGGTTGGACGGTTGGACCTTCTTGCTGTGGTGGACCATTTGGTTTGCTAGCCCTAAGCACATACTTTACTTTACCTACTTTTTGATACATGTGAGGAAACCGTTCCTACGGTTGTTCTGAGGATAGCGCCTTTTATTTTTTCTTTTGTTTTGATTGGTTTTAACTTTTATTTTGTTTGGAAGTTTGGTGGATGATTGCTACTATTTGAATCTAATATAGCAAGTGTTGCCTATTGTTCTCTTTAACTGGCTTTCTTTCTAGTTTGTTTGCATCATTCTGGGAAAGGGAAGAATCAGTTGAGTAGCAATTTTAGGAATCTGCTCTGAGTTTGTACATGTATTCTTTCTTTTGATATATGTACAATCATGAGCAGCTTTTATTATGTTTTGCTCTGCTTTCTGTTATGTTGCCATGTACTGTAGTGTAGATTTGGTCTAAATATTTTGATGATGGAATGAAACAAATCTTCTGGATGAGATTATTTTCAGTCCTTTGGTTGTTTTAGTGACTCTGTTGTCTGTTATTTGTTTTAAGGATGCATATTGGAAGAAATCTGAAAATTTTTCAAAACTAGATTTTGGGATTTACTTCACCGTTCAACACGATTGGACTTTTCCTAGTGGGTCTTGTGGGGTTGGATTGTGACAGGTGATTTGTTATTTTTATGAGGACATTTTATCCCAGTGGGTCATCCAAAATTTTAGAAGGCTTAAGTACATTGATACATCATTTTTGTTAACATAATATGGTTGATCTTATCGGATCAACTTAACCTCCTTGTTGATGTTAAATTGATTTTTCTATGTAGTTACGAACTGATTCGAAGCCAAAAGATCTTTACTATAGGGTTTTGTATACAACTATACTATAATTTAACTTAAATTATGGTTTGTTGAAGTTTAGTTTGGCATTCAAAAATGGTGTAACGACTCATTTTGGTTATGTTATACAAATTTGATCAGAGGAACCAACTTGTGTGTTTATATGGGGTCATAGGAGTTCTGATTGATATTTGAAGTGGGTCCCATATGGTTTTGAATTTTTTTTGAAATCTTGAAACATTGCTCCATGCAACAAGAAAGCGTTGGATAATCAATCGACTTGTGGGAATTCATGGTGGTTTGAATGTGTTATTGAGGGAGTCCATTCAATGACTAAAATGTACAAATGCACTTTTGGCTTGATTATAGGCTTTTGTTTACTTAATGTTGGCGTTCTTATTCAGTTATTTGTTACTTCAAGTAAGTTATACATGCATTTCATTAAAGCAAGCTGATGAGCTTCTTGTTGTTTGTTGTAAACTATGATGAGCTTTTATGGTAGCGAGGGCGACAAAAGGTCATATGTGGTTACTTGATTAATGAAGAAGCTTATGAGATCATAAAGAGTTAGGGATATCCGGAAATATAAGATTGCAAATAGGCAACATCAACATATAATTTTGGTTTGGTTTTCTTGTTAAGAAAGCTATGGGACATGCTCCGGTTGATCCATAATAGAGCCCAACATGATTTATGCATAAAAAAGAATACAATGCTAAATTCGACAATTGTCATTAGTGGGGTGAATCTTGATTTACTCTTTGAAGGTTCAAGAGATAGAGTGAGTTTTGGGACTTTATACATGTTTGTGAAACTCGCATCATGCACAAATTGTGGTTGTGGAAAAAAACTAATGGAGGACTTTTGCGAATAGAGTTGCTGGTTAGAAAAAGATTTAGCAAGTGATATACTTCGTGTTAGAATGGAGTTGGGAATAGAGGAGCACATTTTTTGTGTGTGTTGGGCAGTGGGAAGGTATTGAAAGGGAGAGAAGACAAGAGGACATGTTCTTTTGTATTTGTAGGAGAGGAGATTGAGAGCTTTGGCATGGGCAATATTGGGACTTGGGAGTGAATGGGAAGGATTTGAGATGTGGTGCGAGTTGTTATTTCTTGTAAGGGGGGAGTCACAAGCAAACAGTGAAGGCTAATGAGATTTGCATAAGAGAGGACTTAAGGTAGAGAAGTTTGTTGGGAATTGTGCATGGCAAGAGTGAGCGTGAAGGAAGTTGGGATCATGTCACTTCTCATTTTGATCTTGCCTAGTCAAGCATAGGAAGTAGCATAGGAAGTAATAAAGACGAGCAATTCATTTAAAAATATTTCTCCCCAATACTCATGCTGACATTTACTAATAAAAAATCTAATGAGTAGAAAATTAGTTTGCCTAGATCATTACTAGACATACAATGCACTTCAGAATCCTTTAATAGATTCATCATCGTTAATACGGATGCATGCATAATTTAAATTATCAAAATCGACCACAAAGCTTTTAATAAAATGTATATTATATTTAAAATGTACTATAGATTTTTATTTTAGCTCGTGAACATCTTTCTTCTAGGACTATGTGTCAAAACTCTACTGTACATTACACAATTGGGTTACCGGTGATGTAGGACTACCAGGCTTATAAACGTATGTGACAAGAATTTGCACGGATTGAAAAGAACAAGAGCAATTATTTTTATTAGCTAATTCAAACGGTAAGATAAAACGTAAGAGCGGTCACGTTCGTTTAGGCCAAATCACATGAAAGAACTTAAATCACCAGAAGTAATATAGAATTTCAATGACATGCAAATTAAGTAGACTTTCAACAAAATCCCTACGCTAACAATAAGATTAGTACATAGAAAGGGAAACTCAATTCCTACGTTTACTAAGCATTGGCATTTAGCGGAGCACGACTCTTTGTGATTCAATCAACACCTACAAGGTTAGTGAATTAGAAGATAAGTGAATAAGGGGAAGAAGTTCACCCTTATTGAGAACCGGAGGTGATGTGCCACTGTACGTTGCCCAATTGTTCTTCAATGGCTTCAACCAGGGCATCCAGGATGCGCTCAACGTATTCTTCAACGGTGTTATCGATCCTCGGGTTAACATCAAAGAAGGTCGAATAGAGGATATGGACAAAACCTTGCTCATCGTAGGCGTAGCCGAAATCAACTTTGGGATCGGCCATGCATCGATCTTGCTTTGTTGAAATGAGGGGATGATGCTTTTCTTGCTTTCCTTGTTGGTTCCCTTGAAAGAAGAGAGGTCTCTCTCTTCAAAATCCAAGTAAAGGAAAGAAGAGAGGGTGGCTGGCCAAGATAGGAGGCTAAGGGGAGTTTAGGATCAGATTTTGGTGATCTAGGGCTAGAGTTGAGGGCGTATTATGGAGGAAGAAACTGAAATTAATTTCCAATTCCAATTCCTAGGTTTGGAAATAATTTAAATAACATGACAGGTAAGAGAGAGGGGGCGGATGGAGTAGGGGCAGGATTTGGGATTTCATTCCTAAGAGGGAGGCTTGATTTGGGTAGAAATTAAATAGGTGGGCCCTTGTGAAGTTTCGGCCAAGAGAGAGAGGGAGAGGAGGTGTGGCTAGATGCAATGTATATGGCGATTAGTTAATTAAATAATCAATCTCAGATTTTGATTGATTATTAATTAAGGGCTTTGCAAACTTAAGCATCTTTAAAAAGGAAAGGAGGGGATTTGAATTAATTTAAATAATCAATCTCTGATTTGAGATTGATTACTGATTAATGGACTTTCCAAACTTAGGCAATTTAAATTAGGAAAGCTTTGACTTTTCAAACTCTTTTGAAATTTGAAATCAAATAATTTTCAAATCCAAATGAATCTAAATTAGGAAAGGGCATAGGGTGTGGCCGGCGGCTTGGGTGGGGGAAGGTGGAGCCGGCGGCTTGGGGGGGGTGGTGGTGGTGGTGGGGCCGTTGGTGGGGTGGAGTGCAGGGGACGGAGTGGGGGAGACCGACAGAACAATGGCTCGGTGGGGCTTTGGCCGTGGGTGGGGAAGGAGAAGAGGAGGGTTGGTGGTGGTGGGAGTAAGTGGAAGAACTAGAAAGATAACAAAATAACCATGAACTCGACTCTTCAAGGTTGGTGGGTGATGCACGATTCTCCCTCTTCTAGGGATCCTTCTCCTTAACTCTCAAACTTTCACAAGAAAGTAGAATGCAGAAATTCTTTGATAATAATCCATTCGCCAACAAAAGAAAACATGAGGGCTATAAATAGCCTTGATACAAAGGACTCAAAAACAAAAGATACTAATGCCCTTAGGGCTTACATACGACCTCCCTTAAGTAAGGGTATAAATGGAAAATGAAATAAAACAAATACAATATAACTACTAAAAGACAAACACATAATACTACTCAAAAGTATATCGACTCAATCGTGGCCGTAGATTGTTTGCCACGTCGCTGATAAACCTTCCATGATCTGATGTTTGATCTGATGTCCCCATCAACCGGACTATGACCAATCTACTCATTTTTTTTGCTTGAAATAATAATCATAGTAATATTTGATGAGGTATACAATTCAAATGTAATGTTCTAACATACGAGAAAAAAAACATATTACTGATCATTTGAACTGATATGAGCATTAATATTCATAGATGTATCTACCTCAGTGCAATAGGCTTTAAATCAAGTAATGCTTCAGTAGTTAAATTGGTAAAAGACTCGATTATAACAATAGGCATACATATTTTCAATAAATTAAATCAAATCATTTAAATGCACTAAGCTTGTCAAATTTTGGTATCAAATTACTTGTTTTACTTTAATTTTTATCTTATTGATTATTGCCTTAAAAATATCATATAATAATGTGTACAAGCTTAGGCATATTTATATCATTTGGTTGTTACTTAATTTGTTTTCCATAATGGCCATTGACAAGGTTTATACTTTATACTTAATCCAACATAGCAGTTATCAATGGATCCTCGATCAGGGTTAGACCACTCCAACTTTTCTATATTTTGAGTTGGGAACTCCTTTGGCTTGTATTGAGGCTAATCATAAAAGAATTTTTGTTTCTGGCAGCTCATCTCTACATGTCTTGAGCTTTCATTGACTCATTTAGCATTGTCATCATTATCATATAAGTATTAAAAACATAATGTATCATAAGACTTGCACAATACGAAAATAACATGAGAACGAGTGCGATGCCTTAGACGTTTGGATAATAATAAATAGAGAAAAAGACCAAATAGTCCATTGACTCTATGAAAGATCAAAATAATCCCCAACTATATTAAAGGACTGTTTTTGTCGTTCAACTTCTTAAATAGGAACCAAAATAGTTCCGCCATAGGCTATTTTGATTCATTTTTAAAGATTTGAGGGACCAAAATGATCCTTTAATATAGTTGAGGACCATTTTGGTCCTTCATAAGATGTCAATGGACCATTTTGATCTTTTTCCCATATTAAATATCATTAAATGGCTCAACAACAACAACAGCCCACTACGTGGGGTCGGATTAAATGGCTCAATTTGAAGAATTACCATTCATAGGCACATCAAAATCTCATATAATTGTAGAAATTGACAATCATTAGGCCAACGAATAGTTTGCCCCTTATATTAGAGATTAAGTGTCTCACCACAATTACACGAACTTCCTCAGAACGGATATCATCATTTCTATTTCTCCCAAGTCTTGTTTTTTTAGATAACCTAATAACAAGAATTTTCTCAATTTAAATTGATTCCAACTAAATGACACGAATCTATCCTAAATAACCTCAAAATAACATTTTTACCTTGAAAGGATTTCCAACTTCAATACATACTCGATTTATGGGAAAAAATGTTAAAAACTTGATTTTCGACCCCAAACCTGAGCCTTACCATTCTCTTCTTCTCTTCATACTGTTCTCTTCTTCTTTCTTATTTTCCCTTTGGCCAGCCCTAACAACAGCTCTCTTTGGTCGGTTCTGGGAGAGCTATGGGAATTAGACAAATGGAGTGCTGGGTTAGTGCTTTAGATTATTACCTGAGAGATATATAATAATAATAGTAATAATAATAATCTTAATACCCATCCTCCAATGCATGTCACGGGAAATAGAAATGGATTGTTTGCTTGCTAAAACGCATTAGTGGCTATGAACAGTACAGTAATTAAATAATTTATGAAGTTATATATATAAGTCGTGCCATTGGATAGAAGAATATAGGGCCAGAGAGCTAGAGCAACTGTGCAGGGGGACGGGGAACTTTATTTGTCCTATAAAAAGTTTTGTTATAGAGGCACCAAATTGGTAATCAACTCCGCTGATCTTTCTATCTACCCTTGAAACTAGGCAGGGACCAAAATTCATTGAATTCTTCAATTTGCTGGCCATTGATTATGCATGTTTGTAATTTTCATTGTAATGTTTTATATTTTTTATACAATCAGTTAATTTGAATGGAATTTTGCATTTAGAATAAAATCTACGGTTTTGATTTTAAAGATATCTTTCAAAAAGTAAAATTTTTAGGAGTCAATTATTGTACATCCGCTAAGTGTTTTTTTTGTCTTCTTCCATGATTAAATTTCATAGTATCTTACGAATTTTAGTAATATTGGTTAATAGCTATTTCTCATTGGCTGATCAAGGTCAGCCAGCGGCTCTTATTATGGTTTTAGAGCTTTTATGATTGACATGTAATTGGCTTGAAAAGTGCAGTTTCTCTGTTGACAGGGCCAGAAGCCATAGTTTAGTTCTTACTCTCTCTCTCTCTCTCTCTCTCTCTCTCTATATATATATATATATATATATATATATATAAGAAGCTAGAAGAAATTGGATGAAGGCTCTTTTTTTTGCTCCTCTTTTTTGGCTACAATGAACTGGCAATTTTTTTTTCTTTCACAACAATGATTTATTTTATAAGATGGTGGTGAGACCTGCAATGCTTTATGGTGCCGAATGTTGGCCATTAAAAGAGAAGCATAATTCTAAGTTTAGTGTTGCAGAGATGAGGATGCTCAGGTGGATGAGTGGCTTTACCCTTAGAGATAGGATACGAAATGAGCATATTCGTGAAAAAGTTGGAGTAGCTCCGGTGGAAGATAAGATTAGAGAGAGTCGCCTTAGATGGTTTGGTCACATAAAACGGCGGCCTCCCGATGACCCGGTTAGGAAAGTAGAGGTCTTAGATTTGATTTATGTTAAGAAAGGTAGAGGTAGACCTAAAAAGACTTGGTTAGAAAATATTAGAAATGATCTTTCTTTATTAGATTTAAACGAGAATTTGACTTTTAACAGGACACAATGGAGAAAAAGGATTCATGTAGCCGACCCCACGTAGTGGGATAAAGGCTTGATGTTGTTGTTGTTGTTGTACAACAATGATTTATTTTAACACTTGCGTTGCCAGGTCCCAAGTTTTGGATGAGAAAAGTGGAGGGTTGCATTAGGTAGTCGACAACCAGTATAAAACTTATCGAATAATAATGACATGAATCCTTTAAGAAATTGTGTTAATGCTAGGGCGACCCCTGAAAGCGACGCGCTGTATGGCTTGAATACAACGACAAGTGTGCAAGGGCCGCTGCACCAGCGCCCAGATGCAGTGTTAAATAGGTAAGGGTTCCTACATCAAGGACGGATGTGGGCAAAGAAGCTAGTCCATGAAACTAAAATTAGAATAGGAACTTTGAATATAAGTTCCCTTACAGGAAAATTAATAGAATTAATAGATATTATGATTCATAGGAAGATAAATATTCTGTGCATTCAGGAAACTAAATGGGTTGGAGAGAAGGTTAAGGAGATTGATAGTTTAGTATTTAAACATTGGTATTCGGGTAGGAGTCGTACTAGAAATTGTGTATGTGTGATTATAGATAAGAGTCTGAAGGATAATATTATAAAAATTAATATAATTGGAGATAGAATTATAGCTTTAAAGATTGTTGTTGATGCTAAGATTGTTAATATTATAACTGCTTATGCTCCTCAAGTAGGTTTGAATATGGGTTCAAAATTAAAATTTTGGAATGACTTAGAAGCATTAATACAAAAGATACCTTTTGAAGAAAGAATTTTTATTGGAGGAGATTTAAATGGACATGTTGGTAGAGAGGTAGATTTTAAAAGCATGTATAGTGGCCATGAGTTTGGAACGACAAATGAAGGTGGTAAGATCATATTAGATTTTTGTTTAGCTTATGATTTTTTAATTGCTAATACCTTATTTAAGAAAAGGAATGAGCATATCATCACTTATAAAAATGGATATTGTATAACTCAGATTGATTATTTTCTTATAAGAAAATTAGATCGTTTAGATTGCAAAGTTTATAAAGTTATTCCGAGTGAAAATTTATGTACCCAACATCGATTATTAGTTTTGGACTTTAAAATAAAGGGGCATAAAATAAAAAATAAAGTAAAATGATATTCTAGGATTATGATTAGATGGAGACATTTAAAGAATATTAACAAAAATATTTTTGAGAGTAAGATTTTAGATCTTAAGATTTTTTCTGTTCATGAGGATGCTAATGTTGTGTGGGAAAAAGTGGCTAGTGATATTAAAAATATTGCAAAATATATGCTTGGAGTATCAAAGGGAAAAGCTCCTAATAGTAAAAATAGTTAGTGGTGGAATCCAAATGTGCAAGAAAAGATTAAAAATAAGAAGATTTGTTATAAAAATTAATTTAATTGTAAAAATTCTGATAATTGGGAAAGATATAAAGAGACACGTAAGGAATCTAAGAAAGAAATATGCGATGCAATGATCTTAGCTTTTAGTGATTTATATAATATATTAGATACTAAAGAGGGAGAAAGATATATGTATAAGTTAGCCAAACAAAGAGATAGAAGTAGTATAGATTTAGTTCAAGTGAAGTATATATTAAGGATGAAGATCAAAAAATACTTTTCTTAGAAGATGATATTCAACAAAGGTGGATGAGATATTTTGCTAAACTTTTTAATGAAGAATGTGAAAATACGATTGACTGTAGTGACCTTAGCACCCTAAATGAAAATAAAGATTTATGCTTTTATTGGCGTATTAGTAAAATCGAAGTTAGAGAGGCTTTAAAGAAAATGAAGGGTGGAAAAGCTGTTGGACCTGATGATGTTCTAATAGAGGTATGGAAATGCTTGGGTGATGAAGGAATTTTTTGGCTTACTAAACTTTTTAATACTGTTTTGAAGACTAAAAAGATGCCAGATGATATGAGAATGATTGTTAATTCCTATTTTTAAGAATAAAGGTGATGTATAAGATTGTGCGGATTATAAAGGAATTAAGTTAATGTGTCATATTTTAAAACTATGGGAGCGAGTTATGGAGCGTAGGTTGCGGCGTTATACTAATGTTTCTCAAAATCAATTTGGATTCATGCTTGGTAGGTCTACTATGGAAGCCATACATTTATTAAGACGTTTGATGGAGAACCTTGAATTATGGAGGTCAACCTTAGAGTCTAAAGGTTTTCGCTTGAGTAGATCTAAAACGGAATATATGGAGTGTAATTTTAGTAGTAATAGACCTAGTGAGGGGATGGTGACTTTGGGCGATCAAGTCATTAATAAGAGTACACGTTTTAGGTATCTTGGATCTATTATTCAGAGTGATGGTGAAATAGATGGGGATATTATCAGCAGAATTCAAGTTGGATGGTTGAAGTGGAGGATTGCATCGGGCTTGTTGTGTGATAGAAAACTCCCCCTCAAACTTAAGGGAAAATTCTATAAGATGGTGGTTAGACCTGTAATGCTTTATGGGGCCGAATGTTGGCCATTAAAAGAGAAGCATAATACTAAGTTAAGTGTTGCAGAGATGAGGATGCTCGGGTGGATGAGTGGCTTTACCCTTAGAGATAGGTATATGAAATGAGCATATACGTGAAAAGGTTGGAGTAGCTCCAGTGGAAGATAAGATTAGAGAGAGTTGCCTTAGATGGTTTGGTCACATAAAACGGCGGCCTTCCAATGACCCAGTTAGGAAAGTAGAGGTATTAGATTTGACTTATGTTAAGAAAGGTAGATGTAGACCTAAAAAAACTTGGTTAGAAAATATTAGAAATGATCTTTCTTTATTAGATTTAAACGAGAATTTGACTTTTAACAGGACAATGGAGGAAAAAGGATTCATGTAGCCAATCCCACGTAGTGGGATAAAGGCTTGATGTTGTTGTTGTTGTCGTCGTCACAACAATGATTTATTTCGCTGGTGAAGCTTTCAAATATGTACGGTGCCCCAGCATCATTGAAAAGGGGCCATTTTTTTAAGAGTCTGATCCTCTTGAGTGGAACAGTTTTTGTGACTTCAATTTTTTCTTGAGTTAATTATATTCCAATCAATTGATTGATATCTTCAATGATTTTTACGGATTCTCAATGCTCGAGTGGTAATCTTCTCATGATAATGCATGAAATTAACTATATTCTTATAAAGACATTTTTTTTGCACTTTTTCTGATTGTCAGTATTTCCAATTGTTTTATTGCAGCAACTGGAGCGCGAGCTAAGGATCTGCGAATTGGGTTGAGTTTATCATGGGTATTCTTTCTTCAGGTGGTTACAACTTTAACTCAGTAATAAATATCCGAAAGAAATCCTCCAGGACCACCACCACCTTATATCTTCATGAATATCTGGCAAACCTTGCAGTTTTTATTTGTTGTTGTGTATTCTTTTTGGTTTATATATAACCCAACCTTGGGCCATGTTAGGCTGAAGTGTTCCTCTGAAGCTTATTGACATTAAAATTTGTGTGGGTATCTTTTCTTCAGTTTAATGAATTAGGAAGTTTAAATTGCTTTGTTACTTTTAGGAAGGATCAAAATTGACTTGTTAGACCAAAAGTTTAATCCAACTTAGAGTTAGTTAGAATTAAAGATTTTTTAAATACTATAAAGGTTGCATAATATGCGACAAAAGGAGATATGACTGGTTGCTTATTTGATGTCAAAGTTAGTGTAATTATTATGGAACCCAAGTGATAGTTGAAGCGGGAGAATGAGGATGAACAACAACCCCCTTATTTTTCATGTCATTATGGTACAAAGCGTGTTTTGCTAGATGCTATGATAAAGCACATCATGATTTATGCTGCGGAAAGGGCTATAAGGCCCACTACCCAATAGTGGTCATGATGGGGTGTAGCATAACTTAAATTGCTGGAGTTGGAGAGAGAGAGAGAGAGGTGAGAGAGAGAGAGAGAGAAGGTTAGACCCTTGATTTTCATTGTAGCTGATGGCCATCTCTTTGCCCTCACACTCACAACTATTCATTCTTTCTCAGTCTAATTCCTAAGGATTAGCCTTGAATAATGGCTGGGATAAGGTAAATGTTGATGGAAGTCTCTGTTAGAAGTAGAGAGTGTATAGTGCGATCTTATGCACTTACATGTATTCGGTTTTAGATCTACTCAAACAAAAACCTTACATAGAATGGACTAGGGAACTTGGATAGGTTTGGAGTGAAAAGTGAACTCAGGAATCCCTTCTATTTATATGTGGAGAATGGATTCCTTGTGGGCCCACTTCACAAAAATGTGAGCATGCAAATACAATTTTGACATTGTGAAAAATATGTAAGATTGTAACTCACCTTCTTCGCCATTGGATCCACAATATACACACAAGCGTACAAAAGGCATAATATTATGCGTTAAAAGAAATTTTGCACTCATTTTATTGATAAATATTTGTGCAATTAAATTTGAATCTCTTTCATGTATATAAAGAAACCTAAATAATAAAATAGTGTGTCCAGATTCATGCAAATGCATTTTGCACTAGTGTATTGAAAATCATTTAAGTGCATTACACAAGTTCACTAAAAATTGTCAAATGTTATAGCGCACAATGAAAATGCACCAAATCATGCAAGCTTTTGAAACTATATTCAAATTTAAAAGAAAACACATTTGCATTTGCTCGGGCAAACGTGCTAAATGCATCAAAATTAACATTTGGGAATGTTATGTTGATCGAAAATAAGTTGAAAGAAATTTACTACTTGCAACTGTTCTAAAAGTGAGTAATTATTTTGAAACTTCACAAACTTTCTCTTTTGTACTTATATTAGTATTGACATAAATGCATGAGCTACATATAAAGTTGGGTTGTCAATCCCATATTTCAAGTTCAATCCTTTTCCTCTCAAGGATTTGAGTCTACAAGTCTTAAATCCTATGATGAAATCTATACAATAAATCTAAAATTACAAGTTATTTTATTTTACTTTTTCATAAGGAATTCAATGCCTCTAATAAAGTTAGCCCATTTTCAAAATACAAACTTATGTGCCGCATATACAAAATGTAACTATAAATATTAATCATAGACTTGATTCTCTACAAGTATGTTAGTAGAGTTGATAAGGTCGAATGTAGTAAAACAAAAGCATTTAAACACCTTGAAGATGCGCGCATTGATAGAAAATCTCAACTAGAGGGTCCATTCTCAAAAACTAAAAGTTCAAGTTGCAAATGCAAATACTTCAAGTGGCTTTAATGTCACCTTGATGATGAATGCATTTACAGTATATTTTAACCAGAGGGTTCTGTTCTCAAAAATTAAAATTTCAAGTTATAAATATATGTACTTCAAGTTATTTTAGAGTTACTCGGATGATGGCCGTGTTGACGTAAAATTTCTGTCAGAGGGGATTCGTGTAATATCTCTAACCTGCTTTGATAACTTTGAGTTGTGGAAGCTAAAGATGAAGAGAATGAAGGAACATTGCTCCAATCGCTTGGCTTTGTGGAAGTCGAAGATGGAGAGGTCGAGGAAGTTGAAGAAGTTAAAGAAGTCGAAGAGGACAAAGAAGATGAAAGGGCTTGTTGTTTCGATGCCAAAATATATCCATTGCTTGGAATCGAAGAAAATAAAGAAGATGGAGGAGCTCGTTTCGTCATTTGAGTGTGCGCTGTTAGAAGACGAAGTGAGGCGGTCGTTTCGTCGCTTGGTTTGAGGGCAAGAAGAAGATGGAGGGGTTGTATCACGAGGAAGATGAAGGAGCTGCTCCATTCTTTACTTGGAGTCTTGTACAGGCATAGAAGACAAAGGGAACGAAGGAGTTCGTTTCGTCATTTGGAGTCGAGGAGAACGAAGAGAACCGATTCCGTCATTTGGAGTTATGAAGGGAGTCGAATGAGTTGTTAGTTCAGTCAAATGAAGGTGCGGAGGTAGCTTAGTTTTGAGGAAGACGAACGAGATTTTTTTCCTATAAATTAGTGTGAGATAAGGGGTAATCGAAGAAGAAGACCAAGCACGGGTGAGGAATATTTCGTGAGAGACAAGTGAGTTTTTCACTTGCAACATTGAAGCATGTTGAGACTTCCGAAAGTCGGGAAAGGTGGAAGTGAAACTAGGTAAAAATTTGACAATTTCTTTTATATATTTGTTTTGAATATTTGTAAAATTTAGAAAGCCATTAGAGATGAAATTTTAAAAAGTTATTAAAGTTTAATTTTGCCTAAATAAAAAAATGTTAAATTATGTATATACATTAAAACTAAGATTTTAAAACATAATTAATTAAATTCAAATTAATGAAAATAATAATGATTAGATCTCAAGGTTATGTTTATATTTTACCTTTGATAGTTGTATTAGTTATACCAAATGTTATGATATGGTATTATATTATCTTGGTCATTTTCAAATTTCAAGTTTATTAAATAAAGTTACTTTATAGTTTACAACAAACATATATATTGTTCCAAGGGCCTTGTATTATTGTAATTTAAAAGCATGTCATACTCACTAAGTTGTGACTCGCACATATTTACAAATGTACACATATTATCTGAATAACTTAAATGGGTGGAAGAGGAGAGAAAGTGTATTGTAGGTAGGACACTCCAAGAGAAATGTAATTGTCAAATTTAGTTAAAATATTATTTTAATGCATTTGAGGTTTTAGTGGCTCTTTCAATGTATTGAAATTAGTTAGTTAGTGGATGAAATTTTAAAACTTGTTATACTGTTTGTTCTCATCTCGTTAATTTGATCATCTGGGCCAGGTCGTGATAATTCTATCTTCAAAGTGCCCCCAAATGTTAATGTAGATCATCTCAAACCAGTTTCTTATACCAAAAAATTATAGAATATGAAAATTAATTCAAGCAAAATCTATAACCCCAAGTTTATAGCTTGTATCTATCCACTCTTTGCAATAGTTGACAAGGGTGACAAATTTGAGATTAATCTCAGCTCATAAAGTGTTAATGCAAATCAGGTGTGTTATTAAGTTCACTTTCAAAACATCTCGTCACTAAGGATGTGATTCATCCTAAAAACAAACTTTGCTCTAGGAATAGAACTAAAAACACACTTCTTATTTCATTCACATAAACCTTAAATAACACAAACAAACACAACAATAAAGCAGTACTAACACCACTTACAATTTATAATAGAACAAGGCACGACACAACTTAAGACTTACAATAGTTTTAGAGAAGAAAGATATACAGGTGGAATATGAACTGTGGTGAGAAGAATAGATAGAAGTCCTAGACGAAATATAAGAAGGATAGGGAGAAGAAGATAGCTCGCAAGCTATGACAAACCCGCAGGTTTTGAATGGTCACATTCCAAAAATTCTTCAAAGTCTCTCTCCAAAACTCTTCACAAAGGAAATCAGCCCCAATTTATAGGAGAAATAAAAGAGAATAACATTTAATAGATCACATTAATATACCCCCAAAATGGCCACTAAAAACCACCAAAACAGCCCACATTTAAAGCCTCTTGCATAGGAATCAGCAAAGAGGAAACCGTGCAGCCACAGTAGGGAAAACAAGCAACCAAGAACAGGACAACAACATGAGGAAAAACAACCAGCATAGGAAAAGCCAGCAACACTAGGGAAGACCAAACAACACCTAGGGAAGACCTAACAACACTTACAACACTTAGGGAAGACCAAATAATAGTAGGTATAATAGAAGACAACATAGAAAATGAGTGGACAGCAGGGAAACTGAGAGATAGCTGGGAAACCAAGGGGCCAACAGTGAAAACGAAGGGTCAACAGAAAAATTTGTAAAGTCATTGTAGAAAGAAAGCTAAAAACACAAGTAGAAAATGAAGAAAACATAAATTGACAACTCTTGACTGCATCAATTCTCCCCAGGTGGAAGAATCTTATCTCCTGATTAGAAAGCTTTAGTAATGCACTGGTAGATATCAGGACAAAGAATATGCAACTCTTTAGCCCAAGAACAATCAGACAAAGGATGTCCTCTCCATTTAATCAAGAATCGTTGGTGCACGCTTTGTATTGTCTGGATAGTTCGAATGTCCACAACATCTTCAACAAGATCATCAGTTGGTTCATATTCATTTGTAATAAGATCATCAACTTTGTGCAAAACAATCTTTCGAAATTTCTCCAGAATCTTCATTTTTTTTGCATGAAAATACCCCCTCTCAGCATCCTTCAGTAGAGTGTCGTATTTTGTTCTTATCTTCTCTTTTCTTGTTCAAACTCTGACCAAAGTGACAGTTTCTTATTTTTATACTTCTCAGTATATAAATATTGTTGTCTTTGAACTCTGAGTATTTCATTCTGAATTTGATATGTAGAAATTGCTTGAGGTAGAACCCATTCTGTTGATGGAAAGTTATTCTCTGGAATCATTTGTTCACAAACTGCAGACTCAATTACATCTTGAATTGGAACTTCAGCTTCTTGATGGTTGTCCATTTTTTTTTTATTTTGATTTTTTTTAAAAAGGAAGACTCACATGACAACCAAAAGCTCTGATATCAAATTGATGCATTCTAAAAACAAACTTTGCTCTAGCAATGCAAATAAAAATACACTTCCTTTTTCATTCACATAAATCTTAAATAACACAAACAAATACAACAATAAAGCAATACTAACACCGCTTATAACTTATAATAGAACAAAGCACGACACAACTTAAAACTTAACAATAGTTTTAGAGAAGAATAGATATAAGTCCGAGACGAAATATAAGAAGGATACGGAGAAGAAGATAGCTCGTAAGCTATGGCAAACCCGCATGTTTTGAATGGTGACATTCCAAAAATTCTTGAAAGGCTCTTCAAAACTCTGTACAAAGGAAATCTGCCCTAATTTACAGAAGAAATAAAAGGAAATAACATTTAATATATCACATAAATGTGCCCCCAAAACTGCCACTAAAAACCACCAAAACAACCGACATTTAAAGCCTCTTGCATAAGAATCAGCAAAAGAGGAAACTTAGCAGCCACAACAGGGAAAACGAGCAGCCAACAACAAGACAACAACATGGGGAAAAACAGCCAGCAACACTTAGGGAAGACCAAACAACAGCAGGTATACGAGAAAACAACAGAGAAAATGAGTGGATAGCAGGGAAACTGAGAGATAGTTGGGAAACCGAGGGGTCAACAGGGAAAACGAAGGGTCAACAGAAAAAACTTAAAAATCACTAGAGAAAAAAAAATAGAAACACGAGTAGAAAATAAAGAAAACATAAAATGACAACTCTTGACTGCATTAGGATGTGGCATGCATCCTCTTAGGATTTTGCCATCAAATGACACTACAAAATAACCGTTAGGATCGGGGTCCTTTGACTTGGTGGTTTCATCACAAAATGAAACGCTTATATCACTATCATGGCCATAGTCGAGATGTCTTCTAATGGTTCCAACTCTTGAATTATAAATCATATGGTGCTTTTGAGAGGGTATAAAGCCCTCTGTTAGTAATGTTGACTTAAAATTGTCTCTTTAGACAAAAACCCACTTTAGATCTACAAGGTCTCTTAAATAAGTCAACCTATGACTGCCTATAAGGATTATTCGATCATGTTGGTTCGACTACCTCTGTTGTTTAAGGAAACCATGATCCATGATACGCTGAGACCATAGAATAATAGGTTCTTAATTGTATTAGTCATCATTTCTCCCACAATCTTGATGCAAGCAAACTAGAGAGAAAGCCAGATAAAGAGAACAATAGGCAACACTTACTTAAATTTACTTCAAATAGTAGCAATCATCCACACTTCCAAAAGACAAAGGAGAATTGAAACCAAACGAAGCAAAAAGAAAAATAAAAAGTCGCTATCCTCAGAACAACCGTAGGAACGGTTTCCTCACATGTATCGAAAAGTAGGTAAAGTAAAGTATGTGCTTAGGGCTAGCAAACCAAATGGTCCACCACAGCAAGAAAGTCCAACCGTCCAACCAACTCCGCCGGCAAATGCTTTCCAAATCAACCAACCAACAACACCAAAAGAACCAGAGGAAGGATACAGGTGGAATGTAACTTGTGGAGAGACGAAGAGGTAAGAAGCCCGAGAAGAATATAGCTCGCAAGCTATAGAAAAGAGGAGAAGAAAGTGGACAAAGCTCTCAAGCTTTTCCAAGAGAAGAAACCCTCAGGTTTAGGTGGCTATACCAAGCAATTTTCAACTCCCTTTCTCATCCAAAATCATCTCATATTTATAGGCACAAGAAGGAAAACAAACAGCCATAACACCTCCAACTAAACCAATTAGATTTAGGGAAATGAAAGGCCAAGAGTCTCCAACAGCAGCCCCAATGTACAGCACAGAAAACAGGACAGAAACAGCCACGGAACAGCCAGAAACAGCCACAATATTATCCAGAAAACAGCCACAGGATAGCTCAACGAGGGAACCGAAGAAGCACACAGGAAACCAAAGAAACAGGCACAGGAATCCAGCCAGAAAACCACGGAACCAGCCCAGGCGGGAAGGAACCGAAGGGGCAAACCAGCAACCGAGGCAGCAGGCACAAGAAGCCTAACAAGTTTCTTGGGAAACAGTAAAAACCACCAAAACCGAAGGATAAAGAGAAGAAACCGAGGAGACAGCAAGGGGGAAAACGAGAAGGCAGCAAGGGTAAAGAAAAGCCACACTCCACCATACCTTTTACTATTAATGAGCTTCACAAATACCTCATACCTTTTAGAATTAATGAGCTAAACTTCAGCTCACAAAAATAGAACTCCAATATCAGCTCCCAACCGAAAATCAGCAGCCACCAAAGGACCCAAGCTAGCAAACCAAGGTCTACCAAGCCCAAAGCACAACCTACCATGCTCATAGGATGCCTTCCATCATTGGATAGCTAAAAAATTGTAAAATAACTAAAAATAAAATAAAAACCATTGTTCAATAAGAAATAAAAAAAACATGATTGCATCAATTCCCCCCTAGTGGGAAAATCTCATCTCCGGATGAGAAAGCTTCAGTAACTTTTTGAAAAAGTTCAGGATGTCTTTGTTTTAGCTCTTTTTCATTCATCCAAGTGCAGTCGGTCAGAGGATGGTTCTTCCATTTTGCCAAGAACCTCTTATGTTCACCTTGCCTTGTTTTAGAAATTCTAACATCAATAATATCTTCAATTTGATCTTCAGCTTTTGCCATAGGAGTAGAGAATGGCAAAGTTTCAATTTCCACTGAATCATCAGAATCTCCTTCATATAAAGAAAGGTCAGAAACATTAAATATAGGAGAAGTGCCAACAGAAATAGGAAGATCCAATAGATAGGCATTTGTGCCTAATTTTTTAAGCACACGAAAAGGACCAAATTTTTTTCTGCTTAGCTTTCTAAAAGTACCAACAGGAAACCGTTGGCGACGAAAGTAAGCCATAACCATGTCACCCACATTAAAATTAACCTCTTTTCGATGCTTATCGGCAGCAGATTTATACTTAGCATTAGCCTTTTGGAGTTTTTCAAGGACTTGTTGTTGGACAGACTTTATGTGATCAAAAGTTTCAAAAGCTTCAGCACTGATTTTATTTGGTAACGGCAAACAGTTTCTATCTAAAATGTGAGGAATAGGTTGTCCATAAAGAATCTCAAAAGGAGTTTTACCCGTTGTACGATTAACAGAATTATTGAAAGCAAACTCGGCTTGGGGCAAAATTAAATCCCATTGGGATGGTTTCTCACCAGCAAGACACCTTAATAAATTTCCCAAGCTTCGATTGACAACCTCTGTTTGTCCGTCAGATTGAGGATGATATGCACTACTGAATTGTAAAGTAGTTCCAAGTTTTGCCCAAAGAGTTCTCCAAAAATGACTCAGAAATCTAGTATCTCGATCAGAAGTAAAAGTACGAGGAACACCGTGAAGACGAACAATTTCTTTAAAAAACAAATCCGCAATATAAGAAGCATCAGAAGTTTTTTTGCACGGAATGAAATGAGCCATTTTGCTAAAACGATCCACCACCACAAAAACAGAATCAAATTTTCGAATAGTAACAGGTAAACCCAAAATGAAATCCATAGAAATATCCTCCCAAGGTTTGCTAGGAATAGGCAAAGGAGTATACAAACCAGCGTTTTGTGAAGTTCCTTTAAAAGCCTGACATATCTTGCATTGTTTTACCAGCTTAGCAATTTGTTTTCTCATGTGAGGCCAAAAGTACTTTTCTTCCACCAAAGCAATTGTTTTTCCCTGACCAAAATGACCACCTAAGCCCCCACTATGAAGTTCTTTCACAAGTTGCTCTCTTAAAGAATTTTTAGATATGCAAAGCCTAGAACCTTTAAACAAAAATCCTTTATGAATAACAAACTGCGCAGAAGGATCAGATCCAGAAGTAAGACAAGAATCCCATATACTTTTAAAATCAGAATCAGTAGCATAAGTATCTTTCAGAAAATCAAATGAAGTAATAGTTGGGTAAACAGTTACCAACAAATGAGATCTTCGACTTAAAGCATCAGCCACCTTATTCAAAACACCAGTTTTATGTTTGATATGAAAAGTATACTCTTGTAAAAAAGAAACCCACTTGGCATGTCTCTTATTCAAATTTTTTTGAGAACCCAGAAAACGAAGTGCTTCATGATCAGTGTTAAGAATAAATTCTCTTTGGATCAAATAACATCGCCAAAATTTCAAAGCCTGAACAATGGCATAGAATTCCAAATCATAAACAGAATATTTAGCACGAGCGTCATTCAGTTTTTCACTAAAATAGGCAATAGGTTTCCCTTCCTGACTCAAAACAGCACCAATACCAACATTAGAAGCATCGCAATCAACTTCAAAAATTTTCTCAAAATTTGGTAAACTCAAAATGGGTGCTTGACTCATTTTAGCTTTTATGATTTCAAAAGTTTTTTCAGCTTGAGGGGTCCACCGAAAAATCCCCTTTTTTAAACAATCAGTAATAGGAGCAATCACAGAACTGAAGTTTTTAATGAACCTTCTATAGAAAGAAGCTAACCCATGAAATCCTCTTACTTCAGTTATATTTTTCGGAGTAGGCCAACTTTGAATTGCCTCAATTTTGATCGGATCCACTTTAATTCCCTCAGCAGAAATAATAAAGCCCAAAAATGTCAAACTAGAAGTCATGAAAGAACACTTTTTTAAATTAACGAAAAGCCTTTGTTCCCGCAAAGTTTGTAAAACTTGTTTCACATGATTCAAATGATCAGAAATATGAATACTATAAATCAGAATGTCGTCAAAGTACACCACCACAAATTTTCCAATAAAAGATCGTAAAACATGATTCATAGTTCGCATAAAAGTACTCGGCGCATTTGAAAGACCAAAAGGCATCACAAGCCATTCATATAAACCCTCTTTTGTTTTGAAAGCAGTTTTCCATTCATCTCCCGGTCTTATTCTTATTTGGTGATACCCACTTCTCAAGTCAATTTTAGAAAAGATTTTAGCACCACTGAGCATATCAAGCATGTCATCCAGTCTAGGAATCGGAAATCTATACTTAATAGTGATTTTATTTATTGCACGGCTATCCACACACATACGCCACGTTCCATCTTTTTTTGGCGTTAACAAAGCAGGCACAGCACAAGGACTTAAACTTTCTTGAATCAAACCCTTTTTAAGTAAATCAGTCACTTGTTTAAAAAGCTCATCATGTTCAGAAGGACTCATTCTATAATGAGAAAGGTTAGGTAAAGTAGCTCCAGGAATCAAATCAATATGATGTTGAATATTTCTCATAGGAGGCAAACCAATTGGTAACTCATCAGGAGTTATGTCAGAAAAATCATCAAGTAATGCTTGCATTTCTTTAGGAATTTGAAAAGTAAAATCACTTTCTTTTCCCAACACTAAGTAAGCAACTTCAGAATATTTCAAATCATTAGCATTTAAAAGCAGCTCAGGAGTATCAATTTTGGCAACCAGTTTACTTTTTGAAGGTGAATCAGGCACAAGTTTTTGAGGGTGGAGAGTGTACTCTTTGTTATTTTGAACCAAAGTGTATGTATTTGTTTCCCCATTGTGAATAGTTTTGTGGTCGTATTGCCAAGGTCGTCCCAACAAAATGTGACAAACTTCAAGTGGTACTACATCACAAAGAACTTGATCTTTAAAAGATCCACCAATTGAAAGATTCACAACACATTGCTTAGTGATAGGAACCTCACCTCCCTCTTTAAACCAAGAAATTTTGTAAGTTTTGGCAAGAGGTTTTGACTTTATTTTCAGTTTATCAACCAATTTTTGTGAAACAAAATTCCCAGAACTTCCACTATCAATCATGAGTGTACAGATTTTTCCCTCCACCGTACAAGTTGTTTTAAAAATATTTCTCCTTAACCATCTATCCCCTTTGTCAATTTTTGTTGTTAAAACTTGCCTTATGACCAAAAGTTCCTCTCCCTCATCTCCTTCAACATCTATTTTCTCTACTTCCTCTTCATTTTCAGAACCAGAATTATTTTCTTCTTCCTCTTCCAAGTTTTCATCATTTTCAATGAAATTGCTCCTAGGTGGATTATTCTTTCTACAAGTGGCAGAAAGATGACCATAGAGCCCACATTTATAACAAGGCCCAATTAACTTAGGTTGTTCAGCAGGTTTTGTTCCTATAATTCCTTTTCCCTTTTCAGTATTTTGTGTTTCAAAAGTTTTTATTTTGACACCAGATGTGTTTCCAGAAGTTTGAGTTTTTACCCCTCCAGTTGTTCTCCTTTTATATGTTTCCACAATTTTGTTATGACCCCTTTCTCTTTGATGTTGCTTTTCCACCTTTATTGCCATTCGATATGCCTCGTCAGTTTTAATAATATGATGCAAGTTAAGTTGATCCTGAATAGACCATTTTAAACCATTAATATATCTTGACACAGTCTTCTCTTCAGATTCATTCAAATCGTTTCTAGATTGAAGTTTATAAAATGTTTCAGTGTATTCCTCAACAGATTGGTTACCTTGTCTCAAATTATTAAATTCCTGAAATATAGTTCTAGCATGATCAGTTGGCAAAAACTTTCCCTTCATTTTTTCTTTCATTCTTTCCCAAACTTGGATTTTTTCTTTACCTCTCCTAAGTCTATTATTTTGACAATTTTTCCACCATGTTAAAGCATGACCAGAAAGTTTTAAACTTGCAAAACGAACTTTCCTGTTGTCAGGTATTTCTTTCCATTCAAAAAACTGATCCATTTTTTCTACCCATTCTAAAAAGTGATCCGGTTGTAACTTTCCCTCAAAATTAGGAACATCAATTTTGATCCCATGATCCCAATTTCTTTGTTGCCTATTATTGTTTCTAGGCCCCTCTTCTTCACTTTCAGAAGTTTGGACATTAGCATTGTTAACATTTAGATTTGCCACTGCCTCAGCCAAAGTGTTTACTTGTTGTTGCAAGTTATTTAATTGTTGCAAAAGATTTTGCCAATCCCCCGGATTATTAGCCATAGAAATATGACAAAGAAAGACTTACCAAAATCAGATAAGAAGCCACTAACCACGGATAAAAACCAACGAAAAAGAAACGACAAACCGAGGATAAGAACTTGCTCTGATACCAAAACTGATGCAAGCAAACTAGAGAGAAAGCCAGATAAAGAGAACAATAGGCAACACTTACTTAAATTTACTTCAAATAGTAGCAATCATCCACACTTCCAAAAGACAAAGGAGAATTGAAACCAAACGAAACAAAAAGAAAAATAAAAAGTCGCTATCCTCAGAACAACCGTAGGAACGGTTTCCTCACATGTATCGAAAAGTAGGTAAAGTAAAGTATGTGCTTAGGGCTAGCAAACCAAATGGTCCACCACAGCAAGAAAGTCCAACCGTCCAACCAACTCCGCCGGCAAATGCTTTCCAAATCAACCAACCAACAACACCAAAAGAACCAGAGGAAGGATACAGGTGGAATGTAACTTGTGGAGAGACGAAGAGGTAAGAAGCCCGAGAAGAATATAGCTCGCAAGCTATAGAAAAGAGGAGAAGAAAGTGGACAAAGCTCTCAAGCTTTTCCAAGAGAAGAAACCCTCAGGTTTAGGTGGCTATACCAAGCAATTTTCAACTCCCTTTCTCATCCAAAATCATCTCATATTTATAGGCACAAGAAGGAAAACAAACAGCCATAACACCTCCAACTAAACCAATTAGATTTAGGGAAATGAAAGGCCAAGAGTCTCCAACAGCAGCCCCAATGTACAGCACAGAAAACAGGACAGAAACAGCCACGGAACAGCCAGAAACAGCCACAATATTATCCAGAAAACAGCCACAGGATAGCTCAACGAGGGAACCGAAGAAGCACACAGGAAACCAAAGAAACAGGCACAGGAATCCAGCCAGAAAACCACGGAACCAGCCCAGGCGGGAAGGAACCGAAGGGGCAAACCAGCAACCGAGGCAGCAGGCACAAGAAGCCTAACAAGTTTCTTGGGAAACAGTAAAAACCACCAAAACCGAAGGATAAAGAGAAGAAACCGAGGAGACAGCAAGGGGGAAAACGAGAAGGCAGCAAGGGTAAAGAAAAGCCACACTCCACCATACCTTTTACTATTAATGAGCTTCACAAATACCTCATACCTTTTAGAATTAATGAGCTAAACTTCAGCTCACAAAAATAGAACTCCAATATCAGCTCCCAACCGAAAATCAGCAGCCACCAAAGGACCCAAGCTAGCAAACCAAGGTCTACCAAGCCCAAAGCACAACCTACCATGCTCATAGGATGCCTTCCATCATTGGATAGCTAAAAAATTGTAAAATAACTAAAAATAAAATAAAAACCATTGTTCAATAAGAAATAAAAAAAACATGATTGCATCAAATCTTCTTTAAGCTAATGACAGCAATTTATCTTAAATTTTAAATTTTAAATTAAAATTGCTACCACTTAGAGGGTGTAAACGAGTTGATTCGAGCTTGAGCTGTGCCAAATTTGAGCTTAGCATGCCTGCCCAATTCGCGAGGTTGAACTTAAGATGAGCTTGAGCTCAGCTTCTTACAATGAAAGTGAGCTCACGATCTAGCTTATGAGATCGCGATGAAAGGCGTCGATGTTTTATCGCTTGAGAAGAAGAAGGTTTGACCACGTGCTCATGAGTTTTGCCACTATTTTTTTTGGGAACCGCTGTAGCTTGTAACATTATATAAGGGCAGCTTTCTGATTTTTGGGATATGGGCATCTCTGGATGCAATAGGCTGCTAGTAACGACTTTTATCTTAAAAAAAAAAAAACTCGGTTTTCTACGGAAAGAAAAAATCTTAATATCTACATCATAATGAGCAAATTTGCCAGCTCGCGTGCCAAACCTCATCCAACTCGAACTTGAGCTTGTAGATGAGGGGCTTACACCTATGCGAAACTTGGAATTAGATCTTAAAGTTCTCACAAAATGAAGGTGAAATCTTTGAGTATTAGCCATCTAATATGCCTTCTGAAGATTTAACTGGAAGAAACTCTCTCATTAGAGCAGGATACGAATTTTCGGAGCCCATAAAATTTTGGAGAAGATCAATGAGGTTTTGGTCCATGCATGGCCAAAGGTTGCGCTTGGGTCCTTTTTGGGTTTAGAAGTGACCATGATCATCCTTAGAGGGCTTGGGATTTGCGAGAAGTGATTGTGGAGGCATCATGAGAGAACCATGCTGATTAAATCCTTTTGGATTCCATTGAGTTATAGTTCGGCCAGTTGTAACTCTGTTCCAACTGAATATTGATTTGCATCATTGGGTCAACCCGGCTTTTGTCTTTGTTCTGTAATTTTTGTTCAGCTCAAAGAATGATTGGATGTTCATATATGAGTCAACCAAAGATTTAAAATTTGTAGTTTTTTATAAAGGGAGGGAGAGAAGCTTGGATAGCTTATGAATACAAATACATTTTCAAAGAGTTTAGAGATCTCTTGATGAAAGTGAGTCATCAAATTGATGCTTAGTTAATTTCATTTGGACAGTTGCATGCCTTGGCCTTTAAAAGCTTTACATTTTATTCTTGTTATTCCATTAAGGATTGATATGGGGCAGCTCCGAGGGCAGGGCTAAAAGAGTTTCATTTACATGCTAGGTTTTTGCAATCTGATTTTTGGTTGGACTTGACCTCATTTAATCCTAATGTTAAATTTACCTGTATCTCTAATTTTCACCAATCCGGAAGTCAGTATTATATTGTTTAATATTTGCCTCTCTAGTCAATCTTCTTTAAACTTCTTTATGCCTGATTTGCACTGATCGGGATTTCTTTTTGACCAGTTCATCCATCTCAAGTATCAGCATCCTGACGAAGAACTTGAAAACTATGCTGTACATGCTATTGACATGCTTCAGGGAAATACTTCCACGGATGCTCATGCACTGGTAATTTTTCTATAAATCTTATTTTTCCCCAAAGCGATGCATTTCTATCATCATTTAAGTTCCATCTAACATCCATGCGATGCCAGCAATAGCTATTGTTTAGGATTGATAGTGTCATCAACAAGTTGTTTCGTTGTAAACTAGAGTTGCTTCAGTTTTTAGGACTTACGAGAAATCTTCTCTGCTGAACGAAACAATGCTTTCAGGACAGGTATAACAAATAAATAGCCACTTAATGAAGTTGGTGACAATGAATGTACATGCTATTCTTTTTTTTTTAATTAACATAATTAAATTGAAGATACAAGTTCCTAATCTTGAAAACTCATTAACCATTCTTTTCTTTGAAGGCTTGTGTTTTGTATATTCTACGAGTTGGTGCAGCTGACCAAATGACAGAGGCTACTCAGAGGAGTTTTTTAGTTCATTTGGCTAGGAAGGTTTGTTTATAAGCTAGTAGATTTTGGTGATATGCCTAGTTGGTTTTTTCTTCAATTGTTGTTATTCTGATTAAGTGCTCTTTTACACCTTCCAGCTTGAGTCTGCGGACTTCCATCCATCAGCTGGAGTTGCTACACTTCGAATACTCTCATATCTTTTAACAGCATTGGGAGAGGTATCTGAAATCTACTTTTCTAGGCTCACATCAGGAAAGTAATATGTTAATATTATGAAATTTTGTCAAACCCCGATCTTTTTTGGTGTATATCAATGTGAATTCTCTGTTGTAGATTGTTGAAAGAGGAAATTCATGTAGAGGACCATCATGACAAAAGTTTATTGTAATGTAAATTGTGGGTTACCTCTAATTTTGCAGAATTTAATCTAAATGCTGACTGGAGAGTATCCTTTGTTTTTTGTATACTGTGATTTTTTTCTGTCATTTGACAAATGATTTGTAGTGGAGTTAGTGCCATAAAATGTCTTAATGCATTTTTTTTTTTGAGTAATCACTAAATGAATGCATTAAAACTGACATTCTATGAAGTTCAAAATGTAGGGAATGGCCTACTACACCAATGAGTTATGTGACAGACAGAAGCGCAGAAAATGCATAAAGTTAGAGATTTAGTATCTACCTATTTATATTTGGAGAATTATGGGGAATTAAGTAGCATGTTTAACAAAATAGTTTTAATTATATCCTAATGGTAGAGGATGCAAAATTTTAGGATAAAATGTATTTTTGCACAAATATTTGTTTATAAAGAGGCAGTTAGAATTTTGATCATGGGAATTGAGCTTATTTATCATAATATTAAGTGACAGGTGAGATTGATGGGCAACAGGAGAGATTGATGGAACTATGATTGAGGAGAGCATTTTAATAGTGAAAAGAGTAAAACTATATTCACTTTGATAAATACCTTTTTGTTACAAATTTACACAAGTACTACCCTTATGATTAATCAGTAGGGTCCAACTCGTTTCCAATTTGATCCTATATATTGGCGATATTCCAAACTTAGTTTAGGTCTTGGTATGCCGTAGTACTACTGTGGTTTATAGACAGACCTTTGTTTGGAAAAGACATGGAAACATCTTGCTAGATGTTCTCTTGCATATGAATGACTATTCACCAAGTTATACTTTTTCAATAAGTGGTGGCTTATTTTAATATTTTATGGACATGTGTTAAAAAATATTATTTTCTTCCTTGTTACTACATCTCATATATCCCCGACAAATTAAAACAACTTCGCAGTGAGCTTAAATGATTTATTGTCGCGCACTTCTATGATACCTTTTGATGTGCTTGCTATAAACAGTTAAAATAAAGTACTTTGGGCTTTGCTGTTGACATGTGAATTAATCATAATAATTAAGACTACCTTTGAAGTACATTAAGAAGTTAGGGCAACAGAGGAGAGCTGTAAACAGAAAGGGGGCCCTAAGATTTTTTAATAAAGATTGAATCCATTGAAGCATTTTAGGAGATATGAGATGTTGCATGTATGCATATTTTTTATCAAACGTGTAAAGGAATGTACATATAGATGATAATATAATTAGCATAATAGAAGTTGAATTGTTTAAATGGGTGGTGGCTTGGAATTGATGGGGATTTTATTAAATGATACTTAAATGTTGGTTGATGAAGGAGGCACTAACACTGACAGCAATGTGGAAGAAAATTGGGAGCACTGATGGTTTGGTGGTATACCTTAAAGGATAACGAGAATTGGTTTAATTTGATAGTGTGCCATAGCACGATTTTGTGATAAGGTTATAGAAGATATAGAGTTAGATTACCATGACTCGTAGAATGAAAAGCAAAAGGTAGGTAAAAGCAGGGGAAATTTAATGCTAAAGGAGTAGGGATGAAAGGAGAAGGGCAGAGCTAACGTGTCTGTAGTTTTGTATGTATGAAGGAGCTGATACTACTTGCAACTTTTTTGGGGTAAAGATGGTGGAAGAAAAGGATTCAAGTAGCTGATAAAAGGAGTTCCTACGGCATTCATCATCTTATTTGCAAAAATGAAAAAAAAAAAAGGTTCCGAATGGCCTATCAGATATTGAGTGAGATTAATGAACGTGATGAATTTTGTAGTGGTAATGTGGCTAGAAGTTGTGTAAATGGATTTATGTATACTATATTTTATATGATATATGCAACATTCTCTAGGAAATAATGAAAGAGGATGTATATAACTGACCAAAAATAGTTTTAATGAGATTAAATATGATGACGATTCATGCCCAAGTTGTATCCCAACTGCTTAGATTGAAAGCAAAATTTTGGTATATGTAGTTTTGCTGTAGTATAGAAGTTTTGTTTTATGCACACATTTAATCCCTTCTATATAACTAAGAAATTTCCTTTATACAGGTTCCAGGTGAATTTAAAGACATTTTTGATAACACAGTTGTTGCTGCTCTGTCTCATTCTTCAGTACATGTAATGTCTTCTCCTAAACTTTTATTTCGAAATCATTATTCTTTCAACCAAAGGCAACAAATTGTTTATCTTCGTTATAATTGTAACTTTTACTATTAATGTGATCATATATTTTATTGCCCTAGGTTAAATGGTAATATTTGTAATTTTACTTGCATCAAATTTCTATCTACCTTGAAATTTGGTCTATCCTGGACTAGGCGTCTCCTGACATCCATTTATGTCTGGTTTAACGTAACATTAATATTGTACGGATTTTACATTTGCTTAGCAAGCTTTTGTGTGAAGCTATAAGTAAAGCATTTATTGCCTTTTTTTTCAAGCCACACCAGTGCAGCTTGTTTTTGTCTTAAAAATGATCATCTGCTTGCATTGTTTTCTTATATTTTGGCTTTCCAGTTATTAGCAGATGCCATTCTTTCTTATTGGAATACTCAGGTGTGATGGGTTTTCAAAGAATGTTTTTGTTTAATTTGATTTCTACTCGTTTTTTTGAATTTCTTTATGAAGTTTTCTTCCACTCCCTTTGATCTTTACTTAATTATAATGTTTTGTTATTGTTGCATGTTTTCTTCCGTGATTGCTGAACAGATGGATAATTTTTATTTCTGAACTAGAAGTACAAGGCATAATTGGTAATTATGCACTTGACATTTTGCCTGTGCTTGTAATTAACTGTTTGGTTATTCTTGTTTGCCTATGTTATTTATTCCAAGAAGGCCTTGGAAATCTTTAAATCTGGTGGGGGCAACTGTTGCTTATTGCCAATACTGAGATCATGGCTTAACTTGAAAGTCATGTGACAAAGTAAATGATGTGAAACATGCATGATTTCAAGAGTTGCACGATATTAATAGAAGTCGTTAAGTTATGCAAACTACCAACCAATACTTTGCAAAAGATAAATTCTAAGAATCACATGTATTTGATTTTGAAAGGCAAAGTATTACAATCTAAAATCACAGAATAATAAAAATAACTCAAACATAACAACACTTATGGCATTAACAATGAATCCACCTCCTAACAAATAGAAATTGTACTTGTGAGTTTCCCTCACTCTTGCTCGCTCAGCGTGGGCTTAGCGGAGAAAAATTTTAGACAATAAAACTGATGCCACTAATAAACAGAAGGCGCCGAGAATATTGGTCAACGGAGAGTTACCCGGATTCGGAGGAGTCGGTGGACGATGAACAATCAACCACTGGTGGCCGGAGAATCGTTTGTCAATAGTGATGGCTAGCTGGAAGAGAATTCTATTCACGTAATCTTCCACGGAATCGTCGAACTCCAAATTTAGATCAAAGAACGAAGATTGTTGAATGTCGACGATGCCTTCGTGGTTGTAGACGAATCCGAAATCAAGTTTAGGATCCGCCATCCATGGACAAGCTCTCTTAGATCCTTGGGGCAAGGGTAGGCGGCGGCTCGTGAAGAAAGGAGGAAGAGAGGGGTGGTGGGGGCTCTCGGGTAGAGAGAGGGAGAGGGAGGGGGGGGGAAACGGTTTGGTTTAGGTTAGGGTTAGGGTGAAATTTTAGAAATTTGAAATTGAATTCAGATTAAGTGAAATTAGAGGGAAAGAATTTAAGTTTAATTTCAAATTCAAATAGGAGGGATTGAAGTGGAGAGGGAGAAATTATGGGAGAGGGGCCGGGGGCATTAGGAGGAGATTAGGGAGAGTTTAATTGGGATTGGGAGGTGATTAGGAGAGAGAAAAGGCAAGGGGAAGGGGCCGGCCACATGAGGGGGGAAATAGGGTGTCTAGGTTTAATGTATGTGGGCCAAGGGAATTAATTATGGAGTGGGGCCAAATCTGAATTTAATTTCAGATTTAATCTAATGAGGGAGGTTTCCTAATTGGATTTTAACAATAGGAAAGTATTTGAAATTCAAAACTATTTGAATTCAAATAAAGATCCTTTTCTAAATTCGCGTGAGATATTTTAGGAAAGTAATTAGGAGCTTTGAATTTTGAATTTCAAAGGCTAAGGGGCGGAGGTGGTGGCTTGAGGAGGGGCAGCCGGTGGTGGGGAAGGCCCACAGGGGCGGCGGCTTAGGGGAGAGAGGGGCAGTTCGGTTTGGTGGTGATCCAGGCCGACAGGATTGGGGCTTGGAGGGGGCCGGAGGTGTTGGGGGGGGGGGGGGGAGGAGAGATAGATGGCCGCGAGTCTCGGACTCTTCCAAAGGCTGACGGGTCTTGCTTTGGCCTCTCCTAGACATCACTTCTCTCTCTAAAGCTCACTAGCAATTAGAAGACAGAAATCTGAAATTTTCATTATCAAATAATCATCCTAATACAAAGACTTGGCCTTTATAAGTAGGCCTAAAAGAAAAGAAAAAACTCAAAGACAAATATGCCCTTCTGGGCTACAACTCACTACAATCTCTCACAGGGGTATAACGGTCAAACAAAACAAAACAACTAATACAAAACATAAAATAACTCATAAGTAAATGCTCCTGATCGTGGCCGTCGATCTGCGATGTCTCCTGTGATAGACGCGCTGAAAACGTCTACTGATGTCCTCATCAGTAAAGCTTCAAAATAAATGGTTCCAATATTTAAGGCAGAATCGCAAATTACGGATTGTTGAAATTAACTCAGATTTGCTTGTATCTGAATTCAGACTGAAAGGGATGCTGTGGATGCTGCTGAGTGCGTTAGACTAGTTTAGGTTGTCAATACAGGTATTAAAGGGGGAGGACTTGGTGAACGTTTGTTGGGATTAGGAGGAAGAGAACTGAGAAGAGGGGCTTGAGAGAATACTGTTATGACTGGCTTGAGAGCTCGGAGCATCGAGGTAGTAACAGACAACTGTGATCAAAGAGGTCGAATTGCTCATGCATGCTCGATCTATTGTTACCAAAATTTACATAACAATCAAATGATTACATGCGGACATTTCAGGATTTCTAACATAAATTACATTGCATACATTTCATAAAATAATTTATATTAATGCATAATTATTGAAGACATCATTCAAAATATAAAAGACCTACTAGATAATCTATATATTTTCATGCGACCCTCATTATTAGATTTATCCAGATAAGCATTGTAATTCTTTGAATCTTATAAACCATAGCATAACACATGTGAATATTAGTGTTTAAAATTTCACTATATATCTATCATATTTACACATGCACTTGACATTACTTTCTCCTTGTTGATTGTACATCAAATCTTATCTATGACTCATCTACTTAATCAAAGGATTTCATGAAAAATGATCATCAATTAATGGGGGTGAATTGCATATGTACAAAATATTTAACTTAATGGGTATATCACAATTCTAAATAATAGTAAATATAATTAGAAGAAACAATGTTATGTGAGCTATTAAAATTCATGCCTAACTTTGCTAAGAGAGTTTATATTTTGGGTCAAATTTTCAAAAGACAGATTAGATTGCATATATTGCCAGGAGATTTTGCCTCCATCTTGTGAGAACTTTAAAATTTTATTACAGGTTTCTTAGAGGTGCAGGCCACTATGGTTACTCATCTCTCTCAGTGATGAGAGAGAACTTTTAATTAAAGCTAGTTGATAGCACTTAGTGCTTAGCATATAATAGAAGCGATTCATGATTTTAGAATTGCGAAAATATTCTATCGTTAAGTTAAAACAGATGATGAGAGGGATGATAACAAACTCGATAAAGATCCCATGATATTATTGTGTTAGGTTATCATGATCCCTATTCTTCTTAGTCAGTGAAGGTAGCAGACCCATCTTCATCGAATGGTCCTTGTTGGTAACCATATGCTGCTTTATCCAAGAGTACCTCAGACCTTAGGTGGATACTTGTCTGAGAGGACAAATTCTAATCTACCTTAGCTAGTAGAGGCTTTGTGCCCTTGATGTAGGCAAGAGGGGGGGGGGGGGTCAACACAAGTTAATAATTTTGGGGCTTTGTGGCTCTCGGTTTTGAGCTGATGTTGGAGTTATGGTTTGGGTGAGCTCATTAATTCCTAAATGCATGAAGTAGAAGCTCATAAATGCATAAAGGTATGTATTTATGGAGTGGCTTGTGTCTCTTTCCCTTCCCTTGTGTCTCCTCGGTTTCTCCCTTCCCTCTCGGTTTTGGTGGCTGTTTGCTCTTCCTATGGCTGCTGGTTGGTTTCCCCTTGCTGCCTCCTCGGTTTCTCCTCTTACCTCTTCGGTTTTGGTGGTTTTGCTTCTGTTTCCCAAATGGTTGGCTGGGCTTCTTGTGCCTGCTACCTTGGTTGTTGGTTTGGCCCTTCGGTTCCTTCCCAGCTGGCTGGTTCCGTGGCCTGCTGTCTTGGTTGCTGATCTGCCCCTTTGGTTCCTTCCCAGCTGGCTGTTCCGTGCCCTTTATGGCTGGTTTGCTGTGGACTTTTGCCCTGTTTCCTGTGCTGAACTTTTATGGCTGCTGTTGGAGACTTTTGGCATTCCTTTTCCCCTCTTTTCATTGGTCTATTTGGAGGTACTTTGGCTGTTGGGTTTCCTCTCTCTTGGCTATATATTTGGGGTGTTTTGTAAGGAAAAAAGAGAGTGATATGTGATAATTTTTGAAAATTGTAAACCTGCGGGTTTCTTGGAAAAGCTTGCGAGCTTGTTCCATTCTCCTTCTCCTCTTCTAGGAAAGCTTGCGAGCTTCTCCTCCCTTCTTCTCGGCTTCTAACCTATTTCTTCTAATCCGCAAGTGACCACCTCATTGTAATCTTCTTCTCGATCCAAGGAATGCAAGTTTAGGATTTTATTTCATAAGTTTATAAGTGTCAAAGTTTGTAAGAGTCATCTTTATAAAAGTTATATTTTGTTTAGATTTAATTGTCTCTTTTGGGTATTTTTCTTTCCTAGTGAGCTTATGTTTTTTCTAACAAAAAAATTAGGGGCCTCCTAATTTTTTTGCTTATATCAAATTGGTATCAGAGCAAGTTAGGGTGTCCTAGGTTTGGTTGTAATGTGTCCTAAGTTGTCAAGAAAGTCTTTGAGTCTTTTGTCTTAAGTTCTTGTAAGTCTTTGTTTGTGTATTTTTAAACAAAATGGAAAATCACAAAAAGGTTGAACCAATTGTAGAAGAAAACAATCAGCCAGAAGATTTTGAACTTCAACTTCCAATGAATAGATGGATGCCAACGGAAGGTGATTCAACAGATCCACTGCAAATGGAACTATACAAGCTTCAATCGAAAATACATAAATGCACGGAGCAATACATGAAGAACAAAAAATTATTGCAAGAACGATTCAAGCAAGAGCAAGATGAAATCCTGAAGAAGTATGCAACAAAGATTCAATAGTTAGATGCACTTCCACCGTCTCCTCGGATCAAATCAAAAGACAACTCATCGGGAGATGAGTTTTTCAAGTAGGGGAGTCTGATGTAGGCAAAGGGGGGGTCTCCACAACATAAAAAATTCTTCCTTTGGGCTGTTGCTGTTTTCGGTTTGGCTTGGGCTGTTTGGGATGGAGCTTGTTTCAGTTGTCCTACTTGGGGTTGTAGCTCATTAATGCATAAAGGTGTGTATTTATTTCCAAAAGGTTTAGGGGATTGGAACTTGTGTGCCTCATTGGTTTCTTCTTGGGGAGTTAGTGTGGCTTTTCTTTTCCCCTTGCTGCCTTCTCGTTTTTCCCCTTGCTGCCTTCTCGATTTTGGTGGGTTTTTGCTGTTTCCCATGTATTCTGCTGGGCTTCCTGTGCTTGCTGCCTTGGTTGCTGGTTTGTCCCTTCGGTTCCTTCCCATCTGGGCTGGTTCCGTGGTTTTCTGGCTGGTTTCCTGTGCCTGTTTCTTCGGTTTCCTGTGTGCCTCTTTGGTTCCCTCATTGGGCTGTTCCGTGGCTGTTTTCTGGGCTGTTCCGTGGCTATTTTCTGGGCTGTTCCATGGCTGTTTTCTGGCTGTTTCGTGGCTGTTTTTGTCTTGTTTCCTGTGCAGAATTTTTGGGGCTGCTGTTTGGAACTTTTGGGCTGTTGTTTGGGGAATTGGAAGTTGTTTGGTAACATTTAATAAGGAATTTGAAGAGTTTTTGGTGGCTGTTTGGCTGCCCTCTTTCCTCCTATAAATATAAGTTATTTTGTGTGTTTAGAGAGTGAAAAATGTTATTTTTGGAAAGCTAAAACCTGAGGGTTTTGTTTGGAAAAGTTTGCGAGCTTTGTCCACTTCTTCTCCTTCCCTTCTAGGAAAGCTTGCGAGCTTCTCCTCTTTCTTCTCGGCTTCTAACCTATTTCTTCTAATCCGCAAGTGACCACCTCATTGTATCCTTCTTCTCGATCCAAGGAATGCAAGTTTAGGATTTTTATTTCATAAGTTTATAAGTGTCAAAGTTTGTAAGAGTCATCTTTATAAAAGTTATATTTTGTTTAGATTTATCTTGTCTCTTTTAGATATTTTTCTTTCCTAGTGAGCTTATGTTTTTTCTAGCAAAAAAATTAGGAGCCTCCTAATTTTTTTGCTTACATCAGCCCTATTATGTGTACTATATGATTTATCACTTAGGAGATTTGGAGCTAGTAGGGAACATTCAGGCTTTGTTCGTAACAATAATTTAATAGCGCAATCTTGTAGCTAACCACACAATCAAAGGACCTTGGTTATAATTATATACTTGCGGTGCTTTTTGACAGCAAAATCATTAGTTAGAAGATATGCTATGTCTTTATTGGCAAAAGATTATTTGAGAGTGAACATTGCGATACGCTCGATGAGATATTAGCTCTTTGTGAGCTTAGATTGGTGAATGATTGTTGCTTTAAGTTTTAGGTAGTAGATCTCACTTGAACATAATAAATTTTATGATGATTTTGGATTTTTAAATCTTTATTGGAATTTGGACCCCAAATAATCTTGCTTTGAGCTTTCAGGACATTTTGAAAATAGGCCTCCTCTCGTTAATACTTGAGTTCAACATGGTCATCATCAGAATTTTTTGATGATTTCTTTGTCTCCTTGAACCTTGTTTACGCTATGCGCGTGTGTTGGTAGAGGATCAGGTTTGTAGATTTGTTTTATGAGTTACCATATAGGTGGGTGACTTCAGGAGTTTTGATTTTAAAATAAATTTCGTTTGTTTAAAGCTTCTAAGGACTAAAATGAATATAAAAACTTAATTCTTCTATTATGAAATTTGTGAATGAATATTCTAATTACATTTTAGAACAATGTTTGTTTGCTTATGTATGTTGAGATTAGGAATTGAAATCTTTGTCTCAATTTCATTTAAAATCATTTAAAAGTTGCCAGATGTTTGTCTCATCGACTCCAATCTTTTTGAGGTGTATTCGACTTTGAAAATGGGACTGTTGACTCTGTTCTATGGATAGGTGGTTCGGTCTGAGAATTGTTGCACAACATGATGAGTTTGAATTTTGAAAGAGAGTTTTGATGGTTCAAAAATTTGGCATGCTTTTCAAAAGCGGTGCATGACTCTCGAAGTATGATAAATTTAAGTTCATCTTGTTCTTTGTCCGCACAACATTCTCATATTTTAAATATAAGCATTCAACATATTTTTTAGAACACATGTGGTTATTTTTATTTTTAGTGCTCTTGCATGTACTTCATGCACATGCATGGGGCACTTGCATATTTCTAATTGAAATATGTTTTTTAATGTACACTAGTGATTTTTAGTGTGCTTACCTAGAGTGCTTGCATGCTTCTCTGTACATTTGCACCGTGCGATTTCATACATGATGCATTTACATTTTTTTCTATATATTTGTATAACACTCTTGCTTTTTTCGATGCATCTGCGTTGTGTACTTGCATGTTTTTTAATGCACATATATGGTGAATTTGAACACTTTTTGTTCATTTGCACACTTTTCAGTACTTTTTGGTGCATTTGCACAGTGTATATACATACTTTTAGAAGCGCCTACATGATGCACTTGTATGCTCTTTGGTACATTTGCATGCATTTTGATGCAATCTCACCTTTTTAATGTATTTTTATGGTGTATTCTTGGGGTCTAGGGGTGTCAAAAATGACTAAACTCAAAAAATTTGGGTTTTTTTGGATCCGTTTAATTAATGGGTCAGATTTGAGTTCGAAATTTCAACCATATATTAAGCGAGCCGGGTTCGGGTTGACCTGTGAACCATTTTTTTTGACCAGTTTAATTTTTTTCTAATTGCTTTTACTTGTTGGCATAATATCCTTATATTTTGATCAATTTACTTATAGTGGTCATGTTATAATTTTTTTAATCAAAAAAGGTTATCGGGTTGGTTCGGGACATTCAAGTTGTCAGGAAGTCAGGTTCGGTCTATCATTTAAATTTTTTTAAACGGGTCAGGTTTGGGTTGATTGAAATCGGGTCGAGTCAATTTTGGTCGAACCTGAACTTGAATCATTAACCCATTTTGATACCCTAGTGTATTCACATTCTTTTCAAGGTAGTTACATGCCTCTAGGGACTTTGGAGTGCTTTTTGACATAATTTTGCACTTTTTAGAGCGCTTATGGAACTTTTGAGGCTTGTATTTGAGTTGGAGATTGGCTCATGAAACACATACAAGACTTGGAATCTTCCGTATATGATTGTTTACATGAATATTTTATCATTGGAATGCATGTAACATTTTATTTTCAATTTTTAAAGAATGCTTTCTATCGTTTGCTTTTATATGTTGCTGATCTGGTTGCATTGAAAGCGAGTTGGAATTTTTTAGTTTCTTCATGAAATGATTTTTAACTTTTTGTATTTTGTATTTTGTATTTTGTATTTGAATGGGTGGGCTCATAAGGAATCTCTTCTTTGTCTACAAATAGAAGGTTTCCTTGGTTCTTATTTCTTATTCACTTAATTTCTCCCTCTTGTTTAGGAACTTTTGAGTGTGTTTTGGGTGTGAAGGGAGGGGTTTTTTCTATGCTTTTAACAATCTTTCAAGTTTATTGCAGGTCCTCTAAGTTAATTTCAAGCCCAATTTTGTGTTCAATTTGGTTTCCATGCTTGTAATTTTATTCAATTTATCATCATTTTCATTTTATGATTATTTAATTTTTTCTTTGTAAATGTGCATGTAATTTAATTTTATTTCTTGTTGCATTCTTGTTCATTTGATTGTTCTATTTAAAGTCATATATGTCCAAATTTTGGTAGCATTCTGGTGTCACCTCCGCGTAAGGGTTTTCAGGGGAATGCTAGGCTTGCCCACTACTCGAAGAAACACGTGTATGAGTGGTGTAAAGCATGACTAAGGATGCTTCATCCCACTATGCCAAGAAGGGCATGTATGGGCCTTTAAAAATGTTTAAAAAATTGTATCATAGAATTTTCCAACCGTTCCAAGAACAACATGTATGAGTACTTATTTTGGCTGTTTGAGTCTTCCATCAAGCTATGTCATAAATGACATGTGGCTACTCTCCATCACTCCAAAAAAGGCTTGTATGGGTCAACTACACGGGAAATATTGCAACATGAGATTTCCTTCTTGCATTAAGATAGATGTGTGCAGGTTCTTGTAGAGAGCGACACTATAGCTTTGCATTTATACCTTTGAACGTGGTGATGTAGATAACAAATGTCCAGTGAAGATCAAAACAAAACACAACACTTTTCTCTATTTTGAATTTTTTCTTTATTTTTCTTTTTTGCATCTTTCCTGGTTTTGTTTCCCACATTTTTTCTTTTTTGCACATAGAGTGAGATGGAGAGAAAAGTAGGAGCGAGAATAGGAAAGACAGAGGAAGCGAGTTGGGAGTGGAGGAAGGGTTATAGAGAGAGAGAGAAGGGAAAGAGAGGAATATATAGAGAGAGAAGAGGGGGGGGGGGGGGCGGGCAATGTTGATGGAACTTGGTCAACACCTTGACAAGGGAGGCTGGCAGTTAGGCATGTTTGCTAGCCAGGATGAACATCAAAAGTGATGTCTTTAAATATTGCAGGATCTTCATTCCCATTTCTCTCTTATTTGTTTGAAGTCTAGGCTTTAGTAAACTTGGGCATTGGATTGATTTACCATAAATCAGCAAGTCAAGTAAGCTCCTTTTCTCCTTTAATCGTAGTTGGTTCTCCAATCCTTTTGCTTTTTGTTATAGAGGGCTTCGAGTAGGAGCGAAATGGACTGTACATGCTGTTGGTCTCGTTGATGACTTTGCCAGCTAGCTTCAGTGCAACTTCCTACTTCTTTTTGAAACCATTGATCCCGTTAAGCCTTTGCCGGCAAAGTATTGTTGAAAGTTTAAGGTAGGTCGATGCCAGCTAGCTCTGATTGTGACTTCTTAGTGTTTTCTCTATTGTCTAGGGTTTCAAAAACTTAGGGTAGGTGTGACTTGGAGTGCGAGAGAGTAAGCGAGGAAGAAAGGGAGAAAGTAAGGGAGGAAGGGGTAGACTGGGCAGTGCGTGAGTGGGTTTTGATGTCTTTTATTTCTTTTAACAAAAGGTCTAGTCCAAATTGGACTTTATGGCGTGACATAAACAGAAGATGTGTGACAGCTTTTGTGTGATTTGAAGGATTATAAGGCAGGGATTTGATTTTGATTTTTTTGTTATATTTTATGAAAAAGGATAAAATTAAACGTTAATTTATAGCTTAGGCAATTCATTGTCACTCGTGTACATTGTATTGTCACCTTGTGTGCCAGTGAATTTCTAGTTTTTTCCTCTTGCAATGAATCAGACAATATGGGTGTCTTCTATGGCTATTTTCAATATTTTGGATGCATTGATGCAATCCATTTTGCGAAATATTCATGATTGAATGGTTTTGATTGCAGTTAAAGCCTTTCAAATCAAATATGCACAATGTCGCATTCGTTGTATGTTATTTTTGTTGGATTTGATCAAATCAATTGCATGGGCCTTATCTTGGTAATTTATTACACAGTGGAAGCATTGGTGCAATTCGTTTTGTTAAATGAGTGATGATTGGATTGTTTTGAATTTATGTGATGCATTTTGAACCGATCTCTTGTAATGACGTACCCATCCTTTCGTTGTTGTTGGTAGAGTTGTATAGTGGAGTAGTTAGGTCAGCTTTTGCATGTAATTATTGAAAATTACAAGGATATTTTCGTAAAAATTGAATTTGTCATGACAACAATTTTCATGCCATAGTCTATAGAGTGATCATTGTTGTTGTCAAAACATTTGACGTCTCAAGCAAGGTCATCATAAAATTTGAATATTACACTTAACTTGCATCATAACTTAAAATGCAGCTTTTAAATTACATGGTAAACAACTACGTATTTTGTTATGGAACCAACCAAACCGGCCCAGGAGGGGCTGGTCCAGTTCTATAGGAGGCGGGCTAAGGCATAAGGAGGAATTTTTGAAATTAGTTTATATTAGGAAATTGGATTTATTTAATTAAAAAGATTTGATTTGATATCTTTTGAATTAAATAAATAATGTCTTATATTAGGAAGTTTTTAAGGAGGTGGAGAGGGCTATTTAAAGGGCATGAAGGGGTTAAGGTGGGCATGCTTGATTTATGTTCTCTTGGAGTTCTCTGGGGTGTTGTGTGCTCTAGACTTCTTGTCTAGAGATTGGGAGAGAACGATCCTCCTCTCGAATTGAGGATCAATTGTATCTTTGTTTCTTTCTTGCTTCGCTTTGCTTTTTATAAAGACTATCTATCGTTTGATTGCTTCTCCACCAAAATATTCTTGTGTTTTCTCGCTGTTTTACCAAAATTTGTAGGTTTGCTTGCGAACTCAAGTATTTCCCGTTAGGGTTACTTGCGAACTCAAGTATTTCCTATCATATTTCATCTTTGGAGTGCCAGTAACTGTAGCCTTGTGTAATCCAACTTGTTGTTGGCCAATACATCTCTCATTGACATAACCATGGTGCAACTTATTCTTTTTTATTCTTTGTGATAAGAAGGTACTTCACACCACTGGTAGATATATGTCCCATTGACACAATCAGGGCACAACTATATGACATTATAAACAATTTGTGAATGTGAGCTTAAATAAATATGGATGATTTAAATATCTTTGTTCTAAAGGAATGAGATATATGCTCTTGATTTAAATGTTGTTATGCACTTGGATATGTTTTAACTGATTCAACAACCTCGACATCAAATTATCCTTGCTTAATTTCTATAAGCCAAACATAATGTCACGTAAACTAAATGATTAATTTCCATGTCATCCTAAATAATGCATAAATTTTTGATCTATAGTTGGATACGTTTTAATTGATTCATCAACCTTGATGTTCGATCATCCTTGCTTCATTTCTATAATCCTAACATAATGTCAGTATAAGTCATGTACGGAATTAAATTATTAATTTTCATGTCATCATAAATAAATTTTTTATCTATAGAAAGTAGGGTTTAGTGTCTTGATTCTCCTGTTTCCCTATTGCATACTATTTAAGGTTATGGATATATTTCTGATAACATGCAAGTATGATCATCATCATTAAGTACATCGCACTCAAACTAGAAGAAATGGGAAATTTACGGTTATGTTCTACTTTGATTATACTGAGTGGCAAAATTAGAAGATATGGAACCTTAGAACTTGTTTTCATCTACAATCTTCGAACTCAAGACACCTCACTCTCAAGCTCTGAAAGTAATGTCAAACCCAATCATTGGTGCTCTATCTCGACATCGCCTACTTAAGCCTACATGAGGTTCGCTTGCTCGATGGCTTTTTATATTTTGCGCTTTGTCTACCTCTTTTATGACTTGTTTGCTCGATCCCTTACTTGGCCCTAGTCACCCACCTCCTTACCTAGGCTTCGTGTGTGGCCAATTAAGTCCCAGAGTGTTCTTCAATTTAGTCCTTCAATTATACAAAGTTGATCTAAAATAGTTTATCGCATTATAATTATGATATAAAATTGATCTAATTTAATCCCAAGGGGATAATTTTGTATTGTCGAAGGACTTAATTGGAGTAATGATATTTGTGTAAATTGGCTATTTACAAATAGTCGAGGTACTATTTTGAAGTTTAGCCATATATACACACACACACACACACACTAGGAAAATTGCACGTGCACGATGTGCATGTGAATAAAATTGTAAAAATAAAAAATAAATCTTATAACAATATAATTGTTTTTATTTATATGAATTAATAATTGCAGCTTGAGATGCATAAATTTATTTCATAATCTTATCACACAAATTTGAGGATAACAAATTTATAAGAACATAACATATAACATGTAAATTAATTAAAATTATCATAATTTGTTTTCCCTTTGATCTTAATCTTCAACTATCTCACCCTCAATTTTCAACAGGTAATTTATGAGTCAAAATAATTACTTATTATATTGCCAATAAAAAAATTAATATAACCTAATTTCCTTTAATTAAAAATGTATGTACTTCATTTGCTACATGATGTAGGCAAGGGGGGGTCTCCACATCACAAAAATTTCTTGTTGTTTGGGCTGTTGCTGCTGTCGGTTTGGTCATGGGCTGCTCTCGATTTGGCTTGGGCTGTTTGGGTTTGAGCTTACTTAAGTTGTCCTACTTGGGGTTGTAGCTCATTATTGATGGAGACTCATTAATACATAAAGGTATGTATTTAATTCCAAAAGGTTTAGGGGAGTGGAACTTGTGTGCCTCATTGGTTTCTTCTTGGGGAGTTAATGTGGCTGCTTTTCCATTTTTCTGTGTGGGCTTTTCGGGTTCCTATGCTGGCTGGTTTCCCATGGTTTCCTGCTCTTGTTTCCTGTGTTTGCCTCCTCGGTTCCTCTCCTGGGTGGGCTTCCCGTGGCTGCTGGCTGGGTTCCCGTGGTTGCCTTGCTGTTTTCCCTGTGCTGCTTCTCGGGTTGCTCCCCTGGCTAGGTGATCCGTGGCTTGTGTTGTGGGTTCCTGTGCTGTTTTTCTTTGCTTCTTAATGTGGCTGTTGGCCTTTCATTTCCCCAATGCTGATTGGCTTTGGTTGTAGGTGTATAGCTGTTTGGCTTCTATCTTTGGTCTATAAATTAGAGATGTTTTGTGAGGAGAAAAAAGTTGAAAAATGTAATTTTTGGAAAGGAAAAACCTGAGGGTTAGTTTGGAAAAGCTTGCGAGCTTGTTCCATTCTTCTTCTTCTTCTCTCTTTCTAGGAAAGCTTGTGAGCTTCTCCTCTTTCTTCTCGGACTTTTTATCCTTTTCTTCTCTACGCAAGTTCCACCTCACCTGTATCTTTCATCTCAAAGCAAAGAAGGGCTCCTTTAGGTGTGTCTTTTGTTTGTTTTTGTAAGTGTCAAAGTTTGTAAGAGTCATCTTTATAAAAAGTTATATTTTGTTTAGATGTATCTTGTCTCTTTTGGGTATTTTTCTTTTCTAGTGAGCATATATTTTTTCTAGCAAAAAAATTAGGGGCCTCCTAATTTTTTTGCTTACATCACTACAATAATAAATTCATTAACAATTGCATCAAATTAGACGGTAAAAAACATGCAAAATTTTTTTTTTTTCGAGTTTTCCTTCATAGGAACTATAAAAAAAATGCAAATTGTTCACAAACACAACTCATATTACAAAACAGTTAAAAATCTACAAGAAAAAAATAATTTATTATGAGAAAAGTATTCATTATTTCTTATAACCTTATTATTAATTCATATAAAATTAAGAGTTATGGAAATAATAAATATTTATAATTAAATAATTAATAACAATAATTCTAAGATTGATTTATAATTCTATCTCATTTATTTATTTTATATCAAGAGCCATATCCAATTGTTAGGTTTAAGAATAATTTTAAAATTATTTTAGTATTTAGATATTGTATAAATAAATATCAAAATTCAGATGTGAGATATGTACAAATTTTGATAAGTTGGAAATTTTTGTTGGCGTTGTCGCCGATTGGCTTTCCAGCATGAACGATTCCTCTTTTTACGGTCATCCACTGAAGAGGAAATATTGAAAAAATAGAGAAGAATACATCAATAATCTCACATATAGTCGGGGTGTAAATTCAGAGCTTTATTATTATTATTATTTTATTTTTTTACTTTAGTTTTTCTAATGGTTATATAATAGACTTGAATATCTCCAAACTTGATTATGCCCTTACGACCATCAAAATATTCATGTGTGATGTCTCCCTGAATTTTAGTAGACGTTAGAAAAAGAGCATTAGCTTTCTTTTGAGAAAGGGGAAACCTCAATAAAACAAAAATTAACATTTGTCGGGTCTTCTCAATGGGAGAAATGTGCATTATTTTTAGCCTATAAGTCATAGTCTTGATCCTATGTGAAGATAAAAAATAGAGAAAAATATTTTTTTTTGTGAGTTAGAAACTTTCTCCAAATGAAATCAGTAGTAGAAGACATGAAATATTTTTTTACTGAAATCATGATTACTTGCTAACCTCTGTAAGGGTGAAAAGAGGAACAAGCAAGAGGAGCAATTGTTAATAATTTCAGAGAGAAATCATAACAGAAAATAGAAGAAATTGATAAAAAAGAATAGGAGAAAGAGCAGAAACATGCCAGTTACATAATCCGGTATTAGGAAAGTATCTAAACTTTTATGCTAAATAATTATCCAACATTAGGAAATGATTGAAGCAACACCGATAATGCTGTGTGGAGAGTTTATGGGAGCGGATATGAGACGGTGGAGTGAGGACTATATAATTGCGACATGAAGGTCGACGGAGAACAACTGTCGGTAGCGAGCTGCGTTGGGTTCATCTCTCAATAAGAAGGGTATCAATTTTTTCAAATGAACGATTTGAACACCTATGGATTCTAACAACTAATTGCAAAGTTGATCATCATTCGGACCTTTCAATTCATAGATGTGGATCTTGGACCTATGAATGGGGATATTCCCGATACTCACAAAGAAAAAGGGAAGTGACTTGGACAAAAAGAAATGAAGTGACTTAGACAAATCTTCATTGTCGATAGCCTCAGACCAATCAATAGAATATTGATTAATACGTAATCGATTGAACACTACTTACAAGTCTTTTTTTGTTGATCAGGTGACACCCAGATTCTATCTGGGGATAAAGGATTTACAGTCTCCCGCCTTACCACTTGGCCGTGCCGAGACGTTTTGAATAAGACCATTCTCTTTTTTTGTGGATCAAGCAATCAAATTCAATAAATCGTTCCTATGAGAATATCTAATCAAGAATTTTATTATATCCCCCTTCTTTCTAAATTTCTAAAATCATTTGATTTTGTACATTTTCTACGGTATCTCATAAGGATAAGTACTACATATATCATATAGCATAGAACTAATAAAGCTATTTTGATGAATCTTATGAAGTCTAAAATTCAAATCATTTTCAATTCTCATTAAAAAGATACATAGTTGTTTCTTCCCATAAATTAAAAATGAATTCTCATCTCGTAGTATCTCGTGTCATATAGTCAAATAAGAAAATGAGTTTCTATTGCAACAGGGAACGAAAAAGGCAATATACAGGATAAGGGTAGAAGGGATCCTTCCCTTGGCTTGATCTATAGCCTTAAACAGTCCTGATAAACCCCAATTTATTGTCTCCTCCCCACCAATAATGCCCACTCCAACTCGTTCCAAAAAGATGGGATTTTGTGTAATGAGCTTTTGATACTCAACAACTTTTGTTAAAAAATAATCGCATAAATAAAAACATTTATCTATCCAGCCATAAGGTAAGTCCTAAGCTACTCCTCCGATGCGGAAATAATTATGCATCATCCGCATGCCTGTGGCGGCTTCATATAGATCATATATGAATTCCCTCTCTTTTAAAATGTAAAGAAAGGGAGTCGAGCTGCAAGGTACATTGGACAAAGTTTCATAATTACCTTATCCCATACAAATCGTTTACATGTATCTATTTAATATCCTTTTGAAAAATCAATCACATCAGAGCGTTTTCGTGACTGAATCCACTTTGAATTTGATAAATGTATTGCTTGTGAAGTATGTGTTCGCGTATGTCCAATAGACCTTCCCATTGTTGATTGGAAATTTGAAAAAGATATTAAGAAAAAACAATTGCTTCATTATAGTATTGATTTTTGTGACAATTTTAAAGACGCAGTACTAATTAGCGAACGTCTGGTTTATGAAGATATTTATACTTCTTTTCACATCCGGAAAGGTGAAATTCAGACTTATGTAACAAGCCAAGGTCTTGAAAGAATCACTAAAGGTATTCCGCATTTAGAGGCTCGTTTACTCCGAAATTTAGACAGAAATGGAATTGCGATGTTGGGATCTTAGATAGAAATAGGTGATATCTTAGTAGGTAAATTAACAGCTGAGACAGCGAGCGAATCTTCATATGCCCTGGAGGATAGATTATTACAAGCTATATTTGGCGTTCAGGTATCCACTTCAAAAGAAACTTCTCTAAGACTACCTATAGGGGGAAGGGGTCGAGTTATTGATGTGAGATGGATCCATGGACTTCATAAGCGAGAGGAAGGAGTTTATGATAATTTTGAGTGCGCGAATTATATCAATATGAGAGAATAGGAAGGATGCACGTAGGAATCCCAAGGGTTGCGATGGAATGTATGGACAAGATTTTTTTATTTTTATTTTTACGGTTGAGATTTAGTTTAGGAAGAGTAGAGAATACGAATAGCGAAGTATAAATGGGTATTTAATTAATATGAAGGAATATTAAGAAGTATTAAAGAATTTAAATGAAATATTTATTTATTTAGGGGATACGAAGAGTGGAATACAATGACATATTTAATTAAAGGAAGACTAAGAAGCATTAAAGAAATTTAAATAATTTTCTTCATTTATTTGCTTAAATGAAAATTTTGCTCAAATGAAAAGTAATAATATATTAATTATTTTTAAAGTTATCAATTAATTATGATAATATAATAAAATCAAAGGCCAAAATTCTATTTGAATAATAAAAGTGAAAGGCTAAGATTTTGTTTGGGAGTAAAACTCAGATGTTTTTTTAATAGTAATATAGATGTAAAGATTTTTTAATAAAATAATTAATTAAAACTTATACTTTAATTTTTTTATTATTAATTATTAAAATTATGAATTTTTTACAATTGTTATTAAATGAATATTAATTAATGAATTATGTTATTAATTGCTCTGATAGGTATAAATTAAATATAATGCAAATAAATATATTAATTAATTGTATTTAAATATCTTTGGCATTCTAATAATTTGCTCTTACTTAAATGCAATTAAAATGTCATACATTTAATTAAATAAATAAAGTTAAAAAATAAATTTAATGTGCAAATAAAATGAATGATTTGGATTCAGCTTTGATAAATAAAATGAAAGGCTAAAATTATATTTGGGAGAAATCCCAAGCCACACTTATATATATATATATATATATATATATATATATATATATATATATATATATATATATATATATATATATAAGAAGAAAGTTTAAGAACTAGAATAATGAAAATATGGCAGAAAGAGAGGAAGCTATCAAAATAAGGAGAGGGGGAAAGAGAGAGAGAGGAAAATTATTCTAAAAGGAAGAGATAAAAGTTAGAAATTATTAAGTTAGAGGGATTAGTGAGAATGGAAGTTTTGAGAAAGAGTTGCTGGAGGGTGATGAGTGGAGCGAGAAATTTGAGAGAAATCACAAATGTATTTGGTCATACCCTATAATCACACAATTTCATCCACAATTCTTGGTCATCTTACCCGCTTATTAGCTTGACTTGAATTGAATTTACTTGCTTAATTTGTTTACAACAAATCTTACAGTATGATGAGGCCGCCTCTATCTCTGTTGACCAACAACAAAGTTCATTGCTATCTCATCCCTATTTTATTCTTGTATGGGCAAAGACTATAATATCGAATTTTGATGCTTAGCATTAACCATTTGGCAAATAGAACATTTGGTGACAAACTTAGTTCTGCTTCTTTTAAGCCATGACCACAAAATTAATTTTGAGCTTTTGATACATTTATTACCATATGATTGAATGATATAACATGTTTAACGTGCCTCATGAAAACATTCCTCAATCGAAGTATTTGATTTTATACGTTCACATTAGGCCTTCAAGACCCTTTATGAAGAAAATTGACCTATTAAAATACAGACTCTCGGTCTTGCTACCTATATGAAAATCTTAAAAATTAGTTGTCGAACCCGATCCTCTGTTAGAAGCAAAGAGGGTCGACAAAGCTCGACCAATGAAATTAAATTACCTATAAACTACGATGATGGTTGTGTTGATAGAAAATCTCAACCAGAGGAGATCTTGCATTTCAAAATATCTATGAACCTTAATGCGAATACAAATATTTAAAGTGATTTTGACGTCACCCCGATGATGATCGTGTTGAATGCTAATCTCAACCAGAAGGGATCATGCTTTTTTAAATGCCTCCAAAATTCGAATAAATACAAATATTTTAAATAATTTTAACATCACTTCGATGATTGTCTTGTTGAAAGTTAATATCCACTGGAGGGGTCTCTATTTTTTAAGTGCCCCTAAATCTTAAAACTAATAATAAATGGGCTCTTATTTTAATAAAATTTCAAAACTAAAAAATCACTAAAATTTAAAATATTCAAGATGAAATAAATCACATATTAACTTATCCACCATCTGCAATAGTTTGTCGAGGTGGATAAATTTGAAAATTACTTCAGCTTAGAAAGAGTGAATGTCTAGTTGATAATATCACTAGAATTCATTTTCAAACCATCTCCTACCGATAAAAACTTGGCACGTGTCCTTTAAACGGTTGTTTCGTCGCCAAATGACACCACAAGTAAACAATTATGATTGGGGCCCTTTGATCGGGTGATTATGGTGTCAAATGATAAAACTAAATTACAGTTACGGCCATAACCTGTATGTTCCCCAATGGCTCTAAATTATGAAGTAATGAATTAATAGGGTATCATTGATAGGGTACAAGGCCCTTTTGTTTGCGAAGGTGGACTCAAATCTGTCCCCTTAGGAAAATATTTATCTCAAGTCTATAAGGTATCTTTGTATGAATCTACCCATGGCTGCCGATAAGGATCCTTCGATCAGTTTGGGTCGATTATCTCCTCTGACTATGTAAAATAGGGACCATGATAGCTCGTGGCGACAAAACCATGGGATCTTGATCGGGTCTGTCATTCCCCATTACTCGCTTTAAGTGTACGGTAATAAATTTCAAATCGTAAAAATTTTCAAAAATTCAATTTTAAATACTTAAAATTGCTGCTACTATACGTTGGGTACTTAATACCTATCAACGGCTAGACTTAATCGAAAGTGCTCTCTCGTTATCAGGGGGGATAATTAACCCCAGGGGCTCGCGCATATGATAAATCAGATCTCAGATCATGAAGTTTTCGGAAAATGAGGGCGAAATCTCTAGGCAGTGTCTTATCAAAATTCAATATACATTATGAGAATTTATCCCGGAACCTAAACTAGTTTAAACTCTCCTGTTGAAAAAAAAGGACGCAGAGAGGTCTAGACACAATTTTTTGGAGCCCACAGGGTTGACCTGTTTAATAAATGAGTTGGGTTCAAGTCGTGCATTCCGACCTATTTATTAAATGCGTAGGGCTTGGGTTTACCCGCTAACCCAATTTTGACTCGAAAATGATCCGCTTAATATTTCTTTCTTAAATTATTTTATTTATTGATATAATATTTTTATTTTTGATAATTAACCTAAAATCTATAATTAATAAGTTAATAAAAATATATTTTAAATTAAAATGTGTTATTGGGTCGCGTTCAGGTTGCTTGTAGGTTTGGTTTGGGTTTAATTTGTTGACTTATTTATTAAATGGGTCCGGGTTCGTGTTGGGTCAATTTTTGGCCGGACCCGAACCCGACCCGTTGACTCATTTTGACACCTCTATTGAATATGTGTATGTGTATGTATATGTTAATGCTTTGTGTATTTTCATATTTTCATCAAGGTTCAAGCCCAAATATGATTTGCTTTGGATTTATCCTTATTTTGAAAATAAGGCCGCTTTGGTTGAGACATGCTTTTAACATGACCGTCTTCTGGGAAGGACGCTGAAGCACTTGTCTTTGTAATTTAAAAAATTGATTTTAATCCCTCTTGTTATGATGTACAATAACTATGCTCATATGATATTTGAATCATTTTACTTTGTTTTTGGACGTCATCGACTCTGCTCCCTTGCTTGTAAATAGTCAAGTTCATATATTACATTGTATTAGATAGTTTAAGTATTCATTGTATTACAGACCTTTTCAACTTAACCTTTGTTCTTAAAGGATTTGGTCTGTATAAGAGTTGAACTTATGGCATGCTCCCGCAAGAATTTATATTTTGAAATGAATTTTTCTTGTAAGAAGCATTGAAGGATTTATGCAACTGCAAAACAAAAATATCAAATCATTTTAATCTTATTTTATATATGTTTGTAATGGTCAATGACATTCAGGTCTGGTTAACTCCAATTTTGGTGATGTGGAGGATCAGACTTGAAATTTCTGATACAACTTGTTTAGAGCATCATGCAATTTTGATAGTTGGAAGTTGCAAGTTGTGCTTGAAAGATAATTTATAAATTTAAAAAATGTTTACTTGTTTTTCCTATAATGATTCGTCGGTTCTCAATGTGGAGTAAAAAAGTTTAATGTAATTTATCTTCGGTTTGCATATTATTCTTAACTTTGAGTTGAGGTAATTAACATGTTTGTTAGAGGACATGCGTGGGAGAATGAGCTTTAATTTTAAAAGTAAGTTCGTGAATTGTTTAAAATGATTGCACGCTTATTGAAGTAATGATTAAAATGCCAAATTTTCTTGAAGGGTGCGTGCTATACTTGAAATTTCTAAAGTTTTAATCTTTTTGAAGAGTATCTCACTTATTTAGGCACATGATAAAGCCTTTTTACAAGGTGTCTTTTAGAGAAAGTACACGTGGATCATTGTGCTGGTCAAGCACACCTTCCAAAATAATTGCTCGATTTTCAAGAGGAGTTGCATGCTTCACAAGGCAATATATTTTGATGTTGTGTTCTTCTTGGAAGGTGCACCAAAAGCTTTGAAATGGTTCTTATCTTAATTTGGATGTTGTCACATTTATCTGAGCATATGTACGAAAGAGTGTTCGAGAATATGTTTTTTGGATAGTGGATGAACTTTTTTGGAGGAGGTGTATGCTTATCACTGTGTTTGCAACTGGTGTCTATGGCTTAAGTTGGTGCATAAGGTTGGACTCAATAAGTTTAAATATGATTGAGTCACTGGTAACCTATGATGCATCGATGGGGGTGTAAGTGAGCCGAGCTGGCTCGAGCTCGGCTTGTTAACGAGCTCGTGAGCCGAGCTTATTGAGCTCGGGCTCGAGCTCAAACTCTTGCTCGTTTAACAAACGAGCTCGAGTTTGAACTTGATGAGGCTCGGCTTGTGAGCTCGTGAGCCGAGTCGAATCATTAATTAATATTTTTTAAATAATTTTTATTTATTTATTACATCGTTACTACATCGACATTTCAAAATCATCTTAACATTAAAGTCTAACATTATCTTGACATTGATGCTCGATACTAGCAATTTCTATACCCACAACTTGACAGCTCATCTTTGTCCGACATCAATTTAACATCAGCGATTAACGCCCCACATCAATGACAGATACTCTCTTGACATCGACACCCGATACTTACTGCATAGCATCAATGCCCTACTCTTGACAACATTGTTGTTTCCTCTCTCGATTCCTGATACACGACATTAATGCCTGACTCTCGACATTTCTAATATTAATCAATTTAAGCACAAATTCTAGTTAAATGACTTATTATTTTTAAATTATTTTTAATGTTATACTTATTCAATTTTTATAGACTATTTTCAAAATATAAAAATTATAATACTGTGTCCAATTCGTGTCCGTGTCCTATATTTTTTCAATAATTGACGTGTCCGTGTCTATGTTGTATCTGTGTCTGTGCATCATAGCTGGTAACTTAATTTATTAAACAAGTCAAAAGTAAAGTCGTAGTAACGGAACCCCTGCTTCGTTAGCCTGATGACAAAAACTGTCAAGTTCTAAGCCTATCCAACTTGACGAGCAATTTAAATCTCAAAGATTTTCTAAAATGAGTTGAATAATTATGGCAAAGTCAAATAGACAAAACCCATTCAATAAAGCAATAGTGCGATCAAATGAAGGTCTTTCAAACATACAAGTTCCAGGATCTTGAAAACAAAGAGAGAAGTTTCTAAATCTATAAGCTTCAAAAAATTGAGTTAGAAAAGCACCACTCTTCCTAGCTGAAGTCTTTGACTTGAGCGGGTGTATAAGGTTGGATTAAACAAGGCCAAATATGATCGGGTTCCTGTTAGCTCCACTTATTCAGTAAGATATAAGAAGTCCGCAATAAGAGAACTCTCGCTTGGCCTGTCTGATGATAATAGCAGTTAAGTCCCAACTTACTCAACTTGATAAGGTCAAGTAACCTAGATCAACAAGATCTTTTCAACTTATTGAACTATCCTAGTGACATGAAAATAACATTCTTCATTGAAAAGAGGACACTAACCGAACTTTGTGTTATTAGCAAAGTTAGAATCTTTGATTCCCGCAACAAGTCTTTAAAGTGTAAAGCAATGATTGGAGGAGCTTCTAAGCATAGGATTGAAGAGGTTATCTTGAAGTTTGTATAATGTCTGAGACTGATATCAGAGAATCTTATCGTTAATAAGTCCAATGCGCATAAAGCATTGAACTGATGACTCTCCGCCATCGAGGTAACATAAGCCCAAAGGGCTAGATCGCTGGCACGCATTCTTCATCATGCCTGCCAAAGCAGAAAGTATAGGTCAAAAGATATTTTCAACTCCTGACATGTCAACGAAGAAATTTTTGGCTAATTTCTACACAAAGTCTGCCAAAGCACAAAGCAGAAAGTATTTGAAGATGTTTTAAGTTGTGCAGCAGGTTTCCAAGTGAGAGGCTAGCATTATATCATTTCATTTTAGAAATGATCTTTTTTTATTAGATTTAAATGAGACTTTGACTTTTAACAAGACACAACAGAGAAAAAGAATTCGTGTAGCCGACCCCACGTAGTGGGACAAAGGCTTGATGTTGCTGTTGTTGTTGTTGTATTTAGCTAGAAATTAACTTCCTTGGTTATGTTTGTGGTGCGACTCTAATAGCTTTAAATTATAGGATTGTGATTGGGGCAATGACAATTATTGGGATCCAAGTGAAATCATAAACAAATCATATCAGCTGAAATGTGGGTTATGCAAATATCTATTGCAATATGTCCAGGCGTGATGAGTAGTTATTTCTATCTTAGATGTACATTGATAAAATAGCATCCACAAACTCAGCCGTTTTTGGCCGGCCAGTGGGATTTTGTATTTCATTCTAACTGATCAACTTGAGCAGAACGTTTTTATGTGCTAGATATTTAGGCCTTTAATCTTTTTGTTTTTTTTTTTCTCTCAAAAATTTTCTTCTCTTTTCAGCAAAATATCATGCAGAAACTGTGTCCTATATGGCTTGCCGGTGGGATTTTGTATCTCATTCGTAACTCATCAACTTAAGCAGAACGTTTTTATGTGCTAGATATTAGACCTTTAATCTTTTTTTTTTTGCTCAAAAAATTTCTTCTCTTTTGAGCGAGAAATTTGTACTAGTTGTGAATAATGTATGCCGATTCTATGGTTAAGTATGGACTAATGCTTTGGAACTTTACTATAATTTAGATCAACTTCTATTCAAATCAGATAAAAGGTATCTCGAGGAAAATTATCATGTGTATAGAAAAGTTAAATTTGTGATGTTTTTTTTTTCTGTTTTTAAATTTTTCTTTAATATATTTTTCTTGTTATTCTTAGTTATATTTTATCTGAGATTTTAATTCTAATGGCCTTTTACTTTTTGAAGATTTCTTTATCTGATGCTTATGGATAAGTTTATTGCATAGGTACGCATAGAAGCAGCTTTGACATTGCGTGCGTTGGCTGAGGTTGATCCTACTTCTGTTGGAGGTCTTATTTCTTATGGTGTGACTACATTATATGCTTTGAGAGAAAGTGCTGCTAATGGAAAGGTAATAAGTCAGCAAGTTTCTAGTTATGCAGTTATGTCTAGAACTTTCATAATGATGCTGAAGATTCCATTCATTAATAAAAAGGGAAACCAGTTAAATAATGAGCTGTTCTCATTGCACGGGCAAGCAACTTTTATAGCAGCACTTATTTCCATATCACCGAAGCTGCCACTCGGTTATCCTTCCAGGTAAAGTTCACTGCCGCTATTTTATTCTCAGCAAATTTGAAGCATTGTTTTGAATGCATGTTACTGATGAAACTTTGCTGACCTAATTTCTAATTTCTCAGCCTAGTAAATGGCATGTCACAAGCAAAAATCTCCAATTTATGCATGTAAAATGTATTACACGCATTTGAGTTTTTAAACGCGCAACCTAGTAATGGTCTTTACTCTGAAAAAACCATCCCCAGTTTGCCATTGAGAACACTTGTATTTATGGCCAATGAACTTGCTAAAGTTCAAATTTTCTTTTCCTCCTACCTCACCTGCTATCCAGTGGGTTACCAAAATATCGTTGATTGCTGTCTCTCTTCCAATGCCTCTATTCCTTCTCTATAGACTAATCTGAAAAGCAGCTGCAAACATTGGCGGGTTTCACAAACTGAAGTTTTCTTGATGTCAATTTTAATATAATGGAAACAAGAAACAGCCAGTAGAACATACCTTTTATGGAGATTAACTTTGCTCAACTGCATATTAAGATGTATCATAGAACAATTGCCAGAAAAAGTAATGAGTAAGCATACATTTTAAGCCCTATCTTCATAGCAAAGCGTTTAATTATTTTTAAATCTGCTGTAGTTAAAGGAACTGTCGTTATTCTATAGCTTCATTTGATTGCATTTCAAGAATAAAGAAATGGAAGTTAGCCAGCCTGCCCAGCGTGAGAGTGCTATGATGACCCCTATTGTACATTTTATCATGACAATATAAGCCTGTGCAAATCAATACATGCAAATAGGATAGGTAAAAATTTGATAGATTTTATACTGAATAGGGTAGCTCACATGTAAAGATCATGGCAACAACAACAACATCAAGCCTTTATCCCATTACTTGGCGTCGGCTACGTTAATTCTTTTTCTCCATTGTGTCCTATTAAGAGTCTAATTTTCATTTAAATCTAATAAAAAAATGTTCTTTCTAATACTTTCTAACCAAGTCTTTTTATTTCTACCTCTGCCTTTCTTAATATAGGCCATATATAATATATCTACTCTCCTAACCGGATGATCAGATGTCTGACGTTTTATCTCTAATCTTAGCTGCCACTAGACCTACTACAACCTTTTCACATATGTACTCATTTCACATTTTGTCTCCATGTATAAACCACTCATTCACCCGAGCATTCTCATCTCTGCAACCCTTTATGCTTCTCTTAAAATGGCTTTTTAATGTGTATCTTTTCAATGTTTTTAAAGTTGCTTTTTAGGAGTGAATTTAAGTGATACGCTGGCTCCTATGTATCACTTGTATGTTATGTGGAAGCTTATAGTAAAAGATACACATTATGTCATTTAGCTGCTTTGTGACTTCCCCATATTGCATTATAGCATTGTGCGCTTAACACTGGATCGTAATGAAATGTTTGTTTAAATTTGACGGTTCAGTTTAGGATATTTTGTAATAATTAAGCACAAGTTGATGTAGGCAAGGGGGGGTCAAAACAAATCCTAAATTTTGGTTTTGACTGCTCTTGGGTTTGCTAGCTAATTGGGTCCTTTGGGCTGCTGGTGGTTCTCGGTTTGAACTTCCTGCTCTCAGTTTTAGGCCTTTGTTGTTCTCGGATGGACTTTGGCTGCTTTAGTTTTGTGCTGAAAAATTGGGAACTAAATGGTTTTAGCTCATAAATGTTTGAGCTGATGCTTTCAGCTCATTATTTGGAGAAAAATAGGTTCATTCCCCCTTTGGTTTCCTCCCCTGGCTGCTGTTTGGCTGCTGTCCCTTTGGTTTCTCCCCTTGTCTTCTCGGTTTCCTCTACCTAGTGATGTTCCCTTGGCTGGCTGTTGCTGTTCCCGTGGGCTGCTGTTGGATTCCGCCCCTTTTACCTGGCCTCCTCGGTTCCTGCTGCTGCCACCCATTTTGCTGCCTTATGTTGGAAGAATCTGGCTGGTATTTGGGATGTTTTCAGCTGCTGTTTTAGCATGCCTTTTGGTCTTCTATTTCTTTCTTTTTCATTAGTTTGAAAAGAGGTAAAGTGGCTGTTTGTCTGCCCTCTTTTCCTCCTATAAATATAAGATGTTTTGTGTGTTAAAGAGAATGTTATGATGTGATTTTTGAAAAGGAAAACCTGTGGGTTTGTATTGGAAAAGCTTGCGAGCTTGTTCCACTTCTCTTCTCCTCTCCTTCTAGGAAAGCTTGCGAGCTTCTCCTCCCTCGTCTTGGCTTCTAACCTTTTTCTTCTCTCCGCAAGTTTACACCCCATTGTATCTTTCTTCTCAATCAAGGAATGCAAGTTTAGGATTTTTATTTCATAAGTTTGTAAGTGTCGTATTTCTATTATAAAAATTAAGCATGTTTGTGTCTTATTTTGTGGTTTTTTTTATTGTCAGTTGTAATTTTTTCTTATTTTTTTAAGAGTCAGTTGTATTTTCTTTTGCTTGCATCACATGTGTTCTCTTCTTCTCACTATTTCTTATAATCTTAGAGTCGTTCATTGGTTCTCTATTCTCTCATGTTGGTGTTATTCACTTAGTGGGTTTTTTTGTTAAACCCTCTCATTCGCTAGTTTTTTTTTTACAGTTCTTGCTTGTTTTTATTGCTTCTACAACAACTATTCTCTCATAACTTTCTTATCGAGAATGCTTCTTGATTTTTTATATTCACACACTCTTGTTTCACTCCGCCTCCACTCTTGTACTTTTGTTGGCTGCTTAATCTTATGACTATTATTGATTTTTAATTATTTTTTATAGTATTATTATTGATGTCTTTGATCTTTTTCTTGGCTTTCTAATACCAAGAAATTATTCTCATTTAACATATCATTATTTTGCTAAAAATTATTATCTTATGTGATTTATGTTTGATTGATTAAATAACTATTTTGTAGACATAATATATGTATTAATGACATATAAGTTATGAATACTCTAGTTGATAAAAGCACAACTTTAATTTGCGCTTTGCTTATTGAAATAAAAAAAAAAAAGATCTCAGACATTGCATTGCTCTTAGGGCTTTGTCAATACTTTTTATATTTCACTTGAAGTGACGAATATATCTTATTAAATATGTTGATCTCGCATTGGATGAGTTTCTCAATAGAAATTTTGTAACTAGTATTTTGTTCAAATAAGATTTAAGAAATCCTTTTTATAGAGTGTAACTGAATAAAAAAGTAAAGCTTTCTTGTTGGAATGAAATGATAGGATTTGAACATATTTTAAATTAAGTTATGAAGGTATAATTTCTTTCAATATATTAAACATACCTGATGATGGCACAAGAAAATTCTTTCTTCGTTTAGAACATGTTAGAAAATGCCGGTGTCATATGTCTACCCTCCCACTCCCATGCAATAAATGTAAAACAAATTAATATTATATAAAATCATAAATTTCGAGTTGGTGAATAATAATGCCTGATATTTGCAACATGTTCTTCAATAGGGATGCAGGCATTTACATCTCCTAGAAATGTTTCAATACAATCCTTAAAATAAAAGTTGCATATAACGGCTAGCATGGAGATTTTTTATTCTTTAGTTTGGGTTATAATATCTGTTGCGAAGTGAACTAATACTGAAAGTATTAGAGAAATATCTACTAATAGTCTCCAAAGACTATTAAAAGCATTTACATGTGGCTCGTGTGGATTCATTATGTGCAAGGATGTAGAGTGATGTCCAACACTTCCCTAGTAGTAGTTCTTCGTGAATCATATAATCCGCGAGATGATTCAAGTGTGCCAAGTAAACTAATAAAAAAATTTATGACGTTATTAATTTATTATGAATTCTTATGAGATGTCTTGATAATAGCTCGCCAAGTTGTGGACTCTCATTTGTCATCCCTTATTGTGGAATATGGTCTACTTAGTCAGCAAAAATGTTTTACCGAATCTGATTAGGATAAGGATCATACGTATATTAATAGCTCTTAATTAATTTTCTTATAGATGTACATTGCAAACCGGTATTTCTAGGTTCAATTTTGGCTGAGTTTGAAATTGTTAAAATGTAATAAATTTTGCTACATTAAAATTAAGGCAAAACTATCGTAAAATGATCTCCATATAAAATTATTTAATAAACGTATTGTTCCTATTTATTGAAATATGTTTTTATATATCAAAATGACAGGAATAAAATATAGAATTTTATAAAAATTGTTTCGAAAGTTTTTGGGAAATGAGAAAAATGGGGTATAATTTTTAGAAAAAAATTTTACGTTACATTTTCGAAAAATTTGAATGTTATAATGTTCGTATATAATTAGTTATCTTTTTTTCTAGTGATTATCATCTTAGTTATTCGTTCTATTTATTATTTTATATGATTGTCGAATTTAAGTTCACACTATTACTTTTAATTGAGTAAAAACTCAAAGTAGTTCCTGAATTATTGACGAATGTCCAATGTAGTCCCACAGTTTCGCATTGCCCCAATTTAGTCCCTCAATTACTAAAAATTGAGCTAATTTAGTCCCAAAGCCTAAAATAAGAGTTAAAATTAAATATGAAGGATATTTTATGTATTACTAGTGGATATGAGATTACGGTATTTATATTGCTCAATTTTGTCATATGATAAAGTATATTACATATTTAAGCTACTACAATTAATAAAATAGTGAAAAAAATTATTATTTTTAATGCAAAATCTAACATTGCTCTTTTTTATCGTATTTTAATATAAAATAAAATATATTTTATTTATTGTAATAGGGAAATATATAGAAGGCCGTTTAGAAGTCTTGGTTTATCCATCTAATTCAAACAAATCAAATACGCTTTAAATTTATTTGTAGCTCATGTATTTAATTCCAAGACATTTGAATTTCTCTAGACAATATCATCATAATTATCTTCCAATGCAAGTGGAGTCATTCCTTATGAAAATTTTGATGTCTTTGATTGATGAGTGCACAATCTTAAAAATCAGTAAGATCATGTGTGCTACAAATTTTAATGATGTTATTGGGAGCGGAGGTTATATATATATATATATATATATATATATATATATATATATATATATATATATATATATGGCTCACATTTAATTATACTCATGGCCTTCTGTTAAAAGTATATTTCTGCTTTTTTAATTTCTTTGCCATTTAAAATATTAGCCTTTCGTTCTTGCATATAACTTCTTTTCGCAAGTCCTACTCAATTTGCCCGATCTTTTTCTCCTGTATGATCTTAAAAGTGATTCCTGCATTAAGCATTTTTCTGGTACTCTAATGCTTGAACTTACTGTATTGTATTTTGTTAGAATATATATATTTTTTGAGAAAAAGATCAAAATGATCCCTTGACTCTTTACTAAAGATCAAAATGATCTCAAATTATATTAAATGACCATTTTGGTCCCTCAACTCTTTAAAGACAAATCTAAATAGTCTCACCATGAGACTATTTTGATTCTTTTTAAAGTATTTGAGGGATCAAAATGGTCCTTTAATATAGTTGGGAATCATTTTTCTTCTTCATAAAGAGTTAAGGGATCATTTTTTTTCAATTTGACTTTGGACAATCACTGCATGCTATATTTTTTCTACTTTTTCACATGAACTTTTTTTTTTGAATAGTTTGCTTATCTTCATCATAAGTTTGGCACAATACTCTTTAGCCATACACATTTCTTTGTTTTCTAAATTTCTTGCACTAAAATTTGGAATCAAAATTCTCTTTTCCCTTTAACCATGTAATAGTGGAGTCTCATACTACAGGATGCCAAAGGCTATACTTGAAGTATCGAAGAAGATGCTAACTGAATTTAGTTGGAAACCTACCGCTGCAACTGTGGAAATGGAAGCAGGATGGCTGCTCTTGGCATCTCTTGTTTCTTCTATGCCGAAAGAGGTATCCATTATATTTTCTAGGGACTTGTCTTTACATGGAAATTGCTAGCATCTATTAGGATGTGATCAACTTTTCACACTATGTACAGGAACTTGAAGACCAAGTTTTTGATGTTCTTTTGCTGTGGGCTGACCCTTTTGTAGGAGGATCTGATAGCCGAACCCGAAAATCACAAGATTTGACGTCTGATTTATGGTAAGATTGGCTCTTGGATACTGTGGTATCTCTTTCTATTTTTCCTATTTGATAATTAACCTATGATTGGTTTTGTGTCAGATTTTTTGATTGCTTTAATTTTTCATCTTTTTTGTATCTTCGAGGCTCTACCACAGAAGACTCTTCTTCATCATTACCTGGACCTTTTCAGCTTGCCATTATTACATTTGAACATTCTGTTAAGTTAGTTTATCTAGGGTTATGAATCCGTATTTTTCCAAAATTTTTCGGAAGACTTCATTATTTTGTTGCTTTTTATAAACAGAAGAAAGGAATTAGCTCCATTTTAGAAGTATTCAATTTAACTGGTGTACGTGTTCCTTCTTTGTAGATTCATCTTGATTTGTGTTGAGTTTAAAATGATTTCTGGTTTTTTCTTTTCCTTTTTCATGCATTTTTGTTACTATAACTCAGATTCCAAGGTTATTTATGTTAATATTTTGGTTGTCGAATTTATGTAAACACTCTTAAGTGACGCGAAGACAACATTGGTAGCATATGCTTTCTCTAAGCAAATTCCAGCAATCTTCTCAGTTTTTATCACCACCGTATATTTTTTTTTCTTCTCTTAGGCTAGTTTTCTTTCTACATATTGCTTAAGCTTTTTGAAATATGCCGTGGTCTACATCTATTAATTGGATTGCTCAAGTTTATTTTCTTTGTTATTAAGTTGTATTTTTATTTCTTGGTGTTTTTTGTTTTTTTTTTCTTTTGTTTTGATATTTTAGCTTATTTTTTGAACTTTCAGGGTCTTGTCTGCTGCAATTGAGGCACTTGATGCATTTATTAAAAGTTTTGTTTCCTCCACTACGACAGTTGGCAGTGATTGGATTTTGCTTCAGCCTGTGTTAGCATACCTTGGCGGGTATTTCATCTGTTTTGAAATCTGATAATTGTTTTACATTTAAGCTTTATTTGCTAATTTCTTTTTTAGGTAAATGACTTTCATAGATGCTAAAGTTTCTTATATAATGATAAGCAGAGCTCTGTCCCACCTATCATCCTTAGCAGCCAAAGATTTGCCAAATTTGAGACCCGTGGTAGATCTATTCACCATCAGAATACTAAAGGCTTATCAATCTGTTTCCGATCCAATGGCGTTTAAAAGTGAGCATCCTCAGATTTTACAAATATGCACAACTCCGTTCAGGTAAAGGCTTTATGTAGTCTTTTAATATGGATATTATGTATCATGTAAAAATATATAAAGCTGGACTGCTTTATCTAAGGTAATTTTATTTCTTACATTTTCTGATTGTGTTTACTGATTAAACTTTGGCTGTTTGCTTAACGGACAGTGATCCTTCTGTATGTGAAGAAAGCTCATGCTTGAAGTTCTTATTAGACAAACGAGATGCATGTTTGGGTCCTTGGATCCCAGGAAGGTAAGCTCTTTAATTCTACTGAATTCAATTTAATTTTCCTGATAACGAGGTGAGCCTGATAACTTAAAATGTATTCACCATCTCCCCACCTATCATTTCGGTATTTGATGTATTATTTTTTATAAGCCTCACAGTTTCTTTTGGACATTATTCAGGGATAGTTTTGAAGATGAACTTCGATCTTTTGATGGCTGTAAGGATGGCCTTATGCCATGCGTATGGGAAGAGGAACTTGCTAGTTTTCCACAGGTAGTGTATGTAGTTTGGAAACTTGCAACATTTTTGGCATCTAATCCCTTTTTATTATCTCTCAACTATTGTGCAGGTGCATCTTGCATTTATCTGCAGAAATGCAATTCAGAAATCAATGAACATGTTGCCATTCTAATAATGATATTTTCTTTGTTTCAATGGTTGATATACATACTTTGACTTAATAATATTTTGAAATTTTCTTTCAAAAATTTTAGTATCCTTTAAAAACATTTCTTTACCGAATTTTATGCATTTTGTATCTTTTAACGTTCAAATTTTAATTCTTTAATTCCAAGTTGGCAATTGCTGTGTATTCTTAAGCTGGGTTATGATCTGCTGATGAAACCTACGTTATAGGCTTGATTAGAATTGAAAGAAATTGTGATGTAGAACTGATGTGAAACTAAATGTGATGAAACAAGAATTGCAAGTTAAGAAATTAATAAGATTATTGAACGTAGCTTGGCTTCCAATAAACCCTTTTACTTACTCAAGTTGGATCATCAAAACATGTCGCAAGAGATTAAGTAAAGGCAATTGTTTACACTTTGAGAATATTAGGTCTTGCAAATAACAACCAAGATTTAGTAGATAATGCAAACGGCAAAGTAACAAGAGCCTCAAGTTTAAAATCTAGAACATTCACCTTGAGATCCCTCACTCAGTCTCTTGAAAGTAGAGGTTAGCGGATGAAAGTTACAAGCACACTTAGTGAAGCCACTAGAAGGCAAGTGATGCGTAGGGTAGAAGTCGCCGGAGAGGTAGCCGAAATCGGAGAAGTGGTTGGATGGTTGACAATGTACCAACGACCCGGGAGGATGTGTCCTTCGGTTGAAAGCGCTAATTGATACAAGACGCGGTCCACGTATTCTTCCACCGAGTTGTCAAAATCCGGAACGACGTCAAAGAAAGGAGATCGTAGGATGTCGATCCGACCGTGAGAGTCTTCTACGAATCTGTGATCAATGTCCGGATCGGCCATTCATACTTATCTTGAGCGGGAGTGGAGAATTGAAGAGATAGGGAGAGGGAGAGGGGCGGCGGTTTGGTGGAGGAGAAGGTGGCCGTGGGGGAGAGGGAAAGAGGGGGTTGGCGGCTCGGTTAGGCTAGGGTTAGGGGAAATTAGGATTAATTAGGTGGTGGATGCGATTGGGAATAAAAATCTGAAACTAAATTCAGAATTTTCTAAGAGAGGGAAAAGGACTTAATTTGAATTTGAATTAATCCAAATCAAGCAAGGGAGGGGCGGCGGCTAGAGGAGATTTAAGGAAGAATTGATTTGGGTCTAGGGAGTTAATTCGAAAGAGAAAGGGGAGAAAGGGAGGGCCGGCCATATGGGGAGGTTGTTGCAAATCTGGATTCAAGAAGTATAGTTTTGATGATGACAAATATATTTGTGTTCTATTTTGCTTGGCTAATCATTTCTGGTACAAAAGATCAAATGCAATTCAATCCAACTTAAGATCGGGTCCAAGTGTGTTTAAATGTATTTTTTTCTCTTTTTTGAGTCAAATGTAATATAATTGATCCCCTAGCTAAGTAAGCTTGCACACACACACTCAGGGGGAGAGTTTTAGTGAATTAAAGTTTCTGTTCAAATTTTGTTCTGATCGTCCTGGACGATATTTACATCGTCCTGGACGATCCAGTGAAAACAGAAACCCTAATTAGGACGATCATGTTAAGTCGATTTGATTAAGCTGATCGTACTGGACGATGTTATTATCGTACAGGACAATAGGCTAAAATCAGAAATTCTCAGCTGCCAGATCAAGTTAGCCAAGTTTTTATTTTTGGTGATTTGGTCTGATCGTCCCGGCCGATACGTGTATTGTCCTGGACGATCCAGTACAATCATGCCTAAATTAGTCTGATGATTAAGGAAAACAATTAATATTTAATTGATACGATCATATTGTCCGGGACGATCGCAAGATCGTCCGGGACAATCATGACTGTCCAGTGCATTTCACCTATACGTCCAGAGCGGTGATCAGGACGATTTTGGTTGTTTTTGAACTAATCGTACGAGACGATATAGATATCGTCCCGAACAATTAGGTCATTTTGAGGTCGTCCTACATGGTTCACCTGTACGTCCAGAGCGGTGCTCAGGATGATTTTGACATTTTTTGAACTAATCGTACAGGACGATAGACATATCGTCCTGGACGATCAAGTCATTTTGAGACCGTCCAGCACAAGTTCCTCTGGACGACCAAAGCGGTCTTCTGGACGAAATTCTTGATTTATACTAATCGTCCCGGACGATCGCAGAATCGTACGGGACGATCTGAATAACTTTTGTCTACTAATCGTCCAGAGGAACCAGATCATTTAGCTTATACATGTGATTTTGAACTGATCGTACAGGATGATCCGGCGATCGTCCTGGACGATATTGGCCGACCAGTTGAGATTTAGGGCAAATTTTAAGCCCTCCTATAAAAGATCTTTTTCTTTCAACAAGAAAAATCTTTTGCCACTTTCTTTTCCAGAGAAACCTTGAGAGAGAGAGAGAGAGAGAGCTTGGGAGAGAGAGAGAGGATCTTATGGGGGGAGGTTGTGAGGGATTCACAAAGGTTGCTCCAAGCAAGGATCAGAGTCGTCTTCTCCGTTCGTCGTCTCTCATCTTGTCAGTGTTTTCTGTGGGAGGATCGTTCGCAAGAAGATCCGGGTTCTCTGCCCGCTTCAGGAGGAAGCGAAAGGAGTTCAGGTTCTCTGCCTGCTTTAGGAGGAAGCGAAAAGTGTCCGGGTTCTCTGCCTGCTTCAGGAGGAAGCGAAAGGAGTTCATGTTCTCTACCTCACCGGGTTGGTGGAAAGAAGTTTTGTACAGGCTTCTACGCCTTATTGTGGGAGCAGAAGGAGAGTCACTTTTGTGTTAGTGCAATACCCAGAGGGGAGGCTTCGGGGTGTGGACGTAGGTCAAGTTGATCGAACCACTATAAAATCTGGTGTGCTCTTTCTGATTATTTTATGCACTTTACTTTTTTGTTATTATCTGCTTGGGTGAAATCTGTGTTTGATCTTTTCATTTCTGTGTTTACTTGTTTCCGCTGCAAATTATAGAAAAGATCTTTCCTGTTGCTCACGAATTTTTAAAATAATCAATTCACCCCCCCTCTTGGTTAGCCCCGGGACTAGTTCATTAGGGCTTAACATCCCTATCGAACTTTCAGAGGTCATAGGGGGATTTAATTTAAGATTTGTGGGCCCAAGGGATTTAAGTAATTGATCTAAATCAAATTTGAATTTAAGTTCAGATTTGATTAAATTAGGGAGGTTTCCTAATTTGATTTCATTGTTAGGAAAGGATTTGAAATTCCAATAATTGAATTGGATCCAAATAGAGAACTTTCCTAATTGACAATGGGCTTATTTTAGGAAAGGCTTGCAATAATTTGAAGTATGAAATTCAAACTTTATTGGGAAGGTGGCTGGCGGCCTCAAGGGGCTAGGGGAAGGCATCGGCTGTTGGGGGTGGTGGAGTGAGATGTCTGGCGGCTTGGGGAGGGGAAGGGCGATGAGGCCGGTGGTGGGTATGGGGTTCCGACGGCTAGAGATGGTGGCTTGAGGAGAGGGTGGGTGGTGAGGCCGGCAGTGGGGAGGAGGGGAAAGTCGGACCACGAGCCCGGAGCACCTCCGCGACTGTTGGGTATTTCTTTGCCCACACTTGGGACTTCAACACTCAAGAACTCACAAGCTCGAGAGAAAGAAAATCTCAAATTTTATTAAGTAGTCATCATCCTCAATACAAAGCATAGGGACCAATATATAGGTCTCAAAACTAGAGAAAAGAAAAGAAACTAATGCCCTCGGGGCTACAAAGAGACTCAATACCCATGAAGGGTAAACTAGGAAAACATAAAGTAAAATGCATATAACATGAAATATATCAAAGGTAAAGGCTCTGAATCGTAGCCGTCGATCGTCGTCCTCGTTGACGGTACACATGTCGAAATCTCTGATTGATGTCCTCATCAAGAACATACATGCAAGGATGATTAGATTAAGGAATTTGCACGCTTAATATTTAGATTACAATAATTATATCTTTATAGTGATTTCGAACGACAAAGTAAAACACAAAAGCGGTGACATAAGCTTAGGCTAAATCACATGCATAGGAGTTAAGACCATAAAACAATCAATTAATCTAACATTGCATACATGAAAAGTTTCAACAAGAAATCCCTAGACTAACAATGAGATTAGTACTATGAAGGATCCCTCAAACAACTCTATAATTTACTAGGCTTTAGCGGAGAGAAATTAACAAGCTTCTTATGAATCAATTAAACCACGAAATAGGGTAACTAAGAAGATAAGAGACTAGGGAAAGAGTTCACCGCTATGAAGTATTAGGCAAACTTGGTGGCTTCAAATCAGCAATCTCCTTAGCCCCAAAAATCTGGACAGCAACATGGAATGGCTATGGAATTCTGAACAGCAGTTGGAGCCTTTCGCATGAGAGGTACGGTACAGGAATGCATGCAGAAATCCGTGGACAGCAACCAGGACAGATTCTAGACGGCTGGACAACAAGCTAGCTTGCTTTGGGCATCAGGGCAGCAAGCTATTTTGCTCCGGGAAGCTTTAGGACAATGATCGGAACTCTCTGGATAGAAAATTGGGCTGTCCTTGGGATCTGGACAGCAAGTGTAGCTTCTGTGTATGGCAGGACAGTTGAAGGTTTTGCTGAGACTTTCAAACTGCAGCCAGGAAAACTGGGAGGAAAGAAATCTTAGCAGAAATCCATGGACAGCAACCAGGGCGACTCTGATTTTGCAGGACAGCAGTTTCCTAGCGTTAGGAGGGCTGGAACAGCAAAGGTCCTGGTTGGGAATTTCTGGACAGCAAGAACCTTGGCTGGAATTTTCTGGATAGCAAAATCTGGACTAGAATTTCCTGGATAGCAGGAAAATTCTTCCAATGGAGGCTCTGGACAGCAGCGTGGGGGTTCAGACAACAGGCCAACCCCTTTTCCTAGCCAAAATTCCCTTGATAGCAAGTAGGAGCTTCAGGAAAAGAGGGGAATTGTGGAGGGAAACTGAGGGTGACGGCTATGGTGGATGGGGTTAGGGTGGGGCTGAGTTGGAAACTTAGTGGAGTATCTTATTTAGGTATGGGAGGAAGAGAGGGCACGACAGCTATTGGGAGAGCTGGCTTGGTAGTTTAATTAAGGAAGGTTAATTAGAATTTGAACCCATCCAATTGAGGGAGAGGGAAAGAAGACCGGCCCTTGATGGGGATTTGATTGGGTGTTTTAAAAAGGGTTGCCAAAATTGGATATTTAAATTAAGAAAGGAGATTTAGAAGATCTCCGCTTCAAAATTCAAACGGATTTGAATAGTGGGACCTTTCCTAAATTAACTCATCTCATTTAGGTAATCAATTTCAGATTTTTAAAGATTGGGATTTCCTAAAATGAGTCTTATTGTTTTAGGAAAGAGATTTGAATTTTGAATTCATTTGAATTTGGCATTCCTAACCTTCCAAATTGACAACAACTTATTTTAGGCAAGAGATTAAATCTGATTTGATTTCAGATTTTAAGATATTGGGATTGGTGGTTAGGTCCAATAATTGAGCACTTTCCTAATATAGATTATGTCGATTTAGGAAAGAATTCAAAATCTAAATTTGTGATCAGATTTTGAATTGGATTTCCCCCCTAACCTTCATGCTCTACTTTGGAAAGAATCAAACAATCGACTTTGGATCCATGGGAGGGGAAGGCCGACGGCTAACTGGGGTTAGGGTTTTGAATGTGGCGGTTTGAAGAGGGAGAGTAGGAAGGCTGGCGGTTGTGAATGGGGGAGGAGGAGGGAGGAAGGTTCGACGGGTGAAGGGCACGGGTGGGCTGGCCTGCGGTGGGGAGATGTTGGAAGGGAGCCCGCGGCTAAGGGGAAGAGATGAGGGATGGCCGGCGGTGGAAACAAGGAAAGAGGGGAAGAAAATACTAATAGATACTAACCGCTAGTCTCGGAATCCACCGGCGGCTGACGGGTGATGCGTGACCCTCTCCTAGGGTTTTTCCTCTCAAGAACTCATAAAGAGATCAAGAACAAGAAAGCTGAATTTTCCATTAATCATCATTCATCATCCAAAATATAAGAGAGCTAGCCTATAAATAGGCCTCATGAAAAGAAAAGAAACAAAGACTAAAACGCCCTTCGGGCTACAACACCACATGACCACCCCTAGAGGTAAAATGGGAAAAACAGAAATATAAAATAACTAGTACATAAGACACATCAAAAATAAAATAAACTCCAGATGTCCTCATCAAATTGCTTCATCCCATGCATGCTGCAATTGCTCCTTTAATTAACTACTAAACTGCTTCAACTTTATTGTTATTAAAGTGGCGTCGTACCAGCTATGAAGCTGCACTAAATTACGTGATGTCTTTTAACTGCTGAAATATATTGTTAAGTTATGGATCTAAGAAGAGTTAGTTGGGGATGTGGGGTCTACAGTGGAGGATGAGAAGAAAAATTTTGCAATTTACATTGTTTTTCTGTTGATCAGAAAATCACTCAATTTCCTTGGCGTTTCCAGGCATGACGTTATTTTTACCTACATTCTTTGTCTCGTCTGTTTGTTTCTTAGTAATAATATATTTGATTGATTGAATTTCCTTTTACTAATGCGTGCAATTTATATTATTTATTGAAGCCATATTCCATAAGCAAATTGTTGGTCAATCAGATGCTCTTGTGCCTTGGTATTATCTTTTCTAGTCAGGTGTGTGCTAAGTTTTGACATATTTATAGTCATGCTATGGTGAAATTTCTAGATGAATCTTTGACTATCTTTAAACGTGTTTCTAGAATGATGGTGGAAAGGCCTTGCTTCTCTCAAAAATTGACTATTGCCTGAAGACTGGAAAGAAGCAGTTTTGGTATTTGGCCACAATTAATAATGCATGTGTTGCCCTCCTGGCTGCTTTGAAGGTATTAAATTATCTATCTGCTGAATTGTTTGATCAAAATAACTCTTATAAGTCTGTCTCCTTTCATAACTTTGGGTTATTGTTTAGGCAATGCTCGGTGCACGAGTTCAAAGTAGTGGGCCTGAGACTTTGAGTGCCATTCAATCAATCTTTTTGGTATATTTTCTTCTGTAGTTTGCATTCTATTCTCCATTTCTCTCTCTCTATTCGTTTCTCTCCTCATCCACCTGTACGGACACATTCCTAAGTACTTAAATACGAATTAAACTCTTAAATACGAACATGCGAACCCACTCATACATAGCATCTATAACATAGCTGTAAGAGCTTAAATCTCAGTTCATTTGAATTACATGATACTATTCAGTATTTATAATTATAGGCCCAATTCAAAATAACAAAGACTGCCCTTGAAGAAATAAGAAAAACACTAAACTAATCTTAACAATCATAGATGATATATTAAACTCCAAATGTGAACTTAGTAGCTTAGAACAACATAACGTAAGGTGACATAAACAAGGAAAAAAAACAGAATATATGATACTATGCATGACAACCATGAGTAAGCATCCGATGTGCAATCAAAAGCCCACGGTGCAAAGGTCACCATTCTGTTCTTATGCAATATAAACAGTCCTTGTTGAAAACATTTAGTTCACATAGTGCATGATTGAATGATCGCAAAGATGCATGCAAACTTGTATCACTCCCGCTTACATGATGCTTGGTCTTGATTTTTTTCCCAAGGCCATAAGCCTTGAAAATTAAATAAAGGAGCCTTGTTATCCAAAAAGAAGCGTATTTCATCCATAAACAGAAGTATATGCATGTCCATACAGGCATTCATTCAAATACAATGATGATATAAGAGTGTATTTATGTGTCTGCATTTCTCTCTATTTATATGATGCTAATCATGGTTGGTTTCTGTTTCTTATCTGTTTGTCTCTGAAAAGGACATTTTGGCAGAAGGTGAGATCACTTCGGCCCAGCGGAGAGCATGTGCAGAAGGACTTGGTCTGTTAGCTCGCCTTGGGGGTGACATCTTCACAGCTAGGATGGTCTGTTCACATACATTTTTGTAGTGCCAGAGTTCTCATTGTTCTTTGATTAATATTAGTGCACTTTTAACTTGGAATTTCTGAAGATTGGTACCAAGTTTGCATGCTTTTGCAGTGTCAAAATTCTGGTTTTTAATTTTGGCATGTCTATAAAATGATTATCTATCAGTTATTTGGACCTCTTCTAATTTCTCTAGTGCACTAATCTACCTAATATAACTGTAACATGTTGGGTATTATTCAATATGGCATTAATCAGGTTCTTTAACGCTTCATCTAAGTTTAGGGATTTATTTATGTTCATTAGGCAAAGAGTCTACTTGCGGAACTAGTATCACCAACCGATTCAAACTATATTGGTTCTATAGCACTGTCATTGGGTTGCATCCATCGCAGGTAATTATTGATGCATCGATCTATGTGCTTTCTCATTCTTTTTAATTCATTGCTTTACTTGTTAAACTTCTTTCAAACCTTAAGACTTGTTCATTACTGTTCTTTTTATTGACTTCCTTAGATTAAGAATTTGGATTCTTTTGATCATATCTTTCATCTAGTCGATTGTTAGACCTAAAAGTAACTCTCTGCAGCTTGTTATGTTAACCTCCATATGTGTTTCATAATCAATTCGAGTGCATTTGACAAAAGCGATGATCAATTGATGCAACATTGTGAGAAATTCATTCGAAATGCCTAGATGTTGTGTGAAATCACTTGAACACCACTTGCTTGTGAAACGGGTTGCATTAATATGTTTGAAGCATTGAAATTATCAAAGAAACAACCTCTACACTTAACTTGACCAAACAACTGCAAAAAATGACGGTCTACAAATACGGCTGTGCAAAATTACCTCAATGTTCTTTGTTTATGAAATATACCGTGCCATTGCTTTAGGAACATTGGAATTAGTAAGAAAAGCCCTCTCAGAATTTGATTCAAATGAACATGGTAAAAAATGACGGACTATAAGCATGAAGTTGCATGAAATTGCTCGAACATCTTCCATTCATAAAAATGGATTGTACATTTACATTTGGAACGTCAAAATTACTAGAAAAGCACATCCATATTGCCTATGTTACCGCATGAGATAAACGACAAAAAAACCACCCGTATGTGCGAAACTAGGATGAATTCAACCCTCGCTAGTGGAAAAAAATTTAGCGAATGTGTCGTTACCCATTTAAAACAAGTATCTGTTTTTTATTTTTATTATCAATATTTTTACATTTAAATTATATATAAAAAAAGTTAAAGTAAAATATTAGGGTATAAGGTGCTCTGTCCTTTTGCTGCGGCAAATGGACAATGCTGGCCTTTTTCATTTTAAAAAATGTTAAGAAAAATAATAAAAACTTAAATAAGCTAAACCTAAACTCATTCCCTCTCATTTTTCACTCTTAGCTTCCCCCCAAAATTCTTATTCTCTCATACCACTCTCGCCTTGGACCGAACCTAATGAGCTTTTACACTTTCTCCCTTGTGCACCTTTCTCTCTCCTGCCTCCTTGCTTTGCCCAGCTAACTACATTCGATTGCTTACGCCCATCGTCATGAAACCGATCGTCGTCTCTTTCCTAAGCCGCCTGTCACCTATCTCCTCTCCTGATCGCTCATGACACTCCCAGCTGACCACCCCAGCCCAAGCTGATTAGTCTATCCATCGCCTCACACCCCCAATTGGTTCGGCTAACCTCTCTATTCGTCAATCAAACCTTTGCTTGCAATTCTCTATAGCTAGCTTGCCTCTGGCCTTCACCACATGCGACCACCTAATCTTCTTCCCTTAGCTGCCTCCTCTCACACACTCTTGCTATGTGAAACCCCTTAAGTAAAAGAAGATGAACTCTTAAACATCGAGATATTTTTTGGTGTAATGGTTAGAATTTCATTAAGAATTCATTAAGAAACTCTACAGTTATGCGTGCTCATCCCAAAGAAATCTTGGGACGGGTGACCTCTTGGGAAGTTATACCAATAAGACAAAACTATGAGACCTTTAGGCCAAATTTGACAATATCTCGATAGTTACGAGTTTGGGCTATTATAAATGGTATCAGAGCAATACATCAGCTGGAAGATGTGAACTAAGTGCTACACAAGACAAAGTGCTACGTCATGGAAGCCACTTCTTGAACCCTATATGGGACAAAGTACTACGTGACGGGAGTCACCATTTGAATTTGTAGGGGCCACCTCTAGAATCCTATCTGCATGGTGGATGATTTTGGGATAAAGATGCTGACATAGACATCAGTTACTTGTCGAGGAGATTGTGAAACCCATTAAGTAAAAGAATCTAAACTCTTAAACATCGAGGCACCTTTTGGTGTAATAGTTAAAATTTCATTAAGAAACTTCGCAGTTAAGCATGCTCATCCTAGAGAAATCCTAGGACGACCTCCTGGGAAGTTACACCAATAGTACAAAACCGTGAGGCCCTTAGGCCAAAGTGGACAATATTTCGTAGTTAAGAATTTGGGCTGTTACATGCAATTCTTCTCACGCCCCTTTTTCCTTTGCCTCTTTCTCCCTATCTCTCTCTAAATAGAGAGAGAGAGAGCTCTTTGCTTGAATTTTTCTCTCTAAAAGAGAAATATCTCTTTCAAAATAGAGAGAAAGAACCCTCCTCACTCCCTTTCTCTCTCTAAATAGGGAGATGTGTCTCTTTCTATCTAAAAGAATCAGAAAAAAAAACCCGTATTGCTCTCCCTTGCATGCTCACTTCGTCGTTGTCGACCACATCTATGCCTTCGTGTGCATAAGTATAAAATGCAAAAAAATCCATAGAAAATAATCCCATTGGCGACGCATTTGGCATGGGAAGGGGAATCCCGCATGCGCCTTTCTTAATGGTGGGAGAAAATTTGTTGGCAAAGTTCGTGCCAGAATTTTGTTTGCGATGAGTTTGACACGATGAGCGAAACCCTTATATGCTTTTTTTAGCATTGCGGTGGAAAACTCATTGGCAATGTTCACGACGCAACAAATAAGTCTTTTTTGCGATGCATTTGGTGCAGCGAGCAGAACCCATATACATTTTATTAGTGTGGCAATGGAATACTCTTGATGTCCCATTCTATCAAACTAAAATGAACCCAAGAATATGAGCAATGATCCATCATCCCCTTCATATTATCTGGGAGAAGTGTGCTCTCGTGGGGCTTATGACATTAAATAAAAATTATATTAAAATGATGAATGGACAACATGTGAAAAATGTGTCATTCTAATTTGTCCTAAATTCGCCTTCTTGATCATGAGACCTTCAACATTTCCATGCAAGCGGATAGTAAGTTGATCATTAAAAAAAAAACTCAAAATTATAAAATATAAAAACAAACATCGAAATTTGACCACTTTCAAATATTACGCAAGTTTTTCACAAAATAATCTCGAATTCAGATATTATGTCTCGAAACTCATGCACTTGTTATGAAGGCATACAAAAATAATCAAATATGTATACTTTCAAGTTAGATGAGCATTAGAAGGCAACTTTCAAGCTTTGTTAAAGTATCTTGAGAAACATGCAAATGCATCAAGAGCGTTGTAAATCACGCACATGCTTCATGCAAGTACATGACAGTTGCACTGGAAATTGTGCCAAAAAATAATCTCTATTTAAAAAGTTAAATATCTGCATGTGCTCTGACAAATCTAACAAATGTGTGAACTTAATGTCTAAGAATTTTATGCGTATTAGAAATTAATGCGTTTTATCTAAAAAGAATATAAATATATTGAAGTATTTCCCATCAACTTAAAATTTAAAATTTCTTTTGAAAAATTAAATGTCAGCATGTGCTCTGACAAGCATAACAAATTTGTAAACATAATTTTTGAGAATGCTTTATGACATAGAATGTTGGTCATTAAAGGCTTGTGTCTAGGAGAAACTTGGAACCAGATCATAAAGTCCTTGTTAAATGAGGGTGAAGTCTTTGGGCAGTATTTTATCTTGAATATAATCTGTCTTTTGAAAGTTTGATATGAAATCTTATTAAAACTCTTGCAAGCGAGAGTCCGAGAAGTGAATTTTCGGAGCCGGCATGTTACACCTAAAAGTAACTCTATTGTAACTCATTTGACAACCAACTTAAAATGCAAATCATCCGTCAGATCATTTCAAGCATAATTAAAATACTGAATTCAACTCTAATTTAAAGTGAAATTTTCTTTTAGGAAAATTTGCAAGTTCTCAAGTTGAAGATTGTTATTAATCTGCACAAAATAAAAAATCTATTATGGGAAAATTTCTCTGTATAATCTTAAAATTTCCTCGCTGAATAAAAATAAATAACATTAATGATGCACTATGGAACTCATGGAGGATGATTTACTGCAATCATTATTGTTTTTAAATTTCTCTATTATCCATTTGATGCAACATGGATGTGGGAAAATTGCTTGAATTCTATTCTTATTGATTACAGTGGAGATTTACTGCACTCAGGGTTCGAATTTTGATATGAATTTAGGGTTAGTGCTTGGCGTAATTTAGAAAATGGGCCCTGAGCAGAGTAAATGATAAATTGGAGTCATCAGCTTGTGAAAAAAATCTGGAGTGAATGTGATCATAATCAACAGAAGTGTTAAGCATAAAAATTGTAGAGAATCGAAGGACAAACAAACAATCGAAAATCATGCAAATCGATTTTTTTTTAATTTAGGTGGGAGGGGTGGGGGGTTAATAGAGAGAGTGAGAGGTGGACATCCTTCATTCTTATTGATTATAGTGGAGCTTCAAAAAAATTCAAAGGTAATCTTAAATATAATGAATTAGTTTTTATCTTTTTAATTTGTTGTTTTATTTTAGAATACAATTAATGAAATGTTAAATGATATAGGGGATAAGAAAAAAAATATTATAGATGAAGAAGATTTTGAAGATGACTTTCAGATTGATTATGAGAATTCTTCGGAAGACAGTTAAAAGTGATGATGAGACTGTTTTGGGTCTTGATCCTAAGGGCGTGTTTAAGTTTTAAGTGAATTCATTTTGAATCTTGTGTTCCAGTAATATTTATTTTCAAATAAATTATTATGTTCATAATTTACTTATTATTTGTCAATTTAAATTATTTTTTAAGTACTTTATTTTTCTATTTTTGAGGCTTACGCCTCAATCCGCCTCGCCTCGCTTAGACAAAACACATCGATTTCGATTTCGCCTTTTAAAACATTGATAAATATTATGAACTTTTGCAAGCCTCTTAGGAAGAACCAATTTATATGAACTATGACAACTCACTTGATCACTTCAAAAGGTCCAATGAAATAATGTTAAAGCTTTTTACTCTTGCCAAATCTTTTAACCCCACAGATGGGTGAAATTTTAAAAAAGCACGTGTTCTCCAACGTCAACTTCATTATCTCTATGCTTAGGATCATAATATATTTTTTGATGTTCCTGAGTGGAGCAATGTCATTCTCAAATCTGTTGTATCTTCTCAAAAGCTTAATTAACCAATTATGCTCTTAGGAGTTTAGAGTTCTCTCACTCACCTCAATTTAGTATGAAAGAGATTTACATTTCCTATCATAAAGGGAAGGTGTCATGTCGATGCTAGCCTCAAAACTATTATTATTGTCAATTTGGGTCGAGAGGTTTTGAGCCTAGTTATGCTTCTTACATACTACTTCTGTTAAAAAACAACCGTGGGTACTTCACGATCATCTTTTCTTTAATTTCCCATGTTACTTCGTTCTAACTAGTTTATGGCACACAAAATATGTGCAGGTTTATCATGATGGGTGGTGGTAGGCTTATGACACACAAAATACAAGTCATGAGGAAAGCATAAAGAAATGGTGGATGGTGGGAAGGACTAAGAAGGCCTTAAGCTATAACAACATTAGCAGAAGAGTGGGGAGCAACAGGCCTTAGAGGTTGAACACCAACATAAGAAGAAATCCTATACGAGGAATCAAGAACAACCTTAAGACCAACCAGAGATGCCCCAACTAGCGAGAATATTCACATAAGCTCTAGAAATTATGGCCTACTGTTAGCCTAGAGATGATGTCAATAAAGGAGTAAAGTTGGCATGAGAAAGCTCTAGTCCAGAAAATGGACATGAAGCAAACCTTGGCTTGATCTGGAGCTAAAGGAAGTGATCTAGCTCAATGACAAACATGAGAAGAACAACAACAAAAATCCACTTGCTGTAAGGGTTGAGCTGCCAATGGAATAGAGGCCTTTAGGCCCAAACTAGGATGAGATGCTAAGCCAAGAGGTGCCACTGCTAAAAAGTAGACCGCACATTGCAAACAAGCTTGCACAAGTGACTCAAAGTACACATGCCAGTGAGCAAAACCAGACGCACGGGTAAGACTGAATGCTAGAACTAGTGCTCTCCTATGTGGAACACTGTAGCGCGCAATCGAGAAGCGACTGCTAGGGTTGCGCGAGGGCGCAAATCATGTTTTCGGTGGTTAAAAGTCAGATGGATGATGATGAAGGCACAATTAGGTTGTGTTACGTTGTTGTTAGATCAGGGAGGAATTATGCTTATTAATTATGAATCCTTTTATAGATGGTTTGCATTCTTAAAGGCTTTAATTATATACTTAAGAGCTTTATTTTATTTCTGTTGTGGTATAAAATTTTATTACATGAGGAAATCATAAATTTGTAGTATTATGGAGAATGATTCACCAATATATTTTTCTCATTTATCTAGAGTTGAAAGTTTTATAACTTTAACTTGTTTGTTATCTTACAAGAATGAGATGAACTGTTTTCAGATCCAGTTATACTTGTGTGAAACTGAACAACTAAATTTGTAGGCTTTATCAGTCTTTGCTAATAAAATATGCTTATCCAGTAGATCGTATCATTAGTTGGACATTTTGATACCTTTCTCTCTTTCTGATTTTGCAAGCCAAATCTTGTTCCATTCTCTTTCATCTTTTGGATAAATGCGGGCAACCTTGCAAGTCAGTTAAACCCATTTTCCCAGCCCAACATGGTTTTTGCTGGTGATGTTTGTTTCATGTCAGTTGATTGAATTGCTAGAAGAGACCTTGACAAATAATCAGAGAATTAAATTTTACAATAATGGTGAATTTTTCTGTGCATGCTTGCATTTATTTTTGCAGTAGTTTGATATTTGTTAATTTTTTGTTTATTTTTCTTAATTTTATGTGTTTATTTTTCTTTGCTAACCATTTAATGTCAATATCATAGTTAGCTATTTTCTGTAATTCTCCTGTTGAAATGCGATGTGTTATCTAGTTTTGGTGTTGGGCATGCAGTGTAGGAGGAATGGCTCTATCTTCTTTGGTGCCAGCAACAGTGACCTTAGTTTCTTCACTAGCTAGGAGTTCAAATGCGACTCTTCAGTTATGGTCATTGCATGCACTGCTTTTAACCATTGAAGCTGCCGCTTTATCATTTGTTTCCCAAGTACAGGTACTCATTATGAAAAGCCAAAGGCATGGGATTATGTGCAGTTTATTTTGTGTAACCATGATATTCTTTTACGGTGACAGTTTTTCATTCGGCAAAGGATTTTTTTTACTTGAAGGTTTTCTTACCCTTTTGTTGTTGTTCTTTCTCTATAAGTTCTCGTTAGCATAATTCGGCTGTTGCTTTTTCTTCAGTACATCGATGTTAAACTAATGTTTTACAAATTTTATGAACTGCATTTTGAAATCCATTATGATTGGTTTTGTGTCTTGTTCGGTGCTCTTATGTAATCTACTAGTCTCATTGTTATTAAGAAAAATTAATCTTTGCGTGTTACTACATTGATCTAGTAAAAAAATGCCTATTTTGTACGCATCCTAAAATTGGAAGTTTGGTATATTCTATGTAATGGGAAGGATACGCCTGAATTATTTGAAAAACAAGTTCTTGATGTGGCGCCATGGTTCCATGAAATATCTGGTATCAATGCACGTTGATTGTTTGTACTCTGAACAATTTAGGGTTTATGTAGGAAAAATTATACCCTTTTGTTTGTGTGAGAATGCTGTGTATTGTCTTCTAGTGGAGGGCTGACTTGTTTAACTGATACATCTATAATGAGCTTTGGATAGTTTTGTTGTAATCATCATCCATGTGTCTCCTTATACAGAGAGGGGTTGTGGTAATGATGGTTCTGATATAGATAGAGAGCCGAAGGGGTTTGAGGAATCATGCAAATGAATGCTTCAAAGCAACAGAGGCAAGGCATATAAATGAAGGGGCAAGGAGAAACCTTAGAAAGGAGGAAAAGCACAAGGGGATGCCACAAAAAATTATAATCTCCGTTCATTTTATAATTCAATTCCAACCTTCGTTACAAAGCATAGGTCTCCTTATTTTTACAAACATGGTATCAAACATGATGGAAATCATATTTATCCTAAAGTTATCCAAAATGATAATTGAATATAAAGTAAACGTAAAAAATCCTTATTGAATTTAAAATAACTGAGAAATCTTAAACTTTATTTCTTCAACTCCCCTTTGCGGTTGGCTATAGATATGTTACAAATTGATTGCACTAAGTTTGAATTTTTATTTCATTTATCATTTTATAATTTTGGCATACATCTTGGCCTCTGTGATATGCACAATAGCTTGCTTCAATATACCACATCTATTTTGTTTTTACTGTTTGCCTTCTTTAATGACTGACTGGTTATTACTAAATTTGTTTTTTAAGCAGAACCAAAGTGTTTGAGACAAAATTGGTTATGATGATAGGTTGGATATATTAGTAGATTTAGCTGTTTTATGTTATATATATATACATACATACATACATACATACATACATACATACATACATACATATTATATCTAAGAAATGCATAGTTAATCTATTTAGGTACTAATTATCCTAATGAATTTTTATCTAAACTTTATTTTAAGTTACATCATAATCACTAACTAAATAGTAAATATATTAATTAATATATAATTTTTTTATAATTCAATTAATAAATCAAGAGATTAATTAATATTTAAACTATGTTGGTCCTAAATAATCATAAATAAGCAATTCTAAAACTTTATTAATTGCAACTAAAATATTCATCAATTTCTATTCAACCCAAATAATAATTACTTATTAATTATTATGATTAATTAATTATCCCATCTTATTGACATAAATAAATCTTATGTAAACATTAATGGTCTTAATGAAAATCCTATCTAGTTAAATAGTTAACTATTGATTACTCATTTAATTATGACTTGATAATTATCTTAGACTTAAGTATTAATGAAAAATAGAAAAAAGGTCAAAATGATCTTGGACTATTTATCTAGTGCCATTTAGTCCTAGTCTATAATTGTATTTAATTTAGTCTCTTGAATCCTCAAATATGATCAAAATAATCAATATGTTACATTATTTTGGATCATATTTGTGGATTCAAGATTTAATTGGACGCATCAATAATATGGGACTAAAATGGTGCCCCTATAAATATTCTAGGGATCATTTTGTCATTTTCTCAATAAAAAATTAATGAGCTTAATCAACACCTTAATTAATCCTTAATCTAAATACCGTACTAATTAACAATCTGTTATTAATTAATTAATTTTTTCATGCATATTTATCATAATCTAAAAGCAATAAAATCTTGTGATCTTTTTTAAATTCTAATTATCCCCCAATTAATTCGAATGTTTAACTGCAATCTGAGTAAATAATTAATTTATTTATGATCCTAGTCCTAATTGATGTAATTAAAAATGATAAAGTAATGTTCTTAATTAAAACCAAATTAATCTATAATTTGTGTTAATTTATAGCTAGTGAGAATAAATAATATATTCATTATACTATACCAATTTTTTCTACATATGCATCAGTAAAATTTTTCCTATCTTAATTATGGCAAAAATTAATATCAAGTAAGCATACTTCGTCTAATTAATTGAAATAATTGCTTAGGCCAGTTTCCTAAACATGTGGAAACATTCTGCCCGCTTTGTTTTCAAGCATGAAAACAAATTATGGTTATCAAACATGTTTTCTTTTTTAAATTGTTTGTTTTTGAAATCTTAATGCAAAAAACAGGAAGCAACATTGATTCCAAATATGCCTTAAGATTGAATATTTGACTGGTTATAATTCTGTAACACTATTGCTAAATGCTAACATGTTGTAAGCGTATATATCTGATTCTTGCTAGTACTTGACGATGATGTATTGTTGAACCTGCCATTCTTGATTCGCTCATATTAAAGATTTATACCTTATACTTTTATCAGCTTATATTCAAAATAAATTAGAAATATGGTATATGATCAATTTTTTTTCACCATGTATTATGGGAGGCTTCTGGATATATTCTAATTAAATGAAATAGGAGAAAGTGATAATCTGAAACCTCTATCGTTTTCCTATGAAGTCTTTGCTGGTTAGCAATCCTGAAGCGCATACTCTAATGCCAATTGCATAATACTTTGTTCTCTTATAAAAACTTCCTAGAAGGTATAATTAAGAAATCTTGAATTTGAATTGAGGCTGATGACATTGCTTTTATTTTTTGCTTACTATAGGGATGCATCTGATTCAAATACCAATTTCTAATTTCTTTGTAACTGAATGTGCTTATAACCGTCTAACATTTTAATTTTACTTTTTTAGTTGATTAAGTTTGGGTTTGGAGGGTGTTTACTATATAGAACATATGATAATAGGTTCTTTTCTTTTATGACCTTTTAAGCTGGAAGATTGACACCTGCTTTTGTTTTGAATTTTATAGTCTTTTCTAATGTTTGATGAGACATTTCATGACAAATTTTTTTCATAGTGAAAGAAAAATAAAGGCCTTTTTCTATTTATTTCCTTTCATATTTGAAACTATGTTTGATAAAGGGCTAGGATTGGCATGCATGGTTTGTGAATGATGATGTTGCTTTGCTTTTGGCTTTTAGCATGCATGGTTTGTGAATGGTGATGTTGCTTTGCTTTTGGCTTTTAGCATGCATGGTTTGTGAATGGTGATGTTGCTTTGCTTTTGGCTTTTAGGCAACACTCCTCCTTGTTATGGAAATTCTACTAGGTGAGGAGAATGGGCTTGTGGAACTTCGACAAGAGATAGGGCGCATTGTGAATGCTGTTGTGGCTGTTCTTGGTCCTGAGCTTGCTCCTGGCAGCACTTTCTTCTCACGCTGCAAGGTTTCACTACTAAGTTCACATTTTATCTTGCTGCTACATGACCTTCATCTCATTTATTTCTCAATGTAAGCTATTTTTTTTCTTTGTTTTTAGTCTGTTATTTCAGAGATAAGCTCTTGCTCAGAGATATCAACTCTTTTTGAGTAAGCTTCTTGAGTTTTTTTTTTTCTGCTGTAAGTCTGTTGGAAGATAGAGTGCTGTTAGAGGATTTTGGAAATGGATATTCTTTCATATAAATGACAGGTTTTCTCTGTAGTTGGTGGTTTGTTGGCAGCTGTTTAAGTGTTTCTCTATTGCAGGTCTGTACGATTCACACAACAACTTGTACTTTTTGCACCACAAGCTGTTTCAATTCACTCTCATGTTCAATCTCTGCTACCAACGCTATCCTCAAGACAGGTGGCCCTATACAACGTCATTTTTCTTACAGAAAATTAGGAGAACATTAGTTTCTTCTTTTGATTCATGTACTTCGTTTTCATTCTTCATCTTGATGCAAGCTAATACCTTTTTTCAACAGCCAAGTCTTAGGTATCTTGCTGTGTCTACTCTCCATCATCTTATTGAAAAATATCCTGTAAGCATTTTTTTAATATTTTTGCCTGAACTTATCTTCTTTCACTTATTTTCCTCATTGTGACCATTTACTTGAAGTTAAATTAGTTATAAAAAGCTACTTCAACAACTATGTAACATAGGGATCATATTTGATGGGTGGATATATACTAGAAAATTGCCAATAAAGGATATACTTTTTCTCTGCATCTTAGACGCCCAATAATAACTGCTTGAGATTACTTGCATGATCATGAAAATATAAAAATGAAAAAGTTTTATGTACCTTAATTATTTCTTCTTTCTTATGTATGGTTAGTTATGTGTCTTTCTATAAGATAAAAAAGAAATAAAAGAACCTTTTCAGCTTAGACACTGTAACGTGGTGCCTTGGGCACAAGGTAGATTGTCACCACATTCCTTCCTTGAAGGATTCATTTACCTAGTTCAATTTGTTATCATTTTGAGTATGCTAAACACAGCTGCATCCAAGGAGATGACACTATGTTGATTTACTTTCTGGCACAAAGTTGATGAAATCCTTAGCGAATGTAGATTTTTGGTGTGATTGGTCAATATTGACCACCCCTTCTTTCGAGCACTAGTTTTCTTTGAGGTAGATTACATTTGTTTTAACCATTTATCTCTTGATATTATGTCAGGATTTATTTAAATATAGGGGTCATAACTTCTTCTGTGCACAAATCTCCATAATTAATTACCCTTCCTGCTCACGTGAGAGCATGCTGGATTGAAGAAGTCGCTTGAGCGTTATTTTTGATTTAGGCTTTGGTCTTGGCATTGTATTTAATCACATGTGGATTGATGCTTAGGATGGAGGTTAATGCAATCAACATTCTATGATTCTGTCATTCTGGATCTACTAATGGACCTTGCTGTTAATATTAGATTGCTTTAATTCGTAACATCTAGGGAGCTTGAATAGCAACTATGTTTTGCATCCTCTCTAAAATCTTGGGCTCACTCGAGTAGCATGTGTCAAAGATGTGCTTTTGAGGCTGACATCAACTGATTTGTTAGTTGAGTGTCAATCAAATCAGTTTTATTAAATAGCTCAGAGGTACATATCATGACCACTTGCAGCTTAAAGGCGGCCCGCTTGCTTTAGAACCCCTTAGTCTCCCCTCTCGCTATTAATAGGCATTTCAATTGCCCCCCTTTTTTTCATACCCCTTTTTTTCATAAACCAGAATTTTACAGTAGCTATTAATTGTATGGATACAAGATATATTTCGATAAGCAATGATGAAGTTTTGTTCGATTAATCTTCAATTTATGGCTTAGGGTGTAACTTAGTATTGAATACCCTTAATAGTACAATTTTAGAGATGGAATTAATTATGCTACTTCCATTAATAAGTCCATATTTTTTAGAAAGTAGCAAATGCATAGAGAATATGAGTATTGTTCAGTCTTCTCTTGGAGTTCAGTTTGAAGCCTGGGTATTTATATAAAGCTCATAAATTTTTTACCCCTTCTTCCTCTCTTCTATATCTTGATTGCAGAGGTTGAAGTGTGGCTCTCTGCGTTTGCTTACTGCTGCTGGCCATTATTAATAGGCAGCCAGCAGAATCCTAATTTCCAAAGCGATGCTCCACAGCAATTTCTTACCATCCTTAATTTTGGATTTGAGATGTCTGCAACAAAGTTCAGCCACTGTATGCTTCCTCTCCCTCCTCAATTAGGCATTATCTAAGCTTCTCCATGTTGACTATTGCCCAGTTGTTCTCAAGCAAGAGGGTGTACATGTCATGTTCCTTACTGGTCCATCGATAATTATGTCAGGACACAGCATGTGGGTTTGAATTAATGAGATGAGAACAAATAATCATACGGATATTTAAAATTTCATCTACTGGCATATGCTAATATCAACATATTTGGTTGTACAACTTAATATCTAAGCTTCCTCTCCCTCCTCAATTAGGCATTATCTAAGCTTCTTCATGTTGACTATTGCCCCGTTCTCAAGCAAGAGGGTGTACATGTCATGTTCCTTAGTGGTCCATCTATAATAATGTCAGGACACAGCATGTAGGTTTGAATTAATGAGATGAGAACAAATAATCATACGGATATTTAAAATTTCATCTACTGGCATATGTTAATATCAAAATATTTTGTTGTACAACTTTAACATATATATAAAAAAGGCCACTAATTTATAAAAAAAATTTTATGTCAAAATTATAACAATTGTAAGATAAATATATTTCCTTGTAGTATTACGTTTGCAATAAATAAATTCTCTTTATCCACTCATTAAGTTCTTAATGACTTATCCTGATCCTAAAGACATTAGTGACGACAATGATGAGTTATAACTAAATATGTAATCATATTTCTAAATTACAGTAACACAACAAAAAATCAAAAATCAATATTTATGCTAGTTAAAATAACTCATAATTATTTGGCGATTCAGTTATGATCACGCAAGAGTTTTAAACTCTATTTTTAAAATAATCATATCATACCAAATTACTCCTTTTTTATATAATACAACTTTTCAGGAGTCACCCATCTAAATTGTACCATTTAAGGTACCTTTTTCCATTCGCTTGTTCAAAACCTTTACCAATTTATGAACGCGAGTGTAAACCGCAATTGTTAATTTCAAATCATAGGTAGGATAATTTCTTTCATGAATCTTTAACTGTCTTGCATATGCCACTATTTTACCATGTTGCATCAATACACATCACAATCCTTTGACGGAGCATCACTAACAATTTGAAATCCTTCTATACCTATGGGAATGGTTAAATTGTAGTAGACATTAAAAAATTCTTCAGTTTCTAAAAAGCTTCATCACATTGATTGTCTTATTCAAATTTACTGACTTTTGAGTTAATTTTGATAATGACATTGCAATCTGAGAAAATCCCTCTACAAACCTCCTGTAGTAACCAGTAAGACCCAAAAAACTCCTCACTTCTAACCTTAGCCAACTTGCAATGGATTTAATTTTATTCTGATCCATAGAAATTCCTTCACCACTAATCACATGCCCAAGAAAAATCACTCTTCAACCAGAATTCACATATTGAGAATTTTACATATAGCTTTTTTTTCCTTTAGTGTTTGCAACATTGCATTGAGATGATTTAAATTGTTGTCTTTATCTCTTGAATAAATCAAAATGTAATCTATAAACACAATCACAAAGATGTCCATAAATGGTTTGAAAATTCTGTTTATTATATCTATAAATACTGTTGGAGCATTCATCACCCCAAATGGTATTACTATAGATTCATAATGGTCATATCTTGTTCTGAAAATAGTTTGAGCAATATCTTCTTTCTTAATTCACAATAGATGATATCCAGAACGCAAATCAATCTTAGAGAAAACTATAACTTTCTCGAGCTGATAAAATAAGTCATCAATTCTGCATAACAAGTACTTATTTGTATTCATGAGCTTAATAAATTCTCAGTAATTAAAAGACATTATGAAACTTATAGTTTTGCATTGGTGAATCAAGGCAGCATTGACGTGCACGACAACGATGACATGGTGGCCGAGTTGATGCACGTTTAATAAAAAATCATTATAACTTGTAACTCCCCCCCTCACATAATGCACTCCCTCATACACTCACGCAAACGCATGCCCGATCCCCTCTCCCTCTCTCGGCTCTCTCTCCCTCACGTACCCTACCTGCCTCCGCCACCTAGTTAATCTCCTCTCCTCCTCTTCTTCTTATCTTCTCCTTTTTCTTCTTCTCCTTCTCCTTCTTCTTTCCTTCTCCTTCTTTCTTCTTCTTCCTTCATTTTTTTTCTTACTCCCATTTTCTTCTCTTTCTCTTCCTCTTCTTCTTCTCCTTCACCACCTTGTTGTTCTTCTTCTTCCTTATCATCCTCTCCCCTAAACCTAAACCTAATCCTTGCCCTAAAAATTCAATTTCTCCCTCTTCATCCCTCAAATTCCATACCACCTTCACAAAAAATCCTCCCCTAAACCTCTACTCCCTCTAAACCAAAAAACCCCATCATACGTCACTTTCTCTCTAGAGAGAATTTTCTCTCTAGAAAAAGTGAGAAAATCCTTCATTTTTCCCTCAAAATCATCTACTCCAACCTTCATCTCCTTCAAATCCACTCTCATTCCCTTTCTTTTTTCATAGGGACAAACAAATTATTCTCTTTCTCTCTCTAAAATCAGAGGGAGAGAGATTTTCTTTCTCTAACATCATCTTTCTCACCACAAACACATTTCAACACCAAAACCTTAACCAAATCGCCTCTTTTCCTCTCTAAAAAAGAGGGGTTTCATCCGCTCTCTTTCTCTTCCTAGCCCCTCATTTCAAAGAAAAAAAAGATTACATAAAATTAAAAATTAGCATAAAAAAATTTGTGCATCGCAGGTCTCATGTGCCGCCTCATCATCATCTTCTCGCCGTCATCGCCTCAGTCGCGCACATGGTTGTGAAAATCGGACCCGAAAATGAAATAGAAGGAGAGGTTCACGGTTCGACCGGTCGAATTCAGGTGGAACTGGATGACGTAATAAATTATATTATTATTAAACTTTAATAAAATTAAAATAATAATGATGTTTTCATTCCAAATATGAGACAAAAATTAAATGAAATGAAAAATTATGAAATATAAAACTTACATAATTACTTAAAAAAATATTTTTTAAATCTCACATAAGAGTATAAAAACTCCAAACCTCATAATTTTAAGAATTTATACTCATAATAATATGATAATTTTAAATTTAAATATTTTTAATTTTTATATTTGATTTAATTTAAATTTAATTTATATTAAACCATATAATTAAATATAAATTATTACTAATTTATATTACATATTTAGATATATTTTTTAAATATAAATTATGTAATAAATTCACATTATAAAATTATATGTATAAATCATTCATGTGTATAATTAAATATTTAAAAATTAATTATTTATAATATATAATTAAGCATATAAAAAATTAAATAGTTAAATATTAATATTTTCAAATAAAAAAATAAGTATTATTCATATTATAGAAATTAATTAAAAAAATTGTTTAAAAAAAGATATGTATTGTAAACATGAAATTAAAGAGAGCTTTTTTTTTCTTTGTATGGTTTAGTCCCACATCACTTGTAAAGTGTTGTTTTGTATAGTTTATATAACTTTTTTATTTTTTGCCATGGCAGGAGCTCATATGGAGTGGTGGGGTCATGTGAGAATATTTGAAGTTATTCTTTATCATATATATTAATACTCATTTAAGAGTTTTAATATATAATATTTATATTAATTTAATAAGTTTAATGTTATATTTAATTTTAAATTAAATTATTTAATTATTTAAAGAAATAATAATTGAACCGACCGGTTTTAGAAAATCGAGACTGGTTCAACAGTTCACCTGTTGAATCGGCGATTTTTGCTGGTTCATCCAGGTTTGATGCAAAGCCGGTTCTTAAACCAGACCGGATCGACCATCTGATCAGTTCACGGTTGAACTGGTCGAACCGGCCAGTCTGGTCCGATTTTTAAAACCATGGTCATGCATCTAAGGTATAACCTTGACACTAGTTCATTTCATCCTTTGTTATGCATGAAATAAGTACCCTGATCGCTTTTCTAATCAGGCGAGGAAATTCGTATGCATGAAAATTTATACAAGTGACAGCTTTTCTTAGCAAGAGGGAAAATTCGTATGCATAAAAATAAGAACCCGTGACCACTTTTCTTAGCAGGCGGGGAAATTCATATGCATGAAAATAAGTATCCGTGACTTTTTTTAATAGGCGAGAAATTTATTGTCATGTAAAATTTTAAGTACTCGTGACTGTCTTTCCTTGGTAGGCGGGAAAATATGATATGTATAAAGAAAAAATTAAGTACTTGTGTCCGCCTTCCTTGGCAGGTAGGGAAATGCTATATTTTATAAACATGTACTTGAAGGCCTATGACAGATTTTCTTGGCAGGCGGATAATTAAAATTTTGGCCGCGGTGTCACCTGACGCCTACTGTGACTGTCTTTCTTAGCAGGAGTAAAGGCTTACCTCCTCAATGCAGCCCCCTACCTGGGGACGATGCTTGGGTGTTGTCGAAATTTACTACAAAATGCATGGCTTAGACAAAATTTAGGAAAAAATAAAATATAACCCAACTCCTAAGTCAATAAAATAAAAAAATGCACGACATCTTGAGTTCTAAACATTGAAAGTAAAAATGAACGAATATCAAAACGTAACAGAATAAAACTTACAGTAAACTTATAGGAGATCTAAATTGCTCGCCAATACACAGACTAAAATTTTCCCCTCTTAGCTCCTAGCTCGCACGCACAATCAGATCCTTTAGCACGGTCTAAGTTGAAATGGGTAAAGAAATGAAATAGGGTCGAGTTCCCTATTTATAACCTAGGAAATTGATCCACTTGCGGGACCTGCTAAACCAAGCTCCTAGCACAAAATGACAAGTGAGGAGTCACGGGCTGTGAATGTGTCGTACACCCCATGAATTGTTACATGTTACGAGCTGTACGACTTTTAAATTGAAGTGCATGAGACATGCCAAATCAATCGAAAGAAAAATCTTGTAGACGTCTCCTAACCGTATAGTGTGGATGTACCCACAACATATAAGTGCACTATATGATTGTAATAAGGAGTATGTATGTTTAACATGAATCATGTGAGCACACTAAGTAACACGCACACATAGTGTTGATCATGCAAGTCACCTTCTATAAATGTCAATGATCATGCCATTATACGAGTGCATCGAGATTCGTGCGGGTGCATCACACAAATGCACTAAGTAAAATATGCGAGTGTACTGCACGAGTGCATTATATAAGTGCAAGTATATTTTACACATGCTTTAACAACATGCAAATGCATATGCATATACACAAGTATGCATACAAAAATGCAAATGCATATGCAAGCATGCAAATATAGAAATACACGTGCAAATATGTATGTGAATATGCATATATATCATACACACCCATTGTGTCGTAGGCAAACATGCCACATAACATGCAAATGAATAATGCGCACATTCCAAGCAATGTGCAAATGCTTCATCATCATGCAAATTATACAAAATGTATAAATCATTTTGCGAATGTATCATGCACTGAAAAGTATTCTTACTGCATGGGCTCCAACGAGTGCTATGAACACAAACGTAATGTATGAGAATGCTGTGTGAGCTATAAAAATGATAAGTAAATTTTAAGGCTATTGAAATGCAAACATCTTACTTAAAAATGAAAGATTACTATCCGCATGGGCTCTGACGAGCATGGCATATGTATACACATGACGTCTTAGGATGTTGCGTGGATCAAAAATTAATAAATGAATTTTAAACTTATCGCTCTAAAAAGTGTACTAACATATTAAGTAAATGCGCTGACAACACGCATATCATTTAAAGTGAAAACTTAAACTACCCGCACGGGCTCTGGCGAGCGCTATGAACACAAGCATGGCATTCGAGAATGTCGCACGGGCTATAAAAATGATAAGTATATTTTAAGACTAATGAAATGCGCACGTTTTACTTAAAAATGAAACATGAACATCCGCATGGGCCCATACTAGTGTGACATATATATACACGTGATGTTTGAGAATGTTGCGCGGATTGAAAAAAATGACAAATGTATTACTATATATATATATAAAGCATGCTTATCATTTAGATACAAAACTACTCGCATGTGCTCCGACAAGTACGTTATGCTCCTAAACTCTTGCTTGAGAATGCTGCGCAGGTCAAAAATGAATTTAAGTTCAAGTCTGATCTTCCTCTTTGAATGGACTGAGTTGACATAAATTCAACCAACAAACAAATACATGATCATAGTGTTGACCAAAGTATTTGGTTTTATACGTTCATATTAAGCCTTTAAGGTCTATTACAAGAAAATTCACCACTAAAATAAAAACTCTTGGAACCAACGCTCATTGTATTAACCGAAGTATTTAATTTCATACAATCACATTAGGCCTTCATGGGTTTTTATGAAAAGAAATTCATATATTAAAATACATATCGTCAGTTTCAATTTTTCTACGATTACTCTTAAAATTAGGAGCTGAACCCAATCTTCTGTTGGCAAGCAAACAGAGTTGATGACTATTGAAATAAAAATACTCATAAAACTTCGATGATGGCCGTATTGAAAACTAATCTCAATTGGAGGGGTATCTCAAAATTAATCATTAAGGGGCTTTAATTTTGATAAAAGTCCAAAATTTAATAATCACTAAAATTTAAGATATTTAAGATGAAATAAATCATCTAATAAGTTAAAACGAAAATCCATCTACCATCTACAACAGTTTGTCGAGATGGATAAATTTGAAAATCACTTTAGCTCACAAAAAATGAATGTCCAGTCAAGAATAATATTATGATTTATTCTTAAATCATCTCTTGCCAGTAAGGACGTGTCACGTTGACTGATAAAAAAAATAGTAAAATGAAATAAAAAAGTATACATCGAAGAGATATCCCTTCGTAAATTTGGTCTGGTCCCACCATTGGTAGTTGGTCGCCAAACAACGCGATGCTTCACTCCCCATAACTCCCTAGCGACAATCTAAGTAGATAAAAGAGGAAGAGCCGAAAAAAAAATTTACACTTTCGCTCTATCCTTCTCACGTCGTATCTGTGCCACTCAAGCCCTTCGCATTCTCCCTGACCTCCTTCGCCTCCTTCTGCTTCGTATCGACACCTCCAACCGGCCCGCCTCTTAGTCGCCGAACCTTCCCCGACACCTCCCACATGACACGCCCCAGTCACCTTCTCTATCCTAGTCCGCCTCACTCTTCCTGCAGGTCTTCGACTTCGACGCCCTAGCCTCCCACACGTCTGATCCCCTCTACCTGCTTCGTCCCCGACGCCCAGTCGCCTCACATTCACTGCACGTAGGGCTTTAAGGTCGAACCCTCTATTTTCATCTAAATCTCAATTCTCTTATATATCATTTGACCAAACCCATACACAATCGCTTTCACTGCTTCAAGCGACTAAGACTTACAGTATTCGCCGATACTCACATTTGAGTAGTCGACTACAACAAGCCAAGGAATTTTCAAGAAGAATCTTTTGAGTTATTATGGCTTCGTCCTTTCATTCAATTAATCTGGAAATGAATTATATATATATATATATATATTAATTTTACTTGATAATTGGAAAACATGCAAGCGGTAGGTATACACCAATTTGAAGACCTCGTGTCGTCGACTTTATGTCCGGCAGAGAGGGTTTAAAATTCGAAGACCCGCGCCGTGATCTTAGATCCGGGCGGATGGTTTTAAATTTGAAGCCCCCGCGCTATTGATCTTAGATCTGGGCGGGATGAAATAAAATTCGAAGACCTCACGCAGTCGATCTTAGATCCTGGTGGGATGGTTTTAATTCGAAGAATCTACGCCGTTGACCTTAGGTCCGAGTAGGAAGAAATTACGGCAAACGCTGTCCCGATTTCTCCCTCGGTGGGGAGGGGATGTTGTGAGGCTGCCGAAATTGCCTCAGAAATTTAGGGGGAAATTCAATTTGAATGTTGATTCAACTAAAATGTTAAAATTGATTTTTAAATATTGATTAACTAATTTAGTTAGTTAATGTTTAACAAAAATTAATTGATTAAGATTAATCAAAATAATTGATTAATTGAGATCTTTAAAGTTTCTTATATCATCAAATGCGGGGGAGCTGAGAAACTGCAAACACTCATTCTCCTCAAGTTCCTCTAAATCTAAATATTTCCTTCTTTTAAAGACCTTTGCAATCATCATTGGGATTAAGCTTATTTGAATCGTTACTAAGAGCCTTTTATCAAAAAATTTGATAAGAACAAAGGGGCGAGCATATTATTCCATTTGCTTTTATCCTACTTCTCATCATTCACTCAAATGTCATCCCGCATTAATGAGGGCTTCTTGGATGTTATCATTTCATTCCAAAGACTATTTTGAAGAGCCTCGAATGTCTTTAAATGAGATTGTTTCGAATGTCTCTAAATGAGATCTCTCTTTAAAAGATTCCAACATAGGTAATGTTGGATAGAAGACTTTGAATTGTTGTGGCATTTCAAATGCTATTCTTCTTTGAAATTTTAGAGGTCTTTGATTGTCAAAACATCATCTCTCTTCCTTCAATTAATGAAATAGCACGACTATAACACCCCACAGTACCCATTAACAGTATTGTAGAGTGTAACAAGAATAAACATAACATTTTCATCACTAAACATCTCATTCATTTCATACCTTGCATATTTATATAATCTATCCCATAAACATCATCTGATACATCAACGGAAGCATCTAATAAATTAAAATTCATTCCCGGACATACTTACAGAGCCACTAAAGAAATATAAATAAAATCCATTTCAGAAATGTTTTCATACCTTACCAGAAGACCTACTAACCAAGATAGCTTTAACATAAAAAGAAAAATAACTTACATAAATTAATCTGTAACAATCTTCTCCTTGCCCTTTCCTGTAACAACAGCTAGTAAGAAAATACTGGTGAGCTATGAGGCTCAGTAAGCTTTGCAAGTTAATTAACAATTAAAATATAATAATTACAATAAATCAAAATATTTTTAAAATCATCTTTGACTAACTTACCCTTTACTTGTAAAATATCATAAAATCATCATTAACATTAGTTTTTACTTCTTTTGAAGTTTGCACTGAATACCAATTTTAGTCTGTAAAAGATTTGGTTATACCTTCATAACAATATTCAATGGAGCCCAGGTAAAGATGACATTATTGCCATTGAATTACATAGAGGTCCCATTTGCCTCTTTGGGGTCTCTTTTGCTCCACCTGCTATGCATGTATCATATTCTATGGGATCCCTTTGTCCCCTCCTGTAATACAGGCATATTATCTGGGGTCCCTTTTGCCCCACCTGTAATTATAATTATACATCATGTATAGCCAAACATTACTCTTCAATTGATATTCACTAAGCTTTTCAGTGATCATAAGTCATATTTAAGTTGTTACATTCTTTCACAATAATTGCTGTGATCACCGGTGTAAAATTAAAATGCATACCATATGCAAGAAATTGACATCTTTCAAAACAGTATCAAATAGGAAAACATTTAGATTAACATACAAAACCTTATTTTACCCTTACATGATTAACGTATGCATCTGGTCATTCATACTTGGAAACCTGAATGAAAATTCATTTCTTTACATTAAACAAATTTAATAACCTTTTTCTTTAATGCATTCAAATTAACCTTCATGCTTATAATGGAAAATAACTATATTTGAATATAAATGCATTACTTAGATTCTTGCTGAGGTGTCTCCAATTCTCTACCTCGAATCCTTCTACGATTATAAGTCACCTCAAATCGTCCTTTTTGCATATATCTGATGAATCCTCTTCCTCCTTCTTTCTATTATTCTTTCCTTCTACACTTTCTCTCTACTATTCCAAATCACTACACAAAAGTACTGATTCTTTAATTAAATTGCACACTCACATTAATCAATGCATTACATGAAATCAATTAATAAATTTCATATCCTTGCCATAATTTCCCAAAATTACATTCAACCTTTACCGCCTAGAAAGTGCTGAATACTCCTCTAAACCTTTTGAGAAAATTTCCACTATGTGCACTCGGCTACCAACTGCACCGCACATAAATTTGCTGTGCTACAATGCCGTGGGTACTGTAGCGAATTGGCTACTATAATTCCTGCACTGATCCGGAAATCCTCCGCCTTCTGCTACAGGAAATTCTGCAAAGCCTCTACAGCCCGCCCGTTGTCTGCACTGTGCCGAACAGGTGAACAAGGAATTCTGAAATTTTCTATTCTCTGAAGGCGTGGAATTGTTGCTTGCATGAAACTAACAAGGAATAGGATAAAAGGCTTCGATGGCTTGCGGCAGATAAGGACAAGGAGGGCCTGCAAAGCCAAATAACTGACTATTGATATTATCCGAACTTTCACAGTCACATATTCCATTCCAATAGTTTTGTCTAATGCCTCTTCAGTAATACATAAAGCTTATTTTAATAAAAATTATAAAGGAACTATAACTGCTGCTGAATATTAGATTTAAAATTTAATTAAATATCATTCAGTTAAATCAAATATCATTTGGTTACTGTTAATACTAACTTTACAGAAAATTTTCATTAAACTTTATAATAAACTTTACAATATTCTTACTGTATTTAAATTTTCACATACTTGAACAATTTTGGATCTTATAAAGACTTGCAACAAATTATCTCATTAATTGATTATTCAAAATTAATTGGTTAATTTTACATCCTAGAGCATTTTTAAATGAAAATTCTAAATCCGAGAATTTTAAAATATGAGAGCAAATTTAAAAATTTGAGAATAGTTTACATCTAAGACCTGTCAGTTAAAATTTGAGAGCATTGAAATTTAATGACTAATTTTAGCAATTATAAAATAAATGCAATAAAAGAGGAGGGGGAAATTCCACTAATCAACTCAAACTCAAACAAACTCAACAACTCAAACTTACAACTCAACTCAAACTGAAATCAACTCAAACTCAACTCAAGATAATTCTCAACACAACTCACAACTAATTGCTTTCCAACTCACAAAACAAAAGCTCTCAAACCCTCCACAAGACATAACTCTACACAACACACTCTGCAAGCTCTTCAAGATCTCTCATGTACAAAACTCCCCACAACACAAACTGAAACTCTCCAACAGACCAACCCAATCTCCAAGCTCTCCAATGCTCAAAGATAAAACTCCAAAGTAGCACGAACTCTAGATCAGCACGTATCTGCAAACAAAACAAACAAATATTAGTATATCACAAATAAAACAAAAATCATCAAAATGCTGGAGAGTGTTAAATTTAACTAGTAAGACAAAAGTACTGGGAGGCAATAAAAGCTAAGTGTTGGAAAACTAGTAGAGCCACAGTGTTGGGAGACACGTAAAAAATAAACTACTGTAGTAGGAAAAAAGACTACGAGCACAGAACAACTAAAACACTGACGTAAGTGTCAGAGCCCCGAAGTGTCAAAATCGCTAACTCAAACCAACTCACAAACCTCTCAAACTCTCCAATTAAAAAATCCTAAACAACTAACATCCTCTCAACAAAAGCAAAACAAAATCCCTGGGCAGCCTTGTTTATAAGAACTTGGTTATAAGACCATTATCTGGCAACTTTCAAAGGAAAGCCATAAGCCCGATCTTAGGGAAAAGTTTTAGGTAAAATTGACCTAACCCCTAACCCCCAATTAAAAAACCGGCTACTTCTAATAGAAGCTGTAAGTCCGACCTCTAAGGAAAATGTTTAGGTAATAACATAACTCTAGACCCCTCACCCGGGCATTCTAGTCTATAGGTTAGGTTGTAAGACCCATCACTTGGGTCACTTAGCTTATAAGGTTAGGTCGTAAAACCCATCATTAGACAACCTCTAAAGAAGCAATAAGACCTAATCCAACTAAAATCTTCAGGCTACCCTTAGTAGAGGCGGTAAGTTCCACTAACTGGGCTACTTTCTAATAAAAGTCATAAGTCCCTATCCAAATCTAATCACACGGACAACTCTTGTTGAAAAATTAAGGCAAAAGCCTCAAGAGAGAATTTCTTCTTTAAATAATACTTTGAAATACAGTAATTATGATACTAATATCATGTTGAAAGCATGTAGAATTTCTATCATAAGATCTTCTACAAAACACAAATTCATGGGCATCCTAGTCTATAGGATTAGGTTGTAAGACCCGCCAGCGGGCAACTTTTAAGTGAAATCGTGAGACCCACATTTTAAAAAAATTGCTAAACAAATGACAATGATCCTAAACCCCAAACAATCCAATTCAAACAAATGGCCATTTTAATTTAAAGGATTAAGTTATAAGACCCGCTTTTTAAGTTACTTCCTAAGAGAAGTCATAAGACCTACCCCAAATTCAAATAAAATCCCCAGGCAGCCTTGCTGTAGAGTTAGGTTGTAAGACCCATCTTTGGGCAACTCATAAATAGAGCTGTAAGCCCCACTCCAAATTAAACTTACGGGCCACTTTCTATGAAAGTTTTAAGTCCCGGCCTAAATTCAAAAAACACTCGGGCTACTTCCAAGAGAAGCTGTAAGACCCTCTTCAAATTAAAACTTATATGTAATTTCTAAACGAAGTTATAAATTCTCAAAATAAATTAAGTTCTGGGTATTCTAATAGATGTAAACCCCAAAACCTCTAATAAAATTTAAACTCAAATCTAATCACCTCAGTCTACTCGGGATCCCTGAGAGGAGGCAACCCATGGCTGCTAATTAGATTCCCTGGACACTACAGTCAATGATTGTTAGTGTTGGTAGACTGTAATCTACGGTATACCTGGGACGATTGAACCATGAGATCTTGATTAGGCTTACCTCTATTTTTTCTTATAATTGAGACTAAAATACTTAAAATTTATTCATTCTTAATCGAGAGTGCTCTTTTACATGTTAAGAGGGGTAATTAACTATGAGTGTTTGCGCTCATGGAAAGTAAGAACCTCAAATCTAATTAAACCTTGATACTACCCTCATGGGAAATCTAGTTAATTCTAATCTGACTTAAGGGAAATGGAACCCTACAGCTGCATAGTGGGATTCATGCATTCATGCCGTTTTTCTTGAGCCAACAGATTTCTGGCGACTCCACTGGAGATTGCTTTTCTCTCCATCTTTGGATGAAAAGAGAATATTTAGTCTCAATCATCAAACATCTAAAAAATGAATGTAGATGTTTATTCATCATAAGCTTGTGTTTTTTTTCCAGCAGAATTTAGATTGACTCTAATCCCTGTAAGTTCTGTTGGTAGGTTGATAATATGACACCTGTGAAGTCCTTTATGACCGTGAACCTGGATGATGCATAATAAACATGTAAATCATAATCAATATACATACACGATACAATGTTCAATAATTATAGTGAAGCAATAGAAACGTGAAATTGCTTTAAAATAAACTTTATCACTCACTTTGTTTTTCCTTAATTTGATTTAACTTATATATTAAACATTCAGTCTACATATATGCTACAATATTAAATAATTGCTATAACATGAATGAGAATTGTAAGTACTATAAAATAATTTTAATTACCTACTTTAATTATTTTCGTGTGTACAGATCCTTTGAAATCCTCGATATATGAAATACCATTCTTTAATGTAACACCTAACTTCCTCCGAGTTCCAATATTTGTCTTAGATCAATTATTTAATTGCTTCACTGTTCCAAAATAATACTAATTGGCATTAAATATTGTGAGATCAGATTATGAAGGAATTAAATATCATCGAAGCAATAATAAATATCAAATTCTTTTAATTTAACAAGTTATATTTCTTATCACATTTGCATATAGAATTTTCAGAAATTGATTGAAAATTTCACTTATATAACTTGCATCTTTTATCTCAATTTTGCTTCTTCCTTGTTGAATTGAAACTTCCACCAACTCGATTTCTTTTGATTAAACAATCAAATGCTATTATTTCAGTCAAAACTACAAATCATATATTTATATATATTTAAATTTGAATAGGAAAAACAAAATTAAAATGGCTTACTATTTTCCCATCGTCAGAAATGGAAACCCAAGGACTCTCTCACCCAATATCTTTCCTTTGCCTTTAATTAGAACATTGATCTCTTCTTAGGTTAAAATCACAGAATAGTTTGCACAAAAATGAAAAATTTGACGAAGAAATATTCCTTCTTCTTCTTCCTCTTGGTCAGCAATTTCCCTGAAAGTTTTGTCTTTTCTTTTGTTTGGTTTAATTGGGTGGAGCAAATGGAATTATCCTTCGTGAGGAGTCACCTTTTGTAGTTTTGGCACTATATTAGTCAATTGTACTAGTGATTACACACTAGATTAATTACATGACAACATTTATTTTCTTATTTAATTTATTTATTCCATATATTTTCATAGCCTTAGAATATGTTATGTATGGAAGGTTAGGTTCATTAGTCATCATAAGGTAGTTGACTATATTTGACCAATACAACATGATCTAAAATCGTTACCTTGGTTGTCAACAAACATAATAAATTTCACTAGAGCCTAGGTGGAACTCATCATTATTGCTATTGAACTACTTAAATCAGTATTGAGAGGTTAAGAATATGCTATCTCAATAGTGGCTCAACTTGTCAATTTTATGGCCCACCTGTATTGATCATAATATAAAAATTGCTAACCTATCTCACATAATATGATTTTTCTTAAGTTCATTGCATATTGTAATAGAGAATATTTAATTACATATATCATTCATTAAGAACATGCTAATCAACACTATGCATCAATATGCTACTCATAAGTGTAAGATGTCCTTTTAAAATACCAATTTTAACATAATATTAGCATACTCATAATACTTTGAACATGTGTTATGCATAATTTATAATTGATGCATCACCATTTTAATCATGAATGATAGGATATAAGTACATATTTTACAATATGAAGAACTATATTATGTATAGCTTATATACGAGTCTAAATACATAAAAGAATTTACATGTATAAGAGCAAAGTATACTTACTCTATCAAGTAAAGATTGAGTATCTTACACGAACTGATTGCCAACGAGTGGACCAATTTTTTCACATTGGTGGCCTTGAAATCTTGGTCTTTTATATATAATTTTTGAAATATAGATTTTGTGAATTGTATAAATTTTTCTAACTTCAAATTTAAACCAAAATATTATGAAAATATTCTTTTACTTCAAAATAACATATCCTCATAAAAGCCATAATGCGTGTCAATCGTGATTCGAAGGCCTTGTTTTCTAATTAATTTCTTGGCTAAACTGTAAAATTAATCCATGAATAGTATTATTACAATAAATTAGGTTATTTTATTTTATCAAACTATTAGTTATAGTTATATATGCTCACGTGTGTATGTAAACCAAAATGATCATAGAAAAATATAGAATTTAAGAAAATATTTTAATTCATTTTCTTGTGGTGCAAAATTTGGGAATTAAAATTTTTTATGTTTTTCTTTTATTTACCTTTGAATATTTTTAGTGTTACAAAATATGCAGAGGCCACTTTAACATATGCATTAGATGGACACTATCATAATAGTATTTGTGTGAATAAAGTCTTAAATTTTGTACCAATTTAGATAATAGATAATAAATGATGAGGGTCAATAAGCTCAAATGAGAATTCATCAATCAAATGCTTGTCTCACATAAGTTTATGTATATTCGTGGGTGGATGATCTAATGAAAACTTGCCCATAATAGAGAAAAAGAATGAATTCATAGCTTGGAAGTCTCAAATTCAATGAAAACAAGAGCAAGCTTTCCATGAAAAGCAAAGAGTTGGTTGTGTTCGAGTGAGTCTAAACCTTGTTGAAGAAACAAAGAAAAATGTTTGGATAGTGAGCCCTAAATTATGAAAGCCTTCATCCTCCTCAACAACTTTCGCAAAGGATTGAGGAGCACAAGTAACATGGTTTGATAGCGGGTGGAAAAATCGCATGGGAATAGAACCACCAAAATAGGTGGCAACAAAGGAACAACGCCACTGGGAGGAATAAACTAGGCCATAACTCGAAGGTAATAGACGAGAGGGAAAGTGAGGAGGATCGAGTTGGTGGTGAAGACAGGGAGTCAAATCATTTATAGAATCGATCCAATTGTATCGATGGAAGCAATGACTCTAGTGGGAGTGATTGTAAATGAGAAACTATAAGTGGTGGTCTAAGAAGTGAAATACTGTTAATGCGTAAAATTGGCTGGGAAGTCATCCTTGATGAAGAAGACGAACTTGTATCACAAGCAAGCGTAGGACACAGTCATCAAGAAGCATTAGTTACCAAGAAGGAACCTCTAAGAGGGTTCGCTTGCTTAGTGGCGTGGATATGGTTGATTAAGGGTGGCTCGACCAAGCTATAGGTTGGTGAGGCGACAACATCAGGCTATCGAGGGAAGGGTTTGGTGTTAATCGTGTTGTGGCTGAGATGAAGCTTACATAAGCAACTTGAATGATGACTACATACTAGTGCGTAAGCATGTGCTACAAGCAATGGGTTGGCACAATGAGGAGTTCACATGAGCGAAAGCTGTATGATGGCTACAGGTGAGTGAGTTTGGTGCCTGTGATGAATTGCATGTTGGTGAGACTGGGCGACGACTAGGTGGCTCGCCTCAGACAGACCTCGCATGATGTGGTGGAGAATTTTCAATGAAAATCTATATGTGATAGGGTAGATAGATGAGGAACAAAGAGAGATCATATTCAAACCTATTGTTGACCTACATACCTCGTTCCCGTCGAGTCCCCAAAATCCCGTCGAGATGCCGCATAAATCCCGTTAAAATCTATGATATTTGGCTCTGATAGCGCCGTTCGCGTCGTTTCCCAGGATTCGCTCATTCTATAGAAGCTCCCACTCTTCAGCACATTTAAAACGCAAACGAAGTGAAGCCTTCGGGCTTTCCTCCCTCTTCACACTCGCCTTCTCCTCACGTAAACCAAACCCGTCGGCCTGTAGATCTCAACCTGCCGAACACCTGCTCGACGACTTCATGCTACCTACCTTCAGTCTCTATAGCTCGTAAGCCACAAACCCTCCAAACTCCACTCATAGCCTAGCCATTCGACGCCTCTTCCGACCTCCTCCTTTAACAGCTCCGCACCGCAAGCCTTCGATTTCGCAAACCGACACCAGAACTCATTTCCAAAGCCCCCTGTCGCCTCTACCCTTCTCTGACTGAACACCAAAGCTAACCACAAGCAAACCTCTTCCCTGCCCTTCCTTCCTCATAGCCAAACCCTTCACTGATTCGTGCACTAGCTATTTGATCTCCTGACCTCTAACCATCTCGTCGACTATCTCCCGTCGATCCTCTGCTCCAATTGACCTCACTGACCTCCAGGCCTTCGATCGAAGCCGCAACCCCGATTACCCATCCGACTCACTAGCTAACTTTAGGTATAGTTTGGTTTTATTTTATTTAGTTATTAATTACTATTCTTATTATAATTAGTCATTTACTATTATTAGTAGTGATATATTTACTATATATACAAAAGAAAAAAAAGAGAAAAAAGAAATATTCAAAAAAAGGGAAAAATAAAAAATAAATAAAAAAAGAGAAAAGAGAAGAAAAGTTTTGTGCATTTTATCGCATCCACCGCCATCGTCACGCATGTATAAATTTTCAACTCAAAAAATCCTACACTCGACGCTTGCAGCGAGCCTGTAAACCACCTTATGCGCTCACATAACACGGTAAGAGGGGACCCGGTGCGACGCTCGCGACGAGGCGAGCAAGACCTGAAGCGCTCACGTAACGTGACGAGGGCGAAAGTAAGTACCCTTAAGCGCTCGCATAGCGTAGCCGGGGAAAGAAAACTGTGCTCTTTCAAAACAGATACCCGAAGACCCTTAAGGGCTCAAATAGTGTTGTGGGGATTGAAGAAAATGTGGCTACGGTGTCGTCTGGTACCTACCGAAGTGCTCTCGTAGCGTGGAGGGGAATGCTATGTCTCCTGGAATTTTCCCTAAATAGGAGAGAAGCCGAGAGGTTGCCAAAATTTGGACTGAACAGGGGACTTGATTTGGACAGCAGGGAACCTATTTTGAACTCAAAATGAATAATTTAGAGGGCTTAATTCAGACTTAATTTGAACAAAATAATACAAGACCTAAGCTTGAACACAATGAACAATCCATGAGAATTTGATTTGGATGACGACACAAGGAATTCAAATGAATTATAATGGATTTGGACTTTAATGAATCGCTTGAAATAATAACACTTGATATGTGGTATTCGTATCATTCATATAAACAAATACAATAGCCTCAATTATAAGAAAGTACATCAAGTAACAAGGGATTTGTAAAGTACATAATGAACTGTTTATGAACAATAGCACTAGTCATATAATTGGTGATTTGAAATGATTACAATGACTATGAGGCAAAAATCAAGAATCCATCATACACATAATGCCTCATCTATAAGCAGGGGAAGAAAATTTATAAGGCGAATGTTGTAGCTTGCGGAAGGACAAGGGCAATAGGCTTTGATGGAAGTACGGACACTGCCATACAACAATAATAAATAATGATCACCTGGAAATTAGTGATGAATGCAGCTTATAAGTACACTGCAAGCAACGGTGGCGGATATGCCCAAGTGTAATAGATCCCTTGTAAGTAAAGAAAATCAATGTGCCACAAGCATAACGGTTTGATGCATTCAATGAGTTCGGAGTGAATGAGGTCTATGCACAATAAATGCTATTCAACTCCAAGCAAGCTTGTTAACTTGACTGCAAACAACCATGCCCATTTATTACAAACACAAGATCAAAATGCAATCAAATGTATTGAACCCTACAAGCAATGGGGGTCAAAATGTTTGAAGAAATTAGTAATGAGTTCAGTTCATCCAACAGTCAACATTCACATGCAAATGAACATACTAAGATTCATTGGCAAGTGATAATACCTCTTCCTACAAACATATGCAATGCAACATATGACTGATTCTTAGCACTTGCTGGCGATGACAGAAGATTCTTTGTAGGCATAGTAGTGGTAATCGGCAATAGGTGATGGATGCTACCGCACCCCCGCAATCAACCACCGTTCAGTGCCAGGTGAATACATTGGTTTCCCCACAAGCAAGGGTGGTTGATGTGTAACAAATACAAGTACATGTAAGATACCATAGAAGACCTGTCGTACATACTACATACCATTCAGGGGTAGATACAGAAGAATTGTAGTAAATGCAAACATCTGTAAATAATGACAGCTTATACAATCTGTTTGTGGCCCGCAGTAATAGATCTGCTGTAAAATATGAGGGATTCCCTGTGGACATAGGCAAATGACATGTCATTTGCAAGCAAAGACAGAAGCTCACACAAGTAATGTAAGAACAAGACGGCTTGTTTTCAACCAATAAGTTGAAGTCTTCTTTGAATGTTGGAGAGTCATCATGATGATCAGAAAGACAAACATCAATAAATAACAATAATGATGGTTATCCTACGAGCATGATAATTTGATAAGTTTGATGAATGTAATGAATGCTATAAAGTCCCTTCCAATATCAAATATAGGCTACAGTTCTCTACAAAATACTAAAAGTCAATGTGCATGGGATATAGTAACCCACTGACCAGTGTGCATGAGAATGTCAGTGATGAACGCAGCGACGCCCTGCAATCAACATAGAAATACAAGCAAATGTACCCTAGCTTGCAAGCAACGAAATTGATAAGGATAATCATGAATGTGCAACATGTCACTCACCAGCAAGGATCGAAGACCACGAGTAAGAGGCAAAAGGGCTACATCAAATGCAAGCTCATGCGAACTACTGTAGGAGCCCCGTCGTACACACGACATGCTATCTGCAAGCAAATACCAGATGATATGCAGTGGATGCAAGTGCCTACAAGCCGCTGTAGAAGACTTGTCATGCACTTGACATGTCATCTATGAGCAAATATTGCAGGACTACAACAAATATGAACTCCTACGAGCTGCTGTAGGAATCCCTACCATGTATCCAATATGCGGCCCACAAGAAAAATACAAGGGGGCTATGACAAACGCAAAATCCTACGAGATGCCGTAGAAGACCCCTCAAATATTTCAAAAATGCCCCCTCATATGTACTATAATATGTATACACATAAATACATAGGGATGCATATCGATTGTGCACCTACATGGGCCCGACAAGCATGTTGTATTTAAACACGTGATATCTGAGGATGCTGCGCAGGTCAAGAAATGAACATAAGTTCAAGTCCAATCCTTCTCCTTGATAGGATGTGAGTTGACACGACTTGAACCTGTGAATGAATATACGGTCGTGGTATCGGTCGGTTATTTGGTTATATATGTTCATATTAGGCCTTCAAGGCCTACAACAAAGAATATTCACTAATAAAAGCTTGAAGCTTATGAAGAACTCGATCCTCTGTTGGCAAGTAAACATAGCCGACAAGGTTCAAGCAACGAAATGAAATTGTCTCTAAACACCTCGATGATGGCCGCGTTGACAGGAAATTTCAATCGGAGAGGTCCACACAAATCTCAAAGAAATGCCACCCGAATGCCCATGAAGTCTAAAGCTCAAAAAATTACCAAGGGCATAATATTTAAAATTGAAATTCAACCATCAAATGCTTAAAGAAAAACTCTTCCACCCTCTGCAACAGTTTGCTGAGTTAGAAAAATCTGAAAATAACTTCAGCTCAGAAAGAGCTAATGTCTGGTCGGAAATATCACTATGATTCATTCTCAAATAGTCTCTTGCCAGCAAGGACGTGGCACGTGTCCTCTAACCGGCGATTTTGCCGCTAAATGACATCGCAGCTAAATGGTTATGATCGGGGCCCTCTGAACTAGGTGGTTTGCCGCCAAATGACACAACTAAATTACGGTCATGCCCAGAGCCCGTATGCTCCACAATAGCACTAAATCCTTGAGATATGAATCAATATAATGTAATCGATATGGCACAAAGCCTCTGTTAGCTAAGGTGGATTCAAATTTGTCCCCTTAGATAAATACTCACCCTAGGTCTACAAGGTTGCCTTGGATGACGCAACCCATGGCTGTCGACAAGGATCTTTCTGTCAGGTCGGGGTCGACTATCTCCTCTGACTAAGTGGACCAGGGACCACGATGGTCCGGGACGACGAAACCATGGGATCTTGATCAGGTCCATCATCCATTCCCCCACCATCTGCTTTAAGTGCAAGATGGTGAAATTCCAAATTTTCAATATCAAAACTTCCAAAACCCTAAACCCATGCTGCTACTATATGCCGAATATCACATATTTACTTATACGATGTATTCATTTGATTACTAGCTGATGTAGGCAGGGGGGGTCAAAACAAATCCTAAATTTTGGTTTTTGACTGCTCTGGGGTTGGCTAGCTAATTTTGTCCTTGGGCTGCTTGCTGTTCTCGGTTGGAGACCTTGTTGTCCTCGGGTTGGGCCTTGGCTGCTTGGTGTTGAGCTTAAACTAAGAGTTCTACTTGGTGTTAGCTCATAATAAATTCAAAAAGGTATGAGTGGACTTGTGTCTCTTCCCTTCCCTTTGTGCCTTCTCGGTTTCTTCTGATTTTTTGCTGTTCCCGTGGCTGACGTTTGGAATTTGTTGCTGGTTCCTGCCCCCCTTTATGCTGGATCTTCGGGTTATTCTCTGGCAGCCTTTCCCGTGGTCTTCTCTACCTTGTTTCCTGTGTTGTCTCTTCGGGTCCCTCTCCTGGCTGCTTTACCGTGGCTGGGTTTCCCGTGGCTTTTTTGTTCTATTTTCTGTGCTGATTTGGGAGCAGCTGTGGTGACTTTTGGCCTTTCATTTCCCCAAATCTGATTGGATTTGGATGGAGGTGTTGTGGCTGTTTAGTTCCCTTTTTTCTCCTATAAATAGAGATGTTTGTGGCTGTTTTAAGATGGTTATGATGTGAGAAAATATTTGGAAACCTGAGGGTTCTTGGAAAAGCTTGCGAACTTGTTCCATTTCTTCTTCTTCTACTTCTTGGGAAAGCTTGCGAGCTTCTCCTCTTTCTTCTCGGGCTTCTAACCTCTTTCTTCTCTACGCAAGTTCCACTCCACCTGTATCTTTCTTCTCAACATTTGGCAAGCCTTTTTAGGAAAGTCATTGTGTCTTTATTTTATCATTTGTAAGTGTCAATGTTTGTAAGTCTTTTATACTATTAAAGTGAAGTTGTTGTCTTTGGTTCGATTGTCGTATTTTGTGTCTTTTGGAGAATTTCATGTAATTTTCTATTCTAGGAAGCATTTATTTTTTGCTTGCAAAAATTAGGGGTTTCTCCTAATTTTTGCTTGCATCACTAGCCTTAATCGAAAGTTCTCTCTCGTTATCGGGAGGGGTAATTAACTATAGGGGCTTTCGCCTATAAGAAATCAGAACTCAGATCATAAAGTCCTCGCAAAATGAGATGGATAGTGTCTTATCTACAAACCTAATCTGTCTTTGCAAAATTTACCCTAAAACTTAATCTGTTAAAACTCCCTCGAAAGCGCGGGGGAGGCCGGGGCGTTGGAGCCTACACCTATTTATATTTGCAGGATTGGCATTTATAGGGGTTAACATCATGAAATTAGTCAGAAAATATGGCATAGCATAATTATATTCAATATATCTAATTGTTGCAGGTTTTTTAAAAAAAACTGGTTATGAAAACAGCAAGGCTGCTTATTTTAAGCCATTACTATTGTTAAACCTTAAGTTTTCCTCTTCTGTATATCAGATCTTTGATGCTTATCTGCCATCTCTCATAATTTCTTCATGAGGCTACATTTTCTTTAAATAGGGTTATGGCCACTTTTGCAAGTCCTTCTGTCCTATATTTTCTTTTAATTTTCCATGTCATTGTAGAAACAACCTTGTAACTTGTGCACTTATTGAATGCAACTGAGCTAATTATCTTTGGAGTGGTATTTAGTAGTTTTAAAGGTAATAATCATTATTATTGATGTGTAACTGAGTTGTTTGATAATTAGAGCTTGAATGTGATATTAGATTGTGGAACTCATGTTGCACCATAACGTTATGTTAACATAGGAGAAGAAAAGTAGAGGTAGGCTGTTAATCTTTGACGGGAGTATATCATTGGTTTTTTTATCAACTTTTATGTCGTACATTCAAAATTCTTACCATTTTAGCATGAAATTTTAAACAGGATATGGTCAATGAGAAGATTGAAGAATACCTGTTCCGTATGCTTGATGAAGAAACCGACTCAGAGTATGTTAAAATTTTACTCTATCTTTATTGTTCGGTAGATTACAGAAATTGGCTTTGTTTGGGAAGCGTCTTGTGTTCATCACAGTCTAACAGTGACAAGTCAAGGTTGTAGGTGCAAAATTCTGCTGAATTTATCTTGAAAATTGAACAACAAATGAAGTGGTTGTTTTTACATCTCTAAACATTTCCCGTAATACCATTTAACGATTTGTTGCTTTTTTTTTTTCCCGCAAAGCATACTACCTTTGATGTGTTATCAAGCAAATCTAATTTTGACAAATTATGGAATATTATATGCCATTAACAACTAAAGTTTGACCACTGATTTGTTTTTCATTGTAAATTTGACCTACCTCATTAACAAAGAGAAAAGGGATAAAAAATAGAGTGACAAAAATTGAGAGTTGACATATATATAGATATATATAGAAAAGAAAGTTAATAGTACCTCTAAAAAGATCTAGAGATGTCGGGAAGGTTTAAAGCTCTCCTTTTGATATGATATGTTCTGTTTTGTTTCAATAACTATTTTCCATCTAAAAATATGCTTAAGATAGAGTGCTGAACCAAATTTTTGTCATCCTTGATAGTATTAAAAAAGCATCTGTTTATATTGATGTAGAACGAAAGAACAGAAGGGGGGGGGGGGGGGGGGGGGGGCTCATGAATTTTAATTAAATGAAAAGGGAAGGAAGGGGTTACTTAATTAATCTCTTAAATGGAGTTCCAATTTTGTGAAAGAATTAATTAAAATAGGAGAGAGATTGGGGGGCAGCCAAGATAGAGGAGAGAGAGGTGTCCATATTCGTTGAATGTGGAGGGACAATTAATGCTAATTAATCTCAGATTTTAATCAGTCCAAGATTGAGGGGGGGGGGGACTTAATTGGTGGTAGCAAAGAGGGAAATAAGGAGAGAGAGAGGAAGGGGGGGGGGGGGGCAATTAATGGGGGTTTGATTGGAGTAATTGATTGATTCTTTTAATTAGAATCTTAAATTAGGAAAGGGATTAAAGACCTTTCAAAATTAAGATATGGAGGGGGGGGGGGGGGCTCATGTGAATTTGAAATTTTAAATTAAATGAAAAAGGGAAGGAAGGGGTTATTTAATTAATCTCTTAAATGGAGTTCCAATTTTGTGAAAGAATTAATTAAAATAGGAGAGAGATTGGGGGGCAGCCAAGATAGAGGAGAGAGAGGTGTCCATATTCGTTGAATGTGGAGGGGCAATTAATGCTAATTAATCTCAGATTTTAATCAGTCCAAGATTGAGGGGGGGGGGACTTAATTGGTGGTAGCAAAGAGGGAAATAAGGAGAGAGAGAGGAAGGGGGGGGGGGGGGTAATTAATGGGGGTTTGATTGGAGTAATTGATTGATTCTTTTAATTAGAATCTTAAATTAGGAAAGGGATTAAAGACCTTTCAAAATTAAGATATGGAGGGAATTGTGTAATTAATTCAAATTAATGAGGGAAATTCAAATATCAAATTACTTTGAAATTTCTAAATTGCTTTGAATCAAATTAGGAAAATAATAAGAGGAGGATTGGAAAGTGGCGCCTTGGAGAATTGGTGGGGTGGCCGGCAGCAAGGCTAGGGTGTTTGGCCGGCGGGTATGGAAAGGGGGAGGGGATTGGGCCGGGGGTTAGGTGGGGGAATGGGACTTGGCCAGCGGTAGGGAATGGGTAGCGGTTGGCCGACAGTTTGAGGTGGAGATGGGGAGGAGATCGGCGGTTGGAAGAAGGGGAGGGGTGGTGGCCGATGGTTGAGAGGAAAGGGGATGGGTGGTTGGTGGTGGGGAAGAGGATGGGAGGTAGAAAGCCGGCGGCTAGGGGAGATTTAGCCGGCGGTTAAAGGAGAAGGAGGTGGGGGATTAGAGAAAGAAGCTAAACCGTGAGCCCGTGCGCTTCTTGCAGCTGACGGGTGATGCATTGCCCTCACTTAGAGACTTCAAACCACGGGCATGAGCCCGGACGCTCTCTACTGCTGGTGGGTATTGTGTGCCCTCACATAGGGATTTTCACTCTCCTAAGAACTCCCATAGCTCCTAGATCAAAGTGCTGAAATTTTTCTTAATATTCATCTATTAATTATTACAAGAAAGGAGGAGGCTATAAATAGCCCAAAATATAGAACAAAAGACAAAAGTGCCCCCTGGGGTCACAAGCACCTACTCCCTCAAATGATGGTAAAAATGAAAATTGCATAAATAAATAAAAATACAAATAATAACTTAAAATAAAATGGAGCGATCATGGTCGTCGATCTTCGTCTCCTCCTCTGATAAGCTTTCACGGTCGGATGTTCGCATCATTCTCCCGGGGTGGAAAAGAGCTTGACTCCGTCGAGTACGCATCCCGGGTGTGCAACCATCCTCTGATACCAAAATGATGTAGAACGAAGGGGGGGGGGGGGGGGTCATGTGAATTTGAAATTTCAAATTAAATGGAAAAGGGAGGGAAGGGGTTAATTAATCCCTTAAATGGAGTTCCAATTTTGTGAAGGAATTAATTAAAATAGGAGAGAGATTGGGGGTCGGCTATGATAGATGAGAGAGAGAGGTGTCCACATTCATTGAATGTGGAGGGGCAATTAATGCTAATTAATCTCAGATTTTAATCAGTCCAAGATTGAAGGGGGGGTGACTTAATTGGAGGGAGCAAAGAGGGAAAGAGGGAGAGAGAGAGAGGGGAGGCGACCAATTAATGGGGGTTTGATTGGAGTAATTGATTGATTTTTTTAATTAAAATCTTAAATTAGGAAAAGGATTAAAGACCTTTCAAAATTTAAAATTCAAAATTAAGAGATGGGAGGGAATTGTGTAATTAATTTAAATTAATGAGAGAAATTCAAATATCAAATTAATTTGAAATTCAAATTTGAAATTCCCAAATTGCTTTGAATCAAATTAGGAAAATAATAAGAGGATTGGAAAGTGGCGAATTTTGAATTTTGAATTTCAAAAACTTTCCAAGTTTAGAATGGACCAAAATTGGAAGGTATTCAATACCTCAATTTAAACAATTTTTTTGTAAGCAAAGAAGGGGGGGGGGGGGGGGAGGCCGACGGCTTGGGGGAAAGAGGTGGGGTCGGCCGGCAGTTTGGGGAGAAGAAGGGGTGCGTTGGCCGGCGGCTTGGAGGATGAAGAGGGTTGGACGGGTAGGGAAAGAGAAAGGGGAATAAACTGACGGCTTGGGGGGGTGGGGAAGGTTGTGGTCGGCGGATATGAGGAGGGAAAAGGGAATCTGGAAGAGATAAAACCACGAACCCGAACGTGTTCTGTGGTTAGTGGGTGATGCGTTGCCCTTCACCTAGGGACTTCAAACCACGAGCCCGGACGCTTCTTGCGGTTAGTGGGTATTGCGTTTCCCTCACATAGGGACTTCCACTCTCCTAAGAACTCCCATAGCTCTTAGATCAAAGTATTGAAAATTTTCTTAATATTCATCCATTAACCATTACAAGAAAAGAGGAGGCTATAAATAGCCCAAAATACATAACAAAAGACAAAAGTATCCCTTGGAGTCACAAGCATCTACTCCCTCAAGTGAGGGTAAAAACGAAAAATGCATAAATAAATAAAAATACAAATAATAACTTAAAATTAAATGGTGCGATCATGACCGTCGATCTTCATCTCCTCCTCTGATAAGCTTTCACGGTCGGATATCCGCATCATATATTCTCCAAATAGCTGATAACAAGAGGATGTCCTTAAATGTTTTTAGTCTTTGATTATAATAAAGATCTCTACTTAAGAGAATTTGGAGGGAATTACATATGACATTCTATAGATATCTTGAAGCTCAAACGAGAGAAAAGATTTAAAAGGAATCTTTCCTGAAGTAACACCCCACCCAAAGAAAGCCTATCTTCAAGGGATGAATGCCTTCCAAATCCAAGACTTAGTGATGATATCTCCATGCTTTAAATAAAAATATAAAGAACTAATCGAGAAAATGCCTCTTAGAGAACACAACCACTTTGGACAGTTAATGATGAAAATCAATATAGTCTTATTAAACTCACTGTATATATTTTAAGTATCATTAATAAGATGAAATTGATTGGTCTACTTCCCATGAAAATGCCAGTTAGAAGTTGGGGAGAAAAGAGACTTTGCTAAACAATCAGGATTATAAGCCATATTCAAAAAGATTATGGTGAAATTTTGTTGAAGCCAAGTTACATGTCGAAACATCCTTACAAAAGTGTTCAATTGAAGTTATCATGAGTAAGGTTACATATATGCTTGATTTTGATGATGTGACTTCATAAGTAGTTTGAATCCACATAAATAGATTTCTAGATCCATTTAGAGAGAGGAGAAACATTCATTATTTAGACATATAAAACACCAAAACCACTAAATTTTTTAGGCTTGCATATGTTCTTTCCATTGATCAAGATGGGACTGTTGACCACTGGACCCCACCTCACGCGGTTCGCTCTCAAAGGACGCAACAGTTCGCTCACGTAACTCCCCTTAGGGCAATAAAACTCAAAAGAGGAATCGCGCTCTGTCACACCCCACGACACCCCCACCAACAGTCGCAGGGTGCAACAAAGAAAGCATAAAATTCTTCAACATTTAATCTTTCATTTCTCAACATATATGTATATTCAAGTCACAGTTCAACACATTCAGCTACAAACAGAAGCATCCAAAATAGCTCATTTATATCATGTATATATAATTACAAATCCAATAAGAACCCCAAAATATTACAATAATAAACCGTTTACGTACCTCTGTTGTAAACTCATTTACATAGCTATACAACAGACCATCGAGTTTTATATTAATTTGAGGCTATTCTGCTTTCACCTTATCCTTGCCCCTTCTAGTAACTACAACGAGAATAAATCTGGTGAGTTATGAAACCCAAAAAGATATACAATTCTAATAAAGAATTCAATGAACAGTAGCGAATAATATGATTATATTCATAATTGAACTAACTCATAAGGTAATTTGCAAAATAATTGAAACATATGCATGCTCATATGAATTAGTAATAACAACTGGTTTGCTATAGTATCATCGGTAGACACCAATCACACATTGCACTTAAACTTATAAACATTTTCCATTTTCTTTAAAGCTGGTAAATACCATCATAATTAACTATTTCAAGTTTTGGCTATATATATAATATAAAGTTAGCTTTTATAGCTTCATAATAATGTTCAATGAAGTCCAAATAAAACCTGGCATTATCGTCATTGAACTACATTGAAGTCCCTTTTGTCCCACGAGATCCCTTTTGTTGAACCTACGCAGATATTATAACATTTCATTGTGAATCCTCAACTAATATGTTATTCATTAGGCTTCTAATTTTTGAATTTAATGATTGACTGATAAGTACATGATTCATGACTTAATTAAAACATACTTAATATAATACTTGCATAAGAAAAATAATATAATAATACATAACTCATTACTTTTCTTTTCAAAATGCTGCCACTTAAGAAAACATTTATATATCATATATTATCTCATTTTAAACTTGAATTATTAAAATTTACATGTGGCCATTCATATCTAAATATTTGACAGTAAAACCACTCAACCAAATTGAAGTAACTTTAATGCTTTTGACTCTTCTTTTTTTTTTATCAATTACAACAATATATGCTTATAAATTCAAATTTTTATTTTTTAAATTAAAATTGACGAATTGCCTCCTCGATTCCAGCATCTCATACCCTTTTTTATTTGTAAATCACCAACATAATTCACATCTCAATTTCTATAATTGAATAAAATCACTTCATCTCAATTAACAATTTACCTTGCAATCAAAACCTCCCCTCCTCATATACCTGTTAAATTTCTAAATAACAATTGTGTATAATCTCTTTTAAGAACATTACCAATATTTGAAAGTCTATTAAACAACTGTAATAAAATTCAATTTGCTTACCTCTATTTATTCCTTTCCCTCAATTCCCTCTTCTCCGTTCTTCTTCTTCTTCCACTGAATTCTGCACTCACCCTCACGACTGTGGGTCTCTGCTCGCGGGGTCAGAATGTAAAGAGTACGATCGCACTATCCCGTAGAATAAAACGGTCGTAGACCTTTACACTCCACACAAGCAGGCCAATAGAAGAGCAGATGAGATTATACATACGATTAACTATTAAGGATAGTGGCTTTCGCCTACACACTTTGATTGGTAATAATATGTATAACCCAAGAATCACGAGATTTTACCCATCCGATACATCAGCTCGAATGAGGTTTATTTGATGTGGGTATCAGTTTCCCACGGGCACAAGCCGCTATGATTAATTACATCTTAGGCCTCGGCCTAAGAAAACTCTCGATTAAGGACGCTATATTATTCTCTCAGAGGGTTTGGCGCATAGGGAAAAATTTAGGCTCTTCCTAATTCAAGAAAAAGATATGCTCAACTGGATTAATCAACATGCGCGGATCATACTATCACTTAGCCAGGCTAAAGTAGAGAAATTTGAGGAGAAGACATTACATTCCAAGCATGCACGAGAGAAGGATGGAGATGCCTTCATCCATGTGACACGGATGGGTGGGATATATAGCCTCTGAAGGAAATAGAGCTTACCCACCGATAAGACATACAACGGTACACCAATACCACCAGCCTTTGATCCTAGATCTACAAAGGACATAGTACTATACACTCTGTACTAACACCCACGACCTAACTAATATAATACAATCGAAGCTTACATCTTGCCTGAAAGAAGGCAGCTAAAATCACCTAAACGCATAAAAGTCATGTTGTCCAGTCTTTTTGAAAGATAGATGGGTGGCTGAGTTTTTGGAATTTAAGGCCGACGTCTAGAGAAATTTTTAAGTGGCCTTGTACTTATGAATGGTGTTATGAGTTTAAGACTTATGCAATTAAATTTTGATTTTAGTTTGTTTCTAATGCTAGTTAAAATCTTCCAAATCATGAATGCTTTAAATTTAAAAAGGCTTATAAAATAATTTTTTAGAAGACTAGGCTTCCCCAGGTTCAACATCTCATTCTCATAAGTCGGATTATCTGAACTCTACCCTCGGGCGAAAAAGTGTCTAAAGGAAAGAAAATGCATTAATATGCATGCGACCCCGAACAACCTCTAGCTTATTTCCCTAGATCGTTTATCTTTCTATGTTATTTAATTCATAAAATTTTATTTTTAATTACGAGTAAGAGAATTTTATCCCTAAGAGCCTAGCGAAATTCAAGCACATGCACACGCAAGAAAGAAACCTATAAAAAGAATGTCATTTCTACTACGCAAATAGAGTAAATAATCAATCGAAATAAAATATCAACCAGAGTAAAAGTATCTAAATTTCATATGGCAAGTGCCATTTATTATACAACCTAAAGTGCAAAAAAGTAAAGGTGGTCAGGCTCCATCGACAATAACCTGCTAAAGAATGACACAAATCTAAAAAATAAGGCATTTTAGTCTTGATCTTCTTCTTCTTGCTCTTCTATTGAATTCTTTCCTTCAATCTCTTTGTGGTATGTCATCCAATAGGATATCCAAATGAAAAGAAATTCCCTGTAAGGGACTTTCTTTTCTCTTTGGATCCCTATTATTTTAAAATGTCTTATTTTAGATTTTTGGACACAAACCTAAAGTTAGAAGTCGTGTCCTAACAAATAAATCTAAGTGTGTGTAGTAGGCTGTGTAGTTTGGGTATGTTCTATATAGGATAATTTGTTAAAATTGTTTAAGATTTTGATTTGTTAAAGGCCAAAGAGAAACTTTACTTTGAGTTTAAATATTAATGTCTTAGTGTTAGTTTTAACAATTTATTTTTATTGTTTAGTGATTATTACCATTGTTGCTTACCGGGGTCGTGAGGTTTATTTCACCCTCCTTGGGGCTAACTTAATAGCCTCGTAGGCTCGGGTTACCCAGTAGTAACCAATTAAGTTAATTTAGTTGGTCGAAAATTAAGGGTTGATTAAATCATTTCAAATGGTTGATTTATTGTTTGATTAAATTTTGGATTAGTTATTAGATCTTTGAGATTTTGAATTATGTTGAACCTCCAATAAGTCTCGTGTTTTTTTCCTTTAATTATCTAGGTTATTATTCTTTAGGTTGTTATTTAGTTCCAATTCTTAGAAGGATTTTAGATTGTATATGTAATTAATTATTAGAATTTGAGTTTTATAAGTCTTTCATTTTTAGTATATTTTGATTTAGATTTGTTCTCTAATTTTATAACTCTTGGATTTAATTTTATTTTCAATGAATTTTATTTAATTAATATTCAATTAAGGGGTGATTAATATGTTAATTAGATTTAATTCAAGTTTGTGTCCAAATTCTGTCTTTTATGGTGGATTGATAAAAGTTAAGCATATTATTTCATGCATTTTTGTTTAGATTGTTATTTGTTTTGTTGAAATTATTAATTGATTATGATTAAGATTAGATTAATAGTGCATACTAATCGTAGGGTAAAATGTCACTACATTTTTTATGTTTAATATTTCTCTCCTAAAGGGTGCATGCATCCTAAGTTTAAGTTTTTTAAGACTCGTTCTTAATTTTTGTCCTTAAATGTCACTAATGTGGTACATGATGAAAATATTGTTACTAACCTTTTAGACATACGCGTACGTGTAAATGGGTTTTGAGTTCTATAATAAATAAAAGCAATCTAATAAAATGAAGTTATTACAATGACCTAAGGTTAGGGGATCGTATAATCAAGAGGCTCCTAAGTGGGTTTGTAAGTTTTTTAAGAAAACTTACAGCACATGCCCAGTGGTTCTGCCCGTAGCACCCCCATTCAGAATGAATAGGGGCGACTGATGCTCGTATCCGTTGTCCTAGCTCCTTCGTCAAAGTAGCTCCAATAGCTCCTTGTCCTTTGCTTTACAAAAGTCCCTCGCAAAACACAGAAAAGGAGCAAATGTTGTATTAGAGCACGTTAATATTTAATATGCGAATAATCAAAATAAATGCAATTTAAATAACAACGTATCTTTTTTCGAGCTTGCACACCAGTTTGACTGTTTGCCTTTTCGAACTTTTCACTTTTGAGAACATTTCATATATCTTTCCAAAAATCCTCACCAAGGCACTATAAGAGGAAAAGTGGTGGTAGAAGAAGAGAGAAAGATAAAGAGAGCTATCATCGTTTCTACTTTCCAACAATTCACCCCACAACTCACATTTCCAACATATTTCCCTTCCCAACATTCACAAAGCATTTCAAACAACTATTCCTTTTCATTTATGCAAAGAGACAATCCAACATTCTTCTTTACAAAACAACCACATAACACATGCTAAGGCAGGACACATTGTACCTCGCAAACAATAAAGCAAGAGCAAACACATGGTGAACGTAGAGGCTATCCAAAAAGAAATGCAAATAAATAAAAATTTGACTAGTGAGCAATTCAACATTCAAATTCATCTAATATATACATGCTACTATCATAATATAAAATAATGCGAGAGTTTATAGCATAGGGCCCAAAGGGAGGCTAGGTATGAATCATATTAAAATCTAACAATCATCAAACATAGAAGCTTGTTATTGCACAACATAGAAGGGAGACATACATGGAACCTACGAAAGCTTACTAACAAGTTTATCAATCTTTCTACAATGCATTCTCAGTTATACATGTGAAATTGATCGATCAGTTTACAAGTTCTATTTGAAGCTAAATATTCACATATCCTCCAAGTTCAATCTTAAAAATGAGGATTGAAATATCATGTATGGTAAGGTTTAGCACAATAAATAATTAACAATCGCATGATATGATCACAAATAAAACAATTATCATTTGCACTACATTCACATGAGGAGTTTTCTAACATAATTGGCACATAAGTTTTCTATTGAATGAATGAACATGATGCAGAAACATAGGGTATATATATATATATATGAAGATTCATCAAATCTACAAGTCTTGCATTAAGTAGATGATTTTGCAAAGAAGATATACACATGAGCTTTCAAACAAATTCATATGAGAGGCGGGGATGTAAACAAATGAAATGTGGGTGCACTTTATTTGCATTTGACACTTCTACATGCTATCAAAATCCTATGAATTTATATCATTTGGAGCACAAATATAAGAGCTTTTTAAGTCTCATTAATAAATAGATCTAAACATGCCTTCATTACAAATTTCAATGATCAATCATGGAGTATGAAATATGTAAGCAAACTTAATTATATACTATGTTTTGGAATGATGGAAGCTATATGTACCATTGAAACATAGGTATATTATGTTGATTTAAATCATACTTATGAAATATAAAACTATTACCCGGTTATAAACACTAACACAATCTCATAATAAAATGCAAATCACATTTGAAATTCAAGAATGCATATGAATGTCACATACAAAATTGTTAGCATGGGGATACTCATGGCTTCCACATCATAAGCTTGTCTAATTATTATGGAAATTTTATGAATGAATGTTTGCAAAGTATCTTCCCGAGTTAAGTATGAAACTCGAATCAATTTTGTTTACAATTTTTCAAGGGACAACACCATTTCACAATGACAAGCTACAATGCTATTTTGTGTGTGTGTGTGTCTATATATATATATATATATATATATACTACTACTACTATATAAAAGTGGCTTGGGATTCCACCCATAGCAAATCTTGATCGTTTATTTATAAATATAAAATAAATCTACACCGTTTAGTTATGACTTTTCATATTCTTTTTTTTTTTAATTTCCTCTAAAATATTTGTTCAATCATTAATAACTTTAATTTCTATCACAACAGCGTCTCAGTTACTTTTCGCTCAAAGCAAGCGTTTCATTGTGCCGATTCCAATTGTCGGACGGTTCTGTGCTAAAGAAAAACACTTGCCGAAAGCATTTCCATTTACAGTCGAGCGTTAGTGGCTATCAAATCGGCCGTTTAACTTTCCATTGTCGCGCCGTGCTTTTATGAACGTTTCATATCCCCGCAATTTTCTAGCGAGCGTTTCGAAAGGTTATCTGATAACAAAAATATAAACGAACCCAACACTACTTCCACCCACTTTCGTTATTCTACCTCCAGCCTGCAATTTTTCCTGCTAATCTCCCTCTCTCCCTTTCGCTATTCTGCCGAGTCCAGCCCTTCTCGTGTCCGGCCTTCCCTCATCGCCAAAAGTCCTCCGCTCACCTAAAAACCCACCTTGGTGTGAGGGTGCCGCTGCCCTACCATCCTCACCGAAAAAGGTTTGAGAATCCAACTCATGTATTCTTCTTTTGATACTTATTTTTTGTAGATGAGGTTATCATTTCCTCATTCTCTTCCTCCTCAAGCTCTTCTCTTCTTCACAAACGCACATGCCCTATTCGCTAAGCTCGTATATAAAGAGGTTCTAACATATGTTAAGGAATGTCACTATTATTTTTATTTTATTATGGTAACAAGAAAGGCATATCAAAATCGGTGTATCTTAACATCAATGTGAATATTTAAAGTTCTCATGTTCTCTTTATCAATATTATGTGAAGAGTACACCAAACAAGTCATTTATGAATGATAATTAAAGAAAATACCACGAGGAAACAAACTGCGAGAAACATATAATCACTTTGAACATAAATAAATGAAACACGTCATGAGATATTTCACAAATATATATATACACGCCACTACAATTATGACTCTTTGGAATCAAATAGAGTTCTAACATGGTATTGCCGAAATTTGATAACACTTGTTCATTATAAATTATAATAAAGATGGCAAGTTAAATCTAAAAGTAGTATAACCACTTATCTCTCTCCAATATTAATTATAATCAAAACATGGTGCATCACCAACTCACCAATAATTATGCATTTGTATGACATTTAAGAAACAAATATAATCATGAATAAGAGACAACAACAACAATAACAAGCCTTTGTCCCACTACGTGGGGTCGGCAACATGAATCCTTTTTCTCCATTGTGTCCGGTTCAAAGTCAAATTCTCGTTTAAATCTAATAGAGAAAGATCATTTCTAATATTTTCTAACCAAGTCTTTTTAGGTCTACCTCTACCTTTCTTAACATAAGTCAAATCTAATACCTCTACTTTCCTAACTGGGTCATCGGAAGGCCGCCGTTTTATGTGACCAAACCATCTAAGGCGACTCTCTCTAATCTTATCCTCCACTGGAGCTACTCCAACCTTTTCACGTATATGCTCATTTCGTATCCTGTCTCTAAGAGTAAATCCACTCATCCACCTAAGCATCCTCATCTCCGCAACACATAACTTAGTATTGTGCTTCTCTTTTAATGGCCAACATTCTGCACCATAAAGCATTGTAGGTCTCACCACCATCTTATAGAATTTTCCCTTAAGTTTAAGGGGGACTTTTCTATCACACAACAAGCCCGATGCATTCCTCCACTTCAACCATCCAACTTGAATTCTATTGATAACATCCCCATCTATTTCACCATCACTCTGAACAATAGATCCAAGATATCTAAAACGTGTACTCTTATTAATGACTTGATCGCCCAAAGTCACAATCCCCTCACTAGGTCTATTACTGCTAAAATTACACTCCATATATTCAGTTTTAGATCTACTCAAGCGAAAACCTTTAGACTCTAAGGTTGATCTCCAGACTTCAAGTTTACCTTCAACTCCCTCTTTAGTCTTGTCAACAAGAAGAATATCATCAGCAAAAAGCATACACCAGGGTACATCCTCTTGTAAATGTCTAGTGAGAACATCCATGACTAACGCGAAAAGATATGGGCTTAAAGCTGATCCTTGATGTAATCCAACCGAAATAGGGAAATACTTAGTCAAACCACCTTGTGTTTGAACACAAGTAGTAGCTCCTTCATACATATCTTTAATGATTTGAATATAAGCATTATTAACTCCTTTCTTTTCAAGAACTCTCCATAGCACTTCTCTTGGAACTTTATCATATGCTTTCTCTAAATCAATAAATATCATATGTAGATCTTCCTTATTCTCCCTATATTTCTCCATCAAACCTCTCAATAAATGTATGGCTTCCATAGTAGACCTACCAGGCATGAATCCAAATTGATTTTGAGAAACATTAGTATCACGCCGCAGCCTACGCTCCATAACTCGCTCCCATAGTTTTAAAGTGTGACACATTAACTTAATTCCTCTATAATTCGCACAATCTTGTGCATCACCTTTATTCTTATAAATAGGAATCAATACACTCATTCTCCACGCATCTGGCATCTTTTTAGTCTTCAAAATATTATTAAAAAGTTTAGAATAAGAGAGAAATACAAAATTATAGAAAGGAAGTTGAGGCAATCATTCATTGAGAGTATGAAACTAACAGTCATTTGTCATATTTTCCGAACAAAAAAAAGTCCAAATAAGTTTCAGATTTTTTTGTTTTTTTTTTGTTTCAACAGAGATTTGACATACTCTTTTTTTTAATGGATATAAAGAAGGGAAATGAAAGAATGTAAATGTGCTTTGTTTTCATACAACTTTCATGCAGGGTTGAAGCTCAAAAATATACGAATCAATTAGAATACAAATAGGTATATGAAGTTCTTCTTAAGAACAATGGTCCATTGCTAAATTTTTTTTTTTTTTGAGCGCTCACATGTTTGAACTTTTCCAACCATCAGCAAGACTCACATAGATCGCATTATATGAATGCTTTGAGCATAAAAAAAAGATCTTCAGCAATTGCTATTATAGTATGAAACAAGAGGGAAAAATAGTTTCTCTCGTTGTGAAATCAAAGAAAATAATTATCTTTGCAAGCAATGAATAAGAAGAAGAACAAGAAGAAGAAAACAAAGGAAAGAAGACGAAGGGAATTTGGGGAAAGATAAAACACATAGGAGTTTGCCATGCGAGCAAGAGAGGCTGTCGGCCTGGCTAGGGCAAGGGCAGAGGAGGCGGGCGGATCCGGCGGCTGGAGCAGGGAGGGAGAGGCTTTGGTGTCGGTCTTGGCTTGCGAAACTGAGAGTGAGAGAAGAAGGGAGGGCCGTTCGGTGGTGGGCTTCTGCGAACAAGAGAAGTGCGAGAGGGAGAGACGGAGGGAGAAGAGAGGTCATGAGAGGGAAGGGCGTGCGAATGGGAGGAGTTGCTGCTTGCGTGAGTTTTTCTTTTGTGTGAGAGATGGCCAGCTTCGTTTATCTGCCCGGTACCATCTCATCGCCGTGATATCTTCTGTTGTCGTCGCCCATATCTGCGCCGAATCGAGGCCATATCACGCGTGGAAATCTTGAGACAATGATAGATTTTTTTAAATCTCAAGTCAATCGGAGCCGTTAATTCGATTTCATGATCTAGGCGTAAATTCAGATTGCTTAAAATAAATCAAATGGGGCTGAAACCAAACTCAAATCAGACCCGACTTGGATTAATTTGCATCGATTCGGGCCCAATTACATTTAATTTTATTAATTTGATGAAACTAGACTCGAACCGATACTGATTTAATTCAAATTGGGTTCGCCGAGGGTCTCAAGCATCGATCGAGCTTAGTCGAACTTTGTAGGGTCCAATTTGACTCGACTCGAGTCGCCTCGAACGCAAGCTGGACTCGACGAGGCTCAATTAAACCAATCGAAGATGCTCGAGAGGAAAACGGGCGAAAAAAAATGAGGTCAACAACGACAAGCCCTACTTCTACTGCAATTGGTCTCTCCAGCACTCAACCGAACTCCCTCTTCCTCCTTTTTTTCGCCTCACAGAACCAGCAACACTCCCCGGAAGATTTACGATTGAATGGGAAAAGGGCTGTTCACGAAAATGTCTAATATGCTATGGCCTCAAACAGCACAGCCCGTTGATCAACCATCAGCCGATGCATGCTCTATTTAGTGACTGCTTTGTGGAATTGATGCAGGACATATATGAAAATTTGATTCGATAAAGATTTTGCACGCTTATTGATTAAGAGCTAACTAATGAAAACTTTATGATGATTCAACAATGAAATAAAACCAAGGAGCGGTAAACAAAAGCTTAGGCCAATTTACTCGCGAAAAGTAAAAACCACATAATTATCAATTACTCTTGACATTGCCAACGAGATGGGTTTCAATAAGAAATCCCTACTTTAACAATAAGAGTAGTACTATGAAAGATTGCTCACACAACTCCTAATAAATATTAGGCTTTAGCGGGAAGAGTTAACACAACTTTCCATGATTCAATTAGAGCTACAATTAAGAGCGATTAAAAGATAAAAGTGTAGGAGAAAAGATCACCCTAATAAACACGGCGAACCATCACTCCGGTGTGGTGTTTATGTGCTTGAGAGGTAGTACGCAGTAGTTCCCAACTCCTAGCCGCCTTGGGACTTCAATTTGATGATCTCGGGATGGTGGACAGCAAACTAAGATTTCTTGCTGCCTTGACAGCCTTCGGCAGCCTCTCCAAATGGGCAGGACAGCAAGGGGCAGTTGCAGAATCCCTTGGACAGCAGCCACAGTGGTGGGGACAACAACCTGGGCTTGTGGAAGACTGTGGACAGCAGGTTTCCACCCTCCAGAATCCTGGACAGCAGCTCCACTCAGAAGAAATCAGGCTTTGCTGATCAGTTGGGAGGGGAAGAGACTCATATTATGGGATCAAGAGCTTCCCTAATGTGCTCTTCCCCGTTGGGAATTAATTCTGGGAGCAAGAGAGAGACGTAGGCGGGTAGGGAGAGAGGAGGAGTGGTTTGAAAGCTTGCCTAAATAGGAGTTTTCAATTAGGAATGAAAGAAGTAAATCTAACCTAATTTGAATTTGAATTGGGCTTGATTTGGGGATTCAATTAGGGATCATTAATGACAAATTTAATGAGAAAGAGAGATGGGGGGGGATTGGAGAGAGAGAGATGAGCGGGTAGAGAGAGAGGGGCCGGCGGCTATGGTGGGAGGGGAGGGGATTGGGGGATGCAATCAAGGCTTAATTGATTTGGGATTAAGGAATAGGAAAGTTTTAATTAAGTCCGATCAAATTTAAAATTCAAGAGGATTTAAATTAAGAAACTTTCCTAAAATAGGATTCTTAATTAAGAAGTAATTTCAAATTCAAATAGATTTGAATTTGAATTTAAAATCATTTCCAAATTAAGAAGGATTCAACAAAAGGAAAGGATCAAAATTAGAGGGGAAATTTTGGGTTTAGTGGACATGATGGCCGGCGGCTAGGTTGAGGGTTAGGTTAGGTTTTGTGTAGTTGTTGGTATGGTGGTGGGGGTTATGTGGGGATGGAGGCGGGTTGTGAGGGTAGGCCGGTTGGTGGAGGGGAGGGGGTTAAGGGTGGTCGGTGGCGGTGGGGCTGGAAGTGGCCGGCGGTTGAGTGGGTTCAAGGAAAGCCGAGAGGTGGGAGGGAAGAGAAGTTGTGAAAAATGTAGAGAAAGAAGAACCACGAACCCGGTCGTCTCCAAGGTTGGTGAGTGATCCAAATTCCCTCTCCAAGGGATTTCGCTCTAAACTCTCTCAAGCTCTCATAAGAACTCAAACATGGGGAAAATTTTCTTTCATTCAATCATTAACCTCTCCAAAGGAAGAGGGTGGCTTTAAATAGCCAAATACATGAAGGGAAATAACAAAGACACAATTGCCCCTAGGGCATACATAAGATAAAGCCCTCAAGTGAGGGTAGAAAGGGAAAAAGAACAATAACAACTCAAATACATAAAATAGATCAAAATAAATAGGCACAATCGTAGCCGTAGATCTCTGATGTCCTCATCTTTCTCCCCGGGTGGGAGAAAACTCGACTCCGTCGAGTGGGTGTCTTGAGAATTCTCGTGCATCTGGGTCGATCTGCTGAAACTCCTCGCACTCTAACTAGGTGTCCTCTGACTCGGGCTTGCCTCTCCACCTAATCAAATACCCTTTTCGACCATTCTCTTTTGCAGAAATAATATCATCATTTAAAATCATGCCAACCTTCTCTGCTATAGGTATTTTAGAAACATTTTGGAGTGGAGGTAAGCCTGGGTTCTCACAAGGTGGGGTCACACAAGGTTCAAATTGAAGTGGATTTGACGGGTTACACTCCAGATCCTCATAGGCAACCGGATCTTTTATGTTAAAGGAGGGATTAATGTTGAATTCTGTAGGCAGATCTATCTCGTATGCATTGTCATTGATTTTCTTGATTATTTTGAATGGCCCCGCACTTTCAGCATGTAACTTCCTAACAGTTCCTTGTGGGAACCATTCCGGACGAAATTGCACCATCACTGAGTCACAAACCTCTAAGGTTTTAAATCTTTGTTTAAAGTCAACAAGAAGCTTATACTTAATTTTGCTTTGCTCAATTTCGCGTGCATTTTCCTTATGTAAATCATGAAAATGCAATGCACATATAGATGCAGACTCAGAAATTCTATACCTAGGACACATGGGTATGAGATCTATCATCGACCTAGGTGTGAACCCATAAACAGCTTTGGTGGAACTTAAACCAGTGGGACGGGTCATCGAATCAGGGTAGGTGAACTCGACTATGGGGAGTTTGGATAGGGAGGCTCTAGGGGCTAGAGCTAAATCATACGGGATGGCTCTAATCGGAGGCAATGGATCGGGAAGATCATCAGGGAAGATATCAACAAGTTTACTAAGAGTGGGCTGAATCTCCTGAGGGAATGGTCCATCAGACTCAGTGAGAGTCTCACGACCGACTAAGGCGTGCAAGGGTGCGCTTCGGGCTATAGGAACTATCAGGTTCAGACCTTTCTTGGATTTGATAGGATTGGATTCAGAATCATCCGTACCCCGAGGCTGTAATGACAAAAGCTTGATCTTTTTGCCCTCATGTTCAAACACGCAGATGTTTGAACAACCATAGATGTGGACATCATTGTCAAATAGTCAGGGACGACCTAGAAGGATTTGTTCAACATTCATAATCAACACATCACACCAAACATTCTCCTTATAGTCAGCGAAGGAGATAGGTATGAAACTTCGCTCCTTAACCTCCAAGGCAGTGGTGTTGACCCAAGCTACCTTATAGAGATTAGGGTGAGGAACGACAAACAGGCCAAGCTTAGACACCATGCTGGAGGAGACAGCATTGATGCAACTGTCACTATCCACGACGACTTTACAGTTTTTATCATTGATTTCGGTGTAGGTGTGAAAGATCGTGGGCGTAGTATGCCAGTCGTCGGTGGCAACGGGTTGTGGCAGTGCACATCTCACCACGCAGGTGGGATAAGTGTCAATTTTCCGAATGTATTGGACGACAGCAGTGTCGTCATCCTCCTCAAAGAATTCACCATCGTTGTCCACTTGGTGAATCTGGTCGACTTCAGGCTCGACTTCTGACTCAGTGATCTCTTCGATAATTGTGACTTTATAGGGACTAAGCATTGAGAGGCGATATGCGTATACCCCTGACATCTAAAGCATTTGGTCCCGGGACTGGACCGAGGGGTATCCGGAGTGGGAGGTTTGTTTCTAAAATCAGGTCGGGGTGCAGGAGGACCAGTGGGTGGTCGGGTAGTACTTCCTGGGGTCGGCTGGGCAGTGGGAGTGTGAGGAGTGGAACTACCGGACGGTTTGTTGGAGGGCCTAGAGTCATGTGAGTGGCTCGGGTGCTGGGAACGAGTCTCCTCTAAGTCAAGTACTAAGTTGTAGGCATTCTCCAGAGTAGTAACGTTCCGAGCAAAAAGCTAGTTGCGAAGATCCTCTCGCAACCTGGTACGAAACATAGGTAAGATCTGTGCGGGGGTGGTAGAGGTCTCTCCTTTGCAACGGATGAGATAATCGTCAAAGGATGCGATATAATCCTTGACCTGTTTACTACCCTAAGTCAACCTATGCCACCTATCCAAGAGCCTAGGGAAGTACGAGGGAGGCATGTACTTCTGTTTAAGCTCTCGCTTCATTGATAACGAATCAGTGATGTGGTACTCATTTCAGGACTCCCTAAGGCTTTCTAAGTTCGACCAAAACTGACTAGCCCTACCAAGGAGTTTCATGCTAGCAAAACTGACCTTCCTAGCCTCGGAGATGTTGTACCACTTAAAGAAACTATCCATACCTTTGATCCAATTCAGAAAGAGCTGGGGATCGAGGGTACCATCGAAAGTGATTGCATCGACCTTGATATTTTTCATCAGTGGGAGATCAGGGTCGTGATGGTGATCATGTCCGTAGTGGGGAACTCGATGAGGGGCTCGAGGTGGTCCCTCATCCAGAAAAGGATCGTCCCCGTACATGGAAGGAGGCCTAGATGGGGTGTAAGGAATCGGGTGGCTCCTACCACGCTTTATGGTGTCAAGTCGGTCAGTGGTGGTCCTATGAAATTAAGCTAAATCGGCCTGATTTTCCTTGAGTTGCTGGCTAATGGTATTCATATGACCTACCAATAGGTCTAAAATCCTTCCAAGTTGTTCCGGGTCCTTTGCTAGACACTATGGGACACTTAGGGTTGAAATGGGATAGGGGACAGCACCTAAATGTAAAGAAAAGTTCCCTAAAATCATACTAAATGATGCAGAAATTACTTTGGCAACAAACTATACTAAGGTGTTAAGTTACCTAGGTAAGTAGTGAGGTTGTTGAGTTAAATTCAGCACCTAGAAACCTGAGAAACAACCTTAATGCTCACTAATTGAGTGCAGGAATTAATTGGACAGCAAACATAAATGAAAATTTAAAGAGTTTTAAAAGATGTTATGCATGCAGAACTAAATAGAAATAGCAAGGCAATAACCTAGGGTGAATTCTAGCATGCAACCTAGGTTAACCATGCTCTGATACTAGATGATGCAGTACATATATGAAAATTTGATTTCGATAAAGATTTTGCTCGCTTATTGATTAAGAGCTAATTAATTAAAACTTTATGATGATTCAACAATGAAATAAAACCAAGGAGCGGTAAACACAAGCTTAGGCCAAGTTACTCGCGAAAAGTAAAAACCACATAATTATCAATTACTCTTGACATTGCCAACGAGATGGGTTTCAATAAGAAATCCCTACTTTAACAATAAGAGTAGTACTATGAAAGATCGCTCACACAACTCCTAATAAATACTAGGCTTTAGCGGGAAGAGTTAACACAACTTTCCATGATTCAATTAGAGCTACAATTGAGAGCGATTAAAAGATAAAAGAGTAGGAGAAAAGATCACCCCAATAAACACGGCGAACCATCACTCCGGTGTGCTTGAGAGGTAGTAGACAGCAGTTCCCAACTCCTAGCCGCCTTGGGACTTCAATTTGATGATCTTGGGATGGTGGACAGCAAACTAAGACTTCTTGCTGCCTTGACAGCCTTCAGGAGCCTCTCCAAATGGGCGGGACAGCAAGGGGCAGGTGCAGAATCCCTTGGACAGCAGCCACAGTGGTGGGGACAACAACCTGGGCTTGTGGAAGACTGTGGACAGCAGGTTTCCACCCTCCAGAATCCTGGACAGCAGCTCCACTCAGAAGAAATCAGGCTTTGCTGATCAGTTGGGAGGGGAAGAGACTCGTATTATGGGATCAAGAGCTTCCCTAATGTGCTCTTCCCCTTTGGGAATTAATTCTGGGAGCAAGAGAGAGAGGTAGGCGGGTAGGGAGAGAGGAGGAGTGGTTTGAAAGCTTGCCTAAATAGGAGTTTTCAATTAGGAATGAAAGAAGTAAATCTAACCTAATTTGAATTTGAATTTGAATTGGGCTTGATTTGGGGATTCAATTAGGGATCATTAATGACAAATTTAATGAGAAAGAGAGATGGGGGGATTGGAGAGAGAGAGGGGCGGGTAGAGAGAGAGGGGCCGGCGGCTATGGTGGGAGGGGGGGGGGGGATTGGGGGATGCAATCAAGGCTTAATTGATTTGGGATTAAGGAATAGGAAAGTTTTAATTAAGTCCGATTAAATTTAAAATTCAAGAGGATTTAAATTAAGAAACTTTCCTAAAATAGGATTCTTAATTAAGAAGTAATTTCAAATTCAAATAGATTTGAATTTGAATTTAAAATCATTTCCAAACTAAGAAGGATTCAACAAAAGAAAAGGATCAAAATTAGAGGGGAAATTTTGGGTTTAGTGGACATGATGGCCGGCGGCTAGGTTGAGGGTTAGGTTAGGTTTTGTGTAGTTGTTGGTATGGTGGTGGGGGTTATGTGGGGATGGAGGCGGGTTGTGAGGGTAGGCCGGTTGGTGGAGGGGAGGGGGTTAAGGGTGGTCGGCGACGGTGGGGCTAGAAGTGGCCGGCAGTTGAGTGGGTTCAAGGAAAGCATAGAGGTGGGAGGGAAGAGAAGTGGGGAAAAATGTAGAGAAAGAAGAACCACGAACCCGGCCGTCTCCAAGGTTGGTGGGTGATCCAAATTACCTCTCCAAGGGATTTCGCTCCAAACTTTCTCAAGCTCTCATAAGAACTCAAACATGGGGAAAATTTTCTTTCATTCAATCATTAACCTCTCCAAAGGAAGAGGGTGGCTTTAAATAGCCAAATACATGAAGGGAAATAACAAAGATACTATTGCACCTAGGACATATATAAGACAAAGCCCTCGAGTGAGGGTAGAAAGTGAAAATGAACAATAACAACTCAAATACATAAAATAGATCAAAATAAATAGGTACAATCATAGCCATAGATCTCTGATGTCCTCATCAGGAATAGGGCTTCTTAGTGGAATACGGTTTAGCATGATATAATAGTTTATATAACCTTAGTACAATCTGTAGTGGAATAATATCAGATACTATATTGGTTAATATATAAGTAATCTTAACAGTAAGATATTATTGATATATTAACTAATATATTATATATTAATGTTAGCATTAAATCAACACTAATTAACTGTTAGCAATAATTAACAGTAAATGAAATTTAAACTTTTGGAAAAAAATGCAAAACTCAAATTAATAAGATATCAAATTGCTCAAATTGACGAGCAGATGACAATGAAATAATTTTTAATGATTTTCGTAGAAAATTTCTCCCTCTCATTCAACTCTTACGCACGTTGGAACTCCCTCGTTCTCTTGTTCTTTGTTTCACTTGCTAGAGCCGCATGTCCTGCGATGACCCAACCCACCTCGTCCCTCTCTCATGATCTATCTTTCAACTCGTACGTCTTCTCCCTCTGTTGCACACGATTTCACCTCAGCCTCTCGCGTTCGACTTAACTCCGCACGCAGGACCTTCTGTCTTGCGATTCAACCCAATCTACCTACCTGTCATGCTCCCGTCTGCAGGAAACCATTCCGGACTAGCGCCCATGCGCTCCCATGAACCGACCCAGATGCCCACTGTAATACCCAAAAGTTTTAGATAAAAATACAACATTTCTCTTAATTCAATTATACCCGAAATATTAATTTCTATGAAAATTTATGAAAATTGTCACATTAGTTCCTAGTTTTCATTTTTTTCCTAGAGTTTAAATTCTAATCACTGTTAATTTTATTAGTTTAATTACTATTAAAAATAATTGACTTTAATAGTGATGAACTTACAATATAAGTACTATTTAATTTAAGTTCCTATAACACTAATTACTATTAATTTTTGTTAATTGAACTTTAGCTCTAATATAATAACTAATATATTAACTAATAGTATTCCACTAATAGTACTAATGCTTATATTAATTAATATCCACTTTCCACTACGTGAAGCATGCAACTGTTGATGCAGAATCAGATGGCCGGGAAGGTTTTAAAAATAAGTATTATAGCATTGCTCGTGTAAGCCTTCTCCCATTCAGTATTCTGCTAGCCTAGATTTCTGATTGTGGATTCTCTGGGGTGGAAGGGGAGTGCAAGCAGAGTTTTCGGGTTCTGTTGGATGTTGGAGTTTGGCAAGTGCAGGAGACCGATGTAAGCAGGGGGCCATCGTGAGTGAAGGGAGATTTATCTGGTGGAGGAAGAGGAGAAGGGGAAATTTGAGGAAAGAAGGAAAAGAGGTAAGATTTTGGTTTTATTATAGGTTTCAATTTCTTGGTAAAATGCCTAATTTAGATTATCCAAATATTATTTTGAATTTTAACTGGTATATAAGGAGGGGATGTTCTGGTTGTGAGGTAAATTGTTATTTGGGATAAATTAATTTTATTATGTTGATTGAAAAAATGGATTGTAGAAATTATAGAAATTAAGAAATGTGGGTTGTGTAGGTGATTTACAAGCAAAAAATGGTATGAGTTGTCGGAATCGTAGAGGCAACTCATCATAGGGGCAAGAAATACAATTTTAATTTTAAAAGCAAATTTTATCATTTCTAGGTGGATTCAATTGCAATTGATCAAAATGAAGGGTAAGGTGCTTTAGAGTTACTTAAATTTGGTTCAGTGGATCTACAACCAAATATTCATGTATGAACGAATACATATAAATTTTAATAGTTCAAGCTTAAAATGAGGTACCATATAATCATATAATTGTTTTTCTAACTGACAATATTTTGATAAGAAAAGTACTAAGCTATTTATTGTTTTTTATTCTTCTTATGCAAGCATTATATAAATATATTTTTATATTAAATCATGAAGCATGTAATTCCTAGTCAAATATGAGTTCAGAAATTTTAAAGCCTAATAAATATAATGTTAGTTGAGGTTCGACAACGAAATGTTATAATACCTGCGCAGATGGGGCAAAGGGGACGCTGATGGAGGCATTAGGACATCAATGTTGGGTTTTACTTGAGCTCTATTGAATATTATTATGAGGCTCTAAAAACTAACTTTATATTATATGATGGTCAGAACTTGAGATATCTAATTATGATATTATTCACAGGCTTCAAGTAAAATAAAAGATGAAAAGTAACATACGCAATAAATAAAGTATTTATATGTATAAATGTAAAGTTTGATGTTTCAATCATTAAATGATATTGTATGGGTATACGTTTAAACACTGTATCATACCTGTTGTTATTACTAATTCATGTTAGCATATATATATTTTCAATTATTTTACAAATTATCTTATGAATTAGTTCACTTATGAATGAAATCATATTGTTCACTATACTATTCATTGAATTCTTTATTAGAATTTTATATTTGTTGAGCCTTATAGCTCACCAGATTTTTATTCTGCCTGTTGTTAATGGACAGGGCAAGGATAAGGTGGAAGCATAATGGACTCAGTTCACTATAAAACTGATGTATAACTAAATGCGTAAGTTGATTTTCAAATAAGGAATTCCACGCTTATTGCAAAGTAATCACAATTATCCAACTTCTACCAATTTTAAATAAAGGATTGAAAACAATAAAGAGATGATTAGTTTGGTCAATCAGTTACACAATAATCGTTAGGAACATAAAATAATCAATTCTTATCAAGCTTTGCAATACATGGAAGTTTTCGAAGGAAATCCCTAAATTAACATATAGACTAGTCACTAAGTAGAATCCCTCACTCAACTCTTAGATGGTTGGTGGAGACGGGGGAAGCTTACACAATCTTTATGATGCCACAATTAAGTGGAAACTTAGAAGAGAAAAGACTTGGAGGAGAGTTCACCTTTATCAGGATTCGGAGACAAGTCGCCACTAAACGGAAGGATGTTGTTGATCAATAGTGGTGGCGAGGGAGAAGAGGGTCCTCTCTACGTAGCCTTCCACGGATTTATCGATCTCAAAGTTGATGTTGAAGAACGGAGACCGGAGAATGTCGATTAATCCTTGATCGTTGAATACGAAACCGTGATCTAGTTCCGGATCGGCCATTCAATGGAGGAAGGAAGCATAACATAAAACTTCAGATTTTGTGGAAGTGTGGTAGGGGAGACAACAACTAGTAAATCTGGAATTAATTTCAGAAAATTGAAAAATCTGAAATTAATTTCAGAAAATTGGAAAATCTGAAATTAAAACGGGAGAGGAGTAGTTGGGAGGGAAATTAATTGGGAAGAGCAAAAGAAGGAAGGAGGGAGAGAGAGGGGGCGACACATGGGTGGGGTTCTTGATTGGGATTTAAATTGGGAAATGGGAATTTGAATTTGAATCTTCTCCAATTAAAGAAGAGAGGGAAGTGTGGGCCGGCCCCTTGATGGGGATTTAATTGGGTGATTAAGAGGGGTTATTATGTTTGAAAATTTAAATTAGAAAAGGAGATTTAGAGTATCTCCTTTTCAAAATATAAATTAATTTGAATGGTGGGGCCTTTCCTAATTTAATCCATCTATTTTAGGAAGGCAATGTCAGATTTTAAAGAATTTAAAATTTGATTTTGAAAATTTTCCTAATTTACGATGTACTAAATTTGGGAAGCATTGATTAAAGGGAGAGAATTGGGGAGGTGATGGTGGGCTTGGGTGGTCGGCAGTTTGAGGAGGTGTGAGGGGTTGTTGGTTTGGGGAGGATGTGACTGGCGGCTAAGGGGAAGGGGAAGTGGCGGCTAGGGTTTGGTTGTGGAGGGAATTTCGGCCAAGGGTGAAAGGGGAGATGGGGGCCGGCGGCTTGTAGGGTGGAGGAGGAGGTGGCCGGCCTATGGTTTGATGTTGGGGGTTCGGCCAAGAGGAATATGGCAGGCTAGGACCGGCGATTTAGGGAGAAGAGATGGGAGGAGGTTGGTGGAGGAGGTGGACCATGAGCTCAGACGCTTCTTGCGGCTGGTGGATAATACGTCGCCTCACCTAGGGACTTCACCCTCTCACAAGAATTCTCTAAGCTCTCATAATACAATTGTAGAAATTTTCGTAATAATAATTATCATCCTCTCCAAAGAGGAGGAGGATGCTATAAATAACCAAATACAATAGTAAATAAAATAAAATAAAATAAAAGACTAAAGTGCCCCCTGGGGGTCACATGAAACTACGCCCTCAAGTGAGGGTAAAATAAAAAAATATGCAATAATAAATCAAATACAAATAATATCTCAAAAATAGAGTGGTGTAATCATGGTCGTCGATCTCCGGCCTCTCCTCTGGTAAATTCTCCACTATCGGATGTCCTCATAAAAAACTTTATGTTCTGTTGTTGTGGGCTTTGAAAATTCACGCCTCAGCCTCTCTGCGACCCTTTTTTTTCCTTCGGCGAGGAGAGTTTTAATGAGTTTAGGTTCCGGGGTAAATTTTCAGAAGGCAGATTTAGGCTCCCCCACCATCCACTTTAAGTGCGCGGTGATAAATTTCAATTTCCAACATCTAATTTTGTTGCTACTATATGCTGGATACTACGTATCTATTGAACAACTAGCATTAATCAAAAGTTCTCTCGTCCCAAGTGGCCTTCTGGAAATTTACCCTGAAACCTAAATCCGTTAAAACTCTCCCCGTCAACAAAAAGGCAGACGTGGAGAGGCTGATGTGCGAATTTTCGGAGCCCACAGAGACCTCTACATTCATGATTTTGCTTCCACCAGAAGCTTCTTCTAATACAATCAATTTTATTGATGACACAATTCATTATCCTGAACAAAGAGAAGCAGAAAAGGAACAAAAAATGAGACAGTTTATCAAAACAATCCTTCCACCTTTAGAAAGGAATTTATTTTTCCATGAAGCAAATGTAGATTTTGTCAACAGTACGAGTCCAAAGATTTTTTTGTATCTTTAGAACCCAAGCCAGCGAAAATTTTAAGAGAATAAGAGTACTTGAGATAGGCCTTTTATTATGGCAACCATATCATTATAGAGGTCCTTTATATCGAACCTTTATCACGGTTACTTGACTATAATAGCTAACTACTTCAAAGTATATCTCGAGTGGTGCACTCTCTAGTTCCGCTTGAACCAAATGCCAACTTCCCGCTCTTCAAACTAAAATTTATTTTGGCTTGAGTTAAATGATGTTGGATCATCATAGTCAAATGAATCTCAGTCATTGACTTTTAGATTTTTTAGTTTTTATGGATATTTTAAGTATGTTTCTTGTGTTAAATGTGCAATAAGGGCGCACTTTATTTTTTTCATTTTAGCTCAAATCTTTTTTAATTTATATTGAGGATCTATTCTACAGAAAGGATGCACGAAAACCATAAGAACTATTAATAATTGAATATTGATTGAATATGAACTGCACGCAAACAACCATTTCACTGGACATGAATTGTTCGTGGACGATGATCTTTTTTCAATCCCATATGTGGCATACCTCAGGGGATAGTTTCTCCAATGTGTTGGGCTGTTAAATTTTTTTGGAGACAAAACATAGTGCAAGACAGCACAGAACATAGCAACAAAAAATTAAATACTGAGTTTTGAGGCATTTTAGTAACTGTTCTCAATGCTCATTTGATGCCGTTCCTATGTCCTTAGGATATTTATGGTATTTATGTCACTTTGGTAGACTTTAAAGGCTTTTTTGAAAAGCTCTGTATTTTGTTCAGGGTTAATTGATTTTTTTTTTGTTCTGCTCAAGCTTAACTTTATTTAAATCAAGTCAAGTCAAACTCAGTTTCCAATGGTTTGGGCTGAAGTTGAATTGTAAAATCAACCCTGCAAGAAATTGTTATATGGCTATAGTTAACAAGAGGTTGACTAAATGGTAGACCTGACGAAGATAGATTTAAAGGTAATCAATTGGCCAATGAGAGGCAAACAGCAACCAGAAGCCTTTGGAAAATCAAACCGATCAACATAGATGAGGTTTTCTTAGCGAAGATTAGGCAGATAACAATTAATCTAGTATTGGTTTGCTACCATCTTTCTGTCATTTGAGGAACGTGATGAACAAGATTATCTGAGTGGATTTGACTAGATAGAGATGTTTACATTGAGTATCCCAATTCATAAATTAAGAAAAAAAATCTATAAAATATAAACAGAAGGTCTTATTCTGTGAAAGCTGTATTTTCTATGTAATCTATCATTGTTCTTTTTGCTGTCAATAAAAGGGAAAGGCAACTGAATCTGTAATGACCTGTTGGGAGACGCTGCAGTTAAATTTAGAACAAATGTAAAGCTTCTCTGTGTACATTTAAGTAACTTAGGAAATATCTGGTGATGTGCTTTAATTTTCTTCTGTATATTTATTTTTGTTTTTTTCTCTATTTTGAAATGGTTTAAATTTCAGAATTGTCATCTGACTATTCATATATAATTTTTTTAGTCCCAAAGCATAACGTTGCTCCAATTTAGTCTTTCAACTATACAAAATTGATTCAAAATGGTCCCTTTCGGGGTAAATTGGGATTAATTTTGTAAATTCAAGGGACAAAATTAGGATTAATTTTATATCACAATTATAATATGAGGACTATTTTGGATAAATTTTGTATAGTCAAGCAACTAAATTAGGGCAACATGATATTCTAGGACTAAATCGATCATACACAAATAGTTTGGGGACTATTTTGAATTTTTTTCTGATTTTGAAATCAAGCAGCCGAGGGGTAAACTATTTGACATTTGCAGCAGGATATTGTTTTTGAAGTTTATGTACTAGGATATAAACATAATCTAAAAGGTTATCCAATGTTCCAACTAATCTTATTAATTCCTCTACAATAGCCGCATCCTTTGTAAATTTTTCATTCCATACAGATGGTACTTTAAATGATGATGACTAAGCTGGTTTATCCCATGTGTCATCATGATTATATTTAATGAGTAATCTTTTGTCTAGCAGGATTGGCAATCTAGTCCGTGCAACAATTACTCGACTTCTTTATGCATCATGCCCAACTGGTCCATCAAGATGGTTGTCAATACTACATAAAATGGTATCACGTTTGTTTTTGAAATGTTTTTTTATACCATTCTTGTTTGTTTCATGCTTTTGTCGTCTTTTTTCAGATGTGTATACAATCCTCACCGCTTTAAGCTTAGGCAGATTTAATTACAAGCGAGATTCCTCAAATTGGTGACTACTCATTTCTCTTTCAGTATTGTTTATGTTAAAAACTTCTTAGAAATTAAGTACAATTTTCTATTAAAAAATTATGGGCTTAAGAAAAAGTTCTAAAGTCCACTGTTTTGAGACTTTTAAGATAAAGTTTAATTGAAAAGCATTTTTACTTAACTTTAGTTAAGAAAAGGAGTTCTAAGAGAAGTGCTATGGAGAGTTTTACATAAGAAAGGGGTTAATAATACTTATATTCAAGTCATTAAAGATATGTATTTAGGAGTTGTTACTTGTGTTCAAACACATGGTGCTTTGACCAAGTATTTTCCTATTTCTGTTGGATTACATCAAGGATCAGCCTTAAGCCCATATCTTTTTGCTTTAGTCATGGATGTTCTCACTAGACATTTGCAAGAGGTTGTGCCTTGGTGTATGCTTGTTGCTGATGATATTCTTCTTGTTGATAAGACTAGAGAGGGAGTTGAAGCTAAACTTAAATTATGGAGGTCAACCTTAGAGTCTAAAGGCTTTTGTTTGAGTAGATCTAAAACTGAATATATGGAGTGTAATTTTAGTAATAATAGATCTAGTTGGAGGATTGTGACTTTGGGTGATCAAGTCAGTAATAAGAGCATACATTTTAGATATCTTAGGTATATTGTTTAGAGTGATGGTGAAATAGATGGGGATATTATTATTAGAATTCAAATTGGATGGTTGAAGTGGAGGAATGCATTGAGCTTGTTGTGTGATAGAAAAGTCCCTCTCAAACTTAAGGGAAAATTCTATAGGATGGTTGTGAGACCTACAATGCTTTATGGTGTAGAATGTTGGCCATTAAAAGAGAAGCATAATATTAAGTTAAGTGTTGCAGAGATGAGGATGCTCAGGTGGATGAGTAGTTTTACTCTTAAAGACATGATATGAAATGAGCATATACGTGAAAATGTTGGAGTAGCTCCAGTGGAAGATAAGATTAGAGAGTCGCCTTAGATGATTTGGTCACATAAAACGGCGGCCTTCCGATGACTTGGTTAGGAAAGTAGATGTATTAGATTTGATGTTAAGAAAGGTAGAGGTAGACCTAAAAAGATTTGGTTAGAAAATATTAGAAATGACCTTTCTTTATTAGATTTAGATGAGAATATGACCCTTTACAGGACATAATGGAGAAAAATGATTCATGTAGCCGACCCCATATAGTGGGATAAAGGTTTGTTGTTGTTGTTGTTTAGTTAAGATAAGGAAATTCAATTTTAATAAAACATGTTGACTTTGTTTGGCTAGTTTAGGAACTTAAATATAAGTGCTCATGCCAGTTCCTTGATTCAACAATAGAATAGTGACTTCCTCTGATCGTGCATGAGTTCTGAAAGAAAAACCAAACATGACTCTGTTCTCTATTTTCTCACCTATATCTTATGATTTTTCATTGCATGATTCATGAGAATATACTGCTTATTTCATTGTGGTATTTGTCCTCTTCAAATTTCCAGTCCACAATTTCATTTCAGGAACCTATTAAAATTCAGTTTTCTCCCAGAAGATCTTCTGTCCCTGATTCCCTTCCTACTATAAATTAGGGTATGATTCTTGGTTTTCCATCTTCCAAGGTTCAAGATTAAGCTATGTGTCTTACAAGAAGCAATCTGTTCCAAGGTTAAAGTTTAAGCCATTACTTGATTAAATCTGCAGATTTCCCATCTATCTCTCTTTCCAAATCCGCACCTGCTGAACCTCTTGGTGTGATTCAGCTGCCTTTGATTTTGGTAATTCAAAGAGGCAATCAATGAAGGTTTATTATTGGGCTCCAATTTGGAAACTGCTGCTGTGAAAGATTTGGTCTTAATGGCTCAATATCTTCGAGTTAATGCTATTGATGTGCTTTTCTCAGCTACCCCTTTTCCTTCTTGGAGCAAAGCAAATTGTGGAAAGCTTAACTCTTTCTTTATTCCTATAGCTGTGCCTATTTCTACCGATTCTCAACAGGTTAATAATATCCCCATATTTTCTTCTATTTAAATCTCTTATGATAGTGTGTAACTCTATATGTGATCCATAAGCCATCTGATTGAATATGATGATAACGATGGAAGCCAATATGGAGTTTCATGAGAAATTGGCTCACAGCACCATCCATCCCCCATTTTGCCAAAAGAACCGTGTTAATACGTCCAAAATGCAAAGTAGCTCAAGAATGCCCCTTCATATTTGTATGGTTGTGACTCAAAGAAAAGTTTTAGGGCACACGAGGAAAAATATTTATGAGTTCGCACACATATGCATGTTTAAAAGGAAGAATATATATATATATATATATATATATATATATATATATATATATATATATATATATATATATATATATATATATATATCACAATGTTATAATAAAAATGGTATGAGTGCAACAAAAACAATTCCTAGAATTGCCGTACTACAATGAAAAATACAGGAGCAAATACATCACGCATGAGGCTAAAGGATGACATGACCAATAGTATGCGAAAACAAAGGTGATGAAGTGCTCATTTGGACCGCCTTATTTGAAGCCCGGTGAAAATTGGAGAATGACAGTATTTTTTTTTTATTAATGGTAAATAATATTTGAAATCTTTGATTCACCAAAACATCATCCCTTATAATGCACCCATCAGAATTGCCATTATATGAGATGGGAATTGCTATAATATTGCCTGCCTAAGATAAGAAGCTATATCTATAGAGTTAGCAAGGGCAGGCACAAGAGTCTTAGGATTTTGAGGAAAGTCAATATGGTCCAAATTCTAAGAGCAAATTTGAATTGATGGTGGAGGAGTAACAAAGGAGTAGGAAAGGACTGAACTTTTGAATGTCCCTTTTACACTGAATGTTTTGATTTTCTCAGATCTGGATGAACCTTGAAATAATCAGAGGAATCGTGCCCAAAAAGTTTACAAAAATTCTTAAGGCAGACATTTTGGAATAATGAAGAAAAGATCTGGTTTAGAATTTTAAATGATGGATGCCCTTACTGATAATGATGAGTCTAAATATTATCTTTATTGAATTAATAAACATATAGGAGGGAGTAGGTATTGCTCATGATTGCTACAATTATTTTGCTTTCAAGTAGGTATAGCTCATCATGTTCTGTAGCTTGCCCAATTGTATTTTCTGTTGTTAGATTCTAAAAAATATAATGATTTGCAAAGAATAGCACCCGAAAATTTTGATCATTAGTTATTTTATGAATAAATAAAAGATACAACAATGTGATATGCCTTGGAGAAAAAATAGCAAACACACAATGGAAAAAATTGCATAAATATGAATATAGATGGCGGATTTTTATTATAACTTCAATCAAAAAGAAAGATATAAGCGATCTACAATTCGAGAGGTAGATCGACTCTCCCAAACTACATCAGCTCTCACATAAAATTGTTCATACAAACATAACATAAATCCTACTACTTATAGCAAACAATAAAAAAGTACAACCAGGCTGTTACAAAGGACAACAAAAAGCACCTCGCCCCAACAAAACAACCCAGGGGAGGAGAATACAAATCAGAGTACATCTAGACAGCCACAAAAAATAGAAACCAAAACAAAGAACCATTAAGCGAAGCGGTGGAAGCCGCCAAATGATTGCATTGAACTGACGGAGGAATGGGGAGTAGACCACGCCGGAGCGGGGGGACACCAAACAAGGGAAAAAGATAGCTGAAACAGCTGGTTGGTGACCTAGTTCCCCAACAATGGGACTGCCGGTCTCGTGTGTTCAATGCAATCAAGGGGAGGAGGTCCCACATCAGTCACTTAAGGGGACAGGGTCTTCGCCCAAATCATCCGAGGGAGCTTTCCAACGCTTGCGAGAAGTAGCGAAAATCGGTCTGAGTTCAAGAAGCTCCTTTTGCGCTTTAGAAAGCTTGGGTTGTTGCTTGCGGAGGTTGAGAACCTTATCGATGGGGGCTTCTGGAGCTTTCTGTTTCTCCACCGAGAACGTGACAGTAGGGGGAGAGGGCGATGAAGCAACAGCTCAAGCCTTGGATGCCAACATTTTCTTCTTATGTGGTTTACGCTTGACGATGTTCCATTCCCCCAGAACATCTTCTTTCAGGGGCTGGCAGAGACCAGGCAGCGCTGCAGGATGGGATGGGGCCCGATTGGGGGGGGGGGGGGGGGGGGTTCTCACGGGAGCCAGACGGACTAAGCAGAGCTGGGTTGAGAAGGCATACCCTGGGAAGGCCCAACCGGAGCAGAAGGACACCGATCCACAATGTGTCTAATATGACCGTAGGAGAAACAGAAGGTTGAAGTCCCTCGTACTCAATTTTCTAAAAAACGGCCTTGCAGGCCTTGAATCCAGATGCTGAGAAGAAGAGGCTTGGAAAGGTCCAGCTGGATACACAATCTAGCAAAAGAGAGTCCAGTCCATCTAGAGAGGTTCACCAATGAAGTTAGCCATCCTTGTGAGGTTAGTCATGTCCCAGTACATCAGGGGGAGTTAGGGGAGGTGTACCCATACAGGGGAGTGAAGCCTGTAAAGAGAGTCCAGTGTAAAGTTCGGCGTCCAACGGTCCATGCCAATGAGGCTGCCAGTCACAAACTAGGGACCGCCTTGAAGAACTGCGTCTCTGACCTCTGACGTCTGGAAAATGCAAATGAACGAGATTGGTCCAGTAGAGATGACTTGGAACTCACCATAGTGGTACTATAGGCGCTTCAAGTCACTAGTGAGGAAGGTGAAGTGCACTCTTTTGCCAATCAGCTTCGCCACCAATCCCCTTTTGAGCTTTGCTACATTATCCTGGACGGCCTCCGGGGCGAGGACCATTGAAATGCCATCAGGGGCCGTGAACGCTTCCTTGTCGATTTTGTTCATCGGGAGATAAGGAATTTTGCTCCAGGCGAAGGGGCCAGTGGATACTGTCCATGGGGGAAGTGGAGTAGGGTCTTGGGAGGTGCTCGTCCCGTCTGGAATGGCTTGGCCTTTAGGGGAATAACCGCATGCAGCAGGCGTGCTTGCAGCAGGAGCAGGGGGGAAAGAGGCGGCGGGAGGAGTGGCACACAGCTGTCTAGAGCCTTCGCCATCCCCCGCGGAAGGCGGGGCTGAAGGAGGCCTATGGGTGTGGAACTCACCCGCCAACTCAGTGTTCGGGCCGCTAGAGGAAGTTGATGAGTTGTGCATCTCAACCCAACGAGAGGACCCATCGTCGCTATCAGAGAGCATGGCGTGCGGGCCATTGGAATTGGTGTTGGTGTGGTTAGAGCTGTTGGAGGATGAATCCATCGACTCATCAGTCGGCGATGGTGCAAGAATGCAAGCGTTGCGAGGAGGCGAAGAGTCGAACATCGAGGAAGACGGAAGTTGGGCCGATGCCATCACAGGGTTTGGAGGGAAAGTGGTCCCGACGGGAGGAAGGTAGGCGTCTTTAACGGACGGGTAAGTGCACCTAGTTGGGTTGGCGGGTTTGTCCACAGGTTGAGCCGACCCATGCACAGTGGTTGGCGAGTTCGAGACGGACGACGGGTTGAACCCGGGTTGCTGGGTAGGCGGGAACCAGATTCGCCGGACAGCAGCGCCAAAGAAGACTGGCATTGTTGCATTGCCGCTCGTTGGTCGTCCGATGACTATCGATGCAAAATCGCATCACAGGCGGCTGCTCTACTCTGCGTTAGTGCCTGGTTCGTGGCCTCAACAATCTCGCTCCAGCTAGGTAGAGACATGGACTCCCACGTCGCCGGTTCCCGACGGCCAACCTCAGCCCGCACATCTGCGAGTTCCTGCTACAACATCCCCTTCCTACCTACCTTCCGACCTTTCCCACGACCGAAGTGAGGAGGTGACCAAGAGCCACCTCCCCTCGTCATTTTCTAGATTGTAATTTTGGTGAGCTTCTATGTCCTCTACTAAAATTCAGCTCATTAATGCTAAGCTGCTACTTCTTCAGCTCATAATTTGAAATTAATTGGGTTTATTCCCTTCCCCCCCCCCCCCCCCCCCCCTCTAATGGCCCTTTGGTTTCCCACTTGGCTCCTCTTTCCATGGTTGTCCTTCCCCCTTTCCTTGGCTCTTCGGTTTCCTCCCTGGCTCCCCCTTCATGTGATTGGTTCCTTCCCCCTTTTTGGTTGTCTGTTCCAGTTCCCCTTGGCTGCCTATTCCGGTTTCCCTGGCCATCCGTTCCTTCCCCCTTGGCTGCATGTTCTGGTTCCCTGTGGTGTCCGTTCCTTCCCCCCTTGTGGCTGCCTTTTCTGATTTTCTGTGGCTGTTCGGGTGCTGTTCTGGACTGCCTGCTAGCCTTCTATTTCCCTAATTGGCTGGAGGATATTTGGGGCTGTTTGGCTGCCTCTTTTTATCTATAAATATGTGATTTTTTTAGGTTTTAAAATAAGAGATAATGAAGTAATATTTGGAATAAAAACCTGAAGGTTTTTCTTGGAAAAGCTTGCGAGCTTGTTCCATTTCTCTTCTTCTTCTTGGAAAGCTTGCGAGCTTGTCCTCTCTTCGATTTCGTCTTGGACTTCTTACCTATTTCTTCTCTCCGCAAGTGTCTACCTCAAATGTATGTTTCTTCTCAATGATTGCAAGCTCCTTTAGGTGTTGTTTTAAGTTTTAAGCTATATGAAAGTTGTATTGTCCTTCGTGTTAAAAGTTTAAGTGTTGTATTGGCTTATTATAAAGGTGTTTATGTTATGTTATGGAAAGTGTTTGTATGTGTTATTTTTATGAGTTTTGTGGTCTCCAATGTGTTATGGAGACCTAGTATCTTTTTTTAGTTTTCTTTTTGTGACCAAGGGTTCTTCCTATTAGTTTAGGAAACTTTTGGTTGCATCAATTTGGTATCAGAGCCTAGATTAGTATATCCTAGGTTTCATTTGAGTCTTCTTTTTTTTAGTATTTAGAAAAATGGAAAATAGATAATTATTATGCCAGTGGTGGATGAAAATCTGCCAGAAGATTCTGAAGTCCCAATTCCAATGGATAGATGGATTCCTTCAGAGGGAAGTTCAACCGATCCACTACATAATGAATTATACAAACTTCAAATGAAAATGCATTTATGTACGGAAAAATATTTGAAGAAAAAGAAACTTCTGTAAGAACAATTCAAACAAGAACGAGAGATGATAATAAAGAAATATGAGGACAAGATTCAAGAGCTAGATACGGCGCCTTCATCTCGTCAGAAAAATCTACAACAATCTCATCAGGAGATGAGCAATTCGTGAGCCTATTTTCTAGATTGTAATTTTGGTGAGCTTCTGTGTCCTCTACTAAAATTCAGCTTATTAATGCTAATCTACTACTTCTTCAGCTCATAATTTGAAATTAATTGGGTTGGTTCCCCCCCCCCCCCCCCTCTCCTAATGGCCCTTTGGTTTCCCACTTGGCTCCCCTTTCCATGGCCGTCCTTCCCCCTTTCCTTGGCCCTTCGGTTTCCTCCTTGGCTCCCCCTTCCGTGGCTGGTTCCTTCCCCCTTTTTGGTTGTCTGTTCCAGTTCCCCTTGGCTACCTGTTTCGGTTCCCCTGGCCATCTGTTCCTTCCCCTTTGGCTGCCTGTTTTGGTTCTCTGTGGTGTTTGTTCCTTCCCCCCTTGTGGCTTCCTTTTCCGATTTTTTGTGGCTGTTCGGGTGCTGTTCTGGATTGCCTGCTGGCCTTCTGTTTCCCTGATTGGTTGGAGGATATTTGGGGCTGTTTGGCTGCCTCTTTTTATCTATAAATATGTGATGTTTTAAGGTTTTAAAATAAGAGATAAATGAAATAATTTTTGGAATAAAAACCTAAGGGTTTTTCTTAGAAAAGCTTGCGAGTTTGTTCCATTTCTCTTCTTCTTCTTGGAAAGCTTGCGGGCTTGTCCTCTCTTCGATTTCGTCTCGGACTTCTTACCTCTTTCTTCTCTCCGCAAGTGTCCACCTCAAATGTATCTTTCTTCTCAATGATTGCAAGCTCCTTTAGGTGTTGTTTTAAGTTTTAAGCTATATGAAAGTTGTATCATCCTTCGTGTTAAAAGTTTAAGTGTTGTATTGGCTTATTATAAAGGTGTTTATGTTATGTTATGGAAAGTGTTTGTATGTGTTGTTTTTATGAGTTTTGTGGTCTTCAATGTGTTATGGAGACCTAGTATCTTTTTTTAGTTTTCTTTTTGTGACCAAGGGTTCTTTCTATTAGTTTAGAAAACTTTTGGTTGTATCACCGGCACAGTGGTCATGGCCTTCTTCAATCTCTCAAAAGTTGTTGTGGCCATCTCCCTCCACAAGAAAACATCCTTCTTCAACTGTTCAGTCAGTGGCCATGTGATAGTGCTATAGCCCTTCACGAACCTCCTGTAGCAGCTAATCAGCCCTAGAAATCCTCTCAGCTCCCTGAGATTCTTGGGTAGTGGCCATCTCAACATAGCCTCAATTTTGGCCTAATCCGCGGCTACACTCTCCTGAGAGACTATATGTCCCAAGTACTCCACACTGGCCTGGGCAAAATAACATTTCTTCAGATTAGCCCTCAGCTGATGCTCCTGTAACACCTCTAAAACCTTCCTTAAGTGCTCCCAATGCTCCCCATCTGACCTACTGTAAACCAGAATATCATCAAAAAATACAAGCACAAATCGCCTGAGATAGAGTTGAAAAATCTTGTTCATGAGGGATTGGAAAGTGGTTGGGGCATTAGTGAGGCCAGAAGGCATCACTAGGAACTCATAATGCCTCTCATGAGTTTTGAAAGCAGTCTTCGGCACATCCTCCCTTTTCATTCTGATCTGATGGTACCCTGACTTCAAATTTATCTTGGTGAAGATAGCTGTCCCACTCTGCTCATCAAACAGCTCATCTATCACTAGGATAGAAAACTTGTCTAGCACAATTTCCTTATTCACTATCCTATAGTCCACACAGAACCTCCAACTCCCATCCTTTTTCTTAAGCAGTAACACTGGGCTAGAAAAAGGACTCACATCGGGCCTTATAATCCCTGCTTTCAGCATCTCTCTGATCAACTTTTCAATTTCATCATTCTAAAATTAAGGATAGTGGTAGGGCCTGACACTGATGGGTGACACACCTTCCCTCAAGATGATAGCATGCTCCTGCTCCTGCTCCCTTGGCTATGGCAATTCCTAAGGTGGCTGAAAAACCTCATTGAATTGTTGAATCAATAGTTGTACTGAAAGAGGGATGCCCCCACCCTGCTCCAATCTGATTCCCTCTAGCCTCTGTAGCTCTACTAGATAACATTCCCTCACCTTCTATATGCTCCTCACCATGGTTTTAAGTGATACCATGGCTTTAGAGAGCCCTGCATCTCCCCTTATCACTACCCTTCTCCCTTCCACCACCAGCTTCATCATCAATGCTCCCCAGTTGACCTTGGTGTTCCCCAAGGTCTGTAGCCAGTTCATCCCCAGGATAACAAATCAGTGCTCCCTAACTCCAATGGGAGAAAATTCTCCCTCACCTGGACCCCTGTATGGTCAGCACTACTCCCCGACAGATCCCCTAGCCCGTCTCCACCTTCCCTGTACCCATCATCACTTCATAACACCCTGTATCCACCAATGTCACCCCCAATTGGTCCACGACTTAGTTGGAGATGAAATTGTAGGTAGCCCCACTGTCAATCAACACCACCACCTCCCTGTATGCTATTTCTCCCTTCACCTTCATGGTATGACTCAGAGTGAATCTTACCACTAAGTTTAGGGAGACCTCTACCACGTCAAGATGCAGCTTGTCCTCCTCCTCTCCCACTGTCTCACTATTACCTCCCTCCTCAGTTTCCTCGTCATCACAGACGGTGAGAAGCTAAAGAGTTCGGTCCTAGCACCTATGCCCTGGAGTATACTTCTCATTACATTTGAAGCATAATATCTTCGCCCTCTTTTCCTGCATCTCCCTCTCAGTCAGTCCTTTGAAGTTCCCCCCACTTCCTCCTCCTACTAGCTTCTCTCTTGGGGTCTCATGAATGTTGCCCGATGCAAGGCTCCTTGGGTGCTAAGAGAGTGGTAGTCATTCTGTAAAACCCACTTGAACTGCTATCTTTGGCTCCCCTCTCATGGTACTTTTAATCCTTCACCAGTTGTGCCAGCTCCATAGCCTCTCCCAAGTCATGAGGCCTCATGACCCTCACTGCTACCCAGATCTCTAATTTGAGTCCCTTCATAAAATTCCCCTCCAGAATAGTCTCCGATATTTAATCCAATCGACTCGCCAAGTACTCAAATCTCTCTTGGTAATCTGCCACTGAGCCTTGCTGCACTAGTGTAAAGAACTGCTAATAGAAGTCCCCTCTACTGTCGATTCGAAAACGTTCCAATAAGCATTCCTTGAACTTCCTCCAACTCCGTATAGGCCTCCTCGTGTTTCTCCACTGGTACCAAGCCAATGCCTTCCCTTCCAAACATAAGCCAGCTGCCATCGATTCCTCCTCCTCTATCAACCCATTGACGGCGAAATACCTCTCTACCTTGTAGATCCACCCATGTGCATCCTCCCCTTTAAAAAATGAGCATCTTCAGCTTTTGGACCTTCGAATCTCCCCCATTTCTCCTGATTCCTCCATAATTTCCCCTTCCCCAAGTGTTTGGTCCTCCTCAAGTGTCTCGATCCTCCCTTTCACGCTCATACCCATACCCATCTTCACTTTCTCCCCTCCTTTCTTCAAAATCAGCACCCCTCCTGCCATAATCCCCCTCTTTTCTTTCCCAATCAACACCTCTTGGTTCATGCCCCCCATAACCACACCTCTTCCCATACCTGCCACCTCTCTCCTCTATGATCTTTACCTCATTTTCGCTCCTACGAATTTTAGAATTCATATTCTCCCTACCGGACCTCTTGCCTCCAATGCCGTCGTTTGATTTTGATTGTTCAATATCTTTTTCACCATCTCATGAAGATTTGAAACTTTGCCTTTTATGGAGGATATTCTATCCTCCATTCTTGCTTTTATTTGGCTCATCTCCCCCTTAAGGCGTTCTTCTAACGCATCCACTTTCTTGGTCGCCATCGATACGTGTGTTCTTGTTGCACTCAAAAATATGGATCTCGACCCCAAAAGTAGCAAAACAGCCTCTCTTCGGACAAAATTGAGCGTCGGAATTCACGTAAATAGCCCAAAAACAGTCCAAAAAACTGCTCTGATACCAATTTGATAGGAAACACTTGAGGATCTCAATTGAAAATCTATCAATCTTGGAAAAACAATGGGAAGTATCTACAAAACTCCGAGGAAAACCCAGAAAAACATCAATTTATTGCAATAATCAGAGATAACGGATAGAAAATATCAAGATACAGTTGATCCTCAATTCGAGAGGAGGATCTATCTCTCTCAATCCCTAGACGCCGCTAGAGCCAAAGAATGCCAAGTACCAAGACACAAAATCAGCCACAAACATCATGATAACCCTAACCCTAATTTTCCCCTTCCTACTTAAAGCATACAATTAAACAACACAAGCCAAATCCCTCTACAACCCTAGCTGCCCCCTCCTTCCTAATGGGATTCCCCAGTGGGCCCCACAATTTCCTTGGGCGGCAATTCCGAGGGTGCGGACCTTCTTGGTCCGCCTCATGTAAACCTGAAAAGGGCCGGTTGGACCGGTCCAGCATGGGCTGGTCTAACAGGATGCAGCCTGATTAAGGTTGTTTATCATATCAAGAGCTACTTTTGCAGTGTAATCTGCCATATGTTCAACATAATAGTGACTAACCTATTATAGATATTTTCCATCTGTTTTATATTAGTAGACACAATTGATCTTTTTCATCTGTTAACCTCTGCGCTGATTTTAGCTGTGTAACTCAACTATTCAGGTTCTTTCAGTATCAACAAAGAATACTGCTGAGAATGATGCAAATAATGAAAACGGACGCATAAGTGGTGCATTTGAGGGTGAGGCAAAGTTGCATTTTGGAGAAGTTGATGAAGACATGATTGCAAGTTCGTCAAGGGAGTCAATCCAGGATTCTATTAATAATAGAGATAAACATCTGAGATATCGAACAAGGCTATTTGCTGCAGAGTATGTTTTGTTCATATCCATTATATTTTTTTCTTTCAATATGTTGCATTTAGGCTATCGGTTATTCATTTAGCATAGTAGTCTTATAGTTTTGCATCCATAAATATCATTTCTGAATGTCTTGGGTGTTATGCTAAATGGGTTAATTAGGCAGTCTTTGAAGAGTTCAATTTTTTCTACCCCATCAGGCTTGTTTGAAGTACCAGCACACTTATTATGCTGATAATTAAGGCACCTTCATGATAAATTTTGTTGTCTAGGTGTTTGAGCCATCTACCAAAAGCAGTTGGAGCAAATCCTGCACATTTTGATCTAATTTTAGCAAGGAATCAACGTGGAAAGGGGAGTAGCTCCAATGATTGGCTAGTGCTGCACCTGCAAGATGTCATCTCTCTTTCTTATCAGGTTTGGTACCTTCCATACGTTTTTCTCTAGTAATCTTTTTGTAAGTATTCTAGAAAATTGTTTTGATGATGTGGCGTGCTTGTTTATGTTTAGATAAGCACTGGCCAATTTGTGTGGATGCAGTCTATAGGTGTGGAGCTATTAACTAGCATTATGGACAAGGTAGTTCCAACTTTACATCGATTTTAAAATGGATCGACATCTATCTTTGAGAATTCTTCATGATATGCATTGCTTCTATGTTAGATCGTGATGACCTTTTAAAATATAACTGAATTTCATTCTTGAAAGGAGCTGAAATTTTCTTGGTATTAATATCTCGATTGTTAATAACAGTATCATTATTTTAGGGTTATTAATTTGAAAATCCAATTTTGAACATATGTTTCTACTTTAAAATGTGTTTGCATGTGAGGCACCAGTGTTTCTGTGGGCTTAATGATTTTTAAATATATGGAAGTATGAGTTCATCTGTAATACGTTATAGAGGCTTCTGGCAGAGTGAGCGTCTTTTTTTGCATTTGGTTCTGATCACGTAAGTAAATTTCTCAATTTCTATTAAAATTAATAGATTTAATAAGTATTGTGACGCATCAGTATACAGTGATAAATTTTGTCCTGGTAGTCTGGCAGGTATGGTGGCTGAAGATTGCTGTATGGAAGCGATAGGGATGTGCCTCTTAGGAGTTTTTATTTACTTTGTAATCATACTACATGATAGAATCTTATAAATAGGTACATAATTTTCATCGCAACCATTTCGGAGATATCCCTCATCCATATGTTGTGCTACTTGAACTAGGACTTTCCTCTCAAACTAATGCTAGGCGAGTAATGATGTATGCTAACTTGATGAATTCGCTGGTCTTATGCCAAATTAGTATTTCTTCCTATTGAAATCTTCCCATTGGTATGGATGAAAAAATATTCATGTAGCCGACCCCATGTAGTGGGATAAAGGCTTATTGCTGCTACTGCATTGAAGTCTCCACATTGGTATGGATGCCTTAGTTTACACTTTGTTCATTTGAGTCATTGATTCCTGCTTTTTCCTTACCTTATATATTAGGTGAAGTGAAAAACTGGGAGAATCATTCCTTATCAAACCAAAGGAAAATGTGCAAATTAAAGAAAATTTCAATGTAAGTTAAGGGAAATTTAAAAAGACAACAAAGCTAAAACTTTCAAATTAAATAGTAGCCTTAAATAGATCAATCGGTTTCTCAATAAGCTGAAGATCTGAAAATTATTCTCTCTGCTTATCTAGAATATTTCTTATCTATTCATTGAATGTATGGTTGCATATGTCACATGCTTATCTAGAGTATTCCTTATTTATTGATACACCATGATTCCCACCATTGACAATTGGTTGGATTATTGAACAATGGTTGTCATGTATTGCTTATTTTTGAAAGTTAAATTGATTGAAATTTAGATGCGTTGCGTGTGTTTTTAAACTGTTAATCCATTTTGCACTTTCTTATTGATTTAAACGTGTTCTTGCATGCTATCTTTCTTGTTGAATGGAAGTAAAATTGTGGTCTATCATGTTAAATATTTAATTAAGCCTCATAGATTCCTCATATTGTTTTGCTGCAATCAAGTCAATTTTTTCCTTCCCTATTTCTAGCCTCAAATTAATCAAAATGTTTCAATATATTGTAATTTTCTTTTTGCTATATAGTACGGAAAAACTCAAGATCCTGAGCTGCCTGGGCACCTTCTGTTGGAACAGTATCAGGTTGATCTTCAGTACTTTTTTTTCCTGAAATGACTAGTTGATATCGCCAGGACTTGCACTTTATTTTCATGTTCATATCAAATTGCTTAGTAGCTGAAGCAGCCATTTCCTTGACTATAGGCTCACTTTGTATCTGCTGTACGATCAGCAATCAGCACTTCTTCTAGCCCTTTGCTCCTGGAGGCTGGCCTGCAGTTAGCTACCAAGGTTCAAGTTGAACATTTTTTTTCAAATTTTCAAGTTTCTATATCAGCATCTAAAAGATAAGAAAATAGAAATCCTCATTCTTACTCTTCAAATTTCAGCTTCTGACAAGTAGCATCCTTAGTGGGGACCGGGTTGCTGTTAATCGAATGTTCTCATTAATTTCTAGGCCACTTAATGAAATTAAGGACTTGTGCTACCCATCATTTGCTGAATGGGTTGCATCCAAGGTCTCTCTCTCTCTCTCTCTTCCAGTATATATAATATAGTTACCAGAAACCCAGAAAATGTATTTAAAGCATTTTGTTTTCCTCTTATGATAGATTAAAGTGAGACTTTTGGCTGCCCATGCCTCAATCAAAAGTTTTGTGTATCAGTTCTTTAGAAGGGAAGACAATGTTCCAGATGAATACCAACAGCTTGCATCTCTGCTTTCAAGTGGCTCAACTATTTTGGGCCAGTACTGGATTAGCATCCTCAAGGATTATATTTTTATTAGCTTTGGCTTGAATTCCAAGTTTAGTGTAAGGCGATCCACACTCAAAACAAGCTTTGAATGAAAAATATACTTGTAACTTTCTTATGAGGGCTTTTCCTTTCTGCTTATATCCGCTTTTTTTTCTTATGCATTTGTAAAGTTCAAACCCTTCCTCGATGGTATTCAGTCGCCATTAGTTTCATCCAAAGTGCGAGCTTGTCTAGATGAAGCCTGGCCATTGATATTGGAAGCGACTTCTCTTGATGCAATCCCTGTGATGTTAGAAGAAGACCAGGCTTCAAAAACTAGAAGCACAATAGAATATCAAAAATCTTCTTTTATATCAGGATACAGCATGGTCAGATTGGAATCCTGGGATTTTGATTTTCTTTGGGGACTGGCATTGCTCATTCTATTTCATGGGAAACAGCCTCTTTTGTCCACGCAAGCAAAAACACCATCTTGCTATGCAAAGAATAAATATGATGGTGATTCAGTTCTCGAGAAGACATATGATGTGACATCAGGTGAATTTGCGTTATCGGTATTTCAATCTCTATGTCAGGAAAGATTTTTCAGCCTGAAATTTCTCACATCGGACTTATGCAAAGAACTTCTTCAGGTGGGTTTTTATATTCTAGTGCTTTTTTTTTTGAAAAAAATCCATGACTTTTGAATCATCCTTGCAAGTTTTCATGTTTTATTCTCTGAACGCTAGAACCACGTGTACTGCAACGTTATGTCTGAATAGCTTAGAATCACGAATGTATTTTTGTTAGAAGATTTTGCATTGTTTAATAAGTGATTCTTATTGGAACTTTCAAATCAACTAAAATATAATTGTAACATCCCATAATACCTCTTAACAGTATTGTAGAACGTCACACACATAAACATAATATTTTTCATCATCTGAATAAGCCATCCAACAATCTTACCTTTAATACATAAACAGAAGCATCTAATAGAGATCCAATTACATCAAAACAATTACTTTAGAGTACAGAGCCATTAAAGAAATTTTAAATATTGCACCACTGAACTGTCTACATACCTCAAATGTAAATTCACAAGCAGAGATAAACGATAACATATAAAACGAATAATTTGAAGATTTCGTTTCCCTTTTCCTTTCCTTTCTCTGTAACAACAGCCAGTATGAATTAAACTGGTGAGCTATAGGGCTCAATAAGTTTTGTAAATTAAATAACAGTTAAACAATAATCGTAATCGTAATAAATCACAACATTGAAATCATCATTGAATAAACTTACCTTTAATTATAAAACATCATAAAATCATATTTAACATTAGTCTTTACTTTCTCTAAAGTCTATACTGAATATCAATTTTAGTCTTTTAAAGATTTTGCTAACTTTCATAAGAATATTCAATGGAGCTCAGGTAAAATTGACATTATCGCCATTGAATTACACTGAGGTCCCTTTTGCCTCTTTAGGGGTCTCTTTTGCCCCACCTATGTAGGTATCATATCTTTGGAGTTCTTTTTGCCCCACTTATAATACAGTGTCATTTGTAGGGACCTTTTTGCCCTACTTGCAATTGTAAGTTATACATCATGTTATAGCCAAACTTTACTTTAAATTGATATTCACTATACTTCACATATTCAGAGTTCATACTTTTCACATGCTTTCATCATGATATTTCTGTTATATCATTTGTATAAAGAATTTGTGTATGCCATATGTTAAGAATAAAATTTTATTCCAAGATATTTCCAACTAGAAAAATTTTTAAATACTCATATTACAGTTTACCCAAAATCTGATTCATTCAAATTTGCCAGAGATGTCTCATACATAAATACTTGACTTTTATATGCATAATGTAAAATCATTGACTTTAATGACTATCTTTCTACATTGTCATTAAAAAATTATTGTACATGTCTACGATGATATTATATATTCTTTAATTAATACTTTGCATTACTTACATCCTTATCGAGGTGTCTTCACCAATTCTCTACTTCGTACCCTTTGACGATTGTAAGTTACCTACAAGTCATCTCTCTAATTCTATAAATACTAAAATTTATTACTCAAATAAATTATATAAAATCAATCCATACATATATAATCATTTGCCTTGTAACCTCCTCTCTGCATATAATCAATGATAAATTCTTTTAACTTCTTTTCTCTACTTCTCTAGTATTCTCCTTTATCTGGACTTCTTTACTAAAATTCCTGTTTACAAATCCTGCTGTAGAATTCAGTCAATCTTTGCCATATACCCAAACAATACTTTGCTAATATTATTAAAAGTAATTATATATTTACTTACCCAAATCTGTAATTTTATTTGATCTTCTGTTTGCATCCAGCACTTCCTTTTAAATTCCGTTTCACAGAATTTCTTCACAGCAACTCTTGCTTCACAGCAGATTATTCAAGGCAAACTATTGCCGAATCCTCTTTGTGCCGAACTGATCTATAGTGCCTGCAGGCACTGTGCTGAAACCTTCCTGTGCATTGCACTGTGCCGACTCCAACTACAGTGATTTCTGGACACTAAGCCGAACTGGTGAACCGTGATTCCTGCACTGCTGAAACCTTCCAATCCCTCATCCGCTTCTCACTACTGGCATGTGTGAATCAAAGCAGTTTTAATGGAAATGTGGCCCACATGTTAGCTCCTCTTTACAACCCTTGAAAACATCTATTCATTCATTCATAATTAAATGATTATCTAATTTAATTTAGTATATTTCTTAATATAATTACCAATTTTTTCTTAATATTAAATTAAATACTTATAAAAAAATATATCACAATTCCACTAAAATAAATTTTATTTACCCGAGACATTGGATATTACGATAATGCACCATAATATATGATGCTTTGAGCTTGTCTAATAATTCTAAATTTAAAATACATTGGTAGAAGTCAACTTTCATGTGAGCTTCTGTAAGATATGATCTTTAAATACATTGGTAGAATTCAAGCTTCCATGTGATATTCTGTAATTTATTTAGTCTTCATTTGATACATGGTTGCTGTAACATTAAATCATTGTGAAATTTGAAATAATCAATCGCTCTGTGATTTTCAGGTTGTTGAGGAAAATGAGCTTTTTGAAGGATTCGGAAAATCAGACTACAAAACAAATATAGGAGAATTTAAGCATGATGTTATTGAGGTCTAGAATGACATTGATATGTGCAAACCCTAGAAACTCCATTTGTCATGTAAGGTGACAAAATGCTAAAATAAATGCCCAAATTCCGTAATCTGTGAAATGAAAATGCCTACAGTGATGTGTGTTATCCATTAGAGGCACAGGGATGCATGCTATAGTGACGTGTTGATGTAGGCAAGGAATCGCCCACAATTACAAAATTTGCAAGTTTCCAAATATAATAAAAAACTACTAAAAATGACAATTTAACGATAACTTTTATAGAAACAAACACAACACTTAACATTAATAACTAGATAATTGTAGAGAAGAAAAATACAATAGAGTGGCAACCATGAAGAGAAGAAAGAGATAAGAAGCCGAGACGAAATATAGCTCGCAGGCTATAGAGAGGAGAAGAGGAAGGGGGTACATAGCTCGCAAGCTATCAAAAAACCCTCAGGTTTTTTTGTTCCAAAAATTACTTCATAACTTCATATTTTAAAACCTAAAAAACATCACATATTTATAGATAAAAAGAGGCAGCCAAATAGCCCCAAAAATCTCCCATGGAACCAATTAGCAGGCAGTCCAGAAGCAGCACCCGAAGAGCCACACAGGGAATCGGAACAGGCACCACAGGGAACCGGAACAGGTAGCCAAGGAACAGGAGCCAGGGGGAAGGAACCAGCCACGGGAAGCAGAACCAGGAGGGAAAAATCGAAGGGCCATAGAGAAGGGGGAAGAATCAGGCCTTCAAGCATTAATGAGTTGAAAGGTAGTAGAACTAAAAGCATTAATGATGCAGGCAAAGAATCGCCCACAATTACAAAATTTGCAAGTCTTCCAAATATAATAAAAAACTACTAAAAACAACAATTTAACGATAACTTTTATAGAAAAAAAACACAACACTTAACATTATTAACTAGATAATTGTAGAGAAGAAAGATACAATGGAGTGGCAACCATGGAGAGAAAAAAGAGGTAAGAAGCCGAGACGAAATATAGCTCGCAGGCTATAGAGACGAGAAGAGGAAGGGGGTACAGAGCTCGCAAGCTATCAAAAAACCCTCAGATTTTTTTGTTCCAAAAATTACTTCATAACTTCATATTTTAAAACCTAAAAAACATCACATAAATGCTTTTAGTTCTACTACCTTTTCAGCTCATTAATGCTTGAAGGCCTGATTCTTCCCCCTTCTCTGTGGCCCTTCGGTTTTTCCCTCCTGGTTCTACTTCCCGTGGTTGGTTCCTTCCCCCAGGCTCCTATTCCTTGGCTGCCTGTTCCGGTTCCCTATGGTGCCTGTTCCGGTTCCCTGTGTGGCTCTTCGGGTGTTGTTTCTGGACAGCCTTTTGGCCTTCTGTTTCCCTGTTTTGATTGACTTGGTTGGAGTGTTTTGGGGGTTGTTTGGCTGCCCCATTTCTCCTATAAATATAAGATGTTTTGGTAATTAAAAAAGGAGATAATGGAAAGATTTTTGGAGCAAAAAACCTTAGGGTTTTTCTTCTTTGGAAAAGCTTGCGAGCTTGTTCCATTCTTCTTCTTCCTTCTTGGGAAAGCTTGCGAGCTTGTCCTCTCCTTCATCTCGGCTTCTTACCTCTTTCTTATCTCCGCAAGTTCAACGTCACTTGTATCTTTCTTCTCGATAAATGAAAGCAATTTTAGGTGTTTTTATTATATTAGTTTGTAAGTGTCATTTCAAGTTATAAAAGTAATGTTTTGTTTTACAAAAGTTATGTTATGTCTTTCTATTTAAAATTGTATGTTATGAGATAAAAGAAATATTTAGTATATGTTGTAGTCTCCAATTTGTTGTGGAGACTTAGTTTAGTATTTACTTTGTTTCTTCTTGTAACCGGGGGTTCTCCTACTTGTTTTGGGAACTCTTGGTGAGCTGAAAAGGTTGTAGAACTAAAAGCATTAATGAGCTAAAACATAGCAGCTCCCAAATAGCCAAGCCCAAACCCAAATCAGCCCAAGAACCAAAGCACCAAAGAAATTATCATTTTGTTTTGACCCCCCCTTTGCATGCATCAATTAATGAGCTAAAGCATAGCAGCTCCCAAATAGCCAAGCCCAAACCCAAATTAGCCCAAGAGCCAAAGCACCAAAGAAACTATCATTTTGTTTTGACCCCCCCTTTGCATGCATCACGTGTGCTACCGATTACCAATAAAGTCTTTATCTAACTAAAAAATATATAATTACCTCAATAAAAAAAGTGTATTGGTGGTGGAATGGAATTAATCATTAGTTGAGGCACAAGATATATGGTTGCATTCATTCTGAGATCTTCATTACAGTCGTTAGAATTGATTGTAGGTTCATGGCATTTTGGCTACATTAACAGTTATCATACCATGTGACAAAACTGAGTATAAAATCTCAAAGAACACCACGAAATGGAAATAGTCATTGTTTTCACATCCAATTAAAAGGTGGTTTTCTCTGTTAAGAAATTGTTTAGGGGAAATTAAATTCATATTTTATTCCTTGGAATCATTACATATATATACACTCTAGGAGGATAAATAGAAAAAGAAAGATATTTAATCTAATTAATTATAATAAACAGAAAAGAAAAGTCATTTAATCTAATTGATTCTAATAATTATATCCTACGGATCTTAGAAACAAAAGAGGAAATCTCCAACTGCGGCCCACGGTTGTTGACCTGTCAAAGCCGTGGCCCCCTCCTTGCCGTGTAATTCAACACTTCCTCTCAAGTTGGGTTGTACAAGTTTTACAATCCTAACTTGCAAACAAACTTATCAAGTAAGAGCCCGGTAGTGCCTTTGTTAGAACATTGGCAAGTTATTCATGAGTTGGGGTATATACTATTTCAATTTCTAAGTTCTATATTTTCTCAGATATAAAGTATCTATCAATGGTAACATGTTTTGTTCTGTCGTGATGTACTGGATCCTTGGCCATATTGATTGCGGCTTGATTGTCACATTTCAACTTTATCGTGCCTTCAATCTTTATTCACAGTTCAATCAATACTTGTCTGATCCAAATACCTTCACAAATAGTAATTGCTAATTCTCTCAGTTCAGATTTCGCACTGCTTTTAGAAACAATAGATTGTTTCTTGCTCCTCCATATCACTAGGTTCCCCCATACTAATGTTTAATATTCTGTGATTGATCAACTGTGTCCAATCTGCATCAGAATAAATGATCAATTTCATATCCTCATTTTTCTTAAATAATATCCCCTTTCCAGGAGTATTCTTGAGATATCTCAAGATTTGATATACTGCCTCCATGTGCTTCTTCATAGGATTACTCATATATTGGCTCACCATGCTCACAATAATCCCAATAAATGGATAGGTGTGGGAGAGGTATATAAGCTTTCCTACTGGACGTTGATATCTTCTTTTATCTACTGGAACCCCCTCCTTTATATCTCAAGTTTCTTCTTAGGATCCATAGGTGTACTGGCTGGTCTACATCCCAGCAGGCCGTTCTCCTTTAGTAGGTCTAAGATATGCTTGCGTTGGAAAACAATTATACTTTTACTTGATCGAGCTACCTCTATACCAAGAAAGTATTTAAGTGATCATAAATCTTTAACATCAAACTCCTTGGACAGAGCTTGTTCGATCTTCATTATTTTCTCCATATTATTTCCAGTAAGGATGATGTCATCCACACATACAATCAGTACTGCTACCTTGTTACTTTCTGACTGTTCCATATATACCTGGCATTGTCTAAAACTATGGCCTTTTACATACTTTGCAAATCTTTCAAACCATGCTCTACGAGACTGCTTTAATCCATACAAAGATTTCAACAGTTTATACACTTTGTCCCTTTCATAAGACTTCTGAATCCCCATTTGAATCTCCATGTAGACTTCTTCTTTCAGGTTCCAATTCAAGAATGCATTCTTGATATCTAGTTGATGTAGGGGCCAATCTAAATTTGCTGCTAAGGAAAGAAGAATCCTAATGGTGTTGAGCTTTGTAACATGAGCAAAAGTTTCTTGATAGTCTATTCCATAAGATTGAGTAAATTCTCTTGTAACCAGTCTAGTTTTCAGCCTCTCAACACTACCATCCTCATTAGGCTTTATAGTGAGCACCAATTTGCAGGTTACAACTTTCTTTCCTGGTGGGAGATTCGTAATTACCCAAGTTTGATTTTTCTCCAAGGCCATAATTTCTTTTTTAACAGCCTATCTCCATTCCGGGCGATTCAAAGCTTCCTGAATATTAGCGAAATCTGCACATCATCCAACTTGGAAAGGAAGACTTGATAAGTGTCTGTTAATCTATTATAGGAGAGAAAGTTTTCGATTGGATACTTGGTGCATGATTCTTTCTGGCCATTTGATGGCTTTATGTCCTTTTGAACTTTCCCATTTTTCTCCTCTGTATGAATCTCTACAGTTGCTGGATCGATTGAAGGAGATTTGACAGGTTCAAGATGTGTCTCACCGCTCTGCATATGCTATTTTTTCTTTCTTTTCCTTGAGTTTGCATATTGTTGTTCCTTAATTGTTGCACTTTGCAGGGATTGATTAGGACTTATGGGTGGAGGTAATATGTCTGAAGGTGGAGGTTGAGACATAGGAGATATACCTTGGGAAATACTCATTGTTTGGATTTCTTATGATATTTATTGATTTTGACTGGACTTTGTTTGGTTGTATGATAAGGAATTTCACTCCCAAATTTGAAATCTCCTTCCCTCTCGCCCTGAATTTCAGAACTAGTGAAGTATGGGTTGTTTTCAAAAAAGGTGACATCCATGGTTTCAAAAACCTTCCTAGAAGTAGGGCAAAAGCATTTTTAACCTCTTTTTGATGAGAAATAGCCAATAAAGACTTTTTTTTTTATCTTGGGTCAAACTTGCTCCTATCTTGTGAATATATATGAACAGAGGCAGAGCTCTCATCAACAATCTTAACTACTCGATTTGAATGATAAGATTGATAGTCATGAAGGAGTGTAATGTTTCTTGTCATGTGATCTGATGCTCTTGAGTCAATAACCCAAATTTTTGGCTGTTTTATACCTGAATGAGCGTGTAGGATGGTAGCAAGTTCTGGAGACTGTTGGTTTGTGATAAGAGGAGGAAGAGGAGAAGTGCTGTCAGGAGATCCAGATTTTTCGGTGTTTAAATTGATAATATTTGGGTAGGAGGATGAGATCTTGCTATCTATGGACATGATTGGGTTTCCTCGATTGAAAGAGAAGATGAATTTTGGGCAAGGGCTATCATTGCTTGAAGAGAGGCTATCGACAGAATGATGGATAGTTATCGCCGGCTGAAGGTTGGAAGAAAGAGAGAAAGGTTTGCCTCCGGCACTCAGAGAGGGCTTAGAATTTTCCTAAGCTTTGATACCATAAAGAAATTGTTTAGGAGAAATTGAATTCAAATTTTATTCCTTGGAATCATTACATATATATATATATATATATATATATATATATATATATATATATATATATATATATATATATATATATATATATATATATATATATATATACTCTAGGAGAATAAACAGAAAAAGAAAGATATTTAATCTAATTAATTATAATGAACAGAAGAGGAAAATTATTTAATCTAATTGATTCTAATAATTATATCCCACGAATCTTGGAATCAAAAGAGAAAATTTCCAACTGCAACCCACGGTTGCAGCCCATAGATTGCTGACTTATCAAAGCTGTGGCCCCCCTCCTTGTCATGTGATATAACACTTTGGAATTTGTTGACCTCTGGATCATACCCAAAGGAAAACAACAAAAAATAAAATAAAATAAAATATATGCATGCCTCTGCGCAAATCCTGCTCGAATCGCCGCTCTGGTCGCTACAGTCCCGTCGCCCATACTTCTGCAAACGGCGTCGATGTCAGCGACGTGCGTGCTCTGTCGGGACTCGCCTCTTCCCGTCTTTAAAACGCAAGCAGAACGAAGCCAAAGCACACACCGAAACTTCCTCCTCTCGCAGGATACTTCCTGTAAGCTCCGTCCTTTCTTTTTCTTTCCCTCTCTCGCAGCTTCTTCGCAAACTTCGTTGATGTTCGACTTCGGTCCCTCCGTTGCTGGTCGACTTCGCTCGTTCGACGGCTTTCCCTTCCTGGCGGAGAGGAAGTTACGACACTTTGATCGGAATCGACAACGGAGCTCGCCCGCTGTCCTCGCCCCTTCGCTTCTTCGGCTCCCTCGTGGCTGGTCGACCCCGCTCCTCCAACGACTTTCCTTCCTCTCGGATCGGAAGTCCCGACATTTTGATCGCAAGCAGCAACCGGAGTTCGCCGCTGTAAGGGAACTTTCTCCCTTTCGATTGCTCCTCCGGCTCCCCAGTTGCTGTTCGACTCCACTCCTTCCACGACTTTCCCCTCCTGTAGGATCGGAAGCTACGACATTTTTGACGAAAGTAACGACGGGAGCTTGCTGTGTGCGAGGGTAACCTTCTCCCTTTCGCACGTTTTTCGGCCAAATCCCGTAAATCCGCTAAAAAAAAAGATAATAAAAATAAAAATCCTTTTTTTAATTATAATTATCTTAATTAATTATAATTAATTATACTTATTATTATCTTAATTAATTATAATTATTATCATTAATTATAGTTAATTTTAATTAAATGGTTATAATTAATCTTATTAATTATAATTAATTTAATTATAATTAATTTTAATTAATCATAATTTTTAAAATTTAATTATTATTAATTAATTACTTAATTATAATTTATTAAAATTAATTAATCTTAATTGGTTATAATTAATCAAAAGTTAATTATAACCTATTTTAATTTAATTAATTTTAATAAAATATAATTAATTACTTTAATTAATTATAATTAAATAGGTAATTAATTAATGATAATTATAATTAATTAATTATAAATAATTAATATTAATTATAAATAATAAAGAGGCTCTTCTCCTCTTGCCTCGGTCCACGAGCCCGTACCGCCGTCCACTTGCAAAGGTATGATTTCTAAACCTAGATTCCCTTCTCGTCGTTGGCGGCGAGCTAGTGAACCCCCCACGCGCTCACGTAGCGTAGTGGGGAGGGAAGCTAGCGCGACGCCTACGACGAGGCGGGCAATCGCCTTAAACCCCACCCTCGACGCTTGCGACGGACCGGCAAACCCCCTACGCGCTCACGTAGCGTAGTAGGGCGGGGAACCGGTGCGACGCTCGCAACGAGGTGGGTAATCCCCGGACCGCTCATGTAGCGTGAAGGGGAACAAAATTAAGTACCCATACGTGGGGAAATCCTCCTGCTTTCTTTGCAACAGGTGCCCAAGACCCCTAAACGCTCATGTAGCGGGCGGGGATTGAAGAAATTTTGCTGCCGTAGTGTCTACGGACATCTACCTGAAGCGCGCACGTCGCGTGGAGGGGAAGGCAGCCTCTTGGTTTTTCCCCTAAACGGGGGAGACGCCGGGAGGCTGCCAAAATTTCATTTGAAGATTTTGAGGACTTGAACAAAATTGGGCTTGAACTTGTGAACTTGAACTCAAACTTGCTTCGAATAATCATAACAAAGACTTGGACTCAAATGAAATAAAATCAAACATTAATTTGGATGACAAGACTTGATTCAAAACAATAGAATTTGAACTTGATTTAAATATCAAGTGAACACAATTTAAATGCAAGTAAAGATTTGCAATTCGACTACACAAGACTTGAGTTCGCTTGGACTACGAAGAACAGATGCAAAGGACTTTGAATTGAGCATAGAACTCAAAGTTGATATTCGACTTGAACTCGAATCCGGATCTGAACTGCAACAAATGCAAACTCAATTTGAATTCAAGCATAATCAAGATGAATCTGATTGGAGCTCAAATGAAAGATAACAAGTGCCCAAAATGAAATCAAGAAACATTAGACTTGATTTTAAATGAACGGTGGGGAGCAAACTCAAGCAAATATGCAAGGATTTATGTCAAAACTTTAGATGAACATGAGTTGCTCATGATCAAATGAGACGCTTGCGAAGGATTTTTATACATGCCACAAAGTACAAACCATGAATAAAGACAAGGAATTTGCACTTGTAACTTGTCTACAAGTAATGGGGAACTTACTAAAAATACAATTCAATCACAAGCCAAGACTTAGAATCTTTTGAACAATGACATGCTTCCAATGAACTTGCAAGGATTCAACGAACTTGAACAAATTGCAATGGACATAACATTGATGACAAGGACTTGAGCTCAAATGAACTTCAAAGAATTAAATTCATAATGGCATGGAACTTGAAATCAGTAAGACTAAAATGAATAAGGAACTCAACTGCAAACAAGACAATAGAGACCCGGATTCAAATAGACTAAGTGTTAAAGACTTGAGTTTGATTTGAACTGAGCAGGGGCTTCCTCAATGCTGCAACTTAGTCATAGTGACTATGTCAATTAAAATGCAAGAACCAACAGTCATAACTCACCCACTAACATGTGCGGGAATGCATGAAGATCACTCAAATAAATGTCAATGAGTAAGAAGAGTTTACAAGTGATGAACAAGAACTCATAATGAACTTGGGCATCTACAAGTGTATGGAGAAGACGTGCAATGAATGTGACAACCTCTCCATCATATCAATATTGAAAACGCTACATAGAAGAAGCTCTTGAAAAGTGCACTAATTCATTAAAGAGATATCAATTTGATATTGAAATGTGAGCCTCTCACAATCAATACAAGTCGGCATGCAAGCAATCATACCGATACCTTACAAGTGAGATAAATCAGCGTACAAAGAGCATTAGGACTTAATGCAGTTGATGATATGCTCCACCGGCATATGCAAAAGCATGCATCAAGCGCTAGGGTATCCCTACGATCAAGATCAAAATACAAGCAAGCACGTTCAACCTTGCAAGCTACAATGAACAATGGTTAGTGAAGATGTATTCAAAAAGTCCGAGGCAAATGCCGCATTTCTACAATCAACACCACCTGATCGAAAGTGAATACACCGGCTCTCTCCAAGCAGGAGAATTTGATGTCTCAATGAATTTTGGAGATCTTCAAGTCAATCAGGATGTAAAAGTGTGAAGGGCATTTAGCAGATGAAACAGCTGCTCCGGCAACCAACATCAAGATACAAATAAACGTACTGATCTGCATGTAATCAAGAGCAAAAGATCTGCAATACATACAATCTCTCTACGAGTACAGATGTATGCACCACATATCATCTATGGGTAGATGCAGGAAGACTTCAGTAAATGCAGTATCCTGAAGTTAATTCCAATTCATGAATGAAAATATCTACCTGCCTACAAACAACAGTGGTGGAGATCATATGACGCCACGCCACCGGATCTGCAATATCCGTACAAGCAGACAGAAGGCGTACAAATCCCCAAATGGAACCCGTACAACGCCACGCCACCGGATCTGCAACCTTCGTACAAGCAGACAGAAGGCGTCTACAAGCTTCAACTCTACGCCACCGGATCCACAACATTCATGCAAGTGGACAGAAGGCGTTTATAAATATTTCAATGTCTCCCGCACGTGCACCTTAACTTGTATACACATAGGAACACAAAAGAGACACGTGTAATCATACAACCCGCATGGGCCCCGGCGAGCGTGTAGTAAGAACACACGTGACGTCTAGGGATGCTGCGCGGGTCAATAAGTGAATTCAAGTTCGAGCCCGATCCTTCTATTCAGGTAGATAGGAGTTGACACGGTTCGAACCATTAAATAAATATACGGTCGCGAGATCGACCGAGATATTTATTTTATATGTTCATATTAGGCCTTCAAGGCCTATAATCAAGTGAATTCACTTACAAAGGGCACAAAGCCTACGAAACCCGATCCTCTGTCAATTACTAGATAGAGTCGATAAGGTTCAAAATACAGAACCAAATAATTCAAAGCGCCATCCAAATACTCCAAAACTCCAAATCTCCAAAAATCCCAAAAATTCCAAAGTCTATAATATTTGAAATTGAAACTAAACCATCAAACACTCAAAGCATGAAATCCATCCACCCTCCGCAACAGTTTGCCGAGGTGGACAAGTTAAAATTTACTTCAGCTCACAAAGAGCCAATGCCTAGTCGAAAATATCACTAGGATCCATTCTCAAACAATCTCCTGCCAGCAAGGACGTGGTACGAGTCCTCTAACTGGCAATTTCGCCGCCAAATGGCACTGCAGGATAAACGGTTATGACTCGGGGCCCTCTGAACCAGGTGATCGCCGCCAAATGGCACCATTATATTATGGTTATGGCCAGAGCCCGTATGCTCCCCAATGGCATCAAATCCTTGAGATATGAATCAATAGGATATGATCGATAGGGCACAAAGCCCTCTGTCAGCTAAGGTGGATTCAAATTTGTCCCCTTAGATAAACATTCACCCCAGGTCTACAAAGTACCCTTGGACGAAGCAACCCATGGCTGCCGACAAGGATCCTTCTGTCAGGTTGGGTCGACTACCTCCTCTGACTAAGTAGACCAGGGATCACGATGGCCCGGGACGACGGAACCATGGGATCTTGATCGGGTCTATCATCCATTCCCCCACCATCTGCTTTAAGTGCAGGATGGTGCAATTTCCAATTTTAAATATTAAATCTCCAAATCTCCCAATCTTCCGAATTCCCAAATAACTCCAAATTTTAACATTCCCAACCTATTGCTGCTACTATATGCCAGATCCACGTATCTCTACGTATCTGATTGACGACTAGCCTTAATCGAAAGTTCTCTCTCGTTACCGGGAGGGGTAATTAACTATAGGGGCTTGCGCCTATAGGAAACCAGAACTCAGATCATAAAGTCCTCGCTAAATGAGGGCGAAATCTCTGGGTAGTGTCTTATCTACTATCTCATCTGCCTTTCAAAATTTACCTCGGAACTTAAATCGTTAAAACTCCTCCCGAGCAGAAAGCAAAAGTCGGGCGGAGGCCGGGGCCGAATTTTCGGAGCCCACAGAATTGAGGTTTTAATAACATTATATCCCAAATAGGAATGCAATCCCTCCTATAATTGGAAACAACAACTAGCCAAATTATGAAAATATGTATGATCCAATTTGAAAGATAATGTACAAGATGATTCAAGTGTGCCTCATTTGTCATTTTGCAGCTTGGAGATAAATCTTGAAACATTGGTTTTGACACTTAGTGCTCATTTTCCTTCAATAGCATTCCACGTAGTTAAAGTTAACAGAAATAAGCGTATATTTATATTTTCACAAATATGATGCTAATTCTCATGATAGCATTGATTTATAAAAGAGCGTATGACTGCCATAATATTGTGGTAATCCTTGTTACATGTGCAGTTTTGTCTATATTCTTCATTGTTATTTAGAGCTAATTTATATGCACTTAAAATTTCTATTGGATCCAAAGTAGATTACATGTAGTAGTTTTTTTTTTTTTTTTTTGACAATGTATTACTCTGGATGCAGATTCTCATCTACGCTGAACCTTCATCTAGTTCATGGACTAATCTGGTTGTTGGTTTACTTTCACAGGTAAAGCAGACTGAAGGCTCTGAAATAAACATTTGCTTTGTTTTAGATGTCTTGTTGGATATTTTCTCTGATTTAGTTGTTAAGGACATGCTAAAACCGTTTAAAATGGTTTCTAGCACAAAATCTGAAGGGTATTTCTTTCATATTCCATATGATTTTTCGTTTCCTTGGTTGCATGTTCTCCATAATTAGGCTAGTTGTAGGGGATGTACCGTATACCAAACGAATTTTTATGCTGGTGATATCTCAAAACTGTTTTTTAGTTCTTTTACGTTGGAGGAGTTTGATTTACAGAGCAAATGTTTTGTCGCAAATCAAATTGCCCCATGATGGACCAAAGACATAATGATCACTTATCAATTAATCAGTAAGTACTGTTTTTAGGCACGGAAGGGTTCATATTATATTTTACCAAAGGGTCTTAATTTCTACCAGAATTATCACTTCGTGCTTCAAATTGATATAGATGATTTTTCTACAAAATCACTTACATTCAACCAAATTGATTGCACTTCTCCCAAAGAATACATCGGGATTTCTCTATCTTTTTTTGTGGTTGTGTTTCTTTTTGTGGTCTCCTGTTCTTTGGGTTCTATGGCAGTTATGGCATATATTTAACCGGAGTTGAAAATTTCGAAAGATAAATTGAAACCTTGTTTAAAAAGGCATGCGAGAGGTGCTCGCCTCAAGGTGCACCTCATAATAAGGTGCCTAGCAGTGCCTCGAGCTTATGATATTCTTGTCTAAGTGAAGTTTATGCCTTTTTCATTTGAGATGTACACCTCAAGGCTATATGCCTCGATGCACATGTGGAAAACACCTTAAATAAAGGTTTACTTAAAGAAGAAAATACTTTTATGTCATATATAGTAGGGTTTAAGATTTTAGGTATAGAGTTTGGACTAATATGGAAATGGTGGATTCAAGTTTCATATTTTCTTTTAAATTCTTTTTTTTTTTACTTTTTCTATTTACTTGATTGAGTTTTAGTTTCCCTTTTTTTATTTTCCTTTTTAGCTGGTTTTATTATCTTTTTAACTAAAGTTTCTTTTCATTTTATTTTAATTGGTTTGTTTTTATTTTCTTTTAAGGTTTATGTTTTTAATTTTTTTTTAACTATTTGTACACGGTGTATAGCATATCTATGAATTTTTAAATTTATGAGTTTTTTTTTAGTTTGGGTCTCACACCTCAATTTACCGTGTGACTTAGGCCTAGCATCGCCAAGGCGAAATATCTAATTTTTCGATTCATCTTTTTAAACCTTGCGGTAAAGGTAACATTGTTAGTTGAGAAATAAAATTTATGCAAAATAGGATTTTAAATCTTATTTAACACATAATAGGAATGAATGAACAATGAGGATCCATACAAATGACACTAAATAATTGAGACAAAGTTGGTGATGATGATGATGATCATTTATAAACAAGTGATATACTACCAAATTGTTTACTCATTCTACTTATTATTGCACATAGGCTTAGAAAAATTACATCAACTGTAGAGAATCAATATTATTTCATTCTAGCAAAATCTATTTTGTCTATGCTAAGATAATTAATAGAGAATATAGAGAAGTAAGAATGGATCTTCATGTATTTTTCATTGAACTTCAAAAGATGCGATCTAGTTAACAAGAATTTGTTTGGTGCGCATTAAGGTAGAAAGATATGTCGAAGAATGTTAACGTTATTAAAGATATAGATGATGAAACACTAACTAGTGTAGTCATGGAGTAACTCATGAGTTTTCAGTTACCCTAGGTTTATATTAAAGATCAATATAGAGCCTGTATCTCATTTTGTTAATTATGTAGATGCTTACAAAGGAAATCAAAGGGTGGTGGCTTGATGCGAGCTTTTTATTGTTGATATAGCTTTAATTCGTAAGGCATCTACAAAATAATTGATAAAAATAGAATAGTGAATTTCATAAGATATAAACCTTAGAATTAGTGCAATAAAAATTGAGTACATTATGTATCATTTTAATTTGTATGATGCTAATAACTATCATTCAACATTATTAGAAGATAAGGTAATTTATAGGTGTAATAGGTTTGAGTATATTTGATTTATTATACAAAAGAAAGAGATATAAATGAGGATGGAACTCATAGAATTAAGACTACATGATTAGAATGAAGAAGTTACTCTGGAGTTTTGTGTGACTCAATGATATCATGAAACTTTAAAAGGTAAATGCTATAAAATGAGAAAGGACCAAAATGGTCTCTCAACTCTTTCTGAGTGATCAAAATGGTCTCCAACTCTTTTGAGGGACCAATTTAGTCCCTCAACTCCTCCAAATAGACTTTTTTGGTCCTGTTATCTAATGATAGAGTTGATGGTATTAAGTATTAGGGTAATTTAATCATTTTTAATTAAAATATTTAATAAATGTAGTTTTTAGGAATTATAATTTTTGTAAAAAAAAATTATTAAACTTTTCTTTAATAAAAAATTTATAAATAATTTTAGTTTTAATATCACTATTTATAAAACATTTTGCTAGCAGCAGCCTGAACCCTTTCATCTCTGTCCTCTTCCTCGTAGTCATCTATGTCCTCTTCCTTTACTTCTTCATCCATTATTGTTGGATCAGAAGGTCCATAACCTTTCGATGCCCGGCACGCACCCATTTCATCTTCGCCGCCGGTGATGCATCACTCCCCAGAACGTGAGCTTAGCTTATCGGAGTAAACAGGTTTACAGGGAGTAATAATGTTGGGTATTTTGAGTCTAGATCGATCGATGGAGATGTTTCAGTTGTCTTTGTCACCATTGACGTCGAGTAGGTCTCAAATGGAGGACATCTATGTCCTCTTCCTCGTAGTCATATCAATGGCTCGCTAGGGACCTAGTGTTCGACGCTCAGTGTGTGATTAACTTTCAGGACGCTCGCTAGAGCTGTGGGAGTGGTAGTTGAAGATTGCGTGGGACATTATGGTCTAACTGTGTTCGACGTGCGCTGCGGGACTAGGTTGAAGCTGCTGTTGATTCTCGATGCACTGCAAGATGTGGGAGTCATATGTGTGGCTGGGGTTTTCGACGCTACTGGAGGGTTCGAACAATTCATTGTTGTGTATAATGAAAATGTTCTGCACTTTTTTTTTTCTAGGTATACCCTGGCTGTGTGTTCGGTAAATCCAAATGTCATGTTAAAAGTTAACGAAAGGCCCAAATAGGTACAATTTTAAGGAGTTGAAGGACCAATTTGGTCCCTCAAAAGAGTTGGGGATCATTTTGGTCCCTCAAAAAGAGTTGAGGGACCATTTAGGTCCTTTTCTCGTTATAAAATCACAATTAGGTCAATGATGTTGTCTTGATTCGAGCGTTGGGCTATAAAAACATCTTTCATACCTAAGTTTGGCAGAAATAACAATGTTAAGATAAATTTGTGAAAAAATTAAGGGTAAACTATGAAATGATTGTATTAGAGGAAATGTTTATTGTAGCATCAATTGAAAATGAGTTAACTGATGATAGATTTAGATGATTTGGATATACATAATAAAAGGTAGAATATGTGCCATTAGCATATTGATAAAGTTAGTGTTAGAGTATTAGCAAGTAAATTGGGTAGATTTGAGATTACATGAATAAATGTTCAAAATTATTTACGAAGAAAAGATTTACACCTCAAACAACAGTTAATTGGAATGAATGAAAAAAAAAAAAAAGATTCATAATGCCAACCCAAAATAGTTGGGATAAGGCTAATGATAATAATCATCATCATTATAATATCGACCCTAAATAGTTTGGATAAATCTAATAATAATGATGAGATAGCTTACATGTAGGTTATCATATATATTCAATTCAGATATAGATTATTAGCCTACTAGGTATACCCGATCTAGACCACTAGATATTGAATCGAAACACTGTCAGCAAAACTTGTTAGCCCCCATACCTTAGATCAAATTTGAAGGACTCGCTTGTCAAAGCTTGAGCGAAAATGATGTTGGGTCCTATAGATCTCCATCTCACTCCATCACACCAGTATACTAGTTGATGATGACTAGAAAAAAAAATACATATGATTTGCTCAAAATGGAATTTTAACATATTCAATAGAGCTTTATATATAAATTATTGCATTTTATCAAGTTGAAAGCTTATGTATAAATTTATACCGATAATACAAAAGACTCAACACCAACTTAAAACTGTAAATATTAAACCCATGTACTAACCCCCGACATCAATTTAAGATAGTAATTAATTGCAAAGTACATAAATAATAATTTATTTTTATTAAATTTCTCAAAATTTCCAAGATGTATCTGAAAATTAAGGAATCATTGTGACGTAGAAGCTAAAGCAAGATCCAACCAAGAGGTCTAATGGGTGGTCCGGTTCTAGCTGAACCAAATTTCGAACCAGTCAGCTGAGTCCGATCCACTATGAGTCCTAGGAAGGCCGGTCAGGTTATTTTCATTCTTTGGGTCATGGTGTAAATCTTATTTAAAGGATCTTTTGTTCTCTAGAGTGGTAGAAGAGTTTAGACAACATTTGTCACTTTAGCCTGGCTGAAGTTTTTCCTCTGTGTCCTGGGTTTGCATCCAAGCGGTGTTAATGCAACTAGTTCATTTCTTTTCCCCTATTATTTTTTTCCTTTCCTTTGTCATTTGGTTCGCTGAGCTCTTGCTGGTGTCATCTGGTATCAGAGCTAACCAGGATTGGCGTCTCTCCAAGAACTCAAACCTATCAGGCTGAGGTCTGTTCCCTATTCCGCAACAAACACTTTGGCAGACTGCCGAATTCTATCCCTATTTTTGCATTCCAACAGACAGACAAGCAGAAGTCACTATGCCACCAAGAAAGGGAGTTCCAAGAATCAATCAAGAACAAACCATTGAAGAAAGAAGGGAAATTCAAAGATTACAAGCTAGATTGGCTGTTGTAGAGGTCAATCAACAAGGAGAACTCAAAATGAAACGGAAGAACAACATCTTGGAGAAGCGGATGAAAATCCTTTCCATCATGAAGAATCAAATGGAGAAGACGATGTTCCTCTAAGGCATTTAAGACGAGAAACAAGAAGACACCTACACGATTTTGGAATACGAATTGATCTTTCGGAATTTGAAGGGCGACATGATCCACACCATTGAATGAATTCTTGAATATAAAGAAATCACGCAAGAATGCATCGTTAAACTAGTAGCCATCAAACTCAAGGGAAACGCGTCTTTATGGTGGGAGAATTTAAAACGCATACGACAACGAGAAGGAAAATCCAAGATCACTACCTAGTCGAAGATGACAAAGGAGTTACAACAGAAGTTCTTGTAAATGCATTATCGCCAAGAGAAATTCCTTCGACTTCATAACCTATAACAACACGAACTTTCAGTAGAAGGTTATGCCGCTGAATTTGAACAGTTGGGGTTAAAATCTCAACTAGAAGAACCAGAAGAAAATATCATTGCTCGATTTTTGGGGGGATTAAACCTGGCTATCTCCAATATCGTGCAATTATAACCCTATTGGACCCTAGCTGACATAATTAGCCTATCACTTAAAGTTGAGAAGCAGCTTAAACAGGGGAGAAGAAGGCTAACAGTTGGAGATCACTTGGTGGAACAAACAGCCAACCGGGTCCAATGCTGGACCAAAAAACTGTGAATTCCAGCACCACAGCTAACTCTATAACTCAATTGCGCCCTCGTTCAGTTTCAGGAGCAGCATCCCCCACAATTTTTCCTGCTAGAAAATGCTTCAACTGTCACGGATTCGGCCACATAGCTTCCAACTGTCCGACTAGAAGATTGGTTGCCTTAGTTGAAGAGTTGCCGTTGGGAGACATTTTTCCGCGGAAATAGCTGATGGATTACCGGAAGCCGAACAAATATTACAAGCAGACGAAGGAGAACTTTTGGTCGTAAGACGTCTGTTGAACACGCACTATAATCCTGAACAAGAATGGTTGAGACACAACATTTTTCATACTAGATGCACTGATCAAGGCAAGGTAAGTAACCTTGTTATCCATGGCGGATGTTGTGAGAATGTGGTTCATCCTTAATGGTAGAAAAGCTAAACCTACCCACAAACCACATCCTCAATCCTATCAATTAGCTTGGCTTAAAAAAGGCAATGAAATTTCAGTTAACCAGCAGTTCTTGGTACAATTCTCTATTGACAACAATCTTCAAAAACAAGTCCTATGTGATGTGGTAACTATGGATGCATGCCACATCTTATTGGGGAGACCATGGAAATTTGACAGAAAAAACAATTCATGATGGATATCGAAATACATATTCTTTCCAATACCTCCAAATGTGAATTTATGGTCAACACCTACGACAAGTTTTTCAAGTTCTAGATCAAAAACTCTTCGCCAATACCTCAAAATGTGAATTTATGGTCAACACAATCAGATTTTTGGGTTTTATAGTGTCTCCGGAAGGCTTACAAATGGATCTTGATAAGGTGAGAGTTATTCAAGAATGGCCAACCCCCTCATCCATGAATGATGTCCAAAGATTTCATGAATTGGCTTCCTTTTATTGACGGTTTATTAAGGATTTTAGCACCATCGCTACTCCTCTGACAGAACTCCTCAAGCAACCGCAATTTCTGTGGACCACCAGGACACAAAATAGCTTTGACCAACTAAAGATACTAATGACTTTAGCATCGGTGTTAGCTCTCCCAAATTTTTCTCAGATTTTTGAAGTAGAATGTGATGCTTCTAATCTTGGCATTGGAGCTGTGTTAAGCCGAGGATACCCCATTGCTACTTTAGTGAAAAACTCAACAAATCTCGACAGAATTACTCTACATATGATAAGGAGTTCTATGTTATTGTTAGAGCTCTACAATATTGGTGTCATTACTTCCTAGCCCAAGAATTTGTCTTATTTTCATATCACCAGGCTCTTAAACATCTTCAGTATCAAAGTAAATTAAAAGGGAGGCATGCGAAGTGGGTAGAATATCTATATCCTCTTTTCACTTTTCCTTGAATTACAAATCGGGAACTGCTAACCAAGTAGCCGATGCCCTCAGCCGAAGGTTCCTCTTGTTGAACACATTGCAAGTAAACACAGTGGGATTTGAAGTCATTCAAGAACTATATGATAAAGATCCTAATTTTCACAAGATATAGAAACAATGTAAACAACAACCATACAAACTTTTCCATATTCAACAAGGTTGTCTATTTTTCGGAAATAGGTTGTGCATTCCCCAATGCTCAATGCGCAATGTTATTATTTCTGAAAACCATAATGGAGGACTAGTTGGACACTTTGGGCGGGATAAAACTTTGGCCATCATTCAAGAACATTTCTATTGGCCCTTACTAGAGATGTTGAGAGACATATTAAGAGGTGCCAAACTTTCATAAGAGCCAAGACAAAGCAACATAATACAGGTTTATACTTACCATTACCGGTGCCTGAATCACCTTGGGTGGATATTAGCATGGATTTTGTTTTGGGACTTCCCCTCACACAAAGAAAAAAAGACTCAATCATGGTTGTAGTTGATCGATTTTCAAAATGGTTCATTTTGTGCCATGTCAGAAAATCTTGGATGCTTCACACATGGCAAGACTTTACTTTCAGAAGATTGTGCGACTACATGGTATTTCTAAAACAATCACCTCAAATCGGGATGTTAAATTCCTTAGCCATTTCTGGAGGACTTTGTGGTCAAAATTCGGAACTAAACTACAATTTAGTTCCACGGCACACCCCCAGACCGATGGACAAACAGAAACCATAAATAGGAGCTTGGGCAACCTTCTGAGATGTTTTGTGGGGAAAAACATTCGACAATGGGATGAGATTTTGGGTCAAGTGAAATATGTGTATAACATATTCCGAAACCAATCTACGGGTCGCAGTCCTTTTGAGATTGTTTATGGACAAAACCTAGCGAGACCGCTAGATATAGCTCCTAGTGCATCCATATTAACTCAACATCCAGATGTTGAAATCCGCATAAAAGAAATTCAGAAACTCCACAAACAAGTGCAACAACAAATTCAGAAACAGAATGCCAAATATCAGAAGCAAGCAAACAAGTCAAGATGGCAAGAAAATTTCAAGTGGCAGATCTAGTATGGATAAGGCTAAGCAAAGAATGATTTCCAACCCGAGGATGCAACAAACACAAGCTTAAAGCAGAGGGACCCTTCCGTATCCTTAAACGCATTAATGACAATGCATTCCAACTAGAATTACCTGGCAGTTTATAAATCTCACCTACTTTCAACATTGCAGATCAATCCCATCATTATGAAGATAGAGAGCTTTGCATCGATGTAGCAGCTACCCCAGTCGCCGAAGACTGGTGAAGCAAGACCTACTGACGTAACCATTAATAGAGCTTGCTCTTCTCAAGACCAGGGGAATGACGCAGGAGCTAAAGCCGGTGCTAATCGAGACGCAGAAGCTAGAGCAAGATCCAACCAAGAGGTCTAATGGGTGGTCTGGTTCTAGCTGAACCATATTCCAAACCAGTCAGCTGGGTCCGGTCCACTAGGAGACCTAGGAAGGCCGGTCGGGTTATTTTCATTCTTTGGGTCATGGTGTAAATCCTATTTAAAGGACCTTTTATTCTCTAGAGTGGTAGAAGAGTTTAGACAGCATTTGTCACTTTAGCATGGCTGAAGTTTTTCCTCTGTATCCTGGGTTTGCATCCAGGTAGTGTTAATGCAACTAGTTCTTTTCTTTTCCCCTCTTATTTCTTTCCTTTCCTTTGTAGTTTGGTTTGCTGATGTCACGTTGTTAATTCATTCCATCTTTTGTAAATTTTCATTGATTAGACTGATTAGTTCAGTGTACTCACGTTTGAGTGTGAATTAGGATGCTTAATTCCTTAAAATGATCCATGAAACTTGCAATTCTCAATCAAATATCATACTATAACCACATAATGCTATTTATAACCCAATTGAAGAAATAATTCAACAAAACCCCACTTACCTTAATCTCGGATTTATAAATTAATATTAAATATTAAAGGATTCCTTTATCTGCAAAGCCTCATGCTTCTTTTGCATGGATGTCTTGCTCCAACTGAATCTTATTTGTACTTCTACATGATTTTATCACAAGAGAAATGCGGTGACTTAAACTGGTTAACCGCCCATGCCTCAGATAACCTTTTCTTCATTATCACGGGTATTACAATTGTTCTTGTGCCATGCCTTGTTCCCTATTTTGAATTCCTATGGTTATGTGCAACATATCTTTTCTGAAGTTGCTCTGGCAAAACAATTTATTTGCAAGGCTTTTATTTCTTTTTTGAGGCTGTTCTAGCTGTTGGTTGTAACTTTTGCCTTCTTCCTAGAGCTGAGGCAAATTAGCAATAATTTTTAATGCCTTACAAAACCTTACTGGATAAGTCCATGAAGTTAAGTAGATTAGCCACTAAGCAGAACTCCCTGCAGCAGCTGAATTGAATTTTTTTTGGGGTATTGTCGCCTAAAATAATTTGCCTTCTTTTCATGAAATGGTTGTGGGTGAACAAAGTTCCATTCTGTAAAATGTTCAGCTAATTCAATCAACAATCAACTAATAACGCATCTTGTGGGCACCCATGATGTTTGTGATGGTTATGCCAACATAAGAATTTAGTTGTCCCTTGAGGTAGTGCATTAAAGTTCCTGATATGTTATCTAGGCACTCTTTCTCTAATCAAAATGTCCTATTAATACTCTGTTATTCTGGGCTCTTTTTCATGGTGATTTATATACTTTGAGTATTTTTATTTCCTGTGACAGATTGCGCAGTTTTCCCCTGATGTCTACTTTGAGACAGAAGATTTCACAGCTGCAGCTATGGAATTGTTTTTCAAATGCTTATCAACGTTTCATAGGTAGTTATGCTGATATATACCAGCAGAGTTTTGTCATGCAGCAGATGCATTATGCTTACACATGTAAGCACCCGTTAATACATCTATATTTGTCCATGTGTCTCTTTTGCTGCAGTAGTAACGTCTTTTCAAAAGATGAAGCAAGTTTCACAGGATTTTTTTCTCAATTATATGTGTGTGCTGAAAGATTAGTAAGGCGGATGAACAATAAGGTGTGCTTTATAACATCATGTGCAAGTACATTTCATGAATTCCTTTCTTATATCTTGGTGTTGGGTGTTAATTTATTGATGATTTTAGTTAAGGCATCCAGTTTACCTGTGGCTTTCTTGGTTCGTCCTAGAGTGTTTTGTGGTCTCTCTTGTGGACTAAATGGGTACAGTTGTGCAGAAGAATCAAGAAAGGATGATAACAGCCTTAATGTCAACAACATGCGAGTGGCTTAGAGAAGCATCAACCAAGCTATGTTTGTTCAAAGTACTTGCATTTCTCCATAACCTCGTGACCTTTTTGAAGAGTTACATAATAGGTATGCGTATTGTTTAGCATCTTAGTTTCATCGCAGTTTCATTTTCCTTCATGTGAATACAAACTTAAATTGATTTTTGACTGAAAGGAAAACGCAATAAATGAGGGGAAAATGCTCTTGCTAGGGTATCCAGCTTCTTTCAAGTTGAGATATGTTTTCTTCAATGATGTTCTAGTAATGATCAGTACCTAATCATAGGACAAAATATTATAAAGCTTACTACCATTGAAGAAGACATTTTCATGTTGAGAAAAATCGCTTACATGTGTTAGCATGCATTGTTTCTTCAATTTTTAACCAGGCATTCTATAAATTAAGGCACGTGTTAAAGGTTTGTGCCAGCTCTTAATTCCTCATCTCATTGATGTGAGTAACTAATTTTTGTAATAAATATTAAAATTTTCTTCATATTATGAATGATCAAATTTTAATGGGGAAATAGTGTTTGTGCGGTATATTTTATCAACTCACAGAATTATTTCTCCACCGCTAGGTTTCAAATTGTCTCATGTCATATAATCTAGCTCTTAAGATGCTGAGAAAAACATGTTAAATTGAGAGATAACTTTGCATTGTCATCCTGTTTAATGCAATTTATGGTCATTCATTCTATTATAACTTAATGGCACAAACGAAGTTGTTTTAGGCTACAAATAGACCCCTTTCTGTTGGAATTTCTTCTTATTTAGAATTTAATTATTGAACGTAGATTTGGGGTCAGCTTATGCTTGATCAATCATCCTTTTCAGTAGTCAAGGTTTAACAGATCTGGGAACATGTGCTGAGGTCTAGCACGCGTTCTTTTTCTTTAGAATACCATATCAGACATGAAGCATCATATACTTAGTAGATTAAGATGAAAGTGGAACGGGTAGGTGGAAGTTGGCCTATCAAGACAAAGGAGTTATGAAGCTCAACTGTACAGAGCTAGTTTTATGAAATCTTCTTCATTCATTGTTGATAAGTGTTAAATGGAGTTGTTTCTATTTAATGTTAGTCTTTTTCGCAAAATTTTTGATTTCTCAAGAAAAGATCCCCCCTCATTGAGCCTCCTCAAAGTTTGAACTTGAGGGAAGTTTTTCTTGAGATAGATTAAGTTTGTTGATCAGTTTTTTCCCTAATGTTAGATCTTGATTTTATGCTTGCATCGTCCCGGGTTGATGTGATGGGTCATCCACCAATGACACTTTGTCCAAGAATCTATTTAGTTTCTTATAGTTTGGCTCCTTTCAAATACTCTAAGTAGACTAAAGTGGAATGGATATGAATGTCTAAAACAAGCTTCAAGTGTGATGTCAACTAATTAATTGGCAAGTTGGTTGGACTGAAAAATCATTAGGACAGCAATATAAAAGAGTCAAGAAATTTAAACTTCCTGGAGATAGAAATCTAGGTGGATTTTTTTAGTAAATCCATATTATGCTTTTACATTAAGAACTTTTTGTTTTAGACAAGGGCTCTTGGAGGCATTTATGTTTATCCTAAGTTTTCCTTAATTCTATTTCCATTCATTGGGTGAAGTTTGGTGATTCTCTTTTAGTTTTGATGACATTGAATCTTGTACCACTTTGATGGTTATGGTGAATAAGCCCTGTTACGTTTGACATCAAAAAGAGCCTGTTTCAGTTACAATTAAAAGTAACAAGATTAAATGTTGATGCAGTCATGTTTTTTTTATTTCTTATTGAACAATGGTTTTTATTTTATTTTTAGTTATTTTACATTTTTTTAGCTATCCAATGATGGAAGGCATCCTATGAGCATGGTAGGTTGTGCTTTGGGCTTGGTAGACCTTGGTTTTGGCTAGCTTGGGTCCTTTGGTGGTGGCTGATTTTCGGTTGGGAGCTGATATTGGAGTTCTATTTTTGTGAGCTGAAGTTTAGCTCATTAATTCTAAAAGGTATGAAGTATTGGTGAAGCTCATTAATCCTAAAAGGTATGGTGGAATGTGGCTTTTCTTTTCCCCTTGCTGCCTTCTCGTTTTCCCCCTTGCTGCCTCCTCGGTTTCTCCTCTTATCCCTTCGGTTTTGGTGGTTTTACTTCTGTTTCCCATATGGGTTTGCTGGATTCCTTGGCCTGCTGTCTTGGTTGTTGATCTGCCCCTTCGGTTCCTTCCCAGCTGGCTGGTTCCATGGCCTGCTGCCTTGGTTGCTGGTCTGCCCCTTCGGTTCCTTCCCAGCTGGTTGGTTCCGTGCCTTTTTCTTGGCTGGTTGCTGTGGACTTTTGTCCTGATTCCTGGCTGAACTTTATGGCTGCTGTTTGGTGACCTTTGGTCTTTCATTTCCCTAAATCTAATTGGTTTAGTTAGAGGTGCTATGGCTGTTTGGTTTCCTTATGGTTTGCCTATTTATATGACATGTTTTTGGAAGGAAAAGGTTGTTGAAATTTGCTTGGCATAGCCACCAAAACCTGAGGGTTTCTTCTCTTGGAAAAGCTTGAGAGCTTTGTCCTTTCTTCTCCTCTTTTCTATAGCTTGCGAGCTATATTCTTCTCGGGCTTCTTACCTCTTCTTCTCTCCACAAGTTACATTCCACCTGTATCCTTCCTCTGGTTCTTTTGGTGTTGTTGGTTGGTTGATTTGGAGAGCATTTGCCGGCGGAGTTGGTTGGACGGTTGGACTTTCTTGCTGTGGTGGACCATTTGGTTTGCTAGCCCTAAGCACATACTTTACTTTACCTACTTTTCGATACATGCGAGGAAACCGTTCCTACGGTTGTTTTGAGGATAACGACTTTTTATTTTTCTTTTTGTTTCGATTGGTTTCAATTCTCCTTTGTCTTTTGAAAGTGTGGATGATTGCTACTATTTGAAGTGAATTTAAGTGTTGCCTATTGTTCTCTTTATTTGGCTTTCTCTCTAGTTTGCTTGCATCAAATGTTATCAATACTAAAGAAAACCACTAGATTTTTATGATATCTCATTTTGATCCTCTTCAGTTAATATTGAGGCATAACAAAGATGGGGTAATCTAGTCAGACATATTTCTCATCAACACATATTTTTGAGTTTACTAATTCGGATCGAATACGCAATCATCACAAAATCTACATTACACTTCAGCATAAGCATTTATATGAAAGTGTGCATAATTTAAATCACCAAAATAGACTATAGAGTTTCTAATAACTTCATAGAATATTTATTCATATTAGAAGACTTTAATTTACTTCTTGTACATCTTTTTTATATTACATTCCAAAATTATACATTCATCAATAATATTAAGTTACAAGATAACAGTGTCATACATCTATGGTCCCACCTACTCATTTTCTTTTACTGGAAAATTGTTATCATAATATTTGATGAATTAAACGCTCAGTGAGATAAATAATTCTAAAAAAAAGTTCAAACATACCTATGGTCATCGTCATCTACCAATGGTCACAACTTTTTTCTTCTCTTTTTTTTTTTCTCTTCTTATTCTTTTCCTTCCCTTCTTCTCTTCTCCTTTTCTTTCCTTCATTTCTTCCACTTTTCCTTCTCTGTTTCAATTACTCGAGCCCCCTTGATGCGGACATCCAACCGTCCATGCCTATCCGAGGAGCTGAAGATCGACGGTCGTCATCGTCCCACGTTATTTTAAATTTTTATTTTAATTATGCATTTTCCGTTTTTACCCTTACTTAAGGGTCTGGTCTTATGTAAGTCCTAGGGGCATATTTATCTTTTTGAGTTTCTTTTATTTTGAGGCCTATATATAGAGGTCCTTGCTATTGTATTAGATGATGGAGTTTTAATAAAAAAATTATTCTGCAGTTTTGTTCCTTGGGAGGACTTTAGTGAGATCCCTATGAGAGGGAATCGTAGTTTCCACCAGCAGTAGGATGGGTCCGGCTCGTGGCTTGAAGTCTCTTGGTGAAGGGCAACGCATCACCCATTAGTCGCAGGAAGCGTCTGGGCTCACGGTTTTATCTTTTTCTTTTTTTTGTTTCTCCTTATTTTTCCTAAACCGCCACCTCCTCCTCCCTACCAAACCCCGGCCAAAGGCCTCCCCTCCCCACCTCCACGCCGCCACCCAAACCCCTTTCTTTCCCCAAACCACCGGCCACCATCATCCCTAACACCACTTCCCTCCAAAAACTTCTCTTTCCTAATTTAGAATGTCCTTAATTCGGAAAGGAATTTAAATTCAAAATTAATCTAATTTGAATTTCAAATTTCTTCCTAATTAATTACAATTAATTAGAGAAGTTTCCTTTCATTATATCAATTAATCAAATCTGAAATTGATTGATTAATTGATTCCTAAACCCAAATACATTGAACCTAGACACCTCCTCTCTCTTCCCTTAGCTCCACAAATTTCATCTTGTATTCAAAGCCCTTCCTATTTTGGCCTTCTTAATTTGGTAACAAATTTGAATTTAAAATTCAAACAATTTTGAATTTAAATTTGTTTCCTAAATAAGAATCCCTATTTTAGGAAAGTTACTTAAATTAGATCTAATTAAATTTCTAATTAGATTTGATTTAAATTAATTTTCCTAATAAGTAAATATCTTTTAGGAAACCCCTCAAATCTCTCCTAATCTGAAATTAATTGGAATTAATTCCAATTTTCATGTTCATTGAACCTAGACACATTCATTAAATATGGACAACTTCTCCCCCTCCTCTCTCCTGGTCGGCCCCCTTACCCTCTCTCCTATCTCATTAATTCCTTAATTAAGGGAAATCTGAAATTTAATTTCTGATTTTTAATTTTATTCCCCC